>VMYD01000106.1:0-600000 GCA_007663325.1 Eucalyptus pauciflora | reverse complement strand
CATAAATTTACAATTGAGTTCTAAAATTTTTATAAAATACAATCAAGTCTTAAAACGGATTAATGACTTTAATATGAATTAAGATTTGTGCATTTGTCGAATCAAAACTAGTTCATAACTTAATTAAAGAGAAATTTGTGTATCACTTGAATTAGGATCTGTAACTTCAAAAAAGAATTAATGACTTTGACATGTTGACAACTTGTACAACTAAATATTTATAAATTATTAAAATGAACAATAATTTTGGAACAATCAAACAAACCCCAATATTTTTTATGAAAGTTTGGGTGCAAACATGTCACAAGCCAAATACGTCGCCGATCTCTTTTTTTACAAACTTTTACTAAACAATATTTCTGAACTTACTGATACGGAACACCAGAACAATCCTGAACAATCCTGGTCAGTGGTGATGCTCCCGGATTACAAACCTTCAAGAGGTTTGTTCAACAACAATAGTCATCGAATTCAAAAGATCTGTCCACCCATAGCTACATCTACAAGCCCAACTGAAAGTTTATCAACACCTCGGACCATTCGCTAAAACATTAGTCGATCCACACACAAATTACTCCGTAAATATATATCCATGCATAAATAAATCATATGCTCCATTCCTTTGCAAAAGGCTAAAAATATATGTACGTTGATCACTTGATTAGAGAATCATACAATAGCCACCACCATTTTCCTTTTGGACACTATATTTACTATGAAATGCAAATTACCAATGCATTATACAAGGTTCTATCCACAGAGTGATAGGGAAACAAGCTAATCGATGCTTGGAGTTGCCCCAAGAATGCAAAGAGACAGATGCGGCTTGGTGGAATTGAAGATTCACACACATGGGGAAATAGGTTCAATTCCAGTCCCGTGCTTCAAGCTGCCATCACCATTCATTTCATCTTATTAAAGCAGCCATAATGTTGCCTAACCATTTCATTTAGGCCAATCCCACCTGTCTCCCCCACCTAAGGTCTTGGGAGAATTTCGAGAGTGCAGCCCTTGGGTCACCATCAGAGATAGACGAGTAGTACTGAGCAGTGCCATCATCAACCTGCATGCTCCTCCTAAGGGAGTCGAGTATTCTCTTCTTCCCTCGTTCAGAGGTTGTCCTCTTTAGCAAAGAACTTATCTCTATGTCCCGGACGCCTTCTGGGTAAAGCACGGCGACTTCCCTCTTTGCATGGTTATCTCGCTCTATGTAGCATGTGGAATCGATAAGAATGTCAGGGTTGCTTATGGGGATTAACAATCTCTCCCTCGAATATATACCATGATCACTCATCATGTTGTTCAAAAGCTTTATGTCCATGACCTGACAGCACAAAAGAAATTCTTGAAGCATGTCACATGCGGTGTAGACAGGCACAAAAAGGATATGCTCGACAGAAACATTGAAGCAGGGAAGAAAAAAATTTCAGGGAAGCCATTCTAAAAGTAAGTCTCTGCCAACAGTTATCAAAACATTGAACCCAGAGAGATCTAACTACATGACATCATTATTGACACTTCAGGGATTATTATGACTACAACCATGGAAAATTTCCCTACAAAGACATATTCATTTCCTAGTTGCACAAACAATTTAAGTTCTGCTCTCAGAATTTGAGGTTCACGTTCAACCATTTCGATGAATCAACACCACCACTGCAATTCATCTACTATTTCTATGTCAATGTTATTAAGTCAGAGGAACTATCATGAGGATCACAAAGTGCATTGCCCATCATTTCACATTGATCACTTGCAAAATCTGAGCATCATTTAGCCTCGTGTGTTCTGGCAACTAAGAGATTGTGATTATCTATTAAGATAATCAATATATGGTCGTCAATCAAGCATATCTTTTTTGCTATTAGTAACCCAAGATGCTTCTTGCTTGGCAAACTTAAGAAAACTTTACCACATGAAGATATTTCATAATGTTTTACACGAAGAGGACCCTATGCTCCCTAAGACATAACATTTTTGTCCAAGCCCCAACCTTCCTCCATACCTCCAGAAGAAACCGCGACAGTGACTTCCAAGTATAACCGTTTCCTTTTCCTTCTTTATATTTTAGGCTTCACTAAAAGATGAAGTCACTCCAAAATTACAAAATTCATATGTCAATTAGTCTGGCCTTCTCCAATGGGAACAAATCTATAAGATTTGCAGTAGTAAATTCCATTGAGCATCTATCCTACCACCTATTTGATACAATATAGAGCAACAGCGGAAAATTATAACTAACCCCACTCAATGGGATAAATCTGTCATTAACGTTGAAGCCATTCAACCGCCAGCCTGCACAAAGAAGCTATGAACATCATCAAATGATATGTACAATGTGTAGCATCTTGTCAACATTTTTCTTTTCCTAGTAAATTCCCCAAGCTAACCTCTATCAAAGAGGCCAGAACCCGATCGAATGGAGGTATAAAAGAGCCATGCCCGAAATTGAACAAAACTATGTACTTAGACAATCCTGCACCAATCAACAGAGCTACCCAACTTTGGCTGTTATAATAGAGGAATAACAGAATGCTTCTTCAAGGAGAAAAGCCTCTGCAAAGACCTGATAATTGTCGCTAGCTGTACAGCATTCCTCAACCAACAAGTCCTCAGCATTCTTTGGGATTCGCCATTTTAGCAATCAAACTCAGGATCACAAATTCATATATTATGAAAAGCACCTAACCCATCCGCACCCATCCTCTCAGCGCCAATGAATAACCAAATAGACAATCTATGCCGGAGAAGAAAACCAGATGGATTCCAAGCCATCAGCAAAGCAAACCCACCAGAAATTCCATGAAAATTCACAATAAGGCTCCCAGCTTCCGTCCACTTCACTCAAACGGACCCACCCACGTCTAACCCTGGCTACACATGACCACATGCAGAACAAATGTACATGACTTTCGAAACATCAGAGGATACTACCAAGAAACCTTCTTCGTAAAGTTTCAAAAGCTGTAGCCGTACACACCACTTTAGCTAAATTTTAAATGAAATCGCAATCTATTTGTTCGTCAGAATTTGAATTAGAGACGTTAAAAATGATGAATCAATTTGCCGAAAGTGAATCTCCATTGAAAATGCAGAGTCAAATCATGTCATTTGCAAACGTTTAAAGTATACCATGCGAGAATATCATTTCGCCGTGTTGGGAATTTCTGATTCCCAAAAACCGGATTCGACACTAAATCGAATCCCTAAACTTATGCGGAAGACGAGCCCGGGAAAAACACATGCATCACCGATCCTAAGGCACATCACAGAATTGAACGTACCTTGTTAGCCACAGATTAAACACCAATGCCGATATGAGGAAGAGAAACTGATCCCGTTCGATCTGATGACGTCAATTTGCCTTGAAGGGAAGATGGGTGTCGCCTCTTGCGCACTATTCTTTCTTTTGGAGTGTTTTTGAGGGAGAGAGGGAGGAGGTACGTACGTTATGCCAAAAGGTGCGTTCCTCCCTCTTTATTTCCTTTTATATACGTCCCCTCCAAAGAGAAACGTGTCCCTTCATCATATTCCTTCATCCATGGGCCCTAATCTTGTGGGCCGGGCTTTTAGGCCCAACATGGGCGGACGGGCCAACTTAGGCCCATCACCATAATTAATAAAACCATCATCTCCCACTCGCACATGGTGGGCCAAACAGGATCCTCTTTACCTCTCTTCAACATTCATACCGGTGAATAATCCGTGCGACCGGCATACTTTGAGAGCTCGTTGCTATACATCTGTTAGGAATATATAGCGGCTCATAATGGGCATCACATTCCAAGTATATTTAGTATGCAGTACCCTAGATCGATCGATCACATTTATATCTTTCTTGATCTCTTTTAAACAATTATATATATATTGTATTCACAATTATGATTATCCCAAAGACAGTCATAATTGGTCGACCAGTGAATACAAAACCACAATGTGATTCTCCAAATCCGATCTTCCTCTTTCCTTCAAACTCTCAATTTCAATTCAACTTGCTTTTCTAGAAATGTCCCATTAGATCGAATCAATTCATGACCATTTGCAACATTCTAAGATAGCAAACACTAAATAGAAATCTTGAGAATAAGTAAAAGTCATGAGGGCACTAAATTGAGGAACTCTTTTCCTCAAGAGTGTCACACAGCATAAAAGTTGAGATCAAACTTTTGCCACTCTTATTGGTCGTCTCATGCATACGTAGTATGAAATACGTATTACGGTATTAACTCATTTCCCATGGAGCGTATGTCTACACCTTCAATACCGTACAGATGATAGTTCAGACATACCCAATGTCTAACTTGAGTTCACGTATCTACTCATTCACAAAATTCATCAGAACTCACATATGGCATCTTAGACAGATAAAGTAAAATATGTGGGGTATTTTACTTTCGGACATAGTAAATATCATGTCCTCATCTTAACACTTAGTTAAGGTGACATATATATTTTAAGCTTGAGCTCTCGATTATCACCTAGATAATAAGCTTAAAAACCGTCTCATCTCTATTTATCACATAGTAAATAGAGGCGATTACCCGTGTGAGTGGGCTAATCTTATATCTGTCCGACATACTTTCTCAACTTAATGTAATGCACTGAGCATCAAGATGCATAAAGATCAAAGAAAGATTCATAGGCATTAATGATGAAAACACAAATTCATTAAATGTGAACAACTCAGGGAAATTACAATATCCAGTACATCAGACTCTACGCAATCCTAGAGATTTTACATGACCACAAAACACATCTCTAGGTATTGGCTTTGTCATAGGATCTGCTACCATTCTATGCGTAGATATGTACCTGTAAGTTCACATCCTTTCGTGCAACCATATTCTTTGACAAAGTTATACTTGGTATCTATATGTTTGGTCTTGCCATGATATTTTGGATCTTTGGTGTACGCTATAGCTGCTTGGCTATCACAGTTAACCAATAATGAATGTGCAGCTTTCTCAATAACACCTAAATGATCCAAAAATCTCTTAAGCCAAACTCCTTCTTGTACCGCTGCTGATAATGCCACGAACTCAGCTTCCATCGTGGACAAGGCTATACATGTTTGCTTCTTACTGCTCCATGATATGGCGCCATTGTTCAGTAAGAAAGCAAATCCATAGGTAGATTTCCTTTAATCTAAATCTCCTCCCCAATCAGCATCAGAATAGCCTTCGAGTCGCAGATCCTTTCCTCGATAACTCAGCGTGTAATCAGCAGTTCCCTTTAGATACCTCAGTATTCTCTTAACGGCTTTCCAATGTGCTTGACCTAGATTGGATTGGTATCTACTCACCATTCCAACTGCAAAACATATATCAGGTCTTGTACACATCATAACGTACATCAAGCTCCCAATAGCACTAGCATAAGGAACATGTTTCATTTGTTCCTTCTCTTGTGGAGTCCTTGGACACAGTCTATGGCTCAATCCTTCACCTTTTGCAATATGAGTGTCTATGGGTTTACAATCTTGCATACGAAATCGTTCAAGAACCTTATTTATATATGTTTCTTGTGAAAGAGATAACGACATCTTCAAACGATCTCTTGAAATCTTAACTCCAAGGATGTATGCAGCCTCACCCATATCTTTCATCTCAAAGTTGGAAGACAACGAACTCTTGATAGTATTAACAAACTCCATATTGCTTCCGGCAATTAGTATATCATCAACATATAATGATATGATCACAAATTGATCTTTGGATATTTTGATATATATACAATGATCCTCATCAATCATTGTAAAATCATATGCCATTATGGCATTATGAAAACATATATACCATTGTCTCGATGACTGCTTTAGGCCGTATATCGATCTCAAAAGTCGACACACCTTTTCTTCTTGGCCTTCCATTATGAAACCAGCAGGTTGTTCCATATATATTTCTTCCTCTAATTCTCCATTGAGGAAAGCAGTCTTTACATCCATTTGATGTAACTCAAGATCCATACTAGCCACTATTGCCAGAATAATGCGAATCGAGGTAAATCTCACTATAGGAGAAAATGTTTCTTCATAATCAATTCCTTCCTGTTGATTATACCCCTTCGCCATAAGGCGAGCCTTATGCCTTTCTATCGAGCCATCAGCTTTTCGCTTTATTTTGAGAACCCACTTGTTCCCAATAGCTTTGCGTCCCTTTGGAAGATCAACCAGCTCCCAAACTTGGTTTGACTTCATTGACTCAATCTCCTCTTCCATTGCATGAATCCATTTTTCCTTACTAGGGCAATTCAGAGCATCATTGATATTTCTTGGCTCATTCTCATCTTGTGGGGCAATGATAAAAGTTTCCCCTTCAATGTCAAAACGTCGACGGGGAACACTTTTGCGACTTGTTCGCCGTATGGGAGATTGTACACTTTGCACATCATCTCCCATTACGCTCCCACTAGGATTAGATAATGATGTTGTCGTCTCATCATGTGGTTGTAATTGAGAATGAGTCGAATTCAATTCATCACTTCTCATATTACTCCCACTTGGACCAACTCCATTAATATCATTATCTTGATCCAAGGTTTCAAATAGAGAGTATTCTTCACCTATTTCGCCCTTCTTAGGAAATTCATTCTCTAAGAATGTGACATCCCGTGATTCAAATTCAGTTATACTCCCACTTTCCTGCTCACCTATGAACACATACCCTTTCGAGTGTTCAGAGTATCTTATGAAAATACTCTTCTTTCTTTTGGGACCCAATTTCCCAAACTTGTGAGAGGACTCATGAGTATAGGTAGCACAACCCCATGGCTTAAGAAAACTTAAGTCCGGTTTCCTACCTGTCCATAACTCATATGGAGTAGAAGTAACTGATTTGGAAGGCACTCGGTTAAGTATATAGGCAGCAGTTAACAACGCATCACTCCAAAAGGTGATAAGTAAGTTAGCATGCGCCATCATGGACCTAACCATTTCCAGTAGGGTTCTGTTTCTTCTCTCCGCAACACCATTTTGTTGAGGAGTATATGGAATAGACAATTGTCTTTCTATTCCTTTTTCATCACATAATTTTCTGAACTCATCAAATAAATATTCTCGACCTCGATCAGATCTTAATACTTTTATTTTCTTGTCTAATTGATTTTCTACCAAGTTCATAAACCTTTTGAAACAACTTAATGCTTCAGATTTATGAGAAATCAAATAGACATATCCAAATCGAGTATAATCATCTATAAAAGTGATGAAATAAACAGCCCCATGCCTTTCTCTCACATTCATTGGACCACAGATGTTAGAATGGATTAAATGCAGAGGAAATTCAGCTCTTTTACCTTTTCCAAATGGTTTCCTTGTCGTTTTCCCTACTAGGCAATGCTCACATATGGGCAAATCGACTTTTTCAATGTTGCCCAACAAGCCCTCTTTGGCTAGTTTATTCATACGTTGTTGGCCAATATGACCAAGTCTAGCTTGCCACACATTCACATCATTATCATATGAATTAGTAGACGTGAGAAGGGAATAACAAACATTTGCATTAACATAGTCAATAACTAATACAATGAAACCATCCAGAAAATAACCACAACCATAGTAATTTGTATCCAAAAACAAATCCACATCTCTATTATGGAAGTTCATATTAAAACAAAACTTAACCAACACTAAAACAGACACTAAATTTCAACGAATCTCCGGAGCATACAACACATCATGTAGGAATAAAGTGTGCCCACCACGCATGTTCAGTTGGCAGGTGCCAATTCCTTTTACTTCAGCTCTGGAGTTGTTTCCCACATAGATCCACTTAGTTCCAGTCGGAACTCGTCGAAATTCTACGAAGGATTCTCTATCCTTCGCTACATGGTCTGTCGCTCCTGAATCTACAGTCCACAGAGGATTAGATTCAGTCAAGAATACAGAACTTGACACATATGCAAAGTTCCCAATAGTACAAGGGGTGTATACCTTCTTTGGCTCACGACAGTCGCGAGCATAGTGACCCTTCTTGTCACAGTTGTAACACTTCACCCTTGTAAGCTTCTTCATTCGAGGACGGTTTCCTCTTTCATGTTGGTTAAGCTTAGGTTTCTTTCCTGAAGGACCTGCTTCCTTGCCTTTCCCTTTATCAAACCAGTTATGACGTTTGCGCTTGGAGCTCGAAGCTCCATCTGAGCTTAAAGCAACACAGCAAATATCTGTATCCTGCTCAAATGCCTTGACGCGATGATCAGCTATCTCAAGGTGGCGCACAACATCCTCAAGATCTTCCATAACATGGTCAAGAGCTTTTAGTGCTTTTTGCTTTTCCAGCACATATTGAATTCTTATATTCAATATTTCACCATTCTTGCCGTTTAATTTGTCTTCTTTGTTCAAATCAGCAATTATGTTCTTAGTTGTTGAATCCATCGATCTGAACATATCAAACATATATGCACGAAATATTAATGCCTATCACTTATGCATCTATTTTGCACAAACCCATCATATTAATTAATGATTTTAAGTAAGGTTTTAGAATCAAAAGGTCACTGTGTTTCCAATCATCCTCCAAAAATCCTATCTTAAAACTATCATTAATATAATTGTCTATGCAAAATAAATTCTTTGAAGCTACAAAAAACTTCTATGAACTACCCATAGCAGTCATCAATAACAGAGAGCAAATAATATTTGATATCAAACAATGATATAATAATGCTTTCACATATTACAACTAACATTTTAGTTGCTACATCAACAATAACCAGGTGGGAAACATTACATAAGATGTCCACAAAGCACACTTAATAAAGACCAGCCAAAAACAACTAACACCACTTCAAAATGTGAACATGGAAAGATCCTTTTTTCTTCAATTTCTTGATCTTTTCTTTTGTAACAATAAGGTAATAATCATCTATAAAAGACATCACAATACTCCTATATGAAGCGGCTTTGTTGACATCCCATATGTGATTCAACACTCCTTTCCATTCTTGTGGAAGAGTGTTCATGAAAAATCGCACCATCTCAGACTGTGGCATGGGACGACCATTCCATATGACCTTTTGTATCCTCCCGTTGACTTCAAGAACATGATCAATTAAGTCACCACTCTCCCATCGATAATCAGTCAGGTCAGCTATCAACTTAGAAAACCTTTCCTTTTGTTTATCGGTAATTACGCGAATAGGCATGCGTAACTGAAGGGGAGGCATTGTTCCCGCAACAAATGCAAAACAAATTAGGGATTACATATAATCCACATAGACTTAATTGGATAAAAAAAGAAACAAATCCTTTTTTTTTTCTCGGTCAACGGTCAACGGTCGGGGTCAACGGTCAATAGTCGGTCAACGGGTCAACGGTCGCCGGTTCGTTCCGGCTGCGCGTGGGGGTGCGTTCGGCGTCCTTTGGCGGCATTCCGCCACTCGTCACGTTCGTCTCGACGAGACCTTTCATCCAGAGCCTTCAGAAATGGATTTCAAGTTACAGAAACTCGAAAAAATGGATGAACAGTGCTCGGGTGTCGGGATTTTTTCTACCCCGATTGGTGTCGGCCGATTAATTTCACGAAAAATCAATAAGAAATCATCCATAAACATGAAAGGGGTTGGGAAAAACATGGAATAGGATCGGGAAACAAGAACACGGCTCTAATACCAATGTTGGGAATTTCTGATTCCCAAAAACCGGATTCGACACTAAATCGAACCCCTAAACTTATGCGGAAGACGAGCCCGGGAAAAACACATGCATCACCGATCCTAAGGCACATCACAGAATTGAACGTACCTTGTTAGCCACAGATTAAACACCAATGCCGATATGAGGAAGAGAAACTGATCCCGTTCGATCTGATGACATCAATTTGCCTTGAAGGGAAGATGGGTGTCGCCTCTTGCGCACTATTCTTTCTTTTGGAGTGTTTTTGAGGGAGAGAGGGAGGAGGTACGTACGTTATGCCAAAAGGTGCGTTCCTCCCTCTTTATTTCCCTTTATATACGTCCCCTCCAAAGAGAAACGTGTCCCTTCATCATATTCCTTCATCCATGGGCCCTAATCTTGTGGGCCGGGCTTTTAGGCCCAACATGGGCGGACGGGCCAACTTAGGCCCATCACCATAATTAATAAAACCATCACGCCGCCAATACAATTCGCAGGATTGCTCACAATCACTACAGCAAAACGGACAGAAACTCCATTACTTGAACGGAGTACATCACCGCGAGGCTCGCGACGCTATCCCCGCGCTTAATCCGGTGCGAGATCGCGAACTTCCCACGCTGTTATCCCTCCAGAAGTTGCCCGAGCTCGGGACGCCAACCACCTCCTTCACCCTCTAGGGGGCCGCGAAGGCTCGGGTGACCATGTCCCGATTGGAGGCGATAGAGCTCCAGATGCGGCAGATGCAGCTCGCGCGGGCCAGGTCTAGGACGGGGAGCTTCTCGAAGATGAGCCAGAGGGTGTCGCAGTAGGTGAGGGCGGAGAAGTGCGAGTTCATCGGCGAGATGGTGGAATAGTCGGCAGCGGAGGCGGAGGAGAAGGCGGCGGCGGAGGAGGGCGGCGAAGCGAGATCGGGGGTCCGGGACAGATGCTCCCGGTTGTCGTCGTCGCCGCCGCAGCAGCCCATTTTAGAGAGAGAGAGAGAGAGAGAGAGAGAGAGAGAGAGAGAGAGAGAGAGAGAGAGAGAGAGAGAGATGGGAATGTCTATGGAGTCAGTTTTGATGGTCTTGGATTTTTGGTTTTGAATGGTAGAGGTGCCTCGAAAATGGGTGAATTACGCTTTTGCCCCCCGTGTTTTGGCATTTATATTACAAATTGCCCCTGAATTATCGATTTATGCGATGTCCCCCCCTAAAATTTGATATCCGTTTCACCGTCGGACAGGAGTGACTTCCATCATTGTTCAGTTTGATCACTGACCGTGTGCTTGTCACGTGACTAAGTTGGTCTTTGAGGGGAGTAAAGTTGTCGGATAAGAACTTTTAAATTACATTTTAACCCCAGGACTTTGGCATGTACATGAATTTACCCTCTCCCTTTATTTCTTTTCCACTTTTTATCGGCAATAGAAATTATAAAATCATTTCCTTTGATTTATAAATATATTGCTCACACGAAAACTTCATGAAAGGAAGTAGTTGTACCGATTTGGTTTTTTAAATAATATAACTAGACACATCATCACACCGCATGAACATATGATGTTCATATCAAGTTCCTATAGATTGATGTTAGTGCTAAACTGTCATGTCTTTATTTAACAATTAAAATGATTGACTTACCAAGTAATCACTTCAATTTGTGCTAATAAACAAGTTTTGTAGGTTCTATCGTCTCTTGCAGTGTTAGGACTTCTGTTTGCATTTCTTAATTTGCTTTTATGTCTAACCCTATATTGCAAGCCCTAAGATGTCGTTTCTAGAAATGATACACAAATCTTTTGGTTGATCACATATACTTTTGAAAGTTTGGACGGAGTTTGGAGGCCATAATCAAAATCAAATACAAAATTTATCATTGACTAATTATTTTTAAAAGTATGGATTAAATTTTTAAAATTATCAAAAGTATAGGCCCCTTGTGAAAATTGGCCCGAGCCAACACTTGGGAGGCTTTGCAACCAATTTCAAGACTTCACCGAACATTGTGAAAGTTGAAAAGTCATGGGGCATTTTGCAACAAGTGCCAAAATCCAGAGAACGGAGCGTAATTCATTAGTCAAATGCCGACGCCGCGAAACACTTTTTCTTTGCAATTTTTTCTTTTTTTACTTTTCAGGATTTTTTTTCTATACATAATGAGAAAAAACACACGTGAAATAGTTTCTGATGATCACGACTGTATTTTGAATCACTTGTCGCCGGATTTTAACAGTTTTGCCGATGCAAAAAGATGATGTGTCCAATTGTCTATGATTTTGATTTTAAAGAAGATTCCCCATGATAACTAAATATAATATAATGTTGACTTATGATGGATAATTATGATGGATAATTATGATGATTCATCTTTGCTTAAAGTATCATAAAACTGTCAAGCTCTCTTTTTGAGTTTGGAGTGTGTAATGTAACTTTATGGAAGGATATCGTATCGGTGACTGGCTTGTTAATCTTGGGACCCATAAGTGTTGGGATATTAGGTTCTTTCCACTGCCTTCCAGAAAGTAATTTCATGTTTTATTAATTATCAAACAGAGATAGTAGGCTCTCAACATCAATTTATGTATTTGACTTTACCCTTTTTTCATTAATAAATAAATAAAATTTAATTAGCATGGGTGCAATGAAAGGTATTACCATTTAAGGAAAAATGACATTACTACTATCGGTGTCCTCCGCAGAACCCAAAATTCGCCCTTGGTGGCAAAATGTAAACTGATCTTTAACTATGAAGATCGTATCCACTGTGGTTTAAGTAGAGGTTCATTGAATTAAATGGATCGAGAACTAAGAGAAACCAATTGAAACCTTTACTTTATATAGATTAGAGTGAAAAAAGACCCTGCAGCTCACTCCATTAAGATCCCCATCTATCCCTAGATCAGACTTCAGCTAGAATGGAATGAAAAACATATGAGCATTAGGGTGGATTCACGTGCAATGTGTTTGAAAGAAAAGGCAAAATCAGCTGATGAATTTCTTATAGATATTTACTTTGAAATTAGATCCCAAAAACTAGCGAGACCTTTGAAAAAATCAATGTCTTACACTAGACGCGAGTAAAATGTGAGATTTTGTGGGACCATTGCCAACTATTTAAGTTGATCATTGGCCTAAGCCTGCTCTAATATCATATGAGATTTTGTTGGACTATTGTCAACTGTTTTAGAACTTTAAGTTGTAAGATAAAAATTTAATTTAATATTTATATATTCTAACATAGAATACTTGTTCATTTACATTGGGGCTGTGTAGAGAGAGAGAGAGTTGGGAGTAGGGGTGAGCGTAGTTCCCGAGTAGAACCGGGAAGCAAAGAACCGAACCGGTGGGTCAGGTTCGGTTCCCGATTCTAAAGAGGAAGGTTCATTTTTTTGGGAACCGGCGGTTCTCGATTCAATTCCCAGTTCCTATAGGAATTGGAACCGGAACAAGAACCAAAACCGAGTTCTAGAACCTAAAAAGTGAAAACCCTATATTTCAATTTGTTTCTTCCCCTTTCCCCTTTCCATTTCTTCCTTTTCCCTCTTTGCCCTATCCCCGACTCCCCCATGTCACTCTGAAGTCTCTCTCCGACGATTCGAGTCACTCCTCTTGGCAATGCCCCTCAACGACCTTGCCGCTGCTCACCGTCGCTTGCCGCCCTTGACGCCCTTTGACGCCGCTCAACCCTCCGTGTTGTTGGACGCCCCTTGATGCTGCTCACCTCTCAATGCCACTTGACCCTCGGCACCAATCGACGCCCCTCGACGCTGCTCGACCCTTGGCACCACTCGATGCCCTTCGACACCGCTTGCCTCTCTTGATGCTGCTCAACCCTCGGCACTGCTCTCCCTTCTCGGCGCGGCTTGACCCTCAGCGCCGCTTGCCCTTCTCGACGCCGCTCGACCCTCAGCATGAGCATGCATTCTTTAGGTCCCAAACTACACTCGGATGCCTGTGTCCATGAGAAAATAAACAGAAAATGAGAACGGTATGTGAGAATGCTCATTCTCTGTATCTGCATGTCTTAGAAAATCCATACCTTTGAGCCCAGTTTGTTTGACCGTTTGACAATGCGATCAAGCCGCATTTTTAACAATTCCAAGGCATGTGAATTATCACTATTCTCTGCAACAGCTTCCAGATTTTTAATGGAACCTACTCCTTTTTTAGTGGTATTTGAAGATGCGATTTGTGGTCTCCTTTTTCCATGCACAGGGGCTATGAACAATATCTGGACAAGGATTGGTGAAAGAACTACATAGTTTCGGCAAGTGATCTGATTTCATTGTTTTTTCCTTCTCAGTTGATATATCCACTGCTCTGCCCACTCTATCATAAGTCTCTCTTCTGAGTATCTCTTCTAGGGTAGTGATGTCCAGAGATTTTTGAATAAGACGTGTAGTATGCCAGGAATTTGCAGCTCTTGAGATATTTGAGTTGGACTACACAAAAGTGTATTTCTCTGGAAGAAACATTTGACATGACTTGGGGATTGGTTTTTCCTTTGAATGAAAAAAGTGAGCTACTCAATCATCTATCCTAAATTTGCACTAAGAGATACAAGCTATATGAACAAATGTATAGATATTCTGTAGTTGTTACGAGAAAATAACTTTTAATTTGAAAATCCTTTTGATTGCACTATTCGTTTGCTGTTTTTATGCATGTGAGAATTTTTTTAAGGCCTTAATTTCATAATATAAAAATGGCTAAAAACGGATATCAATTGGACTTTGCCATATGCTACTATAAGGTGGTAATTGTTTACTTACAGGAATAAAGGCAGTGAGAGTAACAGGTGAGTTAGCTCCGTCCCCTATTTTGATATGTTGAATGCACATTCAAAATTATCTAGCAAATGCTTTTTCATTGGAGTTTTTGAGCAATTTCCAGTATTAGGCGTAGATACTATTTTATAATTGCTGCATATTTGCCTGCATAGAAGGACATCTGTAGTCGTTGAGGGTTCACCTTGATAGGTTCAGACGCACATAGGATCGCACCAATTACCCTTGGTTTTAGAGCTCACTAATCTTTCCCTTTAACTTTTGGTAGCATCGTGAACATCAACGACCCTAGCATGGCAACGAGGTCTTAGTACTGTAATCGTTGGATCCCTTAAGATATACTTGAACCCATTTACATACTATATAACATGGAAGTAAACACATTTCGAACCCTTAATGATGGTGCAATCACAGTAAATATGCACACTAAATGCCTATTTCTACTCATATGCAACTTGTTCTTCTACTTTGTTGGGTGGGTAACGGTGAACTTTTGTGACTTCTGTAGCTATCCAAGCTAAACTTGTCGGATAGATAATCTTCAACTGAACTGAAACCGTAGCCAAACCAAGTGAGGGATCAATAACTAAACTGATCCATTTAATGAATGTTCGGATAGTAACATGGGTTTAGATCAGTTTACCTTCTGTAACAGATTTGCAGATTTGCCTATTGTGGACGAATGTCTAAAGTGTTGCTATTACTCTTCAAATAGTTTTGTCTACCTTGCGTAATTGATCTTGGCATGTTCCATGAAAGATTCTAGCTAAACCTAACATTGGATTGAGTCATAGATTTCATGTTCCCTTCTCCAGTAAAAAAACAAATGAATGTCAAGTAATTTGGGTTATGAAAGTAGGGTTTGACTGACTGCTTCGTCAGTAATTGAGTTTTCTTCGAAGAAATAAACTTGAGTCCATACGAGCGAGTTACAAAGTGAGAAATTGTGACATTTTTATATTTTGTTCCAGCAAACGAGCAATTCCCCTTACATAGAATGTTAATCTCCAATATGGTAGGACCTGTTCATTTGTCCCATGCATAAGAAGCACCAAGATCATCCATCACTTTCATCTTTATACAGCTTCTCATAAAATAATCCTCTGGCAGTTACAAATATTGGGCTCTAGAGATTTTAAACTATTATTTTTTTATGACTTGCAGGTGTTTGATTGTTATATGTTACTCCATTTAAATTATTAATGCATTGAGATGGTGGAGCTTTATTGGTACATTTTTTAGCAATCAGACTGAGAATATGATCCTTAATGCTCTTGTTTTTATGGTCTAGTTTGTTCTATGGTGTTATAAATTCCTTGATACAAAATTCCAAAACAAAATTGATCGTCTAGTGAATTTTGTTCCATTTTGTTAGAGAAAACTCCTTTATTATTTTGAAGTTGACAAAACCTTTTCAAAGTCTATATCTGAAGATTTGAAGACTTTATCGTCAAAGTCTGAAGACCGACAGATCACCAGATTCTATCTTAAAGTCTATCCTCTTTGGCAGCTCTAGACTAAAGTATGAAGATTTATCTAAATGCAGGATTATTATCCAGATGCTATGTTATCTTCAGAGATTCAGTTCGTATGTTTATTGGAAGATCTTACAGCTGGAATTCACAAATACTTGATTGATTATTCTTATTGGAAACTACTCCGATATGAAGATCTTTGGAAGGCAAGCTAAACTTGGAAGGTTCTACTTATGGAAACTCAAGATCCTGATTTGTATAGGCGAGCAGGATTGACGGGCTTTCAACACAAATTATCCAACAACTCGAGATCACCTTAATTGATTCTGTCCAACGGGTAGATTAAAAGAATTCCTTTGGGAAGTGCCAACGGCCGAGAAGGCATAAAGGAGTATTTAAGGATCGACTCTTCAGTTGTTCGATACGTGCTTGAGAGAGAATTCCAAAGTTTGAATCTTTTCTAGTCTATTGCTTTTTCATCAAGCAAAACATTGTATACAAAAGAGAGGAACTCTTAGTGTGACTGTGTGAGAGTTTAGTTAGACTCTTCACTATGATAGTCAAGATCACGAGCTATAACAACTCTTTTGATACTTAGTGAAATCCAGCCAATAGGCTGTTAGCGAGGAGAGTGGACGTAGGCTTGGTCTAAGCCAAACCACTATAAACTCTGTGTTCACTTTCTCTTATCCTTGAACTCGTTATTTCCATTTACTGGTTGTCTATTTACTTCAAGTTGAATATTACTTATGTTTAAAATCAATCAATCTCATTAAGTCCTGTGAAATTTTTATTTACACCTATTCACCCTCTCTAGGTGTATTCACTAGCCCCTTTCAATTGGTATCGGAGCTTGTGTGCTTATTTATTGAAGTGTTTTACTTCTTAAGCTAAAGATCTATGGCTAGTATTTTGGCTCCAGGACTGGTTGGAGGTCAAAGCAACACCAGACCTCCTTACCTTGATCGAAATGAGTATAACGTATGGAAGAACAAGATGAAAGCATTCCTAAAATCAAAAGATCCTTTGGAATGGGATGTGGTGGGAAAATGAGTGATTCCTACAAATACATCAACTTCAGAAAGAGGAAATGAAGTGGCAGATGCTAGCGAGATGACCCAAGCAGATATTACCAAGAGACAAGCTCTTGATGCTAAAGCTATTTACTCATTATATTGTGCCTTATCTCCTACTAAGTATAACAGAATTTCATCTTGTGAAATAGCGAAAGAAGACTGGGACAGGTTGCATGTTACCTATGAAGGAACTGATCGAGTTAAAGAAACAAAGATCAACATTCTTCTTGGACAATATGAAGCTTTCAAAATGAAGCGAGGAGAATTTATCATCGATATGTTTAGTCGTTTTACAGAAATTGTAAATGGTCTTGCATATTATGGACAACCAATCTCAAGGTAGATGAAAGTCAACAAGTTGCTACGAGAACTCTCCAAAGACTGGAATCACATTAAGACTTCCATTAGAGAAACACAAAGGATTGCACCTCTATCTGTAGATGAATTAGTGGGCACACTTCAATCCTATGAAGTTGAGCAAATCAATGAGGAAGAAGATCCTAAAGGTAAGAAATCAATTGCTTTAAAGTCTAATGATGATTCTGATGTTACATATTCAGAGGATGACTTGGATGATGAAGAACTAGCACTCATGATAAGAAAATTTATAAAGTTAAATAGAAAAGGAAGTAAGTACAACTGGAGGAAACGGAGTACTCAGAGATCTCAAAATAAATCAAAAGAAGACAATGAGTTTAACAAATATGTGACTTGCTTTGAATGCAAGAAGAAAGGACACATTAGATCTAACTGTCCTCTATTGAAGAAAAATAAGGGAAACACAGAGAAATTCAAAAAGGCTCTTAAAGCAGAGACTTGGAGCGACACCGAATGTGAAGAAAGTGATGAAGAATATGCCAATATTTGTTTAATGACAAAATCAGAATCAGATTCAGACTCTGAAACAGACTCAGACTCAGATTCAGAAAAGGAAATTGAGGTTAGTAATTTTAAAATTCCTGTTAAAGTTTCAAAATATATTAATGAACTCTGTCTTAGTCTCAAGGTATCTCTTAAAGGAATTTCTGAACTAAAGAAGGAAAATTCCATACTGAGACAATAGGAAAACTCTTGGAAAGGAAAGTTTGAAAATCTAAACAAAAATTTTGTTGTCTTAAAAGAAAGTGCAGATTCTCTTTCAAAAGAAAACATCTTTTTGAAAGAAGATATTTCAAATATATCAAAAAAGTTTTCAAATGGATCTGAAAAGCTAGATAAAATTCTTTCTATTCAAAGACCTTACTTTAACAAATCAGGTTTGGGAATGACACCAGAAACTATTCTTTTAATTGACTTTCCAAAAGTTAAAGAAAGAATCAAACAAAGACCGACTAAAACATTTCATAAAAATCATTTCCAAAAAGTTTTTGTAAAACCTGTTGGCCAAAGTACTCTTAAATGTTCAAAGTGTAACAGCTCAGAACATTTTGAGAAGGATTGTCCTAAAGTTTGGAGACTAATTAAGAAAGATTGGGCAAAGATTGTTTTTGGAACTAACTATGACGTCCCAGTAGCGTCACGTACTAAGCGCAAGCGGAAATTATAAATATTATCATCTTATAGGACTTAAAAATAATTTTTCATTTGTTAACCTATAGTGTTCACTCTTGAAGGTTAGCATGTATAACATGGATTATTTAAAATTTAACTCTTTGTATTACAAGGTTAACCTGCAATAGTACTATCAATTCATAATAGACAATCCTATTAAGATTATATATAAAGATCATGAGAAGCTTCATTACTAAACCTATTAGGATCGTTCGGGCTTACAAAAATTCAACCTGGACTTCTGTGGCACCCCCGACACCCGGTAGGGTCGCCACAGAAATGAAACCGCAAGCAAAAGAAACCAAAACCGAAACAAATTATACAACGATAAAAGAAAGATTCAAGCCAACGCTTAGGCGTAAAATTTTTTTCTTTTCTTTTCCTTTAAAAAGGTTTTAAGGATTTTGCGCAGCTCAGCGGAAAAATTATGAGGCGAGTCTCATCAACACTTCACTTCTCTCACGCCAACACAATACACACCGACTATCTTTGATTTAATGAAAGCACGAGGCCGAACCACTTTTATTTACACTTATAATTACGAAGGGCTACATAGGTCGGTACAAAAGGAATAGGCCAAGACTCATCTATGCTTGGCCTTCACTCCTCAAAAAGAGACACACGACCCTAAAATGCGACGTGTAACGATCTCCCTTCGATTTACTAGTGGCGGCCATCCAAAAAGTTGCTAACCCCCACTCCACGTGTGCAGGTCGTCACACCCAACCCGGTGCGTCGGGCGGTGGAGGTGGCAACATCCCCATCATCACACCGTTGCGGCGGATGTGGACAGAGATGTACTCCTGGATGACTGGGCCTCCAGATAAGCCCACGTCATACGATGTGATCGCGCGAACACGCAAAAAGGTTAGTCCCGGCAGGGTGGGACAGTCGATCTCGGTCACTTCGACCTCCACATCAGATGGTAGGCCGTAGAACACTCCCCGTGAAACAACAGGGAGAGGCATCGCACTAATCTGAAATGTTAGGTCCCCGAAGGGGTGAGTACAACCACTCAACAAGAAAAGGAATCCAAACACCAATCGATGCATTTAAACAATCACAATATACATGCCACATATGCAATCCAATATACTTACCTCAAAGCCAGGCACATGCCAACATACATCATCATATCATATAATTCATACATATCATCGTATTTTCATGTCATATCATGTATACACATGTCATCACCATATCATATCATGTATACACATGTCATCACCATGTCATATCGTGTATACACATGTCATCACTATGTCATATCGTGTATGCACATGTCATCACTATGTCATATCGTGTATGCACATGTCATCACTATGTCATATCGTGTATGCACATGTCATCACTATGTCATATCGTGTATGCACATGTCATCACCATGTCATATCATGTATATACATCATCACTATATAATTTCATACATGCCTGTCATTATCATATTATCATGCCACACATGCATGTCAATTTCCATTTTGAAAATCCCAATTGATCATCACATTTTCCTTTCTCAGGATCATCCATCCCATATTATACGCTCGCACCCTCAATCGGGTCTCACGAGAAAAACCTTCCGGAATTATGCCAATCATGGCCACCGAACATCCGGCAACCCCAACGCTCCAGGTATCTCGCATCCCAACTGGCATCACGAGGTATCCCCTCGGGCAAAGACCTCCGAGGCTTCCGGCACCCATCTCATTCCAGGCATCCTGACACTCCCAGGGTATCCGGCCATGTATCTCTCTATACATTCCGGCCAACGCTTCCCCCCTCCAACCATTACCATGGATCACATTGCCAATTACTTTTCAATTTATCATGTATATGATGTCATGACAAAACATGATTTCCTTAGCACTTGTGCATGCATAAATTAAGCATCTACACATACATGCAATAGGTGCAATTGCTAATATAGATTAAATCCTTGTGGGATTTTTACTTACCACATGCATTTTGAATTATACAAAAATCCAATTTATTCCAAATTGAAATTAATTAAATAATCACATAAATCCTAAAATCATGAAATTAAGGCATATAATATCCAAATATAATAAAATGGAAAAATATGCAGAAAACACATGGCAAAACAATTTCCACATAGTAAACCACTTTTCCACCACTTCAATGCACGTTTTCGGATAAGGGCAGAACGTACAATTTTCTTGGTAAGTCGATTAAAATACTCATATGACCTCAGAAAATTATAAAATTTTACCAGGATGTAGTTAAGACATTAAACTATACTTTTCATGAAGGAAACTAAGTCAAATTCGTTTTAGATAAGTTTCTGCAGACTCACGAAGCTCCTGGTTAAGTCACCGAAATACACAGAACACTATGTCCGAAATATGCAGATTTGACCTACTTACATTTCTTCGTTTTCTCTTATTTTTGGATATGTTATACTCCTAAGAATACTCTACAACTTTCGTGAAGAGACTTAAGCCAAAATACCAAAGGAAGACCTTCAAATGGTCCCACAAAGTTTCTGGTAACCCACATCTCGACTCCAGTTTCATCGTCTTCAATGTCAGGTTAGTTACCTAGCCTACACTTGTTATTTTTGCTTCAAATTTGAGTATGTTCATCCTTAAGATGTGATCTACAAGTTTCATGAAGAAGTCGAAGAGAGATTCTTAGTAAAAACCAACATGCAAACCACGAACTCACCTTAAGGTCAGAAAAATAGTTCCAGATCTGGGGTCTCCGAAATATGAGGTTTAGACCCCTCAAATCTCCATCATTTTTCACGAAATTTCAGTATGTTATAGTTCAAGATGTTAGCTACAACTTTCATGAAGAGATCCAAGCCAAAATCGAACTCCAAACACACATGCAAGCCCTCACAAGTTTCTGACTTCACTGGATCATGCGAAAACAGCATGCATTCTCAACATCCAAGCATTCTCACTCCATTTTCGTAGCTTTAAACTAACAAAATCCAACATGCAAACACACAAGCAAGGGAAGGAGATGGATCCTAACTTGCCTCTAGCTAAGAAGACACACGGGAACGGCGGCGGACGGCGGCGTGCGGCGGCGAACGGCGGTTCCCCTCTCCCTCTCCTCTCGCGCGACACCCTCCTTCCTCCTTCTCCTTTCTCTCTTCCTCTCTTTCTCTCTTTCTCTCCCTCTCTTTCCTTTCTCTCGCACGGCACTCTCTCTCTCCTCCTCTCCATTTCTTTCCTCTTTTCTTCTTCTCCCCTAATCATTTCTAAGAAGACCCTAAGCATGTATGCCAAGTGGCATACACACTAGGACACTTGGGGAGAGGCATGCAAACCCTCTCCCTCACTCCACTTCGCACGGCCACACAAGGCCCATTGGGCCTCGTGGGCTTGGCCCACACGGCCCACCCTTAGGCCCTCCAACCATGGGCCTAAGTCCATGCTATTGGGCCTAAGGCCCAATCCACTCCCTTTTCTTTATTAATTAAAACAAACAATTAATTTCACCTAATTAAAATTCTATAATATTAAATCTATAACAAACAATCCATAACAAGCATGGCAACATAAAACCTTATCTTTAATAATTATCTTATAGCTCAATTTAAATTAAAAACAAACAAAGCACAAGGCACAATGCCTTAAGAGAGAACAAAAATTAAAACACAACCAAATAGGTAAATTCATTACCTATTTAAAAAGCTCTAGGGCACCTTAGGACATGCCCTTAAATTCTAGGATGCCACAACTCTCCCCTCCTTAGAGAATTTCGTCCTCGAAATTTAAACACCACTAACGACCTCAAACAGGAAGGGGTACTTCTCCTTCATCTGTTCTTCACTTTCCCAAGTGGCTTCCTCTATATCGTGATGTCGCCACAATACTTTCACCAAAGGAATCTTCTTATTCCTGAGAACTTGTTCCTTCCGATCCAGTATTTGCACAGGTATTTCGATATATCTCACTTTCTCATCCACTTTGATGGCTTCATGATCGAGTATGTGACTGGGATCTGGCTGATACTTTCTTAGCATAGACACATGAAACACATTATGCAAATTTCCCAAATTTGGAGGTAGCGCCAATCGATAATCTGCCTCTCCTATCCTCTCAAGTATCTCAAAAGGTCCAACGAATCTAGGACTCAACTTTCCTTTCACTCCAAAACGAGATATTCCCTTTAATGGAGATACCTTAAGAAACACGTGATCTCTTATTTCGAATTCCAAGGGTCTCCTACGCTTATCCGCATAACCCTTTTGTCTACTCTGGGCTGTCTTTAGTCTTTTCTTGATAATCTCAACAGCTTCAGTGGTATCTTGCACTAATTCAGGTCCTGTCAATCGTCTTTCACCTACCTCATCCCAACAGATAGGGGTTCTACACCTCCTCCCATATAATGCTTCATATGGGGCCATGCCTATACTTTTCTGAAAACTATTGTTATAGGCAAATTCTATCAAATGCAGGTTCTCATCCCATCTTTCTTTAAAGTCAATAATGCAGGCTCTCAGCATATCCTCTAGAGTTTGTATCACTCTTTCTGTTTGTCCATCTGTCTGAGGGTGATAAGCTGTACTGAATTGAAGTTTCGTTCCCAAAGCACTTTGCAAACCTCTCCAAAAATTTGAAGTAAATCTAGAGTCTCTATCCGAGGTGATTGATACAGGGATACCATGCAAACGCACTATCTGACCTACATAGATTTCAGCGAGTCTACTCATTGAATAGTTCACACGAACAGCTAAGAAATGGGCAGACTTAGTTAAACGGTCTACTATTACCCAAATTGAATCGTGACCACTTGATGTTCTTGGCAATCCTTGCACAAAATCCATTGTCACATGTTCCCACTTCCACTCTGGTATATCTAACGGTCTCAAAAGTCCTGCTGGCTTACGATGTTCTGCTTTTACTTGCTGGCACGTTAAACATTGAGAAACGTACTTGGCTGTATCCATTTTCATACCATTCCACCAAAATTGTTGACGCAAATTTCTGTACATTTTCGTACTACCTGGGTGAATACTATACTTGCTCTTATGTGCCTCTGACAAAATCTCTTTCTTTACTTCTTCGTTGTTGGGCACACAAAGTCATCCTTGACATCTCATTGTCCCATCTTCAGAAATTTGAAACTCTGGTCTTTTCCCTAGGGACATTGCTTCCTTCACTTTCAAAATCTCCGGATCAGACTTTTGCAGGGTCTTGATTCTCTGAATAATTTCTGGCTCAATCCTTAAGGCTTTAAGTATACCAGTAAGATTATCCACCTTTAACTTAAACTCTGAATCTGCTACAGACTTTAATAAACTCCACTCTGCTATTCTTAAACTGGCCATTTCCATGGCTGACTTACGGCTAAGGGCATCTGCTACCTTATTCGCCTTCCCTGGATGATATCGTATCTCACAATCATAATCTTTTAACAATTCCATCCACCTTCTTTGTCTCATGTTCAACTCTTTTTGCGAGAATAGATATTTCAAGCTCTTGTGGTCCGTATAAATTTCAAACTTTTCTCCATATAGGTAATGCCTCCATATCTTCAAGGCAAACACTATAGCTGCCAATTCCAAATCATGTGTGGGGTAATTTAACTCATGGGGTTTCAGTTGCCTAGATGCGTAGGCTATGACCTTGCCATGTTGCATCAAAACACATCCCAATCCTTTGTGAGATGCATCACTATATACTGTAAAACCATCCGGTCCAGAGGGTATGGTTAAAACTGGAGCTGTGGTTAACTTCCTTTTAAGTTCTTGAAAGCTCCTTTCACAATCCTCACTCCATTCATATTTTGCATTCTTTCGAGTTAACTTAGTTAACGGTCCTGCCAATTTGGAAAATCCTTCAATGAACCTTCGGTAATAACCGGCCAATCCTAAGAAACTTTGTATCTCGGTAGGTGTGGTTGGTCTCGGCCAATTTATTACCATTTCCACTTTTGAGGGATCCACTGCAATTCCTCCTCCTGACACCACATGTCCTAAAAATGTTATCTGGTCCAACCAAAATTCACACTTGCTGAATTTGGCATATAACCGATGGTCCCTCAAAGTTTGCAAAACTAACCTCAAGTGTTGCTCATGTTCTTTTGGTCCTTTTGAATACACCAAGATATCGTCGATAAAAACAATCACAAACTGATCCAAATATGACTTAAATACTCTGTTCATTAAATCCATGAACGCTGCAGGTGCATTTGTCAAACCAAAAGGCATAACAAGGAACTCGTAATGTCCATAGCGAGTCCTAAATGCAGTCTTAGGAATATCTTCCTTCTTAATTCTCAATTGATGGTATCCTGATCTTAAGTCAATCTTTGAGAAAACCGAACTTCCTTGAAGTTGGTCAAACAGATCATCGATTCTAGGCAGAGGGTACTTGTTCTTAACAGTTACTTGATTTAATTGCCTATAGTCAATGCATAAACGCATTGATCCATCCTTCTTTTTCACAAATAGAACCGGTGCACCCCAAGGTGAAGCACTTGGTCTAATGAATCCTTTGTCAAGCAACTCTTGTAATTGTACTTTCAATTCCTTTAATTCCACTAAGGCCATTCTGTATGGGGCTTTTGATATCGGTCCTGTTCCAGGCATCAGTTCGATTTCAAACTCAATTTCTCTTTCTGGAGGTAATCCAGGCAATTCCTCAGGAAATACATCTGGAAACTCATTTACTACACCAATATCATCAAGTTTTAGTTCTTCCTTGGTATAATCCTTAACCATTGCTAGGTACCCTTGACATCCCTTGCCAAGCAATACATTAGCCTCTACTGCAGAAATAAGTGCCCCTGATAGGTGGGTCTGACCACCTAAAAATTCACAACTGGACTGGTCGGGTAAAGCGAATTGGATTACTCTTCTGTAACAATCCAATCTAGCCTGATACTTACAAAGCCAATCCATTCCTAGGATGACATCAAAGTCATACATGGCCATCACAACTAAGTCTATTTCTGTGTCCCTTCCTCCTACAGTTATCTTACAATTCTTACACACCAACGTAGACAGCACTGCATCCTTTAAAGGCGTAGAAACACAAAGAGGAATTCCAAGAAAAATCGTTTCAAATTCACTCAACAACCTATATCTGTCAGACACAAACGAATGCGTGGCACCTGTATCAAACAATGCATAAGCCTTCTTGCCATTTATGTAGATCGTACCTGAGATAACGTTGTTGGAAGCTCTCGCTTCCTCTTGAGTGACCGCATACACTCTTCCTTGAGCTGGTGGTCTCCGAGAATTTCCTTGGGAATTTGTCTTGACAGTACTCTGATATCCCTGTCGCACTGAGCCAGCACTCACCTGCGACCTTTCTCGTGGGCAACTTCTCCTAAGATGGCCCACTTGTCCACAACCAAAGCACTTTGGCTGCCCAGTACAAGGTCCTGAGCCATGCCTTCCATTACACCTTTGACAAACATTAGGCTGATAGGGTGCTTTCCCTATATTCAGACCACTCCTTGCTCCCCCAAAGTTTCCAAAATTACTTTTCTTCCTAGCATCCCAAGTTTGACCTTGACCAGAATAGGGTCTCTTACCCTTTCTCACATCATCGGAAACCCATGGTTTCTTAAACTCAGACCGCTCTCTTATCAGCTCTTGCTCCACCAACTGTGCCCTTTCATAGACTTCATGGTAATCTCTCATGTTCAAAGGCACCAATTGCTTTCTAATATCAGTTCTCAACCCTTTCAGAAATCTCTTGGCTTTCTCCTCCTGATCCTCAATCAGTCTAGGAGCATATCTAGATAATTCAGAAAATCTAGCCTCATACTGGTCCACTGTCAGTTCCTTTTGTTCTAGCTGAACAAATTCTGTGATTTTCTTGTCCTTTGCACAGTCAGAGAAATGCTTTCTATTGAAAGCCCTGACAAACTCATCCCAGTTTATATCAATACCTGGTGGAAAGATCGTATCCCTCGAAGCTCTCCACCAAAACTTTGCATTTCCCTCCAGCTGGTACTCTGCTAAAGTTATTTTCTCAGCATCAGTGCATTCCAACAACCGGAAAATTCTCTCCATACCATCAATCCAATGCTCTGCCTCCTCAGGACTTCCTATGCCACTAAACTTGGGTGGCTTCAGCTTCAAAAACTGTTCCACAAGTCCCTGAGTACGGCGTTCAGCTCCAGGTTGTTGTTGCGCCTGCCTTTCCATCAGATTTCCAATGTTGGCCAATGCTTGCAAGATATCCTCCATTCGGGGTTCAGCCCTTGGAGCAGAGGCTTCAGCCCTCTGTGAACGTTGACTTCCAAACCGTACCATAGCTTTCCTGCAGTTCCAAGCATTTGCCTCAGGAACAATCTGAGACTCACTGCCTCCACTACTAAAGTAACATACACATGTTACTAGCAACCTAAAACAACTACCAATGATCCACGGGCGAATACTCATCACCCGTTATTCAATTATCCTATGGTGTGCATTGTTAAAACTTCCCTCATTTTTTTCTAAATGAGGTCTCCTTATCACTCCAAGCATAAACCTTATGCTCTGATACCACCCGCTGTGGCACCCCCGACACCCGGTAGGGTCACCACAGAAATGAAACCGCAAGCAAAAGAAACCAAAACCGAAACAAATTATACAACGATAAAAGAAAGATTCAAGCCAACGCTTAGGCGTAAATTTTTTTTCTTTTCTTTTCCTTTAAAAAGGTTTTAAGGATTTTGCGCAGCTCAGCGGAAAAATTATGAGGCGAGTCTCACCAACACTTCACTTCTCTCACGCCAACACAATACACACCGACTATCTTTGATTTAATGAAAGCACGAGGCCGAACCACTTTTATTTACACTTATAATTACGAAGGGCTACACAGGTCGGTACAAAAGGAATAGGCCAAGACTCATCTATGCTTGGCCTTCACTCCTCAAAAAGAGACACACGACCCTAAAATGCGACGTGTAACGATCTCCCTTCGATTTACTAGTGGCGGCCATCCAAAAAGTTGCTAACCCCCACTCCACGTGTGCAGGCCGTCACACCCAACCCGGTGCGTCGGGCGGTGGAGGTGGCAGCATCCCCATCATCACACCGTTGCGGCGGATGTGGACAGAGATGTACTCCTGGATGACTGGGCCTCCAGATAAGCCCACGTCATACGATGTGATCGCGCGAACACGCAAAAAGGTTAGTCCCGGCAGGGTGGGACAGTCGATCTCGGTCACTTCGACCTCCACATCAGATGGTAGGCCGTAGAACACTCCCCGTGTAACAACAGGGAGAGGCATCGCACTAATCTGAAATGTTAGGTCCCCGAAGGGGTGAGTACAACCACTCAACAAGAAAAGGAATCCAAACACCAATCGATGCATTTAAACAATCACAATATACATGCCACATATGCAATCCAATATACTTACCTCAAAGCCAGGCACATGCCAACATACATCATCATATCATATAATTCATACATATCATCGTATTTTCATGTCATATCATGTATACACATGTCATCACCATATCATATCATGTATACACATGTCATCACTATGTCATATCATGTATGCACATGTCATCACCATGTCATATCATGTATACACATGTCATCACTATGTCATATCATGTATGCACATGTCATCACTATGTCATATCGTGTATGCACATGTCATCACCATGTCATATCATGTATATACATCATCACTATATAATTTCATACATGCCTGTCATTATCATATTATCATGCCACACATGCATGTCAATTTCCATTTTGAAAATCCCAATTGATCATCACATTTTCCTTTCTCGGGATCATCCATCCCATATTATACGCTCGCACCCTCAATCGGGTCTCACGAGAAAAACCTTCCGGAATTATGCCAATCATGGCCACCGAACATCTGGCAACCCCAACGCTCCAGGCATCTCGCATCCCAACTGGCATCACGAGGTATCCCCTCGGGCAAAGACCTCCGAGGCTTCCGGCACCCATCTCATTCCAGGCATCCTGACACTCCCAGGGTATCCGGCCATGTATCTCTCTATACATTCCGGCCAACGCTTCCCCCCTCCAACCATTACCATGGATCACATTGCCAATTACTTTTCAATTTATCATGTAAATGATGTCATGACAAAACATGATTTCCTTAGCACTTGTGCATGCATAAATTAAGCATCTACACATACATGCAATAGGTGCAATTGCTAATATAGATTAAGTCCTTGTGGGATTTCTACTTACCACATGCATTTTGAATTATACAAAAATCCAATTTATTCCAAATTGAAATTAATTAAATAATCACATAAATCCTAAAATCATGAAATTAAGGCATATAATATCCAAATATAATAAAATGGAAAAATATGCAGAAAACACATGGCAAAACAATTTCCACATAGTAAACCACTTTTCCACCACTTCAATGCACGTTTTCGGATAAGGGAAGAACGTACAATTTTCTTGGTAAGTCGATTAAAATACTCATATGACCTCAGAAAATTATAAAATTTTACCAGGATGTAGTTAAGACATTAAAATATACTTTTCATGAAGGAAACTAAGTCAAATTCGTTTTAGATAATTTTCTGCAGACTCACGAAGCTCCTGGTTAAGTCACCGAAATACACAGAACACTATGTCCGAAATATGCAGATTTGACCTACTTACATTTCTTCGTTTTCTCTGATTTTTGGATATGTTATACTCCGAAGGATACTCTACAACTTTCGTGAAGAGACTTAAGCCAAAATACCAAAGGAAGACCTTCAAATGTTCCCACAAAGTTTCTGGTAACCCACATCGCGACTCCAGTTTCATCGTCTTCAAGGTCAGGTTAGTTACCTAGCCTACACTTGTTATTTTTGCTTCAAATTTGAGTATGTTCATCCTTAAGATGTTATCTACAAGTTTCATGAAGAAGTAGAAGAGAGATTCTTAGTAAAAACCAACATGCAAACCACGAACTCACCTCAAGGTCAGTAAAATAGTTCCAGATCTGGGGTCTCCGAAATATGAGGTTTAGACCCCTAAAATCTCCATCATTTTTCACGAAATTTCAGTATGTTATAGTTCAAGATGTTAGCTACAACTTTCATGAAGAGATCCAAGCCAATATCGAACTCCAAACACACATGCAAGCCCTCACAAGTTTCTGACTTCACTGGATCATGCGAAAACAGCATGCATTCTCAACATCCAAGCATTCTCACTCCATTTTCGTAGCTTTAAACTAACAAAATCCAACATGCAAACACACAAGCAAGGGAAGGAGATGGATCCTAACTTGCCTCTAGCTAAGAAGACACACGGGAACGGCGGCGGACGGCGGCGTGCGGCGGCGAACGGCGGTTCCCCTCTCCCTCTCCTCTCGCGCGACACCCTCCTTCCTCCTTCTCCTTTCTCTCTTCCTCTCTTTCTCTCTTTCTCTCCCTCTCTTTCCTTTCTCTCGCACGGCACTCTCTCTCTCCTCCTCTCCCTTTCTTTCCTCTTTTCTTCTTCTCCCCTAATCATCACAAGAAAGACCCTAAGCATGTATGCCAAGTGGCATACACACTAGGACACTTGGGGAGAGGCATGCAAACCCTCCCCCTCCTTCCTTCGCACGGCACCACACAAGGCCCATTGGGCCTCATGGGCTTGGCCCACACGGCCCACCCTTAGGCCCTCCAACCATGGGCCTAAGTCCATGCTATTGGGCCTAAGGCCCAATCCACTCCCTTTTCTTTATTAATTAAAACAAACAATTAATTTCACCTAATTAAAATTCTATAATATTAAATCTATAACAAACAATCCATAACAAGCATGGCAACATAAAACCTTATCTTTAATAATTATCTTATAGCTCAATTTAAATTAAAAACAAACAAAGCACAAGGCACAATGCCTTAAGAGAGAACAAAAATTAAAACACAACCAAATAGGTAAATTCATTACCTATTTAAAAAGCTCTAGGGCACCTTAGGACATGCCCTTAAATTCTAGGATGCCACAACTTCTTACAAGTACCTCGCCTATATACATCACATTTACATTTCAAAAGTAAGGGCGCAAGTAAACATCCAGGGATAAGGGTATGGGGTATCTAACTCCACTACTCCCAGACCAGCCCACGTTCATAAAAAAGAAACAAAAGACATTTCAACTTCTACATGATCAAAGGCGTCTAGGCGCCATCCGTCCCAGCTCTTGGTTCATCATCGCTAAAAGGAATAGGGCCAAACATCGCTCCATCGTGTTTGATAAACCATGTGACAAACTTCATCGGGGGTCATCTCAACTCTACCATCATCCATCCATAATGTAGCCTCATATTTGGAGAAAGTCAGCTCAACATCAGAGTCATACACATCAGTAAAGGTAACCTCAATGTTTTATATCACTCCATAACGAGCTATTGGCAACACATCCATACTATCAATTTGAAAAATATAAGGAATGAGCAAAAACTATGCCTAATAAAGAAATGATAAGATTCTAACTTAGACAATCCACAGCCATCAAGTTTACAAGGGAATCATGACCAAACAGCTTAAGATACTAATATAGATTTGTCACGAGTATAATCCAATGAATATTAATGCATCATATGTATAACCACTTTATATGAGACATACTAAATGCATCCATAAACACCAAATATACCTATCACATTCTCAATCTCTATATCAAGATGAAATGCAACAATGATGAATGAACTCACTCGCCAAGTAGAATTATATTTAGTGTGCATATAGTCCACCCTCGATCAGTTTACCCACCGGAACTCTGCCGGCCCGATCGAGTCACTTCCGGAAGTTACCTTATCCGGACTTCCATAATAAACCTATTATGGGCATCTCACTCCGAGGCATCTCGGTATCACACAACCGAGGTCCTCCCAAGATCACTCAGCATGGGGCATCTCACTCCGAGGCATCCCAGTATCACACAACTAGGGCATCCTTGATCACACACAAGGGCATCTCACTCCGAGGCATCTCGGTAACACGGGACCGAGGCATCCAAGATCACACAGCATGGGCATCCCAACTTCCGAGGGGCATCACCGGTATCTCAGTACTAATGGGTTCATTCACTCATTTAAGCACACATTTCACACCACCACACCTTTGATTAATGCATTTATCGTATGCAAAGAAAAAGACTTCAAAGTATACAACTATACATCTAACTCTCATGTACCTAGCACACGTGCGTGTCCAAATTATAAGATAAAATCCATTACGACACGTCCCATACCATGTCGAACAGATATTTATCCCATAATCAAGCACTATGCACCGCACTTATTGCACACGCATGATACTATTTATGCCTATACCTCAAATGATATATGAGACTTATTTTTATACAACTAACATCTATTATGAGGTCACTAGACTCTACGTGTGTCATGCAAAACTATTATAAGAGACACAACAACTATTGCATATTCTCGGGTCTAAACAGATTGTTAACTATAATGAGCAGTTTTAATCTCAGACACAGAAAGTATACCAATTCTTATCGAAATACTACGAAATTTTAGTATGTTAAATTAGAGACATAGATTGACATTTTCCATGAAGAAAACTAAGTCTATATATCACTATATTAAGAGTAGTAATCGCTATAATCTTTACTAGCATCCTGTAATAGCTTCCAGATTTAACATCTACAGAGAAAATCGTTTTACTAACCAAACCTTGTCCATTTATTCTAAAATTTTTATATGTTATTCCTAAGGATGCATTCTACAATTTTCATTAAGGATTAGAAGTTCAATTCTAAATAGATAATTACAGAAAATTCACAGATTCATCAAAGGTCAAGCTATTCTCTACAAAACAGCTTACTGTTTTCAATAGGTTCACTTCTACCTTTATGTTTTTACATTCATATGACCATAGTTAAATGTCGAACTCAATCTAAAATGATTCCTTTCTTTATCTTCATCTTCAGAAATCAAGGCGACACAATAAAAAGACTTCCTATCTAAATTTCTCTAAAACAGAATCTTCATTTACGGTTTTCTTCATTTCTAGCTCAATCAAACCATTTGTTTCTCTACCAATCTCCTTTACAACATTTCAAGTCTCTTCCATAGCATCTAAGAATACTTTCAGCAGGTTCTTATTAATTGAGAAACTTTCCATAGCTCGGCTCAAAGCATATATTCATCCATAAGCTCACTCACCGCAACATATACCACATCTTTCCACTCGGCAACCATTTCCTCACCTTCCTTGACATTCACAGCTTACTCACACTTAGATTTCGAGACATGCAAGACTCTAATGCAACATGCAATGACTTATAACCTCAATCTAGAACTCATCTAGCTCAATCCAACACAAACAGCAACATCACATCTAATCCTCCACCGTTCAGCTAGATCCACAAGTTCCTTGACAAAAACAATGGATAACTTCTAGTTTATGTTGGATAAATTCTCTTGAAGTATTTTGAAGTTGACAAAACATGTTTATCAGTCTAGTCTGAAGACTTACAGACTCTATTGACAAAGTCTGAAGATCAAAGTCTGAAGATTAAAGTCTGAAGATCAAAGTCTGAAGCTAGCAAGACTCAAGACTTATATTTCAAAGTCTACTCACATGGACAGTTTTCAGGACGACGTTTATTCTGATCTTATATGATCTTTATTCTAACGACTAGTGAATATCTTTCTACTGGATTCAGCACTAAACGATCTTACTTTCATATGGAATATGTTTAGATTCTTTGACGACTTCGCAACTTATATTTGGAAGGATGTACTTATGGAAACCGAGATCTTGATTGTATGGGCGAGCATGATTGATGGGCTATCAACACTTACCTTAAAGAGCTCGAGATCTCTCTAATTGATTTTGTCCAACGGGTTGATTGGAAGAACTTCTTTGGAAGGTGCCAACGGTATTGAAGGCATGAAGAAGTATATAAGAGAGATGCTCTAGTTGTTGAAGGGTGCGGATAGAAGAATTCCAAAGTCTGAATCTCCTTTTCTATTTTGCGATATCATTCTTTGAGCGTTACATGTAATCAAAAGAGAGATCATATTGTAGACCTTGAGGAAGTGTAGTAGAGTAATCTACACTGTGGACTCAAGAGCGTGAGACTGTAATAACTCTTATTGATTCTTAGTGAAATCCAGCCAGAAGGGCTGTCCGTGCGGGAGAGTGGACGTAGGCTTGATCTAAGCCGAACCACTATAAATCTGGAGTCTTGATTCTCTATCCCTAATCCTTTATATTGTTAACTGTTTTCATTTGCTGCAATCATTGATTTTAAATTATTTATATCTCATTCGATTTAAATTGTTAAAATCGCTTTAAACACCTATTCACCCCCCTCTAGGTGCTAATTCTGGTTCTAACAGTTTAGAAACTTATCTTTCCTTACCTTAGTTTAGCTACTAGATAACTCAAAGATTCTTCAAAAATCAACACCAAAACTCGCATGCAAGAAGGAGAAAATCGCTGGTTTTGGCTACTGGTTTCCTTGCTGTTCGACCGAGAGAAAACGAGAAGAAGAAGAAGAAGAAGATGGGTTTCGGTTTTGGGGAGAGAGAGAGAGGGGTTTCAAAATTTAAGAGGGGAAATAGGTCTACGAGGCTAATCCCTAGGCTAGACTAATCATTAGCAAATCTAATGATGATGTCTCCTTTGCTTGTTTCGGTTTTGTGGGGATAGAAAACCATGGGTGATGAGGAGAGAGGAGGGGGTGTCGTGGCTTCCATGCACAACAATTTCGCCATCCATTAATAGTTAATCCATGTCGTTAGTCAGTTCATTTGTATCGAATTTTTTCACTTAATTCCCTTTCGATTCCATTAGATTTCAATCCTATTGTAATCATATAAAGTTTTGAAATTATATGACAAATTAACTATTTAGTGTTAGTCTATAGAGAATTCATCACAAGAAATGTTAAGCTTAGAAATTGATATTAGCATCACAATCACTAATCCAATTATCATAACTATAATCTATAGACTTAATTGAAAATAAAATCACTCGGACCTAAATATCCATCTCTGGACCAACAGGCTCAATCTATAACGATCACGGTCCACTAAACTATTCTAACAGATCCAAGCCTTGGCCCGCTCCAAGCCAAGTCCAAGCCCATAATCTCTCATTCGACTTATCAAGTCCAATTTGTGTGGCCCACTTACTTCTCAAGCCCACACATTCCTCACGGTCCATCGGGTTCACTTTCTAGCCCAATCTAAATTAATCTAAGTTCCTAATGATCTGATTACACTAGTGAAGGTCAGTGAAATTTGGGATGTCACACTAACTCCCCTGGACCCAAGAAAATATGGATACTAAAGAAAACTTGAAATCTTCTTAAAACTGCAGGCCACTATCAAGAAGAAGATCAAATGGTACTTGGATAGTGGCTATTCAAGGCATATGACAGGAGACTCAAACTACTTTATAAAGCTTACTCAAATAAATGGTGGAAAAGTTTCTTTTGGTGGAAGCAGTAAAGGAAAAATTATTGGTTGTGGAACTGTCAAGATTAGAAGTCTCACAATGAACAATGTTTCCTTGGTAGAAGGCTTGAACTATAATCTACTCAGCATAAGTCAACTGTGTGACACATGATTCAAAATCAACTTTCAAGAAGGCATTTGCTCAGGAACTAGTAAAGATTTATCTCAATCTTTCACGGGACGAAGACATGGAAACATCTATCTACTGGACATTAAACTAGAAAGTTCTTAGTGTATAATCTCTATTCAAGATGAAGAAAATCTTTGGCATATGAAGCTTGGTCATGTCAATATGAAGCAAATAGCCAAAATTTCATCAAAGAAACTAGTTCATGGACTGCCCAACTTAAGCTATCAAAAGTTAGAATTATGCACACCATGTGTTTTGGGAAAACAGGTAAGAAGTTCTTTTAAACCAATAAATCAAGTTTCTACTAATCGTGTTTTGCAGCTTCTGCATATGGATCTTTTTGGACCAACCGGAACACAAAGTATTGGTGGAAAGAAATACTGTTTAGCACTCATGGATGATTACTCTCGCTTTACATGGGTATTCTTCTTGGCGAGTAAGTCTGAAGCATTTTCTCATTTTTCAAAGTGTTCTAAGAAAATTCAAAATGAAAAAGGATATGCTATAACTAGTATACGAACTGACCATGGAGGTGAGTTTGAGAATCAAGACTTTGCAAATTTTTGTGATGAATCTGGTTTACAACATGTTTTCTCCTTGCCATATACTCTAGAGCAAAATGGAGTTGTAGAAAGAAAGAATAGATCATTGTAAGAAATGGCTAGAACTCTTTTAATTGAAAGTAATATTTCTTCTCGTTTTTGAGCTGAAACAGTTTCTACAGCTTGTTATATCATTAATAGAGTGTTTTTAAGGCCTATTTTAGAGAAAACTCATGAAGTTCTTAAAGGGAAGAAGCCAAATGTTTCTTATTTTCATGTGTTTGGTTGCAAATGTTTTATTTTGAAAAATACAAATGATCGAATTGGTAAGTTTGAAAAAAAGTCAGATGAAGGTATTTTTCTTGGCTACTCAACATCAAGCAAAGCTTACAGAGTATACAACAACAAGACTCAGTGTGTAGAAGAGTCTATAAATGTCAAGTTTCAAGACTCTACATAGAATCAAGTGATTGAGACTCAACTCGAAAAAATTGAACCTACTCGAGAGATTACAAAGTCTACTTCCCCCATAGAAGCTCAAACTCCTGAAATTTAACAACAAGAAGAACCAAAAGATTCACCTGAAGCAGAGGATGAGCAGACTCAAGAATTAACCAGAAATTGGAAGCATAAGTCTAGTCATCCCAAAGAACTCATCATTGACAACATTGATGATGGAATTCGAACTAGATCTAAAAAGCGAGAAGAGTCTAGTGCTTTGGCACTTATTTCTGAAATTGAACCCAAAAGCATAGAAGAAGCCTTGGCTGATGAAAGCTGGATTGAAGCAATGCAAGAAAAACTCAGACAGTTCAACATCAACGATGTTTGGGAATTAATTCCTAAACCAAAAAGTAAATCTATTATTGGAGCTAAATGGGTTTTCAGGAACAAAGTGGACAAGAAAGGCAAAGTGATAAGGAACAAAGCAAGACTTGTGGCTAAAGGATACACTCAAGAAGAAGGAATAGACTATGACGAGACCTATGCACCAGTAGAGAGGTTAGAAGCAATAAGATTACTTCTTGCTTTTGCTTGTTTTAAAAATTTTAGGTTATTCCAAATGGACGTAAAGAGCGCATTCCTAAATGAATTTATTTGAGAAGAAGTCTATGTGGAACAACCATCTAGTTTTGAAGACCCAAGAAAGCCAAATTTAGTCTACAGACTGAAAAAGACTATGTATGGATTGAAGCAAGCACCTCGAGCCTGGTATGAAGGGTTAAGTAATTTTCTAATTCAAAATGGATTTGTCAAAGGTAAAGTAGACACTACATTATTCATTAGAAAGGAAGGAAAAGATTTTCTACTTGTTCAAATTTCTATTGATGGCATTATTTTTGGTTCACCTAATGAAAGTCTATGCAAGAAATTCTCTAGATGTATGCAGGATGAATTCGAAATGAGCATGATGGGTGAGCTAAATTTCTTTTTGGGATTACAAGTAAAGCAGTCAACAGAAGGAATCTTCATTCATCAAGAAAAGTATGCAAAAGATCTCATCAAGAAGTTTGGATTAGAAAACTGCAAAAAGACAGAGACACCTATGTCAAGTTCTTCAAAGCTAGATAAAGACGAAGAAGGAAAGACTGTGGATCAAAAGCTATACAGGAGCATAATTGGATCACTTCTTTACCTTACTGCATCTAGACCTGACATTTTGTTTATTGTTTGTATTTGTGCTAGATTCCAATCAAATCCCAAAGAATCTCATCTTAGTGCAGCAAAGCGAATTATCAAATATATTGCAACAACTCCGAAGCTAGGTCTATGGTATCCCAAGGAAGGAGACTTTACTCTCCTTGGATATTCAGACGCAGATCTTGCAGGATGCAAAGTGGATAGAAAAAGTACTTCAGGTACTTGTCAACTACTTGGCATAAGCTGGTATCTTGGTTTTCAAGAAAACAAAGTACAGTAGCTCTTTCAACAGTTGAAGCAGAATATGTAGCATTTGGGAGTTGCTGTTCTCAAATCCTATGGATGAGGCAACAGCTAAGAGACTTTGGAGTTGAAGAATCGTGTACTGAAATCAAATGCGATAATACAAGCGCCATCAATCTCACAAAGAATCCAATTCTTCACTCAAGAGTGAAGCATATAGTAATACGTCATCATTTTATTAGAGATCATATTCAGAATGGAGAAATATTGATTCAATTCATTGACTCAAAGGATCAATTGGCAGACATATTTACAAAGCCATTGGATAAAAGCTTGTTTGAGTCTATTCGAGCAAGACTGAACATTCTATCATTTGCGAGATAAAGTTTGAAGGTGTTCAGACTCAGCATTTCCAGAAGCTAAGACTGTAAGTAAATTCTCTTCATTTTGATGTGATGATTGGATAAAATTTTGAAAAGGTATGTTATCTTTTTTATTATTTAGTCATTTTATTTTTAGAAGTTATCTTTATAAGCCGATTGTTTATTTTCAAAAAGGAAGTTATTATTTTGAAAAAGGCAGTTATCTTTAAGGCAGTTTATCATTTTCAAAAAGGCAGTTTTCACTTTCTAATTGTGACGCTTCGTATACCTGCTTTATATATGGTCGAAACTTGTCTTCTTCATTTATGCTCACTTTTTGAAACCCCAAAATAATGTGATCTTACTGTTTCTCATCTACTTGAGTTTCACCCCAAAAAGTTTTCGAAAGAGCAAGCTTGAGATATTGACCAAGACTTTGACAATGTCTTCCCAAAGAAAGTCTTCAAGGATTGCGAGTCGGGGACCACAGCATATGCGTGAGGGACCTGCGCATTCGATCTAACCGAGGAAGAAGATTCTCCTCAAAAGCAACAGTCAAAACAACATTCTCAACCGCGCCAACAAGCAACACAAAATCCTCCTCCACAGCAAGAAGAAGTCATTGGAGATATTGAACCAATAAGTACTCAAAAACCCCAATTTATTTATAGATTGTATTCGAACTTGAAGAGGGGTGGTTCTGCTATGAACTTGATCGATGAGTTCGTAAAGGCGCACGGTTACAGAAATGAAACTTATTTCTTGAGAACTATGGAAAGAATAGGAGTAGCGCCATAGGGTTTGGCAAGATGGTCGTTCGAAAATTTTCCTAGTGATCCAAGTGTTGGACAACCAGAGGAAAAAAGATGACAATGAAAGTTGTTTGTTAGTTTTCAACCCAGGATGGGCATTGTTGCAAAGGTTGGTGGTAATGGGATGAACTTATTTCGTTCTAAGGACCACAAAAGGTGCTATTTGGATTTGCTGAAAAGAGGGGTTATGAACCCTAGAAGTGTGGGTTTCGATTTCCTCGATTTTCTAAAGATAAACTTGAGAGAAAAGCTTGGCCTGCTTCAACTTGAGATGTTTTGCATTGAGACAACTGACTCGTATCCCGAGCTCACTGCCTATTTTTATTCAAATATTTCTTTTATAGATGCGAATAAATATAGTTTTTCTGTAAGGGATAAATAATTTGTAGTTGATGTGGACACTCTGGTTGATGTAATTGGTGTGGAAAGAGGGAGATTCCAACCAATTGGTGCATCTTATGCCCATGCTACCTTGTCCATAGTGACCGACAGGATAGTCAAAGGAAAAATTTCTTATTCAAGGATGAACGCCTCCAACATCCTCCTTCACAAGGTGGTCATTAACTGCATCAGGCCAAAGTCTACTTCAAAGACTGATGTGTCTCGTTCTGAAGCAAAACTTATGTATGCGATCAACACTGGCTGCAAGTTCTCTCTACCTCACACAATTCTCATGCACATGTATCGATCTGTAGTGAAAGACAAGGGACAGCTACCTTCTTCGGCTCTTATTTCTAAACTGTTCAATCATTTCAAGTTAAACTTCCTGCTCTTCTGTGTGCTAGAACCATTCCTCCAATGGTTATTGGGTTCGAAATGGTTTCTAAAATGAGGCTGACGGAATTGAGTAAAGAGCTCGAGCGCTTTAAGGAGAAGTCCCTAGTGAAGGCAAAACATGACTCTGCTGCAAAGAAGAGGAAGGGAAAGGAGCCTATGACAGAACTTGTAAAGAAGAGAAGATCTATCATCTTGGAAGATGAAGAAGAAGATGAAGATGAAGATGATCTCACTATCTCAGCTCTTGCCCTGCGGAATCTACAGAGTTATGTAAGCCCCACTGAGATCAGAGAACGAGAAAGAACATAGGAAAGAGAAGGAGAAAGAGAAGAGGAAGAAGAAGAGGAAAGAGAAAGGAAGAAACAAGAAGAAAGAAAAAGCAAAGAAAGAACATTGGTTGCCTCCGATGATTCGGAGAAGACAAGGAGTGAGAAGACTGGAGAACAACATCACTACAGTGCTGAACTAGAGCATGAAGAAGAACATACTTCTCCACTTGTAGGCATGAAGACAGGGGGAGATGCAGCAAATCAAGGTACTTCTTTACCCATATTCAATAGTGATGTTAGTAGATCGCCTTAAGACCCAGAAGAGGTCTATGCAACTCATTTTCCTGAAGCAGAATTTGAGGCATACTCTCCTAGTCGCGATAGAGCAACTGATGTTCCCCCTCATTCTCAAACTCCTGTATCTACTTCGGCTGGTCCTAGTATTGTTAAAGATCACTCTGCTGACCTTCAACAAGTGATGGATCTTCTTTTAGAACTAAAAGGATAGCAGTATGCTTTTGAGTTTGAAATGAAGCACATGATGACTGTCTTCAAAGCATCTACCGACTCTCTTCAAGAGCAGATTCAAGCACTCAAGTAAGAACATGCAAAGGGTGTGGAAATTCAACAGCTCAAGGAGTCTTTGCGGAAGCTTGAAGACACTGTCAAGTCGATGGGGGATTTCCAGCTTGTTTGTATCCCCAAGCAGCCCTAATTCAAACCAACTTTTTAAATCACTTTTGTCTTCACTTTTTGCTACTAACAAAAAGGAGTAGAATGCAGATTTGTTTTATTCTCTTGACTTGAACTTTATTTCCTGTGGACTTTTTGATTTGGTGTTTGACATTGGATATTTGGTTTGACATTGGTTTTGGATATTGTTAATCTTTTGATGCTTGCAAGTACAATGGTTTAGTTTGCGATATTACTTATAATTGGTTTGACTAACCTGTGTTCCGTGGATGCAGAATCAATGTTGTTTAAAGTTCTTACTATATTTATAAGATATTCGATTTGCATAAGTATTGTTTTTCAGGTCAAAAATGTTTTCCAAAATCTACAGGAAAGTTTTATCACCATCAAAAAGGGGGAGATTGTTAGAGAAAACTCCTTTATTATTTTGAAGTTGACAAAACCTTTCCAAAGTCTATATCTGAAGATCTGAAGACTTTATCGTCAAAGTCTGAAGACTGACAGATCACCATATTCTAACTTAAAGTCTATCCTCTCTGACAGCTCCAGACTGAAGTATGAAGATTTATCCAAATGTAGGATTATTATCAAGATGCTATGTTATCTTCAGAGATTCAGTTCGCATGTTTATTGGAAGATCTTACAGCTAAAATTCATAAATACTTGATTGATTATTCTTATTGGAAACTACTCCAATATGAAGATCTTTGGAAGGCAAGCTAAACTTGGAAGGTTCTACTTATGGAAACTCAAGATCTTGATTTGTATGGGTGAGCAGGATTGACGGGCTTTCAACACAAATTATCCAATGACTCGAGATCACTTTAATTGATTTTGTCCAACGGGTAGATTGGAAGAATTCTTTTGGGAAGTGCCAATGGTTGAGAAGGCATAAATGAGTATTTAAGGATCGACTCTTCAGTTATTCGATACATGCTTGAGAGAGAATTCCAAAGTCTGAATCTTTTCTAGTCTATTGCTTTTTCATCGAGCAAAACATTGTATACAAAAGAGAGGAACTCTTAATGTGACTGTGTGAGAGTTTAGTTAGACTCTTCACTGTGATAGTCAAGATCACGAGCTGTAACAACTCTTTTGATACTTAGTGAAATCCAGCCAATAGGCTATCAGCGAAGAGAGTGGATGTAGGCTTGGTCTAAGCTGAACCATTATAAACTCCGTGTTCACTTTCTCTTATGCCTGAACTCGTTATTTCCATTTACTAGTTGTCTATTTACTTCAAGTTGAATATTGCTTATGTTTAAAATCAATCTCATTAAGTCCTGTGAAATTTTTACTTACACCTATTCACCCCCTCTAGGTGTATTCACTAGCCCCTTTCACATTTTAATGCAAATTTTTGTTCAATTTCCTCTCTTTTATCTAGTGAGTGTTTTGTGTTAAACTCCCAATGGCTTTCTAAACTCCTCTTCTTCTTCTTCTCCAACCTGGTAGGATCCTCTGAGAAATGCAGCTCGGATAGTTAGAAATGTTACCATCTCGGCATCTCTGAGTGTCTCTAGGCTCTGAACTAAAGGTGAAAGTAGTTTTATGCTAAAAGGTTGTCCCTAAAGGGCTTGAACAAGAGGTTTGCCCACTGTGGGAAGGCATACCTGTAGGAAACTGACTTCGTCTTCCCTGGTTCTAAGTCTAGGTCTATTCATGGTATCAGAGCCATGGTTTCGTTTTTGATAAGATCCGTTCCATGCACTTAGTAGGTGAATCCAGTGCTGAGAAGATCTCTTCACATCATGACTGATCTAAAAATACTAGAAGTATCTGTTTCTCTTGCCTTGTCCCCATCTTCCTCAAACCTTTTAGATTTTTGTATGTTAAACGCTTCTAAGATTGACTATCTTTATGAAGTCTCTCTTAGTGATGAAACTAAAATCTCTAAAACTCAACTTCCCCTTATGAACCCTTATTCTACTTTTGCTAAACCCACCTCATCATTTTCCCCTATCTGCTCCATCCGACAACTCATCCGCCAAACTCCAAAGGAAGTAAAGGAGTATGTCCAATCCTCAAAGTTCAATCAACATCTCATTTCTGCCACTGGAAAGGAGTATTTTGTTACTCTTCAGATCCCCCCAGAGTTTCCCAGGCACTGGACTCAACAGGGATATTCTCATGTCCATTATGGAGCTGTTCGTCTTGCTCTTACTTTTCATGGTCGTAAGGGCTTGCCGGTTGTGGCAAGAATCGCGTTATTGGATACTCGGTTCCTAGAATACTAGCATGCTTATATTGGTAATGTACAAACCACTTTGAATGCTAGAACAGTCTTTGTAACCTTATATCCAAACTTCAATATCGCTCTTTTAGACGCCCAGTTACTTTCCTTTTTAAAAGTCTAGGTCCAACTCAGTGGAGCTCCTTAACTTGCTGACTCTATTGCAGCAACACTGCACTACCAGATAGTTTATCGAGTGCATAACCATGCTCTTGACTTGAATTTTCATAATGGAAATGAAGATGCTTTATTCATCTCCATACAGAATGATCAAGCATCCTGCATTCATATCCCCAAACAAATCCCAAAAGAAAAGTTGGCCAAGCTCATTCTAGAAACCTAGATTACCAACTATGAAAAGTTGCATTAGAACAACAAGCATTTCCAATCTTCAGACTATGAATTTGTCAGAAAGAAAGATGGCACTGTTTCCATCAAATTTGGCAAAGAAAATGAAGAAAGTCTTTCTATCTTCCAGACCCTCTTCATGATTGAACCATGCATTCCTGAGTCAATTTCTGAGCTAGATCCCAAAAAGTTCGTTCAATATTTCCAAAGTAATGGAAACATTGTCCATTACTACAAGGACCGGTATGGTCATTGCTTCTGGAATCTTTTTTGTCAATATTCCTATTGTACAAATTCTCCTGACGAAGTAGACCCAAATGCAAGACCCCGGCGGAAGCATAGAAAGTCAAAAGATACTTTGTACCAAAGGTACTTGGATGGAGACTCCCCTGTTGATACTCTTTATGAGTGTGATAAATTCCAATTTATGGTTTCTTATGCTCCAACTCCACCACCACTACCTCCTCCTCAGAAAAAATAAGCCATTTCCCCGTTTTATAAGCCAATCCTAAAGTGGGCGAAAAAGCATTCCTACCCACTCAAGACTCCACAAGCAACACCGCCCAGCTCTTCCATTGCTATGTTCTGAGAGGTAGATTTTCCACCTCTTGCACGTGAAAGCTTAAAACTTGTATTCCCTGTTCCAAAAGAATTCATTGATCCACAAGGCATATATCGACATGTTCCCAAAATACCTGCCCCCACTAATGTGGACAAACATGGAAGACAGAAAGAGACTTTTGTTGCTGAGGCCGTCCTAAATTGGCAATCGGAGATTCTTTTAGCACACAACAATGCTTTCCAAGCAATTGATTCCAAAATTGTGAATATGCAACAAGATCTTCGAAGATATGATGAAACCACCAAGAAGATGCTCTCGAACTTCCAGAAAAAGCTTCATGCCTTGGAATTCAGACAACATTTGAGATATCATCATCTTGAAAGCCCCAAGGCGGAAATAGAAAAGCTCAAAAGACAGATTCAACTCCTTGAAGAAGGAAGGTTCAATCATTTCAACCCGTTTCCGACTACATTACTGGCAGAACATTCGCCTCCTCCACCATCTCATAATACGTCTATCTTTGTTGCTCTCATAGAAGCCTCCATCAGACAAGATAAGACAGATGTGGTAGAAATGCGAAATCGTCTCAAAGAATTAGACCGAATAAGTAAAGAAAAAGGAAAAGAGAAGATGCCTGAAGAATCCTCACTTATTATAAAGGAAAAGCCAAACCAAATGATGTTATCAAATCCGTTAGAATCATTCCTAAGAGATCTGGGCAATCAGGAAGAACAGCCGGATCCTATCGCTTCAAAAGATCAAATTCTAGCAGAACCGGTTTTTCCAAACAACTTTAATACCGAGTTAGATTCGGTATCTCTCTCAACCTCTTCGTCCTTCTCAATCCTTGACGTTGATTCCTTCCCTATTATGCCGGTAACTTCATCTATATTCATGGCCAACCCTACAGACCAAGATATGAAATCCAACCCTTCTGAACCAGATGTGGTTCAAGCAAACAATCTTTCTCAGAATGTGACCACCTCCTCCAAACATTTTTTCACTGTTGATGATATTCCTTATTCCAAATGGCTAGAAAGATTTGAAAAATTCCATACTTGGTGAAATGCTCAAGCTCTTACCAATCAAGATAAATATGATGTCCTTTTTGGTTTTGTCACAAGGTTTACAGGAAGTCTCAAACATTGGTGGCAATCGGTGACAGAACGAGATCAAGTTCAATTTTTACTTTCACTAGATTTTAGCCATGCCATTACCCTCCTGTATCATTTTTTCATTGGAAAACCTTCTAACCTCCATAAGCTCAAAATAAGAGAATTCTTTGAAAGAAAATGTTGCTCTCTCTAGAAAAGCATCTCGATAAACATTATCAGGAAATGCTCAAACTTTTATATGGCATTGTAGCTGATCCAAACCTAAAGCAAATCTTTCTTATTTCCATCCCTAAGGAGTTATCCTAGTAGGTTGAGAAATCTTTTCTTAGTAGACAAAGAAGAATTATGGATATTCCTTTGGGAGAGATACAACTAGAGATCCATCCGTGCCTTGATGATTTGTGTTTGAAACGCCAAATGATCAAAACCTATCTCACGGATAACATAGAACTTGATGAAGCCTGTTCTCACCAGGAGCTGAAGATCAAATGCTCCAAAAAATACTGTGATGGTTCTTGTGGAAAGTCTTCCAGGAAAAAGAAGCATTTTAAGAAATTTTGGATTAAGAAATCCATACATGGATCCAAGCACTTTTGGAAAAAGAAGAAATGGCGATTCCTATGCAAAAGGAAAGATTGTTCAGAACATTCATGCCACAAGAAGTCAACCCGATGCTTCATCTGCAACCAAAAGGGCCATTTTGCCAAAAACAATCCCCAGGCAAGAAAATGTCAGAATCATTTGATACATCACATAGAGAATAAGACAGGTATTTCACTTGAAAATGATGATGTCGAATCTTTATTCTTTGCGGATGAAGAACCATATGAACAAACTCTTTGTGTCATTTCTTGTTACCAAACTTTCAATGAGTCTGATTCAGATTTGGATTCTGAAGACCTCTTTCACATATCCCTCACCTCTTCAGAACAAAACCCTGACATATTTTCGAGCCAAATCCATTGTCCTCATTTTCCTGTAAAGATCTTCACTTCAAAATTTGCCAAACCCATCACTGTTATTACCCTTATAGATACTGGAGCGAGTTGTTCAATCTTAGATACTAAAGTTCTTCCTGAAGAATATTGGATTTCCTATGTTCGATATTTTAATTCTGCCTTAGGAGATACTTTTTCTACGAATGTAAGAATTACCCCAGTAACTGTCTAGTTTTTTCCCCAGTGTTCCATAACTATAAAAATCTTTGGGTCCAGTCTTCCCAATAAAGATTTGATCATTAGTTGGGATGTTATGACTCAAATTTCTCAACTTCGTATCATTCCTAGAAAATTTCCTAAGTATAAGGACCAATTCTCTTAATTTGTCAATATCCAAAGACTTTTTTCCATCCAAATGAATCTGCTAGATCCGATCATGCAGAAGTTGTTAGAATCCTATTCAGAATCCCATTCTAAATTCTCTCAAAAGTGTTCTCATCCTTTATGGAAAAATCCGAAATTCTTTGTTCGCCTTCCCTTAAAAATAAAATAAAAATAAAGACATCAATTCAACCAAGGCGAGTCATATGGGAATGAACCCAGAACATCTGGTTGCTGCTTAGAAAAAATGCTCAGAACTGATGCAACAAGGCCTTATTGAAATTTCAAATTCTCAATGGGCTTTTGAAGCCTTCTATGTCAATAAGCGAGCCAAGCAAAACAGAGGAAAGATGCGGTTGGTAATAAATTATCAGCCCCTACACCTTTTTCTTCAAGATGACAAATTTCCTCTACCTTCCAAAAATTCCATCTTTACCGGATTATTGAAAGCCCATATTTACTCCAAATTTGATCTCAAAGCCGGATTTTGGCAATTAGGCATTCATCCCGAAGATAGACCCAAAATAGGGTTCTGCATCCCGAACCAACATTTTTAATGGAAAGTTCTTTCTTTTGGTCTAAAAGTAGCACAATCCCTATTCTAGAAGGCCATGTGTCGAATTTCCCAACCAATCCTGTCAAGTGCAGCAGTATATATTGATGATATTTTGCTCTACAACCCTCATGAAGAATCCCATTGCCAGCTTCTTGGGCAGTTTGCAGAAATCGTGAAAAAAACATGGGATTATGCTCTCTCAAAGAAAGATGAATATTGCCCAAACAGAAATTGAATTTCTTGGTATGCACCTTAACAAAGGGACATACTATCCAAGGCCACACATTGCTTAGGAATTGTTGAAATTTCTTGAAGAGAACTTTACGATAAAGCAAGTTCAACAATTCCTTGGGATAATTAACTGTCTCATAGACTTTGTTCCAAACATTGCCAAATTGTTGATTCCACTGCAATCAATGCAGAAGAAGAATCCTCCACCTTGGGGAAAATCTCAAATTAAAGCAGTCGTTGAACTTAAGGAGATTATGCAGACTCTTCCCTCATTGCAAATCCTTTCAATAGGGAAGATAATTCTCTAGACTGGTGCCAGTGATGAATACTGGGTAGCCATCTTGTTCGAAGAAACTGATGGTAAGAGACACTTGTGTGCCTACAAAAGTGGAAAATTTTCCCAGGCTGAATGCATTATCACTCCACTTTCAAAGAAATCTTGGCAATGAAAAATGGAATAAAAAAGTTTGAATTCCATCTCATTGGCCATCGCTTCCTGGTAGAATTAGACATGGCATCCTTTCCTCAGATGACCAAGTTCAAACAGAAGCAGATTTCACATTCTCAATTGCTTCGTTAGGCTGAATGGTTTTCAAAATACTCTTTTGAAACCAAACACATTGCTAGGAAGAAGAACGTGCTTGTTGACTTCTTGTCAAGACCAAAGGCACCAGCATAAATCAACATGTATATCATGAGGCGTGCTTTCCATACTCTTCATCACAATGAAAAGTATAAGATTGAAAGAATACGAGATTGGCCAAGCTGGCAATACCCCTAGGAGATTGTTGAAGATGTCCAAAATGACAGCCTCACTGAAAATCTGGAAAATCTCATGTGGTAATGCCACACAGATCTATTCAGACTCCATGGAGGTTCAATTCTTTATCATTTTGGATTAAATTCGAACTATCCGTTCATACATCCTTTAATCTGGAAGGAAGAAGACTTCCCTGATCAATTGCGATGGTTATTATGGTACTTAACCAATAAATACTTAATAGCTATCGAAATTCCAACGAGAAGATTCATTGCCAACCTCACTAGGATATTCAGACTCGGTCGAAACATTGAAAAGGAAAGTGATAAAAACCTCTTAGCCTTCCTCAATTGGTTTTATCCTCCCACTCATTGGAAGCAGCTCTTACAATAAGAATTGAGAACCATCCAACCAAATCATGAAATCCACACTATTATGTTCTTCTGACATCCATGGGCTTTTGTAAAAAATAATGGTAGCATTACCAATGCTCCACAAATTATAGGAACCACATCCTATAAACCTCAACTGCACCTTATAGAAGCTCAAATTTTACAAATCTTTTCCAGGACCTATTGGTTGCTGTGAACACCAGTATCAAGAATTCCCAAGAGTTTTGTGCCGAGAGAATAAAACCATTCTTGAAGATGTATGGAACTATAATGTACCCATTGCATGGGATCATTATAGTCTTACACCAAAAGCCAATGAAGCACTTGAAGAATTCAGACAAGCTGCATCATCACAGGAGCAAGAAATGACAGATGACCCTGCGCAGTCCTCTCAAGACCCCTATGCACAATGGAGGGGTCCTCTTTTTGAAGACTCCTACGATCAAGGACCTATGTCCTTATCTCTAGGCATGGACACATCCTATTATGTTCAACCATCTAATTGGCCTCAACCAAACATACCTGCCGACACTACAGGCTCCTTCCAGAATCAAAAGGAAGCATCCTCGTCAAACCAAATTCTCTCACCAGATTCACTTCCAAGACTTGAGCAAAAATATGAAGAACATCTCCTGGCAGAAATTCATAGTTCTGATGACTCAGACTATGACTACAATGCTTGTGACGGACGAGACCGCGTTAACTGTAATAGATCACTGTAGCAAGTCACTGTAGCAGTAGGCTAGGGAAATAACTGTTCATTGCCACTGTTCATATCGCCAAAATAATTCTCTATCGGAAGTTTCCGGAGCCTCTATTTGTTTCAAGACCTGTGAGCATGATCCTTGTTTGTGTGTGACCTCCTAATGTCTATAAAAGGCAAGGATGATATAATGTGTTGGGCAAAGTCCGTTCAAGTAAAGTGAGTGTTTTGTGTTAAATTTTCAATGGCTTTCTAAACCCCTCTTCTTCTTCTCTAGCCTGGTAGGATCCTCTGAGAAATGCAACTCTGATAGTTAGAAATGTTACAATCCTGGCATCTCTGAGTGTCTCTAGGCTTTGAACTAAAGGTCAGAGTAGTTTTCTGCTAAAAGGATGTCCCTGAAAGGCTTGAACAAGAGGTTAAGGCATACCTGCAAGAAACTAACTCCGTCTTCCTTGGTTCTAAGTTTAGGTCCATTCATGCTCTCCTTTTCCTATGTTGATAGTTTTGTTCGTGTTGTATTCTCTTTGATGAATGACAAGCTTATTTATTATTGTTGCATCCATTTTTTTGTTTAAACTATAAATGAAACCGGAAAAAAAAAACCTGTTAGAACTTGGAACCGACCCTGGAACCTATAACAGAGTAGGTTCCAGGTTATTGGTTCCGACGGGTAGGTTTCAAGTTCCAAAAAATGAGGAACCTGTATCCGAGGGTAGATTCTAGGTTTTAGATGGAACCTGTAAGGAATCTGGAACCGCTCACTCCTAGTTGGGAGGATGATAAAAGAGAGATTTACGTAACCTTTAATAGAATTTCAAGAATATCGATGGATTGAGTGATTAAATGTTTGATAAGATGCAACATATTTTGTATTCAAACCGCAGCATTTTCATCTCATGGTAGCCTTAGAGGCCATACTTGTAATCTGATACACATGGATGTGGTGGTTTGCATTCTGTGGGAATAATCAAGCTGAAAGGTTCAGATACCACGTGTTATAAAAAAAATCATAAGACAATTTTAAGACCACAATCCAACTATCTTAAATTATTAATGGATACGGGATGGTAAGCACTTCGTTAAGAAGAATTCCATCGTAGACAACTTCTGTATTTTACGCTTTAAATGTGGGTTGTGCGAGCAAGAACTCATGCAACTACCTCACCTTGAGTTGGCGATGGTTTACTTTATAATACATCAATGACATGGGATCTGCTTAGTGCTTACCAAATTGATAGGTTTTTCGTTTGATGGGCCAAGTCAAGCTTGTCCACCTATGTTGGGCAAAAACCCGACCTGTAAAGAAGGGCCCATAAAAGGAAGGGACAATTATTTTCTAAGTGAAAATAACTGCAATATATAAGTAAAAAAAAAGGAAAAGAGTAGATTGTAGCGTTTTAGAGAAAGTATGTTCTTTGATTTCCCTTGGAAACAGTTTACTCCCTCTTGAAAAACGGAACTCCAGGGCTTCAAACGATTCCTCTAAGACTACAACGAGTACTTAATCTGTGGCAAACAAGATATGTCCATCTTTGTAATATGCCTTTGATCAGTGTTACATGTTTCCTGGGCATGTTTTCATGTTCTTTTTCGATATTCGATCGTTTGAATATCGATTCGATTTTTCAGGAATCTATTTCCGACATTAGTATCAAAGCGATATTGTTCATGTTTCCCAATCATTGTTGACGTTTGTAATTTGTTTTTGGTTGAAGTTTTGAGAAACGTTGCCGTCGGATGCTTAGGGACGGAAATCTCGACACCCGCTACTATTCGCCCCTCCTTTTTGATTTTTGGTGAATTAAAATTTATTTTTGATAGTGCAGGGTCATAGTTCTCGTCGAGACGAGAAAAACGATGGGTGGCTTGCCACCGGGGGCCACTAGACGCACCGCCATGCACGGTCGAAAGGAGAAGCGTTGTCAGTGTGTGCAACACACATGTTGAGGCAATTCCCGAGTGTGTGCGTGGCATGTGCATGTGGTAAACTGCAGGTGTGTATGCGGCACGCATGCGGTAATGGCACACGTGTGCACTGCACGCATGCGTGGCACGCGCCTGCGTGTTTTTACGCTTTTGCCCTTATTTGCTTTGCATTATTACTGTTTTTCCCTTGAATGTTATTTTTACGATTATGCCCTTATTATTTGATGTTATTACTATTTTGCCCTAGCTGACCCATTAACCCGTTGACCCAACCCGGTCATCCGTTGATCGTCGTTGACCATCAACCGAAGTTAACCACTGTTGACCTACGTTGACGGGCCGTTGACCGACAAAAAAAAAAAAGAGAGGAAAAAAACGTGTTTTTTTTCAATTTTGTTTATTGTGGATTATATGTAATCCCTTTTGTTCTGCATTTTTTGTAGGAATAATGATGCATTTTGTACGCATGCCTATATTCTCAAGAATGAACGAACAAAAGGCAAGACTTGAAGGGCTAAAAGCAAAATTAGCTAATTATCTGTGGAATGATGGTGATGTAGTATCATACATAGTCATGGTCAATCAAATGATATAAGAAATAATCTAGAGTGGTTATCTTATGCCGGATTTTCAAAAGGTGCCGGCCCTCATGAATACTCTTCCATTAGAATGGCAAACAATGTTAGATCGCCTATGGGAGATCAACGTGGTCTTGGATTATAGAAGGCTTGCAGTAGCTTTTGTAAGAGAATACTATAGAATTGAGACAACCAAGATTTCAACCCTCGAGTTGAATGTCACATGGTGCATAATGAATGCGCATTGCAAGAGTCATAAGGACTCTCTGAAGGTCTTTTTGTGGTTGCCCAATGTGCCTTTAGAATTCTTAGAGGAATTTACTAGGAGATTAGAAGAGACTTTTCCAGTTTATGAGATAGATGAGTATCTTTGAGTTTATTTTTATTTTTCTTAGATTGGTTTGAGATGTTTTAGGAGTAAATATTTCTTTCTATGTTGATATGTTTCCTTTGAATATATTACTTCGTGTAAATGACATATTTAGTTAATGAAACTTCAATGTTATCTATTGTTATAAATTAGTATGTTAATTTACAATTATTTGTGGAAAGTTCAAGAAAGTTTTAGTGACTTTAGTGTACTTATTTTTGCATAAACGATTATATTAATGACAATTTCAAGTTAAAATTTTTGGAAACAAAGTGACCTTTTGATTCTGAAACATTCTTTGAAATTATTCATTAATACGATGAGTTTATGCAAAATGGATGCATAAATGATAGGCATTAATAATTCGTACATATATGTTTGATATGTTCAGATTTAATGGCTTCAGCAATTAAGAGCATAGTCGCTAAGTTGGACAAAGAAGATAAATTGAACGGTGAGAATTGTGAATCTGAATAAGAAAATTCAATATGTGCTAGAAAAGTAAGAAGCACTAAAAGCTCTTAATCAAGTTATGGAAGAACTTAAGCATGTTGTACACCACCTTGAATTTGCAGAGGACCGCCTTATGGCATTATAGCGGGAAACAAATATTTATTGTGCTGGTTCTAGCTTAGAAGGGGCTTTGAGCTCCAAGCACATTGATTCATTCAAAAGGTGGAAATGTAACGGATCAAGTCCTTTAAGCAAAAAACTAAGAGTTGACCAACCTAAGAGAGGAAAACGTACTCGAGTGAAGAGAATTTCACAGGTGAAGTGTTATAACTATGACAAGTAAGGTCACTATGCTTGCTATTGTCTCGATCCAAAAAAGGTATACACTCCATATATTCTTGAGAACTTTGCTTATGTATCAAGTTTTATATTCTTAACCGAATCTAATCCTTTGTGGACTGTAGATTCGGAAGCAACATACCATATAGCGAAGGATTGAGAATCCTTCATGGAATTTAGACGAGTACCCACTGGAACTGAATAGATATATGTAGGAAACAACTCTAGAGCTGAAGTAAAAGGGATTGACACTTGCCAATTAAATATACGTGGTGGACGCACTTTGTTCCCACATGATGTATTATACGCTCCGGAGATTTGTCGAAATTTAATGTCTATGTTAGTGTTGATAAAACTTGATTTTAGTTTGAACTTACATAATAATAGTGTTAATTTATATTTGGATACAAATTACTATGGTTGTGGTTATTTTCTAAATAGTTTTTTTTTGTATTAGATGTTGACTATGGTAATGTCAATGTTTGTTATTCCCTCTTCATGTCTTCTAATTCATATGATAATGATGTGAATGTGTGCATGCTAGACTTGGTCATATTGGCCAATAACAAATGAATAGACTAGTCAAAGAGGGCTTGTTGGGTAACATTGAAAAAGTTAATTTTCCCGTATGTGAGCATTGCTTAGTAGGGAAAACAAAAAGAAAACCATTTGGAAAAAAAGTAAAAGAGCTGAATTTCCTTTGCAATTAATCTATTATGACATATTTGGTCTAATGAATATGAGAGGAAGGCATGTTGTTGTTTATTTCATCATATTTATAGATGATTATACTCAATTCGAACATGTCTATTTAATTTTTCTTAAATCTGAAGCATTGAGTTGTCTCAAAAGGTTTATGAGCTTGGTATAAAATCAACGAGATAAGAAAATAAAAGTATTAAGATTCGATCAAGGTCGAGAATATCTATATGATGAGTTTAGATATTTATGTGATGAAAAAGGAATAGAAAGACAGTTGTCTATTTCCTATACTCCTCAACAAAAATTGTGTTGTAGAAAGGAGAAACAGAATCCTACTGGAAATGATTAGGTCCATGATGGCGTATGCTAACTTACCTATCACCTTTTGGGGTGATCTTTTATTAATTGTTGCTTATATACTTAACCGTGTGTCTTCCAAATCAGTTACTTCCACTCCATATGAGTTATGGACAGGTATAAAACTCGACTTAAGTTTTCTTAAACTGTGGGGTTGTGCTGTCTATATTCATGAGCCCTCTCACAAGTATGAGAAATTCGGTCCTAGAGGCAAGAAGAGTATTTAATAAGATACTCAGAACACTCGAAAGGATATGTGTTTATAGGTGAGCAGGAAAGTGGGAGTATAACTGAATTTGGATCACGGGATGTCACATTCTTAGAGAATGAATTTTCTAATAAGGGTGAAATAGGTGAGGACTACTTTCTATTTGAAACCTTGAATCAAGATAATGAATTTAATGGAGCTCATCCAAGTGGGAGCAATGTGAGAAATGAGGAATTAAATTCGACTCATTCTCAATATCAATCATCTGATGAGACGATATCGTCATTTTCTAATTCGAGTGGGAGTATAATGGAGAATAATGTGCAAAGTGTACAATCTCTCGTACGGCAAACAAGTCACAAAAGTATTTCTCGTCGACGTTTTGATATTGAAGGGGAAACTTTTATGGTTACTTCACAAGATGAAGATGAAACTCTAAATTGCTCTAATAAGGAAAAACGGATGCATGCAATGGAAGAGAAAATTTAGTTAATCAAGTCAAACCATATTTGGGAACTAGTTGATCTTCCAAAAGGACGTGAAACCATTGGGAATAAGTGGATTCGCAAAATAAAGCGTAAAACTAATGATTCAATAGAAAGACATGAGGCTTGTCTTGTGACGAAGGGGTATAATCAACATGAATGAATTGATTATGAGGAAACATTTTCTTTTTTAGTAAGATTTACCTCAATTCGTCTTATTCTGGCAATAGTAGCTAGTATGGATCTTAAGTTACATCAAATGGATGTAAAGACTGCTTTTGTCAATGGATAATTAAAAGAAGAAATATATCTGGAACAACCCATTGGTTTTATTTTGAAAGGCCAAGAACAAAAGGTATGTCGACTTTTGAGATCGATTTATGACTTTAAGCATTTATCGAGACAATGGTATATATGTTTTCATAATGCTATAATGGCATATGATTTTACAAAGATTGATGAGCATTATTGTATGCATCTCAAAAGATCTAAAGATCAATTTGTGATTATATCATTATATGTTGATGATATACTAATTGTTAGAAACAATATGAAGTTTGTTAATACTTTTAATAGTTGGTTATCTTTCAACTTTGAGATAAAAGATATGGGTGAGGCTGCATATATTCTTAGAGTTAAGAGTTCAAGGGATCGTTTGAAGAGATCATTGTCTCTTTTGCAAGAAAAGTATATAAGTAAGGTTTTTGAACGATTTCGTATGCAAAATTGTAAAATCATATGTACTCATATTGCAACAGGTGAAGGATTGAGCTATAAAATGTGTCTAAAGACTCAACAAGAGAATGAAGAAATGCAACATGTTCCTTATGCTAGTGCTATTGAAAGCTTAATGTACACTATGATGTGTATAAGACCTGACATATATTTTGCAGTTGTAATGGAAAATAGATACCAATCTAGTCTAGGTCAGGCACATTGGAAAGCCGTCAAAAGAATATTGAAGTATTTAAAGGGAACTGTCACGCCTCGATTCTCGAACGCGCGCCCATCCCTCACCTGGTCGATTAATAGTGACGTCCCAGGACGCATCGCCGACCCTTTCATTTAAAATATGCATGCGGAAACATATATAAAATCCCCAGACAATAAAATAATGGGATATAAAAGTAGGTTAATATTTTTCACAACTGAAAACCACAACCACACTTTTATACAATACAAACTACTTAATATATAATACAATACTATTCACACAAGTTTGATCTAGCATATATCAGTCCACAACTTCAGGTTTGTAAGACAGGATGAGGTCTTAGTCTTCATCCGGGTCATACTCTAGATCATCCTTGGGATCCTCCTTTGACTCCTCTTCTGGCTCTTCTTCAGGGTCTTCCTCCTTAGGTTCATCCCACTCTTGATCCTCCTCCTGCTCAACGATCTCCCCTTTTTCTTCACTCCAATTAACGCCCCCGGTTGAGTATACTAGAGATTCAGGATCGCCCTCGAGCTTGGGATCCTTAGCATCCACTACCGACCCATCCTTAGGATCCGCCGTCCCCTTCCCGAATGCTTCTTCTAAAACGATCAGGGGTACATCACCTTCCGATATGGGACCCTCACTTCGCCCATCATGATACTCACGATACCACACCCGGTACTCATAGGGCACATTAGTGGGTCCACCCACGTCAACCCCAATCGTGGATTTCACCAGTACATATTCTAAGCCTTCAAGGTGGGGGTGTATCAGAAAGTGAATCACTAACTCAGTGATATCTTCGGGTATACCGTAATGCATGGGAGGATGAAGAGGTGGAGGTGCTGCCATCTAGAGGCTTGAAATATTATCCCACAACGGGGTGAGACGACGTCTCAGTGAGTTCTACCCCCTAAGACTCGATTAGAAGGCCAATATGCCATAAGGGTTGCCTAAGCACAACACAGGTCAGAGACTTACCTTGGCCTCATATTCCACCTGCAATTCAATATAGTTCATAGGCACCCAAATCAATCACTACAGATTAAAACATCGATCGATCGACCTAGTCGATTACATGTCAATCAGACCATTCCCTGGTCATTCCATTCAATACTGTCCATTCTCCAAGATAACCTATTGAGTTACCGAGCTAGTATATTACACGATTCATTCTCCGAGATGATACATCAAGTCACCGAGCCCCTATAATATACTATACATTCTCCGAGATAACCTATTGAGTTACCGAGCTAGTATATTATAATATTCATTCTCCGAGACGACATATAGAGTCATCGAGTATATTCATCATAACGCACATTCTCCAAGATGACATGTTAAGTCACCAAGCCGTTATGGCATGTCGTCCTTTCTCCAAGATGACCTATAGAGTCACCGAGTCGACATTTCATACCGTCCATTCTCTAAGATGACCTATAGGATCGTCAAGCCGGTATCATATAGTATTCAGATTGTACATATATTTACCATTTTTATCAATATACCGTCCTTTCTCCAAGATGACATGTAGAGTCACTGAGCCGGTATCATATAACATTCTGATTGTACAATCAATTTGCCATTTTTATCATTCCCGATAAAAGTACACGTGTGTGGGTACACGACCGGCCTTAGCCAAAATACAAGGTTTTCACTTTTGAACCTCCCACTATTTTCAGTAGTCCCAAAATAGATTTTTGGCGCTATAGATTGATGCCCAATAATTTTTCCATTAATTACCAAAATTATCCAATTTTTGGAATAAAATACCAATCCACACAATTTCACTCATTTTGCACAATCAAGTACTCAGATAAATAAACAGAGAGCACCACTGAAATCAGCATGAAATTCCAGTCGTCGGCTATTCCAGCCTAATTTCTCGGAAAATTAATAAATAAATGCAATAAATCCAACTTAGGCCCGTAATGCCTAATTGGAAGCTAAAACGGACCCGGAAAAATTTCGAGATTTGTTCAATAAATAATAGAACCTGTCTACTTGCTAATTACACTAACCATTTGCTTAACATGCATAGGTAAATCCCTAATTTAATTATCATAATCTAATCTATACACCTAATTGCACTTAATTAAATCTAATCAACCCCTAAGCATCATTAACCTACTAAGCAAGGTTTAGTGAATTAAACTCACTTGTTAATCGAACCGTCCAGTTCAATTTGACGGGAACGCGATGGGGGCCGACTTTCTCCAAAGCGGGCCTAGGTTTCAAGGTCCGGAACACCTCCACAACGTGCCTAGATGGTGGTTGGATACCCACAAAGTCAGCCTCTGTTTTGAGCTACAAAACAAAGAAAACAAAACTGTTTTGGTGAGGCGAAGTTGGTGGTGGACGGCTTGGCGAGGCAATTGACAGCTGAACGGGGTTCCACGGCAGCCGAACGAGCTCTGGCTTGGCTCGACCAGGGGCTGGGACGCACAGATGGAGGGAGGCAGAGGAGAACGCGTGCAACGATGGGGCGTGCAAGAGGCGTGGAAGGTGTGCGGTGGTGCGAACGGTGGCGTGAGGCGGCGACGGCAGCTCTAGCTTGCTCCGACGACTTCGGCTTCTCTCCCTAGGCTGCTGGCGTCTGAAATACACAATGAGGAAGGAGATAGGCTGGTCGATCAGCCTTGGAGAGGAAGAGAGGAGATGAGGGTCCACATACCTTGATTTTCTTCTCCCTTGTCCCCTTCCTTCTTCCATAGCCAAGTATGGTTTGGCTCTCCTTAGGCCACCAAGGCGCATCCATAGAGACTTGAAATGGTCCAAAACCATAGGGCAAGGGGGGCATACGAATTTCCAAGATTTCTCCTTCAATTGGGCTTAGTTTCTTGCTCAATTCATTCCCAATTGGCTTTGATAAATTCAATCGACACCTTAATTATCAAATTAGTATTTTTCATCATCAATTGATCCATCTTACATCCCACTTGCACGATCAAAAACGGTCCCAACCTTTTTCTGGGCAAAAACAACCCTAGAATGACTTTGATGATGAAAAATACCTTGATTTTCTTCTCCCTTGTCCCCTTCCTTCTTCCATAGCCAAGTATGGTTTGGCTCTCCTTAGGCCACCAAGGCGCATCCATAGAGACTTGAAATGGTCCAAAACCATAGGGCAAGGGGGGCATACGAATTTCCAATATTTCTCCTTCAATTGGGCTTATTTTCTTGCTCAATTCATTCCCAATTGGCTTTGATAAATTCAATTGACACCTCAATTATCAAATTAGTATTTTTAATCACCAATTGATCCATCTTACATCCCACTTGCACGATCAAAAACGGTCCCAACCTTTTTTCTGGGCAAAAACAACCCTAGAATGACTTTTTCCCAAAAAGTCTCAAGTTGCAAAAAAATCTTCTAAGATTGAGTCGATACTCCTAGAATTTATTGTGACATGACATAATCTTCAATTTATGAAATCGGACTCGAATTCGTGGTTAATTTCCATTTGGCGCGTTTTTAGCGTGACCTAGGCTACCGGGTAACTTTCAGAAATTTTTTAGTGCAAATGACCCGTGGTCGATTTTCTTTGAGCCACAATGAATCCACTCGACTCATTGGCAACTCTCGATTATCGTGAAAATCTCGATGATTCAAATATGGACACAGGGTACCAAAATAATAAGAAAATCAGTCTAGTGCCGGTCGACGAGAATTTTTCAATTTAGTGGTGTGACCCATGATTAGCCACACATCTCAGTTAAACCAACCTATCTTTGATCTCAAATCGATTTTTAACTGTGCTGTAATGGCCTCTAAAGATGAACACAGTCGAGAAGCCGATTCCTAGTCAAATTCTCAAGTCTATTGCCTTAAAATTCCTTAATGGCTTCCTCAGATAGTCTAGTTATCTTAAAAGTGATAAGCTCTGAGAACATATCTATAGGCGCGTCAATGAAATGGCCGATTTATTCAGTAGAAACTAGTACCGAAAATCTAGGATGTCACATGAACTGCTGATTATACACTGAGTTATCAAGGAAATGATCTGTGACTTGAAGGCTATTAAGATGCTTATTGGGGATGAGATTTAGATGAAAGGAAATCTATCTCTGAATTTGTTTTCTTACTGAATAATGGCACCATATCTTAGAGCAGTAAGAAACAAATGTGTATAGCCTTATCCACAATGGAAGCTGAGTTCGTGGCATTATCAACAACAATACAAGAAGATACTTGGCTTAAGAGATTTTGGGATCATTTAGGTATTGTTAAGAATGCTGCAAACTCAATGTTGGTTAACTATGATAGCCAAGCAGTAATAGCGTACACCAAAGATCCAAAATATCATAGTAAGACCAAACATATAGACACCAAGTATAATTTTGTCAAATATATGGTTGCACGAAAAGATGTGAACTTACAGTACATATCTACGCATATAATGGTAGTAGATCCAATGACGAAACTAATACCTAGAGATGTGTTCTGTGACTATGTAAAATCTTTAGAACTGAATAAAGGTTGATGTACTGTAGATTGTAATTTTCCCTTAAGCGTTTACATTTAAAGAATTGTGTTTCATTATTAATGCTTATGAGTCTTTGTTTGATGTTTGTGCATCTTAATGCTTAGTGCATCATATAAATTTAAAAAGTATGTCGGACAGATAAGAGATTAGCCCACTCATACGGATAATCGCCTCATTTTACTATGTGATAAATAGAGATGATACGGTTTTTAAGCTTATTAGCTGGGTAATAATCGAGAGGTCAAGCTTAAAATATAGATGTTGCCTTAACTGAGTGTTAAGATAAGGGCATAATGTTTACTATGTCCAAAAGTAAAATAATCCACATATTTCACTTTATTTGTCTTTGATGCCAGATGTGAGTTCTGATGGATTTTTTAAGGGGAGTAGATACATGAACTTAAATTAGACATTAGGTATGTATGAACTATTATTTGTACGGCATTGAAAGTATAGACATACGCTCCATGGGAAATGAGTTGATATCGTAATACGTATTTCATACTATGTATGCATGAGATGACCAATAAGAATGACAAAAGTTTTTACCTCAACTTTTTTGCCATATGAGACTCTTGATGAAAATAATTCCTTAATTAAGTGTCCTCATGACTCTTACTTATTCTCAAGAGTTCTTTTCAATGTTTGCTATCTTAGAATATTGCTAATGATCATGAATTGATTCGATCTAATGAGACATTTCTAGAAAAGTAAGTTGAATTGAAATTGAGAGTTTCAAGGAAAGAGGAAGATCGAATTTGGAGAATCACATTCTAGTTTTGTATTTACTGGTTAACCAATTATGATTGTCTTGAGATAATCATAATTGTGAATACAATGTATGATTATTAAAAAGAAATCAAGAGAGATATAAATGTGATCGATCGATCTAGGGTACTGCATACTATATCTACTAAAGAATATGATGTCCATTATGAGCTGCTATATATTCTTAACAGATATATGGCAACGAGCTCTCGAAGTATGTTGGTTACATGGATTAGTTACTGATATGAATGTTACAGAGAGGTAAAGAAAGAGTTCTGTTTAGCCCAATATGTGAGAGTGAGAGATGATGAGTTTTTTGTTTGATGGGCCAAGTTAAGCCCGTTCGTCCATATTGGGCCAAAATTCGGCCTGTAAGAGAAGAGCCCATAAGAGGAAAGGGATAGTTATTTTCTAAGTGAAAATAACTGCAATATATAATTCAAAAAAAAAAAAGGAAAAGGAAGAGAGTAGACTGTAGCATTTTAGAGAAAGTATGTTCTTTTTTTTTTCCTTGGAAACAGTTTACTCCCTATTGAAGAATAGAACTCTAGGGCTTCAAACGATTTTTCTGAGACTGCAACGAGTACATAATCTGTGGCAAACAAGGTATGTCCGTCTCTATGATATAACTTTGATCAATGCTACATGTTTCTCGGGCACGTTTCCGCATTCCTCCAAGTGAGGGACGCAAATTTTAGTGGAGATTTTGAGATGCTATTTCCTGACGTAAGATGGCTTCAGCGGACGGGATGTCCTCTTCATCTTTTGAGGCGACCAACTAGCGTTTGGAGAAACTAGTCATGTTGGGATTGACAAGAAGTGTAATTACAGAACACTGGAATGGACGCAGCTCAATCAAGGTAAGCCAGAATGACACATCCAACATCGCGTTTCTAATATTGATTACTCCTCAGTGACTAATTCCCATGATACTTTTCATTCTTATAGATAGCAAAGCGGCTTGAAGTTATTGACCTTACTAGGTGTGGTCATTTACAATGTACTGTTGACTTCTCTACTTTCCAAAATTTAGAAATTCTCATCCTTATCTTGAGCGAGTTCACACTTCCATTAATGAATTAGGAGAATTGAAGGAACTTGTTTCGGATTCAACTGCCATAATAGAGATTTCTGCTATTGGTTCTCTAAGGAAGCTACATAAGCTTAGTGCCAAGCATTGTTCTGCTCTGGTTCGACCTTCGAACTCAATAAGCCATCTAGTGAATTTGTTGACTCTCGATTTATGCAATTGTCTGGGAATCGCCGAACTTCCAGACAACATTTTGTACCTTAAGAAGCTGCAGAGCTTGCTATTTGGTGCAACTACTGCACTGTGTCGCCTGTTGACACAGATCCCTAACTCCATTAGGAAGATGGAATTGTTAGGACTAGAATTAGCACCTAGAGGGGGTGAATAAGTGTTTAAAGCGATTTTAACAATTTAAACCGAATGAGATATAAGTAATTTAAAATCAACGATTGCAGCAAATGAAAACAGTTAACAATATAAAGGATTAGGGATAGAGAATCAAGACTCCAGATTTATAGTGGTTCGGCTTAGATCAAGCCTACGTCCACTCTCCCGCACGGACAGCCCTTCTGGCTGGATTTCACTAAGAATCAATAAGAGTGATTACAGTCTCACGCTCTTGAGTCCACAGTGTAGATTACTCTACTACACTTCCTCAAGGTCTACAATATGATCTCTCTTTTGATTACATGTAACGCTCAAAGAATGATATCGCAAAATAGAAAAGGAGATTCAGACTTTGGAATTCTTCTATCCGCACCCTTCAACAACTAGAGCATCTCTCTTATATACTTCTTCATGCCTTCAATACCGTTGGCACCTTCCAAAGAAGTTCTTCCAATCAACCCGTTGGACAGAATCAATTAGAGAGATCTCGAGCTCTTTAAGGTAAGTGTTGATAGCCCATCAATCATGCTCGCCCATACAATCAGGATCTCGGTTTCCATAAGTAGATCCTTCCAAATATAAGTTGCGAAGTCGTCAAAGAATCTAAACATATTCCATATAAAACTTAGATCGTTTAGTGCTGAATCCAGTAGAAAGATATCCATTAGTCGTTAGAATAAAGATCGTATAAGATCAGAATAAACGTCGTCCTGGAAACTGTCCATGTGAATAGACTTTGAAATATAAGTCTTGAGTCTTGCTAGCTTCAGACTTTAATCTTCAGACTTTGATCTTCAGACTTTGTTCTTCAGACTTTGTCAAAAGAGTCTGTAAGTCTTCAGACTAGACTGATAGACCTGTTTTGTCAACTTCAAAATACCTTAAGAGATTTCATCCAACAATCTCCCCCTTTTTGATGGTGACAAAACTTTCCTGCAGATTTGAATATAATCGCCCTGCAATACAACTTTTAAGCAAGCATATAAAAGATTAAATAAGATAGTAGAAGTTATCATGTACACAGACTTTCCCTGTACACAGATCTGCATTCACCGAAACCTCATTAGTCATAACCAGACAGTACTATCAAATTTACGAAGCTTAAAGTATTGCCATAGTGAGCACACATTCAAAAATTGCACATGTTTAAAAAACTCAAGTCAAAGTCAAGATAGCAATAAAAAGATAAAAAAAAAAATAAAGATAGGATTTGGTTTTTGGATTTGGTTTGGTTTTGAGAACAGAAAATCTGCAAAGTCTTCTCCCCCTTTTTGTCAGCATTAAAAAATCAAGGAGCTCGAGGAATGCGAACAAGTTGAAAGTCTTCCATAGACTTAACAGTGTCTTCCAACTTCCTCAAATCTTCCTGTACTTGGGTGAGAGTAGTGCCCTTTGCAGTATCCTGAATCTGACGCTGAACATCTTTAAGCTGATCATGCAAGGTGATGAACATTGCATGATTTTCATTCTGCAAGGTCTGAAATTCATATCCCATGGCATAAATTTGACCTTTAAGTTCCAAGATGATCTCAAGCAGCCTTTGAAAATTTCCAGAGTTGTCAGTCTGAGTGATTGTTTCAGCTCGGTCTGAAGGTGGAGTCAAGCCAGTATGAATTTCAATAGGAGGTTCAGTGTGTGGAGATGATGCCTCTCCTTCAGGAAACTGTGCAGCATGAATATCCTCAGCATCAGGAGGTGATTGACTAACACCTGTTTGAGCATCCTCTTCTCTGAAAGTCAGCCAAAGAGGTGTGTGTTCTCTTTCTTTATCTCCCCCTGTCTCCATGTCTTCTGGTGGAGAAAAGAACTCTTCTTTCTGAGGAGTTTCCTCAGTGACAGGATGTTGTAGATCCTCATTTTCTGCTGGAGAATCTGTTCTTTTTGGTTCATCTGCTTGTTCTTCTTTTCCTTCTTCCTCTTCCTCTCTTTCTTCCTCTGTCTTCTCTTCCTCTTTCTTTTTCTCTTTCTCTTTCTCTTTCTCTTCCTCTGCAACTTGATGTTCTGGAACAGTTGGAATAGATGCAGCAAATTGAGAAATAAGAGTAGAGATAGGTATAGCATCCTCATCATCTTCATCTTCCAGGATCATTGCCCTTCTCTTCTTGGTAGAACTAACCACAGGTTCTTTCCCTTTCCTTTTGGCTGTTGATGAGTCTGGTCTGAGCTTGACAGGAGTCTTTTTCTTGAATTTCTCCAGCTTCTTGCTAAGCTCTTTCAGACGCATCTTGGTAATCATCCTCAACCCGATGACCATTTTATCAATAGTCTTCACTGTGAGAATATGAAGAGGTTGAATGTGTAGATGTTTGAAGAGACGAGTAATGAGAGCAGCATAAGGAAGCTTTCCTTTGTCCTTTACCATGCATCTATACATGTGAAATATGATGGTATGCGGCAAAGAGAAGTTTACACCAGTCTTGATGGCAAACATCAACTTAGCTTCAGAAATTGATACATCTGTCTTGGATGTCGATTTGGGTCTTAGACAGTTGATTACAATCTTATGCAGCAAAGTATTTGTTGCATTCATTCTGGAGTAAGAGAGTCTTCCTTCTGCAATTCTGTCCTTTGCTAGATCAAGAGTAGCATGGCTGACAGACACGCCGATTGGTTGGAAAACCCCTCTTTCCACACCAAGCACATCAGCCATAATGTCCTTATCAATGACATACTCTTTATCCCTCACGCTCAAAGTAAAGCTGTTTGCATCAATGAAACTGATATTGGAGTAGAAATAAGCCGTCAATTCAGAATGTGCCGTGTCACAGTCTGTGCAGAACTGATAAAGTTGGAGTTTTTCGAATTTCTCTCGCAGATTTATGCTCAACAAGTCCAGAAAATCGAAATCCACAGTTCGTGAGTTCATCACCCCACACTTCAGCAATTTTTCATACCTCTTTCTGTGTCCGTCCGAGCGGAACAATTCATCATTCTTCCCTCTAAGGCTTGCAGCCACACCCATCCATGGTTTAAAGTGTATGAACATCTTTTCATCATCATCCTTTCCCTCAGGCTGATTCATACACTAAACCTAGGGTCACTAGGGAAATTTGTAAATGCTCTTGCAGCCGTTCCCTCAGGCACAACTCCAGACCTTTCCATGACAGTAAGAAAGTGCGTCTCGTTTCTAAAACCCTTCTCTTTCAGAAACACATCCACGAAAGACATAGCAGAACCACCTTCCTTTAACGCAGAGTAAAGCTTGTAAACAAAGGCAGGCTTAAGAGTTCTTACTGGTTCGATATCTTCATAAATCGTTTCTGCAACTTGAGGGCCCTGTTCTTGAGGTCTAGATGGAGATGACCGCTGTTGATATTGTTGATGAGTTTGCTCAGTAGGAATGTCGCTTTCCTCAGTGAGATCAAAGTGCGTAGGCCCCTCACCAGATCCCTGTGGTCCCCTGTTTGCTATTCTGGATGATTTCCTCTGATACGACATTGTGCTTTTCTTTGGAGAGACTTTCTCACTTGTGTCGCAAGAAAGTTGAGAACTTTGAAACGAAGAAGTTTTGGAGAGAAAAATATAGTGCAGTGAAAAGCTTTTGATCTAGGGTTTTTGAGTAAAGTGAAAACGAAGGAGAAGAGATGTATAAGAATAACAGGTACGGGGGATAAACCAAGCGTCGTATCTTTTGAAAATCTTGAATTTTCCTTTTTGAAAAAAATAACTGCCTTAATAAAACGATAACCACTCTCTTTAAAAATAACCGACTTAAAATAGACAGATAATCTTACCTTATCAATAAGACAGTTTAAGTAAATGAACTTACAATCGTGTCGATTCGTATTCTCAGTCTTTTAACCTTTGAGTCTGATGCTCTATCAGACTTTAGTTTCTGAGTCTGAGCTTCAGCATTCTTCAAGAGATAAAATATTGAGTCTTGAGCGGATAGACTCAAACAAGCTTTTCTCAAGTGGCTTTGTGAAGATGTCTGCCAGTTGATTCTTTGAGTCTATGAATCGTATCAAGACTTCTTTGTTCTGAACATGATCTCTGATAAAGTGATGTCGAATCTCAATATGTTTTGCTCTTGAATGTAAGATAGGGTTCTTTGTAAGATTGATTGCACTGGTGTTGTCACATCTAATTTCTGTGCAAGAGTCTTCAATGCCAAAGTCTTGCAGTTGTTGTTTTATCCACAATATTTGAGAACAGCAACTTCCAAGAGCAACGTATTCTGCTTCAGCTGTTGAAAGAGCCACAGTACTTTGTTTCCTCGAAAACCAGGATACTGCCCTGTTTCCAAGCAATTGACAAGTACCTGAAGTGCTTTTTCTTTCAACTCTACAACCTGCAAGATCTGCGTCTGAATAGCCAAGAAGTGTAAAGTCTCCTTCTTTGGGATACCAAAGACCGATCTTAGCAGTAGTAGCAACATATTTAATAATACGTTTAATAGCACTTAAGTGAGATTCTCTAGGGTCAGATTGAAACCTAGCACATATGCAAACACTAAATAATATGGCAGGTCTAGATGCAGTAAGATAGAGAAGTGAACCAATGATACTCCTGTATAACTTTTGGTCAATTTTCTTCCCTGCTTCATCTTTGTCTATCTTCAAGGAACTTGACATTGGTATGTCAGTCTTTTTGCAATTTTCCAGACCGAACTTTTTAACAAGTTCTTTTGCATATTTCTCTTGATGAATGAATATTCCCTCCTTTAGTTGTTTGACTTGTAGACTAAGGAAAAAGGATAGTTCACCCATCATGCTCATCTCGAATTCATCCTGCATAGACTTAGAAAATTTCTTGCACAAAGTCTCATTAGATGATCCAAATATGATGTCATCAACATAAATCTGAACAAGTAGAAATCTTTTACCTTCCTTTTTAAGAAACAAAGTAGTGTCTACCTTTCCTTTAGAAAAGCTAGTATGAATTAAGAAATTACTTAGCCTTTCATACCAAGCTCGAGGAGCTTGTTTCAGTCCATATAAAGCTTTCTTCAGTCTGAATACAGAGTCTGGTTTCTTTGAATCTTCAAAACCAGGAGGTTGTTCTACGTAGACTTCTTCTTGAATGAATCCATTCAGGAATGCACTTTTGACATCCATTTGAAACAACCTGAAATTCTTATAGCAAGCAAAAGCAAGTAGTAATCTGATTGCTTCTAACCTTGCTACTGGAGCGTAAGTCACATCATAGTCTATCCCTTCTTCTTGCGTGTATCCTTTAGCCACGAGTCTTGCTTTGTTTCTCGTTACTTTGCCTTTTTCGTCAACTTTGTTCCTGAAAACCCATTTAGCTCCAATAACTGATTTACCTTTTCGTTTGGGAGTTAATTCCCATACGTCGTTAATACTGAATTGTCTGAGCTCTTCTTGCATTGCTTCAATCCAGCTTTCATCAGCTAAAGCTTCTTCAATATTTTTGGGTTCTATTTCAGAAATGAGAGCAACAGCACTAGACTCTTCTCGCCTTTTGGATCTTGTTCGAATTCCCTCATTAATGTTTCCAATAATGAGTTCTTCAGGATGACTAGACTTGTGCTTCCAGTTACTGTTCAGTCTGATAGATTGTTGATCTTCTTCTTGAGTAGGTTCTTCATCAGTAGCTTGTTGTACTGATTTTGATTTAGCAACTGCTTCAGTGGAGTTAGATCTAGCAGAGTCTTGAAATTTGACATTCATTGATTCTTCCACAGTCTGAGTCTTTTTGTTGAACACTCTAAAAGCTTTGCTTGTAGTAGAGTATCCAAGAAAGAATCCTTCATCTGATTTTTCTTCAAACTTACCAACACGATCATTTGCATTCTTTAGAATAAAACATTTGCAACCAAATATTTGAAAATAAGAAACTATTGGTTTCTTCCCTTTAAAAATTTCATAAGGAGTTTTCTCAAGAATTGGTCTTAAAAACACTCGGTTTATAATATAGCAAGCAGTTGAAACAGCTTCTGCCCAAAACCTTGAAAAAACTTGATTTCCAATTAAAAGAGTTCTTGCCATTTCTTGTAAAGACCTATTATTCCTTTCCACAACCCCATTCTGTTCTGGTGTATATGGAGAAGAGAATTTGTGTTGAAAACCAAATTCATCACATAAATTAGCAAAGTCTTGATTTTCAAACTCACCTCTATGGTCTGTACGAATGCTTGTAATAGTGTGACATTTCTCATTCTGCACCTTTTTAGCAAATTTTGAAAAGAGAGAGAAAGTCTCTGACTTACTTGTAAGAAAGTAGACCCAAGTGAATCGTGAATAGTCATCCACTATTACCAGACAGAACCTTTTACCACCAATGCTTTTCGTTCTGGTAGGTCCAAACAAATCCATGTGCAAAAGCTGCAATACATGATTAGTGGAAACTTTATTTATTGATTTGTAAGAGTTTCTAACCTGTTTACCCAGTACGCATGGTGTACATAGATCAGACTTTGAATAATTCAGAATAGGCAATCCTCGAACAAGTTTCTTTGTAGAGATCTTGTTGATTTGCTTCATGTTGATATGGCATAGCTTTTTGTGCCATAGATTTGCTTCATCTTGTACTGATATTAAGCATTGTGATCTTTCTTGATTCACATCCAGAAGATAGATATTTCCATGTCTTCGGCCAGTAAAAGATTGAGTAAGGTCTTTACTGATTCCAGAGCACGTTTCTTCCTGAAAGTTGATCTTGAAACCAGAATCACACAACTGACTTATGCTAAGCAGGTTGTAATTTAATCCTTCAACTAATGAAACATTATTGATAGACAAACTTTCAATCTTCACTGTTCCTCGACCAGTAATCTTCCTATTGTTGTTACCACCAAAGGAAACTTTTCCTCCGTCTATCTGGATAAGTTTTATGAAGCAACTTGAGTCTCCTGTCATATGTCTTGAGCAGCCACTATCAAGATACCATTTTATCTTCTTTTTGATAGTAACCTGAAATTAACAGAAATCAAGCTCTTTTTGGTACCCATACCATCTTGGGTCCAGAAGTGTTAGAACAATAGACAGTCTTAGCCCAGCTCTTTTTAACAGGTCTCCAAACCAAAGGACATTCTTTCTCAAAGTGTTCTAAGCTTTTACACTTGGAACATCTCAGAGCATTTCTACCAACAGGTTTTACAAAGACTTTCTGGAAATGATTCTTGTAAACAGTTCTAGCTGGTCTTTGTTTAATTCTTTCTTTTACCTTCGGAAAATCAATCAGTGGAATAGTTTCAGAAGTCATACCAAGACCTAACTTGTCAAAATATGGTCTTTGTATCGAAAGAATCTTATCCAGCTTTTCAGAACCATTTGAAAATCTCTTTGATATGTTAGTGATATCATTTTTCAAAAGATTATTTTCTTTTGAAATACTATTTGAGTTTTCTTTCACAATAGCAAAATCTTTTTCCAGTTTTTCAAACTTTTCTTTCATAAGTTTATCCTGTTGTTTCAATGTAGAATTTTCCCTTTTCAATTCGGAGATCCTCTTAAGAGAGATTTTCAGACTAAGACAAAGTTCATCAATGTATTTAGAAACTTTAACAGGAATTTTCAAGTTACTAACCTCGAGTTTGCTGTCTGAGTCTCTGTCTGAATCAAGGTCTGAGTCTGAGTCTGATTTTGCCATTAAACAAATATTGGCATAATCATTGTCACTATCTTCACATTCAGTATCACTCCAAGTCTCTGCTTTGAGTGCCTTCCTGTTTTTCTCAGTCTTCCATTTTCTCTTCTTTAACAGAGGACAGTTAGGTCTGATGTGTCCCTTTTTCTTGCATTCAAAGCAAGTCACTTCTTTATTCGTATCATCTTCCTCTGTTGACCTGTTTTGACACCTTTGAGAATTTTGTTTCTTCCAATTGAATTTCCTTCCTTTTCTGTTCAACTTTCTGAATCTCTTTATCATAAGTGCTAGTTCTTCATCATCTAGATCTTCTTCAGAGTCTGTAACATCAGAATAGTCATTAGACTTTAAGGCAATAGATTTCTTACCTTTTGAGTCTTCCTCTTCGTTGGTCTGTTCTACTTCATAGGATTGAAGAGTCCCAACCAATTCATCTACAGCAAGTGGAGCAATCCTCTGTGTCTCTCTTATTGAGGTTTTTATATAATTCTAGTCTTTTGAGAGTCCTCGAAGAAGTTTGTTGACCTTCATATGTCCTGAGATTGGATGTCCCTGATATTCAAGACCATTCACAATTTCAGTAAAGCGACTAAACATGTCAGTAATTGATTCTCCTGATCTCATCTTAAAGACTTCATATTGTCCCAAGAGAATGTTCATCCTTGTTTCTTTCACACGATCAGTTCCTTCATAGGTAATGTGAAGCCTATCCCATACTTCTTTTGCTGTATCACAAGAAGATATTCTATTATATTCAGTAGGGGATAATGCATAATATAAAGAGTAAATAGCTTTGGAGTCGAGAGTCTGTCTCTTGGTGATTTCTTCTTGAGTCAAAAGAGTAGGAACAACAAGTTCTTTTCCTCTCTCTGAGTCTGATGCAGCAACATGAATGATTCCTTTATCAACCACTTCCCATTCCAAAGGATCTTTTGATCTTAGGAATGCCTTCATCTTGTTTTTCCATATGCTGTAATCTTTTCCATCAAAGTATGGAGGTCTGGTATTGCTTTGACCTTCAACCAACCCTGTAGGCAGCATACTAGCCATAGATCTTTTACTTAGATGTAAAGACACTTCTTATAAACAAGTACACAAGCTCTGATACCAATTGTTAGGACTAGAATTAGCACCTAGAGGGGGGTGAATAGGTGTTTAAAGCGATTTTAACAATTTAAACCGAATGAGATATAAGTAATTTAAAATCAACGATTGCAGCAAATGAAAACAGTTAACAATATAAAGGATTAGGGATAGAGAATCAAGACTTCAGATTTATAGTGGTTCGGCTTAGATCAAGCCTACGTCCACTCTCCCGCACGGACAGCCCTTCTGGCTGGATTTCACTAAGAATCAATAAGAGTGATTACAGTCTCACGCTCTTGAGTCCACAGTGTAGATTACTCTACTACACTTCCTCAAGGTCTACAATATGATCTCTCTTTTGATTACATGTAACGCTCAAAGAATGATATCGCAAAATAGAAAAGGAGATTCAGACTTTGGAATTCTTCTATCCGCACCCTTCAACAACTAGAGCATCTCTCTTATATACTTCTTCATGCCTTCAATACCGTTGGCACCTTCCAAAGAAGTTCTTCCAATCAACCCGTTGGACAGAATCAATTAGAGAGATCTCGAGCTCTTTAAGGTAAGTGTTGATAGCCCATCAATCCTGCTCGCCCATACAATCAGGATCTCGGTTTCCATAAGTAGATCCTTCCAAATATAAGTTGCGAAGTCGTCAAAGAATCTAAACATATTCCATATAAAACTTAGATCGTTTAGTGCTGAATCCAGTAGAAAGATATCCACTAGTCGTTAGAATAAAGATCGTATAAGATCAGAATAAACGTCGTCCTGGAAACTGTCCATGTGAGTAGACTTTGAAATATAAGTCTTGAGTCTTGCTAGCTTCAGACTTTGATCTTCAGACTTTAATCTTCAGACTTTGATCTTCAGACTTTGATCTTCAGACTTTGTCAATAGAGTCTGTAAGTCTTCAGACTAGACTGATAAACATGTTTTGTCAACTTCAAAATACTTCAAGAGAATTTATCCAACAGGAATTACCAACTAAACTCGACTGTCCAGCACAAGCACAACATAATTACCATCTTCCCCTGGGGATTTGCATAACTTGGAAATCCTGAGGATTAATCTTACCAGGATCAAAAAGTTGCCATAAGCTATTGGAAGGTTGGGGAAACTCCTGGAGTTGGATGCTACAAGTTGCATTAGAATGGAAGGGGAAATTTCCAATTGAAATTGGCAACTTGTCTTCACTCGTGAAGCATTAATTAACATAGACATCCATTTCAAGCTTGCTAGAAAGCATTCGATATCTTTCTTCTCTGCAACATCTTGACTCAATGGGCTGCCTAAAGCTTTGATGACTGCCTGAGCTTCCTTCCAGGTTAACCTTTCTGCAAGTCACCACTCAGAGTTACACGTTGCCTTCAATTTTTTACCTGATCCATCTATGAGAACTCACTCTGTATGAGTGCAGATCCCTAGAATCTCTCCCAGAGCTTCCCCCAAGATTGTTGAAGTTTAGTGTCACAATGTGTGTTAAGTTGAAATGCTTGCTAGGATTACAGCCATGTGAACGGTCCAAACTGATGCAAAGCGAACGTCGGTGAGTATCAATTTCCCCAAAAAAGGGGGGACATAGCAGGTCGTGCAAAGTTGACTAAACTGGATGGCCTTGGACAATGTGCAGACTCCTCGAGATGAGTGCCAAGGAGTCAGAACAATGGATCGAGCACTCCATTGAATATCGAAGACCATCTAGTCAAAGTTCAAGGTCATGACAGGCTAAAGCACTCGGAAGAATTGGATGTAGATTTTTGCCATTCCATTGAAAGACTAAAATGATAAGTCCTAGAGATTGCAAAAATCTAATTGAAGTTCAAGGCTTTGATGGTTCAGAATTTTTGGAATCACTGAATATCACTAATTGCACATCCATTGATAGATTGAACCTCGCAAAATCAGAGCTTCTAAAGGAATTAGACGCCACAAATTGCAAAAATATAATTGAGATTCATAGCCTTGATAGGTCAAAGTTCTTGGAAAAACTGGATCTCTGGTTCTGCAAGTCCCTAGAAAGATTACCAAAATTGGCGTTCTTCGAGACCTTGAAAGATTTGAACATCAACTGGTGCATTAAGCTTCGTGATGTTGAGAGCCTGGAGAATTTCTTGTCCTGCCAAGGCATATATATTAACACATTCCCATCCTTAAAAATATTGCCAAACCTGTCAAATTTCAAGAATTTAGAGAAACTCACAATCAGGGATGTGCTTGATGCTTTGCAGATACCTGGAATTGAGGATTTGAGATCTCTGATACATCTAGATATCAAAGGATGCAAATCAATCGAGACTTTACCAGATTTGTCAACATATAAGAAGTTACAATTTCTGGTAGTAACTTTGGGGGCTTGAAAAATTGGGTTTGATATATTTGGATATTTCTGGATGCAACTCATTGGGAGCAATACGAAACCTGCCTAGAACACACATCCTACAGGACTATGAAGAATGTCCATATGATTAGGGCTTACAAATGATTGAATTCCGAAGTAATGATATGATAAATCATGTATTACAACTGCGAGACAATTGATGCTTCTCTAAACTAAGGAACAACTCTCCAGTTTTTCATTTTAATCCCTGAAGCATTGGAATCTGATGCTACATGAGGTGGATTTGTTCCATTGATGCTCATCTTGGAAATTCCAACTTGGCAAAGTTAATCTCATCCTATACCATATATCCTGGCGGTTCAGAATGAAAACTGCTAACAACTTTGCTGAAAACCCAGTCTAATGAGTTAGCTGCCACAAGACAAAACAACTCCAAGAAGCTGAGAACGAGCAACATACTAGCCACAAAGAACCATGCTTAAAGCTTTTAGAGTTAGCAATGCTACCTGCCGTTTGCCTGAATTGAGTTGACAATAAAATGTGCGGAAAATCTCAGAGAGATGGAAGAGAATGTCTTCGAAATTCGAACATAACAAATGGAATGGTGAATATTGCAGCTACTCCTGCTTTTGGGGACTTCTTGTTGGAATAGAATACGTGGAAATGACAGGATCTTGTAATTTACGTCAACGCGAAATCCCTAGAGAAATAAACGAGAAATAACAAGGACATCGGAAATTTACGTGGTTCGGTCTGAGTATCAGTACCTACGTCCACGGGTAGAGCCAACAATAAATAATCCACTATAATCGAAGAATCAGAGTTTACAATCGCTCACATACTCGAGTGTTTCTCACACATAGATTTAACCCCAAACCCAAAGTGTTTATAAATAAACAATTCACTTGGACATAAACTCACTACACAAAAATCACCGCACGTTAAAGCTAAAAAAAAAATGTCGAAAAACAAGAACTCCTTTTCTTAATCACGTTGGTGGCTCCTCTTCGGCTTGACGTTGTGCGGCAACGGCTCCTCATAGGGTTTCAGCAGTGCTCACCAAAGGAAAGAAGACGTGCGTAATCTATTTTATGTGTGCCCAAAAGGTCAGAACTTTGACCTGGGCCCACCTCCTTTTGGTTCTACGATGTAGAGGCTTCTTTCCTTTTTTTCAAAGGCTAAAAGAAACCGCCTTGGAATTTTGTATGCCCAAAGTCAAATATTGGGCCCCGCCAAGAAAATTTGCAGAGAGGTTCTGTCATGCCCCGATCCTCGATTGCATGCCCATCCCTTGGTGGTCGGTAAAATTTGTGACTTCCCAAGACGAGTTGCCGACCATTTCATTTTATTGCACATGCGGAAGCGAATAATAAATCCCCTGACAATAACCATCTTGGGATAGAAAAGCAGGACAACAGATTCACAAACAAAACATGCTTTTATAAGCCAACTGAGTCAAATACAAAAGTGTACAACCAAAAGACTGGTTCTCAAAAGAAGCCGTCCTATCTGACCTACACTTCAGATCCCCTCAGTTCGGCTCCAGATTCTTTGCTCTACGGCCCTGAAAAATGAGCCCACGACGGGGTGAGATATAAATCTCAGCAAGTTCACGTTCTAACCTTGATTAGGAGGGTAATACGCCTAGAAGCGTCTTAACCACACAACCATACAACCACAGAGACTTACCTTGTTTCAAATCCCCCCTTTAGGTTAGTAAAGTTCATATCACACCCATAAGTGCAGTAATAACACTCGATCAAATAGAGCATCTCAAATAACATCTCCGTCAATCACCACGTCTCAGTCGACCATATATTCCAATTGATCACTGTCACACAGGCATGACCTATCATGCATTTCAATTGATTATAGTCACATAGGTACGATCTAACCGTCACGCAGCGGATCTAACCATCACACAGCGGGTTTATCTGTCACACAGCAGATCTAATTGACACATAGTGGACCTAACCGTCACATAGCAGACCTATCCGTCACATAGCGGATCTAACCGTCACATAGCGGATCTAACCGTCACATAGCGGATTTAACTGATACACAACGGATCTATCTGTCACATAGCAGATTCATCAGTCACACAACTAGGCGTCGTCTCATCCCATCAAGCACGACAACTTTTAGCTCAAGACGGCTTTCCATATAAAAGCATCGTTCACCCGACACACAGTGGTGACGAATTCTCTTAACCAGCACACGATTAGCCAAACTCGGCCAAGGACATTATGCTTCACTCTTAAATTCCTTAATTAAAATAATGTATTGGCTTATTTTCTTCGTGTTAAAAATACCCAATAAAAATAATCGTGTGTGGGTACACGGTCGGCCTGAGCCAAAAATATAATATCTTTCTTTTGGAAAATCCCACTAATTTCAACAGTCCACAAATCCATTTTTGGCATTGTCAACTAACGCTCGGTGATTTTCCAATTAATTACTGAAAATAAGAAATTTTGGGATAAATACCCAAAATCACCAATCACACTCAATTTACACAAAATAACAGTCAATTAAATAATCTAACAACACCAATGCAATCAGCATAAAATTCCGGTCACCAACTATGCCGGTCTAATTTTTGGAAAATCAGCCATTTTTTGATGTCTTGCAATGGATTTATCTAAATCAATCTTAGCAACATAGCTTTTTTCTCGGTATTAATTACGGAAAATAATTAATAAATACCAAAAAATAGCAACTTAGGCCGGAAAAGCCTAATTAAAAGCTGAGATGGGCCCGGAAAAATTCCAAGACTCGTTAAATAATTACCGATCTGTCTACTTACTAATTGCACTATTCTAAACACCTAACATGCATAATTGAATAATTAAATCACTAATCTAATCTAACTAACTACCTAATCCCTAATTAACTTAAACTGAATACCCCTTAAACGTCATTAGCCTATTAAGTAGAGTTTAGTGCATAAACTCATCGGTTTAACGCGAAAATCGGTTCACCGCGACGGTGGCGCGACGACAGCCGAGACTTGGGCTCGCGGCAATGCCAATGAAACTTGGATCTGGCCGAAAATGGTCCAGGGCAACTCACGATTGTGCTGGTCGAGCTGCTTCGATTCTGTTTTGGACTAAGCTGGCGTTGGGGGGAAATGTCGCGGACAAAGGGAAGGAGCTGCTGCGGTGATGATGGCGTTGGATTGGAGCTGCTTTAGTGGGGTTGCAGAATTCAGAGGGAGCTCGCAGACTGCTGGAGTCAACATTGGGGAGAGGAGTCGCTGGTGGTTGGCCGGAGAGGACGCACGGCAAAGGGAGAAATGCTGGAGCTGCTTCGGTTCCACCTGACTTCGAGGCAGCTGCACTCGATGGAGCTTGCTAGCACACGAAGGGAAAGCAACTGCTGGTGTCAACGGGAAAGGGGGGAGGCTTCACTGGTGTTGACCCGTTGGGAGGTGGCTGGCATCGATTGGAGTTGGCTTAGTGGGGACAGACGCTTGCGAAGCAGCGGGATTCGGCTTGGCTGCATGGGATGAAGTGGACGATGGGTTGGCGTTGGACGAGTGGCAGTGGGATTGAAGATCGGTGGAGGTGACAACGTGAAAGTGGAGCAGTAGAATCCACGTGAAGAAGCGAGGCTTCGAATGGGAAAATGAAAGAAAACGCAGGAGTAGCTCATCTAATGCGGAAGGTGATCCAACCGAAGGAAAATGAGGTGAGGGCAGAAGCTGCGACGGAGGGAGTGAACAGTGGATGCATGCTGGAGAAGCTGCTGATGGGGGCCCCCAAAGTCAAACAAACCTATCCACTTAATTAAATGCATGTCCCATAATTCTTTCTAGAAAATTAAATCCATAAATAGCACAAATTGATGCCCAAAATACAGCCCCCAATCCATAGCTCCGAATTTCACTAAACTTGGCTTTAATTCCTTAACAAAATTCCCCAATTTGACGTCCAAAATTCGGTGAAGAAGAAAGTCCGCACAATTTTTGCAAGTCCCCTTCACCAAGTTCTCGGTTTGGAAGTCAAAAATCCCTTGAATTTGGCCCATCTGAATTTCCGTTATTTTCCAAAATGTTCGAACTGATTTTCGGTAAAAATCCTGAACTTGACAAAATTTCTCCGAAAGACAAGATGACGTCCTATAAATGAATCGTGACACGCTCAAACGTCCGATTTCTGAAACCGAATTCAATTTCGTGGTTAAAATCGACCGAACGCGATTTTAGTCCAATCCAACCTATCGGGTAGCTTCTAGGGATTTTACCACGAATATATCCCTTAACGGCTTCACCTAATAGATTGGTTAACTCGTAAGTGATCAACTTAGAGAAAAAGGACCATAGGCGCCCCGACGAAAAGCCCATTTCATTTTATTGGGACGAGTCGAAAATTTAGGATGTCACAACTCTTCCCCTTTTATAAATTTTTTTTCTCGAAATTTAGACCATTACAATTCTTCTTCAAAATGGTGGGGTATTGTCGTCTCATCAAGTCTTCACTTTTCCATGTAGCTCATTTTGTCCCGTGGTGTTGCTAAATCACTTTAACCAAAGAGGTCGTCTTGGTGCGCAGAAATCTATTATTTTCGATCTATAAGCTGAACCGGGCTTTCCACGTACGACACTCTGTTGTCCACATCGAATTCTTCAAAATTCAGCATGTGGGTCGAGTCAGGCTCATACGTCCTCAACATTGAGATGTAAAAGACGTCATGCACTTGCGCCAACCCGGCGATAATGCAAGATGATACGTTAGGATCCCGATTCTTCCTAGAATCTCAAAGGGACCTACATACCTCGGACTCAGCTTTCTCTTTCTTGACAAAACGTGAAGTACCCCTCATTGGTGACACCTTCAGAAAAGCGTGCTCACCAACTTGGAATTCTAATGACATTTTCTAGCGGCTCTGGGCGGTCTTTAATTTGTACCTGATAACGACAACGGTATCCACTAACTGTTGAACCAACTCTGGGCCTGTAATCTTTCATTCCCCAACTTCATCCCAACATACTGGCGTTCTATTGGCTCTGCCATAAAATGCTTCAAAAGGAGCCATTTGAATGCTCTGCTCGTAGCTGTTGTTGTAGGCGAACTCGACAAGGTGAAGCTGTTTCTCCCAGCTTCCCTTGAAACCCAACACACACGCTCTCCACATGTCCTCGAGAGTCTGAATTGTCCTTTCAGGCTGGCCATCTGTCTGCGGATGGTAGGCCATACTGTACTGCAGCTTCGTTCTTAAGGCGGTCTGCAAGCCTTTCCAATGCAAGATCCTTTTTGTCGCAACCAAATTTTTGGGTGCACCACCTAAAATTAGGCTAATGGATTGCTAAGTCTAACTTAGGTCGGGCTCTCCTAAGCCCATACCAATTCGTGACTTAGATTCAAATATCTGGCATGCAAAAGATTTTTCAATTAGGAGTCGCCACTAATCAGTTTACGGTACGTCAATTAGACACGTAAATAAAATTATGGGAGAATTATTTTACTTTTACGAACCAGAGATTTATGAGTTCGGGGACTTGATTACGCTAGATTTCTCTAACGCTCTTTCGGTACCTTTCTCTTTTATTTTGAAAAATGTTTGGCAAGCAGCTTGAATTGATTTTAATTTATCTCCCTAACATGTGAGGCAATCATGCGGGTGCGCAAACCATCAATTTAGCACTCAAGAAAACAAATGAATAAATTGCAAAACTTACCTCATAGCAACGAAAGTATCTGCAATGTTAGATCATAGTTCACATCGAAGATCCTAACACGCAATCACTCAATTTTGGTTTTCACTTTATTTAATGAGGATCATGTAATGCATGCTACTAATCTAACATGAAATGATATGACATGGCAATATGACCTAAACTATATGACATAAATAAGCATGTAGCCTATCCTGAAGCATGAAATTATCTAAAACTATAACTAAGTAGAAAATAAAATTAACTATGCAATCCTACCCTAGTATGCAATGATGTGCAAACATTGCCCTAACTCCAAGTTTTCTTTTTTATTTTTCATGAAATTCGAAATTAAAATAAATGCAACAATTAAATATGCAATCTAAATTAACCAAATGACCTAGTTCTAATGACGAGTAATTTCTAACTAAATGAACCTAGCAACAATCACTAAATGACATGCATTTCATGAACCTAATTCTATATGATGTGCACATGATTTTTTTATTTTATTTTTTATAAAAATTCATAATTAAAAATGCTAAAAAAAAAATCTAACTAAAGTGAAATGTTATCTAATTTAAATGCCTTCTAAACATGCATTTTAAAAATAACTAACTATCATGCAATCGATTCTAATCTACATGGGATGCAAAATGCAATTTTGTATTTTCCGGATAAATAGAACAATTAAAAGATAAACACCAAATCATCCATGGTCATCAAAAATGTCATCCATCATTTGAATTGAAATCCAAACTTGATTATTTCTCTAATAAAATTGATAAATTGATCTTAAGCCTTAAAGATCAAGATATCAATTTTACTCCCGCATGAATAATTATTCTATCTAAAGCCTTATAGATAGAATAAAAATTTGTGTGGTTGCGATTTGGATGCTACATCAGAGAATTTGATTCATGCATTGGAAAGTATTTCCACCAAAGAGATAAAATATCAAAAACTAAAATAAGATAAAAAAAATCTACCTAATAAATTAAATCTACCTAATAAAATAAATTTACCTAAAAATAAAATAAATCTCTACCTAAATTGAATTTTTTTCCAAAAAATCTGAACGGTGAGGTGGACCGCGATGGAAGCTCGGCACAGCTAAGGACAAGGCTCGGCAGGGCCGCGAGGAACGCCAAGGGAACCTACAAAAACAAAGAATCCACAGCTGGTGTGGTTCAGTGATCAATGAATTCATGGCCTATGATGGCTCGGCCGTGATGAGTGCTGCTCGGTGGGACTCCTTGATTGAACCACAAAGTCACGATCTTCTCTTGCTTCAATTCCACGTGGTCTCTCTTGGGGAACTCAGTCAACTTTCCAGCTTTCACACAACAAGAAGAGATAAATTCCACAGCTTCTCTTCCCCTTCTTATTATTACTTCTCCATAGCTTGCGTTTGGTCTTCTTCCCTGGCCCCACCAAGCTCCAGTTTTTGTTTGCTTTCAAAACCAACGAAGGCAAGATTTTTTAGGGACAGTCGGGGGCACATGCGGGAATCGCGAGCAAGGACACAGGTGGTGAGATCAGCAACTCAGCGTCATCATGGTGTGGACAGCAGCTTTGTTGTCAACGTGGTGAGACTAAAGCAGTAGCATCGTCAAGGTCGAGGACAGCGAGCTCGGCACAGTAGGGCTTGCGGCTCGTTGACAAGTTGTCATGGAGGATGAGAGTGTTGCGGTAGTAGTGGCGAGGTCTCGGCGTAAGCTTGGCCAAGAGAACTCACGTTCTCTCCTCTCTCTTTTCTCACGTATATCTTTATATGTGGCCGTGTATTGAATTGTGAGGCCCCCCGAAATCCTACACAAACAACCTATTAATAGGCCAAAGATTAGGGTTTTAATTTTTTCCAAATCCGTATCCACAAAGATTTCTTTTTCCAAATGCAATATTCGTTTTGCCGAACGCAATATTTGCTTTTCCACTTGCCTTATCCAAAAAAATTAATCATATCCCATAAAATTCTAAATTCCTATTTTCACGAGATAATCTTTGATCATTAAAAAAAAAACAGGCTTGGGTCAATTTGCTCGCTACTTGGGCTTAGTCCGGCCTACCAAGTTAAAACTCAGAACCACTAAATCGAAACCATCCACCACCGGTCCAATAAATAAATGCAAAAAATGCAAATTAAAAATAAATGCACCTAAATTTATATGCTATGCAATTAATATTTTTTCAAGGATAAAATTAACCCCTAATTTTTCTATGCAATAAATAAATGACCATATCGCCAAAATTTAAGTGTCAATAGCTATCCCTCTTTGAAGGTGAGCTTGTAGAGGTTGCCTTCAAAGACAAATTGAAACCTAAATTTTGACCATGCACATGCACTGAATGATTTGATTTTTGATTATTGATTTTTTTTTGTCAGAAAATGAATTCCATTTTAAAATGCAATTCATATGATGCATGGAAATGCTAATGCAAATGCATGATGTGAAAGGAAATGAGGTACCTACAGTCACTTACCAATCAGTGTGGTAGAGCATCTTGAGGTACATGATAAATCCCCATTTACTCTACAAGTACCCAAATCTCACTCAGGTTCATTGAAGAGTCTAACAGGTAATAAATTGAGACATCGAGACTTGGAAAAACATTCACATCCAAAGTGAAATGTTCAAGGAAAAGAATTGAGACATCTAGATCCAGATTGAGATGTCAAGATTTTTGTACTCGAAATACCTAGATCCAGACTAAGGTATAACGAGAAAGCTTGAAAAACATTCACATCCAAAGTGAAATGTTCAACAAAAAGAATTAAGACATCCAGATCCAGACTAAGATGTCAAGATTTTTGAACTCGATGTATCTAGATCTAGACTAAAGTATAACGAGAAAGGTCCAAAAAACATTCACATCCATAGTGAAATGTTTAGACGAAAAGAATTAAGACATCAGATCTAAACTGAGATGTCAATAATTTGTGCTCGAAATACCTAGATCCAGACTAAGGTATAACGAGAAAGATTAAAAACATTCACATCCAGAGTGAAATGTTCAACGAAAATAATCAAGACATCTGGGTCCAAACAGAGATGTCATGATTTTTGAATTCGAAATACCTAGATCCAGACTAAGGTATAACGAGAAATATTGAAAAACATTCACATCTAGAGTGAAATGTTTAACAAAAATAATCAAGACATCTAGATCCAAATTGAGATGTCAAAATTTTGGGACTCTAGGCTACGAAAGTACGTCAGGTCAATAAAAGAAATCTGGGCTACGGAAGCACGCTGGTTCGATAAAATGGACTATGGGCTACGAAAGCACGCCAGGTCAAGAACTCTGGGCTACGGAAGCACACCTAGTCGATAAAGGGACATCGGGCTACGAAAGCACGCTGAGTCAATGAAAATGGACACTGGCTTATGAAAGCACGCCAGGTCAAGAATTCCGGGCTACGGAAGCACGCCGGGTTGATAAAAGGATATCGGGCTACGGAAGCACGCCGAGTTAATGAAAATGGACATCGGGCTACGGAAGCATGCCGAGTCAATGAAAATGGACACTGGGCTACAGAAGCACACTAGGTCAAGAACTCTGGGCTACAGAAGCACGCCGGGTCTATTAAAAGGGACATCGGGCTACGAAAGCACGCCGAGTCGATGAAAATGACTTTGGGCTACGAAAGCACACTAGGTCGATATGAAGGACACCGAGCTACGAAAGCACGCCGGGTCTATTAAAAGGGACATCGGGCTATGAAAGCACGCCTAGTCCATGAAAATGACTCTGGGCTACGAAAGCACGCCAGGTCGATATAAAGGACACCGGGCTATGAAAGCATGCCAAATCTCAAGGCTTCAAGAAGCAACTTGAACGTCAAGTATTACTTGGTCTTCAAGGAAATATTACCTATCAAACATGATTAGAGCAAAACTGATATGCATTCATCAAAGAGGTAGACGATCTGAGCTACTTTAAATGCACATTTCAAATTTCAGTGAGGTTTTCATCAATTCAATCAAGGTTTATGCATAATGACTTTACCATATTTGCATCACCCAAATTTCCATAGAAGAAAATTGTCGTTCGAGACAATAACATTGATTTCTTAAGAATGTTAAATGAGAGTGAGAGACTTTTAGTTAGAAAGGACTTTCACTCACTCTCATTTAGAATGTCTATTTTATGAGAATCGCTCCATCTCACCATCATCATATCGACAAGAGTCCGAGTATTCTCGCAAACGGTACAACTTTACCAATCTAAGAGGTCTTTAACAGGGACCATAATGTGGGCTTGGTCAATGGCTTAACAAAGGGACTATTTGAGTCAAGGCAATTGAAAGAACAATTCTATAATCATCTCCGGGTTTACAAGTCAAGAACCCTGTAAAATGAGAAAGAAATAATCTTGCTCGCACTTTTTCGAGCAATGCTTAAAACATGTGAACCCCCATGTTAATTCAAGTGCCCTAATCTGAATAGACTTTATAAGGGACGTTTCATAGGCTGGGTTTATGGATTGAAAAACGAAAGGATCATTAGGTTCGAAATATGTGTAAAGGGTGAGAGTTGATGATCATCCTGGCATTGCCACTAGTTTTCTTTTTCACCATGAGGAATTGTCTTCATGAAGCGCCCTATTGATTGTAAAAACTCAGCATATGAGTTCTTTGAGTATTGCTCCATTGGATATACAAGCTTTTTATAGCCGATAGCCCTTCTCTTGATTTTCTTTTTTCATCTATGGGCATCGGCCTTGCTTTTACCAAGCACACCACTTTTTCATGCCCCTAGTTCTCATTCATTTTTCTTCACTTCTTTTTCATGGGCATTGGTCTTGCTTTTACCAAGCACACTAATTTTTCATGTCCTTAGTTCTATTTTGAATTCAATTCTTGGGCACAATGCATGCGTCAAGCAATTACACTTTGAATGACACTCGAACTTTCAAGGGTCTTCATCTGCCTTTTGCCCTGCCCTAGTGTGGGGGATGATCACCAATTGGGTTTAAAGAAATGAAATTGCAGGCTCAAGTGGGCTATGCAAAGGTTATATCTATGTATGATAGAGAAAGAAATGCTCTCCGTCATCCTAAGGCACTTAAATACCACATGAATTCAATGTAATAGCATGACTAGAAGATTGATGCAAGTGAGGGCAAGAAAATTTCAATCCATTTTCTTCGCCTTATGGTGCTGTCTTACCCTCCAATTTGCCCTGATGTGGGGTGGTTCTTAATAAGGGTAATTTGAAAAGAATTTTCATAAGTGTATGAAGCTTCAAATGGGTTAAGCAATTGATCACCTGTAGTGTTTGGGATAGAGAAATGAATTTCCTTTCATCATTTCAATCATCATACCTTTTGCGAGAAAACTCTTTACCTTGCAGATATGGAACTTTCTACACTCATCTCACAAATGTATAAGCAAGGCACTATGTATAGGATAAGGCTTGCCTTTCATCATCCTGACACGTCTCATTTTGCATGCTCAATCTATTGAATTATCCATCTTGACAAATCTCCACATGAAATTGGTGAGTTAAATAGGTAAAATCATTATGGAAATTCTCTTTTCAAAAGAGTCCAATAGCTTTAATCATGAAAAGCTTTTATGATTTCAAAACAGACAATTTACCAAACTTAAAACATGATTTTAAGCATTTATTTAGGGAATTGCCCCCTAAAGGGATTGCCTCCTTGGATTGCTCCTATCAATCAAGACTGAAAATCCGATCTTTGATTTGATGAATACTCCACTCTTGCTTTTGCCCCAAAATCTGCCATATGATGCGCCCTTTTCAAATGCTTTCTCATCATGGCAAGAAAGTAATGCTCTGAAACATGAAGTAAATGAGTCAGAAAATTAAACAAGGCTAACCTAATGCATATATTTTGGAAATGGCTTGAAAAATGATTTTTTTTATTCTCTTTTTTTTCTTTGGGAATTTTTTTTTTTGATGATGAGGAAGCATGAAGAAGCCCAGTCCTCAGGTTTTCTCCATGGATGATATTTTCTTTTCATTGTTGGATATCGTCACCGGGTTGGTTTGGTATACCCCATCATGTCCTCAAAATTGGAAATAAAATTGTAATTTCATTGAATAGAATCAAACAAATTACGTTATTGGAATGGAAAATGCAAATAAGCCAAACCCTAGAAGCGAAAGGGATGATTGAAATTTCAGAAAGCAGGAAATCCTAAACAAAACTTGAAATCCTAGAAGATAAGAACTTCTTCACTCAGTGACAACGTTTGCATCTTCATCATGGTTGGACAGAGGATTTTTCTGATTACTGCTGAAAGAGAACGCCTTTGTATCCAAGAGGTCTTGGACCTTATACTTCAAAACATAGCAATCATTAGTGGAGTGACCATCCTCTCCCATGTGATAATCACACTTTTCGGAGGGATTATATGCAGGATAATGCTCGGGATTTGGTTGCTTCAGCTCAGTAGAGAGTAATCCTTTCTTTTGGAGGACAGGCAAAACTTTGGATAGGGGTCCAGGAAGAGGTGTAAACTGTCTCATAACATTACGTTGTCGACCCGAGAACTGATGTCCTCCACCTTGTTGCTCAGTAGAAATCTGAATTATCGGAACACGATTGGATGTATCATGATTCGGTTGAGAATAGGCCATATTAATCTCAGCTTCAAGGTCCTTCTCCTTCTTGGTAGAAAACCGTTTGTTAGATGGCTAATTAAACCACCCTTCTCTTATCCCCATCTTGATTTGTTCTCCCACGGGAATAAGTTGATTGAAGTTCTCAACATATGTGCTGGTCATTCGGTTACGAAACTCAGACGGGAGAGTCTTGACGAACAACTTCATCAATTCCTTGTTAGTAGGCTCAGGAGTGATTTGAGCTGCCAGATTTCGCCATCTCACGGCATACTCTTTGAACGACTCGCTCATCTTCTTCTCCATCCTCTCAAGATCTTCTCAGGAAGGTGTAATGTCCATGTTGAACTTATATTGCTTAAGGAACACATCAACCACTTCATTACAGGTGTCAAGAAGGTTCACATTCTTCATTACATACCAGCTCAGTGCAGGCCCAGTCAAACTCGCATGAAATGATTGGATCATGAGGGGTTCATTATTGACGTATTGGGCCATGCATACGTGGTACACCTACAAATGGGCTTTTGGGCAAGAAGTACCATCGTATTTCTCGAACTCCGGCATCTTAAACTTCTTTGGCATCTTGACATTCTCATACACAGACAAGTCGAACGGGAGTGAACTCTGCGACTCTTGCAATTGCTTGACTTTCTCCTCGAGTTTTGCAAAATGTTCATCTTGCCCCGTCTTAGGAACATTGTCAGGCTTCATCCTTTCGGCAGTAACTAACAGTGGGTCATCCTCCAGCCCAGGCATGTTGTCATTACCCATTTGAGCCTTGTTTGCTTGATTCGGGACAACTATCTCAGGGAGAGCGGGTGCAGGAGTCGAATTTACTTGGAGGGATTGAATTTGAGCCATGATAAGTTGCATAGAGGTGAGCAACCGTTTGAGTTGGTCTTCCACGGCAGACATACGATCACACATTTCAGTTTGGTCGACCATCTTGGCTCTCAATCGCGTAATAATAGGCGAACGTGAAGGATCCGTTATCACCTAAATTAAATGAATGAAAATATGTAAGCACGAGGTGTAAAAAGAGAACCAATCCATGACAATGATCTAATCAATTTTCATTTATTTTTTCTTTTTCATTTATTCATGAAAAGTTCATACGAGAAGGGAATTTCCTAAAAATGAGCTAGAAAAATAAAAATAGATACCCTAGCAAGGACCAAATTTCCTAGACATGAATTGGGAAAAGCCAAAATTTGAAACTCCTTAACAATAAAGATATGAATTGAAAACAAATTCTCCAAAAAAATTTCAAATGATTCATTGCATGACAATTTCTTCATTTCATTTCTAATTAACAAAGGAATTAGATCAAATGACTAACCTAGATTGTCATGGACCGACCAAAAGCACGACAAAATAAATTGCATGATATAGGGATAGAAGACTTACTTCACCAAGAAAAATCGACGGCAATCACATAGACAAGCACATGAAATATGGGGTTCGATTTCTACTCTAGATAGGCTTAGCAAAGTGAAGTTAGCAGGGTGGGATGACTAGTTGCAGCCTCGCATACTAAGTCAAGTCTTCCTAACTCCGGCTTAGTAAAAATGATACCCCAATGCGACGCAGCCTCGCGGGCAGAGGTAAACATTCTTGACACCAAAAAAAAGCTTTCGGGATTGAGTTGGGCAACCTCTACTACGCGGCCTCGTGGTCGAAGTCGTAACCAACTCAATACCATCCTAAGTGTCCTAGTGCGGTCCAGGTCCGACGGCAGGTTGTGTGTGCAATAGTGTAGTGTTAAATGCAGGGCATGCACGATAGTTTATATCAAGCAACACTTCAATAGTTTGAATTCAAAACATTCATCCCCAACTCCAATCTGCAAGACAAGGGTTAGCAAAGATTACTCCCCTTATACCTCCCATCTTGCAAGAACATTTAACACCTTAAATGTTAGGGATGTACCTGGGATCCTCGCTGCCAAACAAAAAAATATTTTTCAAAATAAGAGAGAATTGGCCTAAGTTCACTAAGAGTTTTAACTCAAGTCCCCAGTGGAGTCGCCAAGTTGTCGCGACCAAATTTTTGGGTGCACCACCTAAAATTAGGCTAATGGATTGCTAAGTCTAACTTAGCTCGGGCTCTCCCAAGCCCATACCAATTCGTGACTTAGGTTCAAATATCTAGCATGCAAAAGATTTTTCAATTATGAGTCGCCACTAATTAGTTTACGGTAGGTCAATTAGACACCTAAGTAAAATAACGGGAGAATTATTTTACTTTTACGAACTAGAGATTTATGAGTTCGGGAACTTGATTACGCTAGATTTCTCTAACGCCCTTTCGGTACCTTTCTCTTTTATTTTGAAAAATGTTTGGCAAGTAGCTTGAATTGATTTTAATTTATCTCCCTAACATGTGAGGCAATCATGCGGGTGCGCAAACCATCAATTTAGCACTCAAGAAAACAAATGAATAAATTGCAAAACTTACCTCATAGCAACGAAAGTATCTGCAATGTTAGATCATAATTCACATCGAAGATCCTAGATATGATTTCTAATTAACACGCAGTTACTCAATTTTGGTTTTCACTTTATTTAATGAGGATCATGTAATGCATGCTACTAATCTAACATGAAATGATATGACATGGCAATATGACCTAAACTATATGACATAAATAAGCATGTAGCCTATCCTGAAGTAAGAAATTATCTAAAACTATAACTAAGTAGAAAATAAAATTAAAAATGCAATCCTACCCTAGTATGCAATGACGTGCAAAGATTGCCCTAACTCCAAGATTTCTTTTTTCTTTTTCATGAAATTTGAAATTAAAATAAATGCAACAATTAAATATGCAATCTAAATTAACCAAACGACCTAATTCTAATGACAAGTAATTTTTAACTAAATGAACCTAGCAACAATCACTAAATGACGTGCATTTCATGAACCTAATTCTATATGACATGCACATGATTTTTTTTATTTTATTTTTTATAAAAATTCGTAATTAAAAATGCGAAAACAAATATCTAACTAAAGTGAAATGTTATCTAATTTAAATGCCTTCTAAACATGCATTTTAAAAATAACTAACTATCATGCAATCAATTCTAATCTACATGGGATGCAAAATGCAATTTTATATTTTTGGGATAAATAGAACAATTAAAAGATAAACACCAAATCATCCATGGTCATCAAAAATGTCATCCATCATTCGAATTGAAATCCAAACTTGATTATTTCGCTAATAAAATCGATAAATTGATCTGAAGCCTTAAAGATCAAGATATCAATTTTACTCCCGCGTGAATAATTATTCCATCTAAAGCCTTATAGATAGAATAAAAATTTATGCGGTTGCGATTTGGATGCTACATCAGAGAATTTCAATCATGCATTGGAAAATATTTCCACCAAAGAGATAAAATATCAAAAACTAAAATAAGATAAAACAAATCTACCTAATAAAATAAATTTACCTAAAAATAAAATAAATCTCTACCTAAATTGAATTTTTTTCCCAAAAATTCCGAACGGTGAGGTGGACCGCGATGGAAGCTCGGCACGGCTAAGGACAGGGCTCGGCAAGGCCGCGAGGAACGCCAAGGGAACCTACAAAAACAAAGAATCCATAGCTGGTGTGGTTCGGTGATCAATGAATTCATGGCCTACGATGGCTCGGCCGTGATGAGTGCTGCTCGGTGGGACTCGTTGATTGAACCACAAAGCCACGATCTTCTCTTGCTTCAATTCCACGTGGTCTCTCTTGGGGAACTCAGTCAACTTTCCAGCTTTCACACAACAAGAAGAGATAAATTCCACGGCTTCTCTTCCCCTTCTTATTATTACTTCTCCATAGCATGTGTTTGGTCTTCTTCCCTGGCCCCACCAAGCTCCAGTTTTTATTTGCTTTCAAAACCAACGAAGGCAAGATTTAGGGACAGTTAGGGGCACATGCGGGAATCGCGAGCAGGGACATAGGTGGTGAGATCAGCAACTCAGCGTCATCATGGAGTGGACAGTAGCTTTGTTGTCAACGTGGTGAGACTAGAGCAGCAGCATCGTCAAGGTCGAGGATAGCGAGCTCGGCACAGTAGGGCTTACGGCTCGTTGACAAGTTGTCATGGAGGATGAGAGTGTTGCGGCGGCAATGGCGAGGTCTCGGCATAAGCTTGGCCAATAGAACTCACATTCTCTCCTCTCTCTTTTCTCACGTATATCTCTATATGTGGCCGTGTATTGAATTGTGAGGCCCCTCGAAACCCTACATGAACAACCTATTTATAGGCCAAGGATTAGGGTTTTAATTTTTTCCAAATTCGTATCCACAAAGATTTCTTTTTCCAAACACAATATTTGTTTTGCTGAACACAATATTTGCTTTTCCACTTGCCTTATCCGAAAAAATTAATCATATCCCAGAAAATTTCAAATTCTTATTTTCACGAGATAATCTTTGATCATTAAAAAAAAAAAAAACAGGCTTGGGTCAATTTGCTCGCTTCGTAGGCTTAGTCTGGCCTACCAAGTTAAAGCTCAGAACTACTAATTCGAAACCATCCACCACCGGTCCAATAAATAAATGCAAAATATGCAAATTAAAAATAAATGCACCTAAATTTATATGCTATGCAATTAATATTTCTTTAGGGATAAAATTAACCCCTAATTTTTTTATGCAATAAATAAATGACCGGATCGCCAAAATTTAGGTGTCAACACTTTCAAATGACGATGAAGTAAGCCGATTTCGTCAATCTGTCGACCACTACCGAAATGGAATCGTTACTTCTCTGACTCCTCGGTAAGCCCGTCACAAGGTCCATTGTGACGTGTTCCTATTTCCACTTGGGAATCTCGAGAGGTTGCAGAAGTCCTCCGAGCTTACCATGCTGTGCCTTCACTTGCTAACACATCAGACACTTGGTGACATGCTTGGCGAAGTCCACCTTCATACTGAACCACTAATAGTATTGACGTAGATTCTGATACATCTTTGTATTGCTAGGATGAATGCTGTAATTGTTACGATGAGCTTTTGACGAAATCTCTTCCTTAAATGCTGCATCATCAGGTACACACAATCGTCCTCGGAACCTTAGTGTTCCGTCCTCAGAAATCTGAAAGTCAGCATTCTCTTATCGGAATCCTCTTGCAGGATCTTTTGAATTTCTGGATCTGTCGACTGAAGCGTCTTGATTCTGATCTGCACTTTCAACTCAATTCTGAGGGTGGCCATAAGATTTGAAAGGTGGCCTACCTCAAATTTGAAAACCGAATCTCAAGCTCTCTCGAGTAAAATCCATTCCTTAAGTACTATTTGCGCTACTAAAGACTTCCAACTCAAAGCATCGGCAACCTTATTTGCCTTTCTAGGGTGATACAAAATATCACAATTGTAATCCTTCACAAGTTCCATCCAGCGATGCTGTCTCATATTCAAATCCTTTTGAGAGAATAGATACTTAAGACTTTGATGGTCAGTGAAGATCTGGAATCCTTCTCCACACAAATAATGTCTCCAAATCTTTAGAGCGAAAATAATTGTTGTGAGTTCTAAGTCATGCGTTGGGTAGTTCAATTCGTGAGGTCTCAACTGACGGGACGTGTATGCAACAACTCTGCCATGTTGCATCAACACGCAACCTAGTCCTCTAAACGACGCATCATTATAGATCCTGTATCCTCCAAGACCAGATGGTATGGTTAGCACTGGTGTGGTAGTCAGCTTCTACTTGAGCTCTTGGAAACTACACTCACACTTGTCTGTCCACTCAAATTTCTCTTCCATCTTCAATAGTCGAGTCAACGGCGAAGCTAACGTTAAGAATCATTCCACAAACTGTCTATAGTACCTTGTCAATCCCAAGAAACTTCTTATCTCTGTCATGGTAGTCGGTCTTAGCCAATTGATAACTGCTTCAATCTTGGTTGGGTCCATAGAGATTTCTTCGCCTGAATTCACATGACCTAAGAAAGCAACACGAGTCAACCAAAACTCGCACTTGCCGAACGTTGGCATATAGTTCATGAATCCTTAGAGTCTGGAGTACCCTCAACTGCCTTTCGTGCTCCTCAGAACTTCTCAAATACACTAGAATATCGTTGATGAAAACAATCACAAACTGATCCAGATATTCATTGAACGCATGATTCATTGCAACAGAATGTTCCTCAAGCCAAACCTTTTTATATAGAACATCGAAATTATACATAAGCAAAATATTCAAGTACAACTCTAGCCAATGATTCTCCTTTCCACAACTTGATTTACAACAAATTGAAATCATACAAGCTTAACCCAAAAATTTCCGTAGCGCCAAACATTCTTTTTCCCGATCGATGCATAGCTCGGTTTGTTCCTGACTCCTTCGCCATCCTAGTGGTGTTCTATCTGCGGTGCATTTCCTCTGTTCTGTCCCATCGGTGGCGGCGGCAGCAGCCGAGATCCCATTGACTAGTGCAGACAATCCTTGACCAGGTGGCCACGCTAGCGACACCTGTAACAAATTCTTGTCCTAGAAAAACACGAGGCCAATCCATGTTGTTTACCATAGAAACGACATACTCCAATATGATTCAGTGCTGGCTTGTCTATCCCACCCTTCCTGTTGGGCGGAATAGAATATCTTCCTTCGGTCATAGGCTCCTTCCCAAACTAATTCTCATCTCTGTTCGAATTAAACCTCGATCCAGACGAGGCAGCTTGTTCATTCAAACTTCTTTCTATTAGCTGGGCTCGGTTGTACACCTCATGATAGTCTTTCAGATCAAATGGCACCAGCGGGTTTTTCAGCTCTAGTCGAAGGTCATTCCTGAACCTTCGAGCTTTGTTTTCTGGATCCTTTATCAATCTCGGAGCATACTGAGAAAGTTCCGCAAACTTGACCTCATACTGGTCAACTGTCATCATCCCTTGGCGGAGGCGTTAAAATTCCTCCATCTTCTGTTCTTGGGCGCTACCCGAAAAGTACTTGTCATTGAAGGCTCTGAGGAAAGCGTTCCACACCGGGACTACGCCTTTCGGAAATACTGTACCTCTGGCGGTCCTCCACCAGGTATTCGCATTACCTTGCAGTTGATATACTGCCATGACAACTTTTTTTGCCTCATTGCAGATCAGCAGTGCAAAAGCTTTCTCTAGGTCTTGCACCTAAAGTGATGCAGCTTCAGGATCTCCTGCGCCTGTGAACCTCAACGGGTTCAACTTCAAGAACTGCTCCATGAGCTTATGAATATGCATGTTTCTCTATACAACCACCTTCCCTGGTGGAACCTCGGCAGGTGCAGCAATGGCTGCAGCCTCAGCGACGGCGGCAACAGCAGTAGTAGCGGCGGCTTGAGCGGCGGCGGCTTGATTCTAGGCCTGTTGCCCTATCAGATCTCTCATCGTTTCAAGCGCCTGCATGATCCCTTCGATTCTAGGATCACCAGGGGCTGCTACCCTAGCACCAACAGGAGGCGGTGCTACTCCACTAGCGTTAGCCTGAGCTAGCGCTCGACCATGACCACCTTGGGTACCGACCCTGGTCGGCATCCTACCCTGAGATGCTGATGCAACGCTCCTCTTCCGAGAAGTCCTCAGCTTTGGATCACTCATATTACATGATCTCTACAGAACCTGCTTTCCAATTCCACACAGAATTAGGAAAACTGAGCAACCCCCAAAAAACAATCTACCAATCGGCTATCACTCACATGCATCAGCATATAATAAAGACCTTTCCTACTATCTATTCCAAGGACCAATCGCACCTTATCACTCCATACACCAACTTGCTCTAATACCACTTAAATGGGGATGTCACGCCCTGATCCTTGAGTGCATGCCCATCCCTCGGTGGTCGGTAAAATTTGCGACTTCCTAGAACGAGTCGCCGACCCTTTCATTTTATTGCACATGCGGAAGCGAATAACAAATCCCCTAACAGTAACCATCTCGGGATAGAAAAGTAGGACAATAGATTCACAGACAAAACATGCTTTTATAAGCCAACTGAGTCAAATACAAAAGTCTACAACCAAAAGATTGGTTCTCAAAAGAAGCTGTCCTATCTGACCTACACTTCAGTTCCCCTCAGTTCGGCTCCAGAATCTCCACTCTACGGCCCTGAAAAATGAGCCCACGATGGGGTGAGATATAAATCTCAGCGAGTTCACGCTCTAAACCCCAATTAGGAGGGTAACATGCCTAGAAGCGTCCTAACCACACAACCATACAACCACAGAGACTTACCTTGTCTCAGATCCCCCCGCAAGTCAGCATAGTTCATATCACACCCATAAGTGTAGTAATAACACTCGATCAAATGGAGCGTCTCAAATCACATCTCCGTCAATCACCACGTCTCAATCGACCATATATTCCAATTGATCACTGTCACACAAGCACGACCTATCATGCATTTCAATTTATTACAGTCACATAGGTACGATCCAACCGTCACGTAGCGGATCTAACCATCACATAGCGGGTTTATCCGTCACACAGTAGATTTATCCGTCACACAGTGGATCTAACTGACACACAGTGGACCTAACCGTCACATAGCGGACCTATCCGTCACATAGCGGATTTGATTGACACACAGCGGACCTATCCGTCACATAGCAGATTTGATTGACACACAGCGGATCTATCCGTCACATAGCAGATCCATCCATCACACAGCTAGGTGTCGTCTCATCCCATCGAGCACGACAACTTCTACCTCAAGACGGCTTTCCACATAAAAGCATTGTTCACCTGACACACAGTGGTGACGAATTCTCTTAACCAACACACGATTATCCAAACCCGGCCAAGGACATTATGCTTCGCTCTTAAATTCCTCAATTAAAATAATGTATTGGCATATTTTCTTCGTATTAAAAATACCCGATAAAAATAATTGTGTGTGGGTACACGATCGGTGTCACGCCCCGAACCCCGAGACACGTGAACATCCCACCATGGTCATACAAATGCGACATTCCCAGGTAGTGTCGCCGACCCAATTAATTCATTATGCGCATGCGGAACGTATTATAAAAACCCTGACAATGAAATACGGGATAGAAAAGCAGGAAGCAAAACCCCAACATAACACTTTCAAAATTCAACAGAATTACAAACAAAGGCCTACAGCCAAAAGTCTACAAAAGACCGGCTCTTAAAAAGGAACTGTCCTACGACCTACAAGTCGGACACGTTCTCTAATCCTTATGACTTCACCTCTGCAACTCCTCAGAGCGAACCAAAGCTATCTAGCCGCTCCATCCACCAGGGACCTGAAATTTTAATCCCTAAACCCCTATTAGAAAGAAAATACACCCCGGGTGGCCTAGCCACATCACACAGAAGACTTACCTCGTCTTAATTCCTTCCTGCAGGTTAGCACAATTTATATCTCACAACTCAGATAGTAATAAGAATTCAAACAATTGGAACGCCAACACTTTCATAGAATTCATAAATGCACTCGACACGCATTCCAATTATTATTCACTACCACACAAGGGCATAGCCTACTCGCAATTCAACTATCTTCTGACATTAATGCCAAGCATTGCCTCCCCCCCTTGGAGCGCGGCTTTGTCACTACGTCGACGGCATTCACGAAGGAGCATCGCCTCCCCCTCATGGAACACGGCTTCGTCACTACGTCGACGGCATTTCCGAAGGAGCATCGCCTCCCCCCCATGGAGCGCGGCTTCGTCACTACGTCGACGACATTCCCGAAGGAGCATGGATCCAGTTGGCCTAGCCTCTACTGCGATCCGAACCACGTCACTACACTGACGGCAATCCACAAAGAATACAGGTCCAGTCGGCCTAGCCACTACTGCGACCCGAGCCACGTCACACCTTGACAGCAATCCAAAAAGAATACAGGTCCAGTCGGCCTAGCCACTACTGCGACCCGAGCCACGTCACACCTTGACAGCAATCCACAAAGAATATAGGTCCAGTCGGCCTAGCCACTACTGCGACCCGAGCCACGTCACACATTGACGGCATTCCACAAAGAATACAAGTCCAGTCGGCCTAGCCACTACTGCGACCGAGTCTATCAACCAGCACACGACAAATCATTATTGACTTTCGGACACTCCGCATTTCATTCACATACTTCAATTTCCATAGTAACCCTAAACAATTAAATTTCTGCATCAAAATTCAACACTTGGGTTTTTATGGCCAAAAACCCTATTTATCACAGTCAACACTCAATTTGCCACGTCCATTCGTCAAATTCAAATTCTAACTGCACAACAACGATCAGCACGAAATTTTAAGCAATTGAGGTCAAAAATAATTTTTCGAGTTTTTTATTTATTTAAATAATAATATTTTAATGAATTTCGGAAAATAATAAATTATTAACTTTTTCCAGAATTTCGAAACATTAAAATAAATATAAAAAAAACCCAATAAGTCACATCAAGGCTTATATTAAATAAACCTTCTTAACTTTAAACTGAACACACTTAAAACTAATTAAATCTCTTAATCCAAATCACATTTAAATAAACTAAACTAACCACCTAAACATAATTAACTTAGGCTAAGTACACTTAGGGCATCATTAATCCTCTAATCAAGATTTAGTGAGCTAAACTCACCGGATTAGCGAGCCGAGCGCGCCAAAACGACGAGGATAAACTTTCCTCAAGGTTGGCCGAGCATCCGGGGCCGGGAAGGCGGCCAAAAAGGGCCAAGACCGGGCTGTGATACCCATTTTCTGCAGCTGCTGTCCATGGCTGAAAAATGGTAGATCCGGCGCCGGTTTGGGTCGGAAACGGGCGGAGAAGACCGGCGTGGCTTGGATGGGCTAGTGGGGAGGTCGACGGTGGCTCACGGCGGCGGGGACGAGCTTCGGTTGAGCTCCACCAGATCTGAATAGCTGCTGGAACACGGGCTGGTGCGCGGACAAGGGCGGCGTCGAGCGGTGGTTAGGCGTGCGGGCGGCGTGCGCACGGTCGGGCGACGTGGTGGCGGCGACGAACGAACGGCGAAGCTCCGGTTGGTGGTGTGCGACGGCCATGGCTGCTGGTTTTTGAGCAGCAAGGCAGCAAGAAGGAGGAAGAAAACCCACGGGGAAGAAGAAGAAGAAGAAGAAGAAGAAGAAAGAGGGAGGAGAGAGAAGGGGGCATTTTCTTTTCTTTTTCTCTTTTTCTTTAATCCACAAAAAGCCCCACCATGACATCATCATGTGATGTCATACTCCACTCACTCCAACCTCCCATAACCTTAGTCCAATGGGTCCAATTTCATTTTCCGCCGGGGCATGAATTCTTGTACGTCTAATTCTTCAATTCTCTTCTAATTGAACCAAATTAAAGTCCGTAAAATTAATCCAATGTTACCACACTTCAATTCACATAATCACTTGACCATAGAATCAACCTAGATCCCAAAAGCACCACCAAAAGCGAGCCTTCTAATTTCTCGAGCCAAATTAACCATACTTTGATTATTTTGCCGAAAAACTCGGTTTGCATGAAAAATCCTCCGAAGATGAGTCAATGTTCTTAAAATGATTTGTGACACACCATGACTTCCAATTTCTGAATTCGATCTCAATTTCACGGTTAATTTCACTCTGGCACGATATTAGCGCGTCTTGACCTACTGGGTAGCTTTTAGAAATTTTCGTGCATTTGACTCGTGGTTGATCAATTCAAGCCACAATGTACATCTTTGACACATTGGCGACTCTCGGTTGTCGGGATAATCTCAAGGTTTCAAACACGGACACAGGGTACCCAAACGACAAAAAAGCCAGTCTAGTGCCGATCGACAAGAATTGTGCAATTTGGTGGAATCACCCACACTCGATCACATGCCTCTGTCGAGTCGACCTATCTCCGGTCTCTAATCGATTTTTAACTGTGCCGTAATGACCCTTGCAAATTAACTCGGTCAAAAGATCGTTTCCTGGTCAAATTCTCGAGTCCGATGCATTAGAATTTCTTAATGGCTTCACCCGATAGACTAGTTATCCCATGAGTGATCAGTTCAGGGAAAAGAACTATATGTGTGTAGATGAAATGCCCGTTTCAATTTATTGAAAATAGAATTGGAAATTCGGGATGTCACAATCGGCTTGAGCCAAAAATATAATATCTTTCTTTTGGAAAATCTCACTAATTTCAACAGTCCACAAATCCATTTTTGGCGTTGTCAACCGACACTTGGTGATTTTCCAATTAATTACTGAAAATAAGAAATTTTGGGATAAATACCCAAAATCACCAATCACACTCAATTTACACAAAATAATAGTCAATTAACTAATCTAACCAGACCATTGCAATCAGCATAAAATTCCGATCACCAACTATCCCGGTCTAATTTTTGGAAAAATAAATAAATAAATAAATAATTATGGAAAGTCGCAAACGAAGGGAAGGAGCTGCTGCAATGATGATGACATTGGATTGGAGTTGCTTCGGTGGGGTTGTAGAATTCAGAGGGAGCTCGCAGACTGCTGGAGTCAACGTTGGGGAGAGGAGTCACTGGTGGTTGACCGGAGAGGACGCGCGGCAAAGGGAGAAATGCTGGAGCTGCTTCGGTTCCACCTAACATCGAGGCAGCTGCACTTAGTGGAGCTTGCTGGCGCATGAAGGGAAAGTAGTTGCTGGCGTCAACGGGAAGGGGGGAGGCTTCATTGGTGTTGACCTGTTGGGAGGTGGATGGTGTCGATTGGAGTTGGCTCGATGGGGACAGACGCCTGCGGAGCAGCTGGATTCGGCTTGGCTACAGGGGATGAAGCGGACGATGGGTTGGCGTTGGACGAGTGGCAGTGGGATTGAAGATCAGTGGAGGTGACAATGTGAAAGTGGAGCAGCAGAATCCAGGTGAAGAAGCGAGGCTTTGAAGGGGAAAATGAAAGAAAAAGCAGGAGCAACTCATCTAAGGTGAAAGGTGATCCAATCGAAGGAAAATGAGGTGAGGGCATAAGCTATGACGGAGGGAGAGAACGATGGATGCGTGCTGGGGAAGCTGCTGATGGGGGGCCCCAAAGTGATACAAACCTATCCACTTAATTAAATGCATGTCCCATAATTCTTTCTAGCAAATTAAATCCATAAATAGCACAAATTGATGCCAAAAATACAGCCCCCAAACCATAGCTCCGAATTTCACTAAACTTGGCCTCAATTCCTTAACGAAAGTCCCCAATTCGACGTCCAAATTTTGGTGAAGAAGAAAGCCCACAAAATTTCTGCAAGTCTCCTTCACCAAGTAGCTCGGTTTGGAAGCAAAAAATCCCTTGAATTTGGCCCATCCGAATTTTCATTATTTTCTAAAATGTCCGAACCGATTTTCCGTAAAAATCTCGAACTCGACAGAATTTCTCCGAAAGATGAGACAAAGTCCTATAAATGAATCGTGACATGCTCGAACGTCTGATTTCCGAAACCGAATTCAATTTCGTGGTTAAAATCGACCGAACGCGATTTTAGTCCAATCCAACCTACTGGGTAACTTTTAGGGATTTTACCACGGATATATCCATTAACGGCTTCACCCAATAGATTGGTTAACTCGTGAGTGATCAGCTCAAAGAAAAATGACCATAGGCGCGCCAACAAAAAGCCCATTTCGTTTTATCAGGACGGGTCGAAAATTCAGGATGTCACAGGTTTGGCTCCTCCAAATCGAGGAGGAAACTTTTGCTTCTTTTATTTTATTTATTTTCTCTTTTGTAAATCTTCAAGAGTCCAGCGAAGCTTTTCTGTTGACCGAAAACATCCAAGCGAATCGTGCTTTGCAAACTCTCAAACTCGAGACATAATTTAACACTTCTAATGTGAACTCCGGTGCTGCCACCTCTGTGGTATGATGACTTGTTCATCTTATATTTGATATAACGCCGACATTTTTGTAAATTCAGCGAGCTGTCAATATTGCCAATTTTTCCAATTCCGTTCTATGTATTCTAAAGTATAAGCTAGCACAGGTTCATTTTTTTTACTCTGATATCAGCAGCATCACAAAGTCTGGTCTTCCAATTCCCCAGGAAATGAAGGTTTCTTTTTTTCCTTTGTGGGGGTTTATGCCGATAAATTGCCGATACTCTTTTAAATATTTCAAAATGTCACGGTTGGCATAAAAACTAAAATGCATATTAAGCTAATTATTGATAAGAAAATGATGATAGATTCACTTATAACGTCTCAGCTAGAAATGTCCATCAGTTTTCTGACTATACTGATTGAGAGGAATGACAGTCTTCACTGCTGAAGCTTTACCTAGATGTTTATTATTGCGCTAGTTTTGAAGTTTAGCTGGAGATTATTTTTCCTTTCCCAGAGCTGTTGCTGTGAAAGCGCAGTATATTGAACTCCATAGATTTGTTGCCGACTGGAATTTGCAACTGTACCTCATCAACATGGTTCAGTTTAATGGCACTTCACGGCATGATCAAGTGCTATTCGACTCGGTGCTGTTCAATGGCCGTCCACTAACTTGTGTAATTATCTTAATAATATTTACACGTAAGGTTCTTCGTGCTTTCCCTCGTGAAAAGTGAGCGAAAATTAATACCATACCTTGCAATCAAAATGCTTCAATCCTTGATTTATATGAGCTATTTAATTGCTTGCTTTAGTTAAGGTTGATTAGTTTTGAAGCAGCTATTCACGTTGAAGCAGTTCATGGAGGTTGTGATTCTTGTTGTCATGTTTTGACCTTTTTTTCCTTTTTTGGGATAAAGTCATACTTTGACCGTTAGGACTGCAGGAGCCTCTAGAATTACCCTTATGGTTCCTCATTTGCCGAATCAATATTGCAATCCTGCTGAAGATTGGACATCCTAGCGATTTGTTAGCTGATAATTTCTGCATATGTGAGATTTTTGCTATTTTAGCAAAAATAATTTCAGACAGCGCTGATGCTTGGAGAAATCTTATTGAAGTTGGAAATGCTAGATTCATTTCTCTAGGAAATGATAATTGGCACCCATATATAGAAATTCATACGCACTCCATCCAAATCCAGGATTGGTGCAAATTCTGTTTCTTGGAGTATTATAAGAAACAGGGGAAGTAGAGAAGAATGGGACTATACGAAATCCTGAATCAAAGAAACATCCCAGATGAGGAAGTATATTTATGTATCAGAATTACCTTTGTCACCAATATGATATATAAATGGGACTAGTTGATCGCATTAACGTATGAGTGACTGTTAAAAAGGAACAAACAAAAAGAAGAATCAACTGTACATTATTTTGTAAATTTTAAATTATCACAATTACTATAATCAGTGATATGTATTCTATCTGACATATGAGATACTTTATGTGTGACATCCCAGATTTTCAGCCGTCTTTTACTGAATAAATCGGGCATTTCATTGACGCGCCTATAGAGCTGTTCTCAGAGCTGATCACTCTCAAGATAACTAGACTACCTAGGAAAGCCATTAAGGATTTTAAGGCAAATAGACTTGAGAATTCGACTAGGAATCGGCTTTTCGACCGTGCTCATCTTTAGAGGCCAATACGGCACAATATAGGATCGATTCGAAATCAGAGATAGGTTGGTTTGATTGAGATATGTGGCTAATCGTGGGTAACACCACTAAATTGGAAAATTCTCGTCGACCGACACTAGACTGATTTTCCTATTGTTTTGGGACCCTGTATCCGTATTTGAATCCTCGAGATTTTCACAACAACCGAGAGTTGCCAATGAGTCGAGTGGGTTCATAGTGGCTCGAAGAAAATCAACCACGGGTCAATTGCACTAAAAATGCCTGAAAGTTACTCGGTAGCCTAGGTCACGCTAAAAACGCGCCAAATAGAAATTAACCGCCAATTCAAGTCCGATTTCAGAAATTGAAGTTTCTGTCATGTCACAATAAATTCTAGGAGCGTCGATCTAGTCTTAGAAGATTTTTTTGACACCCGACACTTTTTGGGAAAAAGTCGTCGCCGGGTTGTTTTTGTGCAGAAAAAGTCGGTTGTTGTTTTTTATGGCAAATTTGGGAAGCAAGGTGGATACAGAGGTGAGGAAAAATACCAAGATGATTGTTGATAGGTCAATTGATTTTATGGAAGCCAATTGAGATGGAATTGAAGTGGATCAAGCCACCAATTGAAGACAACCCTTGCAAAATTCGTAACTCTCCCCTCCCCCTAGCCAAATGGACCAATAGAGAAGTCATGGGGAGCGTAATGGTGGACCATTGTGAGCCAAGGGAATATACATGGACTAGACTGAAACTTGGTGGGCAAGTTGTGGAAAATATCAAGCCAAAGGCCCCCACCTCTCCCTCATTCCTATCTCCTCTCTCTCTCACCACTCCACCGCCCATCTCTCTCTCCTCTCCCTCTTGCTTGTGCGACCAGCAGCCATCGGAGGAAGAAGCTGCAGCTGCTGCACGCCGGAGCAAGCCGCCCCTCGCCGGAGACCGCCCGTGCGCGCGCCGCCTGGCTGCTCGCCACCGCTCGTCCTTCATGCCCTCTCCACCTCCAGCCGCACTGTCTAGCCACCTTGCCGCCCAGCAGACCCATTTGGAACTCGTTCTTGACTACTTCTTCGTCAGTAAACCTTCCTCTAGGCCCAGTTTAGCCTATCCTTTCATTCTCGAGCCTCACCGCACCAAACCGAGTTGATTTCCTTCAATTTACAGCCAAGAACAGAAACTTTTCCAATGGGTATCACAGCACCTTGGTGGCCCATTTTGAGGTGGTTCTAGGCCTCGTACCCTAGGCCCACTTCGAAGAAAAACGTCCCTAGCGATGTTCCTGACGTTTCGATCCGAGCGGATCGTTAAACGGGTGAGTTTAGCTCACTAAACCCTACTTAGTTTGCTAATTATGCTTAGGAGTTGATTAGTGTTAATTAAATAGGATTAGGTGGTTAGATTAGAGTAAATTAGTGATTATTAATAAATTGTGATGCATGTTACGCAATTGGATTGTGCCATTAGCAAGTAGACAAGTACTAGTATTTATTGAATGCATCTCGGGATTTTTCTCGACTCATCTCGGCTTCCAATTAGGCATTATGGGCCTAAATTGGATTTATTGTATTTATTTATTAATTTTCGAAATTAATTTAATTATTTATTTATTTTTCGGAAATTAGGTTGGGATAGTCGATAACCGAAATTTTATGCTGATTGTCGTGGTGTAGTCCGTTTATTTATTTGAGCTCTACGTTGTGTTGAATTGAATTGATTGTGGATTTTTGGGATATATTCCTAAATGAGTTGATTTTGAGTAATCGCTTGAGGAACAACTGGGTATCGGTTGTCAGTATCTAATTGATTGGTGAACCACAGAGAATTGTGAAAATTGAGCGAAGTGGTCATTGAGGGGAAATTATTCCAAAACTGGAGAACGTTAGTACTTGATGGGAAAATGTCCATGAGAGGCCATGCCCGCTAAGTCGTGATTCAGTATTACTGCCGAAATTGGAATCGGTCATGCCGAGTAGGGCCGTGATACTACTAAATATCGAAAAGTGCCGAGTGGGGCCGTGATTCCACTAAGTATAATTTATGTCTGTAGGGCTGTGATCCACCACCTGATAGAGGTCGTGCCCGCTGAGCCGTGATTCAGCATTACCGCTGAAATAGGAATCGGCTGTGCCGAGTGGGGCCGTGATGCCACTTAATATCGAAAGTTGCCGAGTGGGGCTTGATTACCACCTAAAGATAGGTCATGTCATTTGGATCGTGTTTTATAGCCAAGCTTTTGGTAGACTGTGCTTGTTGAGCCATGAGTAAGAATTGAGATGGAATAGTTGTAATGACCGGGAATGGTCCTATTGATATGTAATCAACTATGTCGATCGATCTGTGATATGGTGATTAGGTGCCTTTTTGAACTGTACTAATGTGCAGGTGAAATCTGAAGCCAAAGTAAATCCTCTGACCCATGTGTGCATAGGCAACTCAAGTGTATTGGTTTACTAATCGGGTTTTAAGGGGTAGAACTTGCTGGGACGTTATCTCACTGGTTATTGAATAACCATTTCAGGCCCGTAGATGGCAGTACCTCTACCTCCTCCCATGTGTTCTGGGTTACCGAAGGAAATCACCGAAGAGAAGTTCCACGTGCCAATGCCTGGGCACGCTGAAGGTCTGGAATATGTATTGCTAAAATCCATTATTTGGGTCGATGTGAGTGAACCCCAGAAGGTGCCCCATCGATACTAGGCATGGTATCGCTACTATAGTGATGGGCGAAGAGTGGGCCCGATACTGGAATTTGAAGTGCATAGATATGCCTTGGAAGTAGTGTATGGAGAGGGCATTGCAGAACCTAGAGGCGGAGAAGTGATCGATCTAGTGGTTCCCATCCTTGAAGGCCTAAGATCATCTGAGTATCCTACGGTAGGTTCCAGCAGGAACATGGAAGGAGGAATGATCGTTGAGTAGGAGGAGAATCCAAATGAAGACTGAGTGGAGGACTGAAACCCCACTCCTGTTTAGCAAACCATGAGTTGGGATCTGATGTGCGATAGATCTAACTTGTTAATAGTATTGTATGATATACTATGAGGTTTGCTATGTATAAAAGTTTGGTTATGGTTTTTCAATTGTGAAAAATATAACCCTACTTTTCTATCCCATTGTTTTATTGTCTGGGGGATTTTCTATGTGCTTTCGCATGCGCATATTAAATGAAAGGGTCGGCAATGCGTCATGGGACGTCACTATTAATTGACCAGGTGAAGGATGGACACGTGTTCAAGGATTGGAGCGTGAGATTATGAGAACAAATTCACAGCTATGCTCCTATATTACCATCAAAAGATTGGAAATTTGTCCCTTTTTCTTATTTACTTTTTTGGAGGGCTTTTATCTACAGAGCTGAGAATATGATTCTAAGTGCCTTTCAGACAAAACGTTAAAATATTGCGACATTAATCTTTGTGGGGTTTGTATGATTGCATGTGAACCTTTTAGAAAAGAAAGGCACCCACCGTTCTTGACTTGAGGGGCGGGCAACTTCGGGTTTATTCATTGCCTTTTGTTTAATTGTTTATTATATATAAGGACAAAGCCACCAAAACCCTAAATTATGTCCACTGTGGCTCATTAAACTTAAACTTTTATCTATGACACAAAAAATCTCAAATTTGTACATGTGTGACATATTTACTCTATTGAGATGGACGCTAGAAATGAAATAGTATAGGCATAGCGCCTACGAGGGTTAAGTGAAATAAAATGACATTATTGTGACTGAAAAATTATCCAACAGAACTTTAACGAATGGTAAATGTGTCGCGTAAGTATAATTTTGGAATTTTTTATGTCACAAGAAAAAGTTTAGGGTAAATGGATTTTTGAAATTATAAAAAAATAATTCAGAGTAAATGCGTCATAATAAGTATAGTTTGGAGATTTTTGTGGTTTTTTCCCTTATATAATTGAGAATTGCAATTGAAAATCTATCATTCGTTGTGGAGCAGCAACGTCCCTCCAGTCTCCCACTAATTTAGTTTGGTCAAAATTTATCTTGGTCAAATCAATTTTAAAGATTAAAGTAAAATGCTCTACTGCAGATTGTTCTAACATGAGATGGTCCCCTATCTAATATCGCTTTTCTAGAACACCCCATGAACTTTATCTAAAGTGGATGGCTTCTTTAACTTAAGTTCAAATCCTTGAAAGTAGTTTAATACATGGGCGAATTTAGGTAGACCTTATCATATCGGATCGAATTACAGTTACTTTTCATAAAGTGTGGTTTTTATGTGATTTTACTAGTCATAGCAAAGACGAGACTGTATATATAGCATAAAAAATTACCAACGATAGATTTTTTTTTTTGGGGTCATAACCTACGATAGACTTGACAGTATGATTTATGCATGTTTAGGGAGAGAGATGATGTAGCATTTAACAGGAGGAAGAACGTCCTTGCTAATATCACAAACATTTATCTGTATAACAAAATGGTTCATAAGTAGACACCAGTCGATCAGCAATGCGATAGCCACCCGTCAGTCAGCGATGTACGGAAACAATTTAATTGTTTATTTGGTCATTCTGTACTCTGGTTCAAATTGTGTGGCTTGACTTGGCTTCCCATCTGGAAAAACAATTTAATTGCTACCGGTCAGTCAGTCAGCAATATAGGGATGCCCGTCGGTCAATAACTCGAGACTATCGTCTGCTACTGATTGGTCCTCTCTCTCTCTCTCTCTCTCTCTCTCTCTCATATTTCTCACTTTCTCTTTATCTTCCACATTCGGCCTCCCTCGCAGAACCGTTCGAGACCGTCGTCTACCGATTACTCCTCGCTAGCTTTCTTTGTTCTTTTACCTCTTGAAAGTTCTCGCCCAGGCTTGTTAAGGTTCGTCTCTCTCAGATCTCGCACCTCTCTTCGCATCTCAGCTAGCTGAAGGTAATCGCTTTTTCCATCTCTCCTTAGTGTGTTGTTTATATTGACGCTTTATCATCAATCGGCTGAATTAGTGTGTTTTGGGCTCTTTGGTAGCTGCTGAATAACTGAGGATGGATTTTTTGCTTTCGGTCTCTCTTTCGAATGGTTATTACCTGTTAACTGGGAATGTCACCAGCCTAGATTTGACTTTCGTTGCTGAGGAAACCCTTCGTTTCCAACTTCAGATGGGACTAATCCTATGGCTTCTCTGTCTGATTGTTCGTTTGCATCGTAATTCAATATTGATCTTTAGTTAACCTTGGATGAGTTGGCATGCAAGCACGAGAGATTCCACTGCGTGCAAAATTGTGATAATCCTCCTGAAACCAGGGACCAACTCGTGAGGTTTCCCTGTTCTTGAAGATCTAAAATAATGAAATAATTGAAATAGAGAAAAAAGAAAAAGTAGGCCGCCTCTAGAGTCGACTGAGGTAGCTGGTTTCAAAAAATTCGAAGCCAATTAACCATTCTAGAGCTAATGACCCTTAAGAACAAGTCTTCTCTTAACGAGATCTCATTTGACAATTTTTTTTCACTATTGAACAATCCAAACAAATCATATTTATTTTCCTCGAATTATTGAACCAGATGATCCTAAAAAAGTATACTCCCTTTCACCACTGACTCATTTTCTCCCTTCAAAGCTTTGAATATTGACGGAATCTGTTACATGAAAAGAGTTTAAAAAAAATGTTGCAGTTCATGCAAAAAAGACAATAGCTAATTTGTGAAGGTTTGTCTATTGTTAACTCTTTTATATGATTACCAGCAATACGATAAATAAATTAATTGATATTTTGACGTACATACATGAAAACAGTTAAATAAATTGAATTATAAGTGGGCTTATTAGGAGATTCACCTAGCTTTATATCACTCATATCTTGCACCTCTTTTATTACAAACTCCAAATGTATTCTTTAGATGTGATTAATCAATTTAATTTGGCTTATCGCGAAATTAGCAAAGAATCGTATTTGCTTCCATTTTTTTTTTGGAGAAAAGGACTTTGCGACGATATTCTCAAGGTGGGCCTTCCAACAAAAATGGGGACACGCACTCAAGGCCATTTTTAAAACCTTGGTCCTCCTCTCCGAATTTTCCTCAGCAGCTTTCTTTTACTTTCTTCTTCACTTCTCCTTCCATCAAACCATCACCTTATTTCTGATCGTTCAGACTTCCATGGAGGAAGGGCAAAGTCGATAACACTTCATTTCCTTTCCCTTCGTTACTTATAATCCATGTTTGTGAAATGTTTCTATGTGTTATAAATTCATAATTCCAAAGCCCTTTTTATGTTACCTCAATATTGCTGCTTCTTTTTAAAAGTAGGACCAGACACTTCATTCCCTACTTTCCTAAGCTTTTTTCCTATATTATTTTTTTATTTGTGGAATATTTGGCATATTATTCACCCCTACCAGTTCCGCAATTGAAGTTGGCCTCCTATTTTAGGTGATTTCTGACCCTTTTGTAAACATTGAATATCTTACTTTTTAGATACTTCTTTTTGTATTGGCTTTACTGATTCTTTAATAGCCGAATGATATGCCAACAAAATTGTAATAGAAAATTGACCTGGAAAATATCTCAAGGATAGGGTACAAGTATTTATATCATTAGTAACTTAATACTAACGTGTTATGCTCATTTAGTGTCATTTAACAAATTATAGCTCTATTTTACAGACAATATATACATCGATATTTTATATTTGAAAGTTCAAAGTGAATAGCTTGGTTATATCATATCATATATCGTTTTATATAAAATTGTTGACATGTGAGGCCAACATGGAATAAATAAGAGAGAAATGACAACGATTATTTGGTCATCTCTGTCTCTCATTTTCAACTTCATTAAGAATTTGCTAGACATCGCCAGCTAAGAGCATGCACTCGAGGCAAGCACGACTGGAGAAGTAGCTGGTTGAGTGAAAAAGGAAATGGAGAGAAAAGAGGAGAGGGAAAGTCAAAATTCCTTGAAATATGTTTGGATAAATGGTGATTTGAAATGATGTGAATGGAACTTACTGTCATTGATCAACTTGATTATCCTTCATTCTATTCATTCTTAAAAAGAAAGTAAGGACAACTTTGGAAGAAAAGTGCAATATTTGCATGTCCTTTCATTTCTATGCACTTTTAGAGAAAACTCAAATGTGGCCCAAAAGGAAACATTTCCCTTTATTTAAAATCATTTTCATCAACTTCCATCGTAATTTGAACTGTCGAACAATTGAAAATTTTTTCTCAGTGATATTTTAACTTTAGTTAATTTTATTTATGAGCAATGTCTAAAAATTATAAACCCACCAGTTAAAGACAAATTTTCTCCAATTAGGAAAGTGCGCGCATATGGAGGGCGAAGTCCATTGGGAAACAATTACATGACATTACATTAGTTTAGCCAATGGAATTGGGGTTAAACAGAAAGGTTTGGGAAAATGAGGTGGTGGAGATAATGAGGTTTGTTTGTATATTAGGCTAAAAATAATAAGAGTAAGGTTGAAGATTATGATAAGGATTAGGCGTTGTGCTAGCTTATATTCAAAGGAAGATGCATTTATGGAGTTTCTCGTAATTTCAATATCTTAGGTGTGAATTAGAAGAATTTTTCTTGAAATATCATAGACGTGTGCGAAGTTATGTAGTAGTAAAGTATATGTTTTCGTTTAGTTACTTATTTCAATTGTTTTGATGTAGGCTTTGGGGGCCTCTTTGGGGGGCATCACCTAATCTTCCGCAGTCAAACGATGTCCGTCAACCTAACTGAAGGCCGTATCCGTGATACATCTCTCTCTCTCTCTCTCTCAAGAGGACGAACCTTCTTCAGCATTTCGAAGGGGAGAACTTGATGTACACGTTATTCGTGAGTGGACCAAGCCAACAAGTTTGATCTGAAGGCAAGGACTCCAAGCATTTGCAGAAAAGCATCCTAAAAGCATTTTTGTTGTTTGTCAATCCTTTTGAGCTAAAGAAAAAGCATCTTTTTGTTTCAACTTTCTCCGTCAGATCGTCATGGACAAAGGGCAGAGTAGCATTGAGGGAGCATCCACTTATCCGTCCATCTCTCTGGTACCCACAGATGTAGGTCACGGTCACAATGTGTTTTTGAGCTTTAGAGGCTCGGATACCTGCAGGACATTTGCCGGTCACCTCTACCGGAGTCTAATCAAAGCAGGGATTGTACCAATTTGCATGTCTAGGGATGATAACAGCATACCAGTTGGTGAGAAATTTGGCTCAGAGACTGTTGATGCCATTGCACGATCTAAGATTTCGATCCCCATCATCTCCGAAAATTATGCTTCGAGTAAATGGTGCCTCCATGAGCTCATTCATATCATGGATCGGAAGAAGAGCGCGTCACACATAGTCTTGCCGATTTTTTACAAAGTTGCCCCATCGGATGTGCGGCATCTAAAAGGAAATTTTGGAAAGGCCTTCTGTTTGAGTCGAGTGTATTTTGAGGAGAAGGATATCCAGGAAGGGCAACGAGCACTTAATGAAGTCACTTACTTAAATGGATGGGAATCTGAGGAAATTGCCAATGGGTACTTCACTAAACTTTTCTCGATTTTTTTTTTTTATAAGTAAGTTTTCTTCTTCATGCAGAACTGATGTAATGCAGATGAATTACTTTTATTGCAAGGCTCATAAAATATTCCCAAATATCCCAATAAACCACCATAATGCCTCAAAGACAAAAAATATCGGTACTCCCTAGAGGTGGCAAAATGGGTCTTAGACTCATATATGACCTAATTAAATGGGTCACTTAATTTTTGACAAAAAGTAGTTAAATGGGTTTAACAATTAAAGACTTAAGATAGGTGGGTCTTAGGTAGCTCTTAAGTTGGTCTTAAATGGGTTGGATTTAGAACCCATTTTCAACCAAAACCTCATAATCTCTCTCTTCCATTTTTAACTTTACAAATATATATATATATATATATATATATATAAATTGAATTTATAATTATTTTTTATTTTTATTTTTATTTTTATTTTTTCTTTCCTTTTCTTTCTTTTTTCTTCTTCCTCCTTCCGGTGGCCAGCACGGCAATGGTTGGCGACCGGCCAGGCCAGCCTCGAGCTCGTCGGATTCGGCGAGGCTTGAACCTCGTCAATTTGGCGAGACTCAAACTCACCAGCGTTGGGCAAGGCCTCCACCTCGCCAGATCTGGCAAGCCTCACCCGACGCCGGCGAGGCGGAGGCCTCGCTGACGTTCGACGAGGCTCGAGCCTCGCCAGATCCTGTGAGGGGTGAGCTTGAGGCTCGCCCAATCCGGCGAGCTCGAGCTCACCCACGGGGAGCCTATAGCTCATTGGTGTCGGGCGAGCTCGAGGCTCGCCTGTGGCCGGTCGCCGACTGTCGTCGTGGCTGGGGGCCGGCCAAAGAAGAAAAAGAAGAAAAAAGAAAGAAGAAAAATAAAAAGAAAAAGAAAATTAAAAATTATATTCTTAAAAATAAAAATAAAAATAATTAAATAATCGAATTTTAAAAAAAAATAATGTAAAATTCGATTTTTTTAAATAATTATTTAAAAAAATATAAAAATTGTCCATTAAATGTGTTTTATAAAACTATTTTAGCAATATCAACTTTTTAAAATATGTATATAAACTTTCTTAAGTTTAGTTAAATGGGTTGGGTATGGGTTGGGTCGGGTATGAGTAAAAAATTTTGCACTGCAATAAATGGGTCATAAATGGGTTAAATGGGTCGATTTGAGTCGGACCATTTATAACCTGACCCATTGAAAACAAAACCAACCACCACTAAAACCAAAGCATCCCATAATGCCCAAGAATTTTACATATTCCTCCGGTAGAGAGTGAAAAAGCAAAAAAAACGACAATACCTCCCGCTGATAGTATCAATCACTAAAGCAATAGGCCTACAAAGGACTCCAATGCTCGGTCTTCCGAAGCTTGCTCACCGCCAGATAAAATCGACCTCCTATAGCCAACAAGGGTTAGCTCAATTGATAAGGATCGAAGTATCAGTTGATAAGGATAGACTTTGTCTAGGTTCATCATCTCTCATTGTTTTTGTTGTTTGACAGGCACGAGGGAACATTAATAGAATGCGTGGTTGGAACTGTTATAAGCAAATTACATAAAGATTTTGAGACATATGTGCCTAAGCAACTAGTTGGACTTGATGGTCATCTAAAGAAAATTATGAATTGGATAGATAGCCCTTCCACCAATGCTCGAATGATTGGTATTTATGGCATGGGCGGGATAGGCAAGACAACTCTTGCCAAGTGCATCTACAATCAGCTCTTGAATAAATTTTGGCATGTCAGCTTCCTTCCAGATGTTGGAGAAACTACCAAGCGACGCGGTATTACGTACCTACAGAGTCAACTTATAACAGATATACTACAGAGAATAATTCAAGTGTCTAGAATTGATGAAGGAATTAATATAATCAAATGTAGATTCAAGGGAAAAAAGGTTCTCATTCTTCTGGATGATGTAAATGACAATAATCAACTAGATGCGTTGGCTATGGAACGTAATTGGTTTATGGCAGGAAGTATGATCATTGTTACAACTAGAAATAAAGCCATTCTCGATCAATCTGTATTTGAGGTAGACTACAGTTACGAATTGAATGAATTGGATGAGGTGCATGCTATGGTTTTGTTTAACAGACATGCATTTCGTATGGACCATTCTTTGAAGAACTTTCAGGCTATATCTTTTCATATCATATCCCTCTTGGGTGGGCTTCCCCTAGCACTTGAAGCTGTAGGTTCATACTTGTATAAAAAAAAGAATCAAGTATGGGAAGATGTGCTGAAGCAATTAATGAACAGGCCACATCCAGATGTCAAGAAGATATTGCAAATAAGTTATGATGAATTAGAATATGGATCTAAGCAGATTTTTCTGGATATTGCTTGTTTCTTAATTGGCGAAGACAACAAATTTGCCATATACATGTGGGAGGACTGTGGGTTTTATCCAAGGCAAGGAATTGAAGAGTTGAAGCTGAGGTGCTTAATTAAAATTGGATATGATGGTAAGTTTGCAATGCATGATCAACTTAGAAATTTGGGAAGGAGCATTGCTTGCCAAGAAATATTCCCAGAGGAACATAGCAGATTATGGGATGACAATGAAGCCTCTGGAGTACTAATGGGAGGAAAGGTAACATATGGCACTCCTTATGTTTTCCCTCTCCCTCGTATTTTTATATACTTAATCTGATATATTCTAATCTTTTATCTGGTATGAACTTATGCTCCTAACTTTAGGGAAAAAATCCATTCATGATTCAAGGCCATCATAGAGAAATTGTGACAACTAGTTGTGTTATAAGTTTTGAGGATGAAAAGGTTATATCATCTCGTGATGGTTACCAAGTAGAATATTATTCCAATTTATTGATGTAAATTATTTTGGCCAAAATTTGATTGTAAAATAAATTTAAAATCACTTAACTATGATTCTACGCTAAAAATATTGTTTACTTAAAAGTATATCGTTTTCATATTTAGTTGGAAAGAATGATAAGACTACAATAATAAATAGAGGTGCAGTATAACATCATAGAACAAGTAAATGATTATTTCTTTGTCCATAAAAATAATAGATAATAGGTGCCAATTATAATAAACTAATAATCAAACAAAACATCAGCATTGAAATTAAGGTGTCAAATTCACACTTATCACGTGTTCTTGCTTTCTAGCACAGCCGAATTCACTGCGGTGCTCCTATATTTTATGAGCCCAATGTTTGATATGTTATTTCTGCATTTTGATTTTGAAGGTAGCTGTCCCTCCCTCCATTAGTTATATCTATCTTTTTCCATTCTTCTTTCCTCTTAATAGATACGATAGGAAAATCCCCATTATAATAAAAAACAGAAAATCTTATTATTGTATGTAAGACTGTATCAGGTTGACCCTGTTCATATCGTGGATTAGGTTAGGTGTATGATAAAGAGTGATTTTTCCTTATCTCTTTCTTTGTTTCTTTCATTGCCATCGCCTTTTCCTCTCAACTTTTCTTAATAAACATTTCTCTCCTCTCAAACCCTTTACGGCGACCCACGCTCAAACCCTCTTATACTTAATGCCTCTTGTAGGCCATTCGGTTTCTTTCCCCTCAAACTCTTCTGACACTTGTTTATACCACTCTTTGTTGGAGGAGATTTCGCTTTTGATTTCTCCAATTAAATTTTTAAAATTCAAATTACGATAATAACTTGAGTCAACTTTAAATGAATCCACGAGATAATGTTGTCATTCAGCATTTACAAGTGAAAACCATCCATAATCTCTACTATCCACTTTGCAAATATAGTTAGTCAATTGTCAAACGAAACAAGTAAACCCATGCCTTGCTTATATATAAAGAGGGAATTGCTAATCATTGGAAATTTCATTTGGTGTCACTGGCCAAAATCTCAGCGCAAAATTGGCGCAGATTGGGTCTAGTCTATATCTAATCTAATACCAAAACTAGAAAAGTGAGATTGGTCTCATTTTAGGTCCCTTCAAATTTTACCCTTATGTAAGGATTCCCCTACTGATAAAACAAATGGCCAAAAAGTAAAGTCTCACTTTTCTAGAGTACTTTTTCTATGCCGACCCATTCCATACCTGTGGGAGTTATATAATATCCTCTTCATATCATTCCCAATTCTTATCGTCATTCTCATAGTATTTTTGAAAGTTATGTCAAGTCACATAGTTCACATAAGAATTAGCATAATGTTACTAGAGCACACATGTAAAGCGTGTATAGATTCTTGAAGACATTAAGCAAAGTCTAGCTATAAAAATAACCCCATTTGTAGGTCGAATTTTTCTTTAAAGTCTAGCACATGCTTTTTTTTTTTAATAGGTCGAATGAGGGGCCCTACAGGCTTGAAGTTACTTTGCTCAAGAAATGGATGTTGATAAATGAGTACTAATATATAATTCCTAATTCACCTCCTAGGAAATCATGCCCATGCTAAAAACGAATACCAACGGTTTACATTAAGATTGACAAAAGTTGACACCAACAGCTATTGAATTCCATAACAGTGAAATACTCCCTTAACTCTTGTTACCAGGTGAGACGAGCTTTTATTAAATCCGATTGAATAGTTCAGACAGGGAGTTGTTTGTAAATATTATATGAAATCAAACTCGTATCATGGACCTAATCTACATACACGGGCTCGTTCCTGAACTACTGAACTAGCTGCATAGGGTTGCTTCTCAGACATTTCAGCTAAAACTTTCAGAGAACTGCCAACTGTACTTTCTGGTGACTTACTTCTAATTCCGAATCCTAAAGAAATTGACCATCTAATAAATCGTACGTTATATTGCTTCTGGCAACTTACTTCTAATTCCTAATTCTAAAAAAGTTGACCATCTAATAAATTGCAACCAAAAAAAAAAAAAAAAAGAACAACTCACTAGATATGTCTCATTGGCACCTAACGAAGCGTGGCTGGGCACCTGCTTAAATCCAGAATCCAATTGCTACGCTGTTCAAGCGATAGCTGTCTCTCTGGAGGCCCAGCCTCTAACCAGGAGCTATGGCTTCTTGTGATCTTCATCGTGAACATCTTAGTCTGCTCCTCTGAACGTGTCTTTGTTGGAACCAAAAGGATAAAGAAGTTTTGAAGGCTTTGATGAGGAGAGAAGACAAATATACAAGGAAGAGATAATGTTCAAAATGCCTAGTGTAGGCTTTATACAGAGTACACACCACACGTAAAACTTAACAATACAAGCTTTTCTAAGCTCAACTCTCTCTATTTCTCTCTCTATCTACGTCTCTACCAAGTGAGCTTATATAGAGAAGACAAACAGCCAAGTGAAGTCAGCAAAAAATTCCAGCTGTTGCAAGCTTGTTCAACACAAATCTCTAAGCAAATCAGTAACCAGTCCACACCTAGATCAACTCTTCTTTGGCGGTTTGCAGATGTCATTTAATCAAGTCGGTTTAAGGAGTAGAGCTCCACCGCAGCTTGAAAGGTCAAAAAGTTTAGGGGGTTAACGTGAGTGCTTCAACAAAAGCCAAAGAGATAAGAGATTAAACCACCACCTTTATCTTTTTCTTCTCTGACCAATCCTTTTGCGCTCTACCGCCCTATGCCACCGTTTTCAGTCCAATAAGGACTTTTCCTCTTTAATCAAAATCAATTTCATTATTTCTAACGGTTGCTCCATGCCAAAACTGACGAATCCTTCGTTCACGGATCCGTATGCCACATCAACTTGGGGCTTGATTTATTTTGGTCAAACTCGAGAGACTAATCCAATTAAAAGTTAAAATGGAGTTTTTGTGTGTATGGAATTAATGCTCTAGCTTTTAAATTTTGATACTTGAGCGTTGTTAAACTGTCATTGATCAATTAAACTTTTTGGGCGAGATATATGCGTATTGTTATTAAAGTCAATCAAAGCCATATGGGATTTTTTTTCACCATCTTCTACTAATTAAGAGATCTGTTTTAGCAGGAAGTTAAACAGTATGTTTTGACTAATAAGATGCAAGAGGAAACGGTGCCAATCTTGTACAGGCAGTCATATGTATCTCCAATTTTCTTTTTCTTTAGGTATAGACAGATAAGTGTATTTCTCCAAAAAATTTCATATGGAAGAGTTTGCTAAAAGATATTGCCCAACATTGACAACCTACTGTTCCATATGTTAGAATCTAACTATAATGCCATGAAAGGAAGTTAATTACTTCATTTTTAGTTGGTCTGAAAACAACTTTTTTCCAATCCCTTCCGAAATAAGAATTATTATTTAGATACTAAAAGTATATTGCAAACAAATGTCACGACGTCAGGAAAATTACTGAATTAGTTCCAAACTTATTGTATGTGTGCCGATTCAATCCTAAAGTTTCAAATTTGACAATCTAGTCCTAAACATTTACACAAAATTCCAATGTAGTTCTGCTAGTCGATTTTTGCCAGCAGTCAGGATTGGATTGATATCCCATAATATGTTTAGAAATGATCGAACAATTTCCCCTCGCCACATCACTTTTTTAACATATTCTACAAGAAAAGTTTTATTTTTTAGAGTTACAAGAATAGTTAATGAAATTGTGAAATATTGTTCAAAATTAAAAAGATAATAAAAAAATTGTTGAGTTTTCATGTCAATATTTATGTATGACGAGGGCAGAAAGATGACAAATTGCTTTAAAAGTGCAAAAATTCAGTTTATTCATTTGATATACAGGGAACTAACAGAATCGAGGCAATTTGTCTCCATGGATACTATGACAAGCCGTTGTCGGATTATAGGCCTGCTGGCCATCTCCGGGCATACACAAATGAACAATTTAAAAATTTACAAAGTTTAAGGTTCCTTCAATTGAGGGGAGTGGCTTTAAGCGGAGACTTTGATAAGCTATTTTCCGAATTAAGATGGCTTCAGTGGTTTGACAACGAAACTACTCTGCCTTTTACAACAACCAATTTGCATCTACCGAAATTAGTGGTGCTGCAGTTGTCAGGCAACAAGTTCACGGATCATTGGAAAGGATGGAGTTCATTCATGGTAAGATGGAGAAAAAGCATCATCTGTTATTTTTTTGTATGTTTTGTTTTGTCGATCAACTCATTGTTTGACAGCTTATTCTTCTTTGTATAGGTGGGAAGGCGGCTAAAAGTTCTTAATCTTGCATCTTGCGAATATTTAATATGTACTCCTGATCTCTCCACTCTCATAGAGTTGGAAATTCTCATCTTGAAAGAATGTTGTAGACTGGAGCGAGTCCACCCTTCCATTGGCGAAATCAAGAGCCTCATTTCCTTGGACTTGAGTGGATGTGGAAGTCTTAGGGAGCTACCAGGAGAAGTGGGCGAATTAAAAGAACTAAAAGAACTTATTTTAGATGGTACTTGTATTATAGAAGTTCCCATGTCAATCGGTTCTCTTAGAAAGCTAGAGAAGTTGAGTGTTGTTGGTTGTCTGGCATTGAGAGAAATGCCAAGCTCAATTGGGGATTTACATAATTTGCAACATGTGGACATTCGTCATTCTGCAATTGAAAAGCTACCTGGTGCTATTAAAATGTTGTGGAGGCAGAGTCTTGGATCCCACCTTAGTCTGAAAGGGGAAAATCCAAAGGAAATCAGTGTTTGGTCTTCACTCAAAATTCTGAACCTGGCTTGTTGCAATAATCTAAGACGTACTCCTGATCTCTCGGCTTGGAAAGAGTTGGAGATTCTCATCTTGAAACACTGTGATGAACTGGAGCAAGTCCACCCTTCCATTGGCAAACTCAAGAGCCTCGTTTCCTTGGACTTGAGTGACTGTGGCAGTCTCAAGGAGCTACCAGAGGAAGTGGGCGAATTAGAAGAACTGAAAGAACTTATTTTAGACTCTACTGGTATTATTAAGATTCCTAAATCGATCGGTTGTTTGAGGAAGCTGGAGAAACTGAGTGCCTACTTTTGTCGGTCATTGAGAGAAATCCCAAACTCAATTGGGGATTTACAGAATTTGCAAGATCTGAACATTAGTCATTCTGCGATTGAAAAATTACCTGGTGCTATTGGAATGTTGAAAAAACTTCAGAGGCTAAGTCTCCAATTCTGCTATAGAATGAAAGGGGAAATTTTAAGTGAGATCGATGACTTGTCTTCACTCAAGATACTTGATATCACTAGCACACAGATATCTAACCTGCCAAAAAGCATCCATAATCTTTCTTCTCTCCAACGCCTTAGCCTATGGGGCTGTTATGAGCTCCGGTTGCTACCAGAGCTTCCTTCTGGCTTAACAAATCTGTCAGTCTCTTGCCAAAATCGCACATTGCCACAACTTTCTTGCCTAATCCACCTAGAAGAACTTGATCTCTATAAATGCGTTCAACTTGAATGCATCCCAGAGCTTCGCTCAAGACTCCGGAAACTTTGTGTTGCCTCCTGTCAGAAGCTGATATTGCCAAAGTTTAAAGTATTCACCTACATGGAAGAGTTGTCAATAAAAAACTGCGGTTCCATTGAAAGATTGGACCTTTCAATATTAAATCGTCTGAAACGATTACATGCCGAGGATTGCTATAATCTAGTTGAGATTCAGAGCCATAATAATTTGGATTTCTTGGAGGAGATAGTTATAAATTGCTGCAAGTCCATTGGAAGGCTGATCCTTCCGAAGTTACAGTGTTTGAAGCAATTAAAGGCTAACTATTGTGACAATTTAATTGAAATTCAAGGTCTTGATAAGGCGGAGTTCTTAGAGGTGTTGGATATCTCTTATTGTGAGTCCATCGAAAGACTACCTGACCTATCATGCTTCGTGACCCTGAAAGAGTTGAACATCAATGGCTGTTGCAATCTACGTGATGTTGAGATCCTTGAGAGATTCTTGTTGTGCCGAAGCATATACATAACGGGTTGCCAATCCCTAGAAAAACTACCGAACTTGTCGAAATTTGAAAATTTAGAGAATTTCACGATGAGGTATTCGCTTGGTGTTACAGGGATGCCTGGGGTTGAGGAATCAAGATCTGTGACACACATAGATATCACAGGATGCAAATCAATAGAAATTTTGCCAGATTTATCGAGATGTGATAAGTTACGATCTCTAGTGTTACGAGACTGCAAAAAACTTACTCAGATTCAGGGACTTGAAAAGTTGAATTTAATTTATTTGGATATTTCTGGATGCGACTCCTTGGAGACAATACCAAAATTACCAGAAACTGGCGTCTTTAGAAATTCTGAAAGAGCGCAAGATGAATTTCCTGATGGCAATATTATACTGCTGTGATAATGATGTGATGAATCTTATATCCATATTACAACAGTGATACGAGTCATGTTTCCTTAGTAGAGGTAAATAAGCAATAAACTATTATTTTGCCTCTAGGATTCATGACCTGCTTTTCATCACTATCTCGTTTTGACAAGAAAGCTTTTCCTTGACAAGGTTTTGGACCTCCCTAAATTGAAGGAGTGGGAAGGTAGCTGATATGATGCTTCGGCCAAGATCAATAGACCCAAATTTGGGTCTGTGTACAATGGAAGGCATTGGTCATCTAGTAAGATTTTTCATCCTTCAATGGTCAATGTGAGCCAATAGAGTAATACTTTTCTTGAAGCTATACTTTCTAAGAATGATTTACTCCACACTGGGTATCTATTTGATTGATTTTGAAAATTCTCAATTTGCCTAATTACACTTGCTGTTGATTGCATTATAGCAATGTTTTACAATTTATCCTTCATTGGTAGCTTTTGCAGACCGCAATGCAGCTTGTGAGGCGGAGAATGAAATATGAACTAAGGTAAACAAGAATTATTACAATTTCCTTCTTGGTAAACCCAAGATTTGAATTTTTCATCTAGAGGTGATTATCTTTAGCTACTCAATGTTGTAAACAGAGCCCAGAGTCCGTTTTTCGCCTTGTCCGAATTAATATTTCGTTTGAAAATATCCTTGGCCATTTTAAATTCCTTTGTGAGTTCTTGTGTGTCAAATTTAACTAATGGCAGATACCCTGTTTAGAACAAACACATTTCAATTTTCTGTGATTGTTGACACCTAAATTTTGGCGACTCGTTTAGTCATTTATTGCATTAAAAAATTGGGGGTTAATTTTATCCCTAAAAAAAAAATAGTTAATTGCATAGCATTTAGTTTTAGGCGTGTTTATTTTTAACTTGCATTTTTTTTGCATTTAGCATTGGACCGATGGCAAGCATATTCCGATAGGATTTTTCATATATTCAGGTAATATACACGAATGGGTATATTCTTGGGTAGAAAAGAAATTTTTTGATAGAATATGTGAAACATAAAAAAGGGAATATTGCGCGAGGTGGGTGTGTTTCAACAATATATTTTAGGAGTATCATGCGTGAACAAAAAGGAAAAAATATATACCGCAAAGATACAGCTTTTAGACCTATATAATACCTCGCGCGCAATTAAAGAAAGGGTGCCACACAATGCACGGACGGCCACAATTCGTAAAAAATACAGAACTGAGAGGAAGGAGACTTCTCAATTTCTGTCCAACATCGGCACGCATAACCTCTCCAATTCGTTGTTCCAGCAGCACTACTCTATTCAAGACCAGCAAGCTTCGAATTTCCAGCAACACAGGCCCGTAAGAAAAGGGAGAAGAAGACATAAAGATAGGTCTTTGCTTCATCAAATAGGAGAGGGATGAATATATCTCTCTCGATCAACACTGGATACACAAAAAATCTGGAGAGAGAATAGAGGGAGAGCGAGATATTTTCCTCGTAGTCTCGGCTTCGTGATTCCTCCCACCGTGGCGTTGCGCTCCCGCTTGCTACGACGCTTCCCTCATTCAAGCCGCGACGCTGCACCCCGTATTGGATTAAGTTGACGAGCCGTCGTCCCGATCTTTCCTTCACGATTTCGTCGCTCTTGCTGCCAAACAGACTGGCATGCTCCCCAAAGCCAACTTGCTGCACCTTCAATATTTAGAAATTAGTGTTGCTAGCTCGCACAATAGCATTGATTTTAGCCCTGCAATGTCATATATCTCAGTTGAATTTCCCTGCAGATTTTCTAGAAATTTTTTTTATCAGCCCAAAGTCCAAGCGGTGGATTTGTTTCTTTTTGGATTTTGTTCGTATCCTCCAGAGGAAGAATAGACAACACCAATCCAAGCACTATCGAGAGCCCCTCCACGATGCTGGATTTTTTCTGTTTTGCAGGGCACCCGAGTGTCCTCTCGGCGCCAACGACGGCTCGCTGCCATCCACCGCAAGCGTTCGTGACGAACTCGACCGAGCTCCCCCTCACCGACCGGCCATTAGCTTTATCTTTCTTTTTTCTTTCTTTTAAAAAAAAAGGAAAAAAAAAAGAAAAAGAGAAAAAGAGGAAAAAGCAAAATTAGGTAATTTTTATTTTTTCTTTTCTTTTGTTTATTTATCTTCTGTTTTTTATTATTAATATCCCATATTATTTGCTTTTTTAGGGTAATTACCTTTTAATGTGGAATTGAAATTGCATGATAAATTGCCTTGAAATTTAGTGATTGTCAGTCCGATTTTCGCGCCCGAAATCCGACTCGCAATTACTTAAAAGATTGCCAATCCGATATCCCGCCCGAGATCCGATTCGTGATTTTTGTGAAATTGGCCAACCCGATCTCATGCGCGAGATATGGTTCGTCAATTTGGGTAACAATGTTGCTTGATTTGATGTGGTGTCATTTAAATTAATTAAAAAAAAAATCAATCAAAAGATGTAGGTTAGAATTAGGGTTTGCATGTTTAGAATTGAAATTTCATTTTAAATAAAAAATCGAAAATCAAATCATTTAGTTTAAGTTGCTAGATTTATTTTTTAACTTGAATTGCATGTTTAATTACTTGGCAATTATTAATTTCGAAATTAAAAAAAAAAGAGGAAAAAAGGAAAAACAACCAAAAAATCATCATGCATATGTCATGTAAAATTAGGAGGCATATTTTGCACGTCATTGCATATTAGGGTAAGATTGCATGTTAAATTTTATTTCCTAGTTAATTATAAGTTTAGATTAAAAAAAATCTTAAGTAGATTGCATTTTAGTTAAGAGTTTCTAAGTTAGGATAGCATTCTAGTTTAAATTAGGATTTGACATAACTTCATTCCTAATTCGAATTAGATGACGTTTTAATTTAGGTAGATAATTTCCACTTTTTTTTATAATTTCGAATTTCATAAAAAAAATCCAAAAAATGTCTTAGGATAAATTACTTCCTTTTTTTAGGGTAAATTGCATTTTTTTAGGAAAAAGAAAAAAATGTCATGAACATGCTATTTAGGATTAGATTAAATGAAGTGCACGTCATTTAGTTTTTAGTCTCATTTATTTAGAAATTGCCTGTCAATAGAATTAGGTCATTTAGATTGCATCTAATTATTGCATTTCTTTAGAATTTACTCTATTCATGTCATATAATTTAGATCATATTTTCATTTCATATAATTTAGATCATATTATAATGTCATGTAATTTAGGTCATGTTGCCATGTCATATTAGATTACTAGCATGCATTGTAATAGATTAAGTTCCCATTAAATAAAGTGAAAACCAAAAAAGAAATTGCGTGTTAATTAGAAACCATATCTAGAGTTGTTGATGTGAATTTTAATTTAACATTGCAGATGCTTTCGTTGCTTTGAGGTAAGTTTGCGATTTATTTAATTGCTTTCTTGAGTGTTAAATTGGTGGATTGCGCACCCGCATGATCACCTCACATGTTAGGGAAATAGATTTAAAATCAATCCAAGCTGCTTGCCAAACATTTTGTTTAAATAAAGAATGGTACCGAAAGGGCATTAGAGAAATCTAATGTAACCAAGTCCCCGTACCCATAGTCTCTGGTTCGTAGGAGTAAAGTAAACCTCCCGTTGCTTTACTTGGGTTTCTAATCGACCCACCAAAATTAGATTAGTGGCGACTCCTAGTTAAAAATCAATTGCACGTTAAGAACTCAAACCTAAGTCGCGAATTGGTATGGGCTTGGGAGAGCCCGAGTTAAGTTTAGGCTTAACAATCCATTAGCCAAACCCTAGGTGGTTCACACCCGAAAAAAATTGGTCGCGACAGCTTGGCGACTCCGCTGGGGACTTGAGTTAAAACTCTTAGTGGACTTAGGCCAATTTTCTTTTTCTTTTGAAAAATGTTTTTGTTTGGCAGCGAGGGTTCCAGGTACGTCCCTAACATTTAAGGTGTTAAATGTTTTTGCAGGATGGAGGTATAAGGGGAAGTGTTTGCTAACCTTTGTTTTGCAGGGAGGTGTAGGAATGTATGGTTTATTTTCATGTTGAAGTGTTGCTTGATATAAACTGTTGTGCATGCTTTGCATTTACACTACACTTTTGCACACACAACCTGCCGCCGGACCTGGGCCGCATAGGATCATTTAGGATGGTGTTGAGATGGATACCACTCCGACCGCATGCTCGCGGTATGAGTCGCCCATCTCAATCCCGAAATTTCTTTCATGGTGTCAAGAGTACTCACCTCGGTCCGCATGCCCGCGACCCGGGTCGGCTCTTTGACCAAGCCGAAGTCATGAGGACCCGACATAGTCCACAAGCCCGTGGCTAGTCCGATCATCCTTGTGGCTCCACTTTGATAAGCCTTATAGATTAGAAATCGAACCACTTGCCATGCGCATGTCTATGTGATTGCCATTGATTTTTCTTGATGAAGTAAGTATTCTATCCCTATACTATGCAATTTACTTTTGGCCCGTCCATGACAATCTAGGTTAGTCATTTGATTTAATTCATTTGTCAATTAAAAAAGAAATGAGGAAATTATCATGCAATGAATCATTTGAAAAAAAAAATACTTTGGAGGATTTGTTTTCAATTCATGTTTAGGAAATTTGATCTTGCTAGGGTGTCTATTTTTCTAGCTCTCTTTAGGAAACACCATTCTTCTACGAACTTTTCATGAATAAATGGAAAAATCGATTAGGTCATTGTCATGGATTGACTTTCTATTTACACCTCATGCTTACATGTTCCCGTTTATGTGAATTAGGTGATTATGAAACGACCCTGCTTACCCATCCGTTCATGATCGAGAGCTAAAATGACGGATCAAAAAGAGCTTATCTCATCAAGCAAAAGTGTTGCGATCTATCTTTAGTGAGAAATTGTGACTCCAAGGAGAGAGCCAAGAAGACTTTTTGAATCGTCTCATTTTTCCCGAGATAGCCGAATTTAATGCCATCATGAAGATATCTAGATGGAAGAATATCTAACCTGAAGGGTTCTCATTACAAGATCAAGGAGAGTGAAAAATTCAAGTACACATGATTCATGGTCCTAAGTAGTTCGATCTCCTCATTTAATTAAGGGCATGTAGCTTCCCCTGCGTGGGAATTTTTATCGCTCTTTAAGGATTGGTTTCAATTTCTTCTGTGCTTGAACATCACATTTTTCAATAAATGTAATTTGATTGATAAATATCAATAAAATTACAAGTTTTGTTTTAAGGACATGATGGGGTACACCAAACCAGTCCAATGATGATGTCCAACCATGAAAAAATATCATCCACGGAGAAATCCTGAGGGCTGGACTTTCTCATGCTTCCTCCTAAAAAAATTTTCAAAAACAAAAAACACTTCATTGTTTTTAAAAAAAAAAAAAAAATATCATTTTTCAAGCAATTTCCAAAAGCATGCATTAGGTTACCCTTGTTTGTTTTTCTAACTCATTTACTTCATGTCTCAGAGCATAACAGAGAGGCATTTTAAAATAATGCGTCAATTTCCAGTGATAGTTTGCCCGTTGATTTGGGAACATGCATCCGAAGGAAAATAGACATGAAGGCAAATGATCACTTCCTAGCCGATTGTAATGACATCTCTCAAGAGTGAAGAAAATCATCTTGATTCCAAAGTGTGATATGTGGCACATCTCATAACAATTTGTGTGAGATGTCATTCTCGAAGGCCAAATGAAGTTTCTCATTTCCGTGAGAAAATGATGGAACAAGTCAAAAGAGGATCATCTGTTTTGGATGAAATGGATATATTGCATTCATGAATATAATTAATTTCGGAATTGACACTTTTGTTCTTTTTCTTGCAGATGAAGAATTGGGGCACTACAGATTCTAGTAGTGACATGACTGAGACAAAATCTCGATCCGAAGCAAAATGGTTGTGCAAATTGAATTTACTTCGATGTTGCATAGTATCCTATTCATGCACGTTCTCTTGTGCAGGGGCAAAAGCGGGTCTCCACTTTTAATGGATAGAGACGATCCAAAGACATCCATTGCTGAGGCAATTCTTTTGTGGAGCAATTCCCCTAAATAAGTGCTTAAAACCATGTTTTGAGTGCAATAAATTGTTTGCTTAAAGTTGTTAGACTCTTTTGAAAAGGGAATTTTCATATTGATTTAGCTCACCAATTTCATGTGGAGATTTGTCAAGATAGACAATTCAATAAAGTGACATCAATGCTTAAGAATGCGAAATGAGACGTGTCGGGATGATGAAAGGCAAGCCCTGTTCTATACACAGTCCCATACTTATACACTTGTGAGATGAGTGTAGGAAGTTCCATATCTGCAAGGTAAAGAGTTCTCTCGTAAAAGGTACGATGACCGAAATGATGAGAGGCAATTCATTTCTCTATCCCAAACACTACAAGTAATCCATTGCTTAACCCTTTTGAGCCCATACACTTATGGATGTTCTTTTCAAATTACCCCTGTCAAGAATCACCCCACATCGGGGCAACTAAGAGATCAAATGGTATCATGAGGTGAGGAAAATGAATTGAAATTTTCTTGCTCTCACTTGCATCAATCTTCAAGTTATGCTATTACATTGAATTCATGTGTTAATTTAAGTGCCTTAGGATGACGAAGAGCATTTCTTTCTCTATCCTATACACTTATATCCTTTGCATAGCCCACTTGAGCCTGCAATTTCATTTCTTTAAACCCAGTTGATGATCATCCCCCATACTGGGGCAAGGCAAAACCAGTTGTTGATCAACCCCCCACACTGGGGCAAGGCAAAAGGCATATGAAGACTCTTGAAAGGTTATAGTGTCATTTAAAGTGTAATTGCTTGACGCATGCATTATGCGCAAGAATTGAATTCAAAATAGAACTAATGGGCATGAAAAAGCAGTGTGCCTGGTAAAAGCAAGGCCGATGCCCATGAAAAAGAAGTGAAGAAAAAAAATGCATGAGAACTAGGGGCATAAAAAGCAGTGTGCCTAGTAAAAGCAAGGCCAATGCCCATAGATGAAAAAAGAAAGTCAAGATAGGTGACTGTCAATTGTAAGAGTTGAATCCCAATGGAGCAATACTCAAAGAACTCAAATGCTGAGTTTTTACAATCAATGGGGCACTTCATGAAGACAATCCCCGATGGTGAAAAAGAAAACTGGTGGCAATGCTAAGATGATCATCAACTCTCACCCTTTACACACTTTTTGAGCCTAATGATCCTTTCATTTCTCAACCCATGAACCCAGCCTACGTTACGTCCCTTATAAAAGTCTCTTCAGATTAGGGCACTTGAATTAGCGTATGGATTCACATGTTTTTAAGCATTGCTCGAAGAAGTGCGAGCAAAATTATTTCTTTCTCATTTTGCAGGGTTTTTGACTTGTAAACCCGGAGATGATTGTGGAATTGTTCTTTCAAAAAGCCTTGACTCAAAGAGTCCCCTTTGTTAAAACCGTTGACCGAGCCCACATTACGATCCGTATTAAAGACCTCTCAGATTGGTAAGGTCGTACCGCTTGCAAGAATACTCGGACCCTTGTCGGTATGATGATAGTGAGATTGAGTGATTCTCATAAAAAGCCTCCTAAGTGAGAGTGAGTGAAAGTCCTTTCTAATTGAAAGTCTCTCATTTAGTATTCTTAGAAAATCCATGTCATGAAAATTGTCTTGAACGATGATTCTTTCCAATGGAAATTTGGGTGATGCAAATGTCATTATGCATGAACATCGATTGAATTGATGAAAACCTCACTTTAAAATGTGCATTCTAGAGTAGCTCAGATTGTCTATCTCTTTGATGAATGTATATCAGCATTTTGCTCTAAATCATGTCTGTCAGGTAATTCAAGTTCCTTTCAGAATGCCTCATGATATTATGAGATGAAAAACCTCTACCATGAGGTGAAAGACCTCCACGGGATATCTAAGTTCCAAAAGACATATCCCAAAGAATCAGAGATATCATCAGGTAAGTATATCTTTACCTATTTTCGACACTTGACTCGGTCAAGCTGTTCTTTTAAATTGACCTGGCGTCCTTTCGTAGCCCAAAATCCTTTTATATTATCCTGGCGTACTTTTGTAGCCCAAAGCCCATCTTTACAGGAGACATATCCCCAAGAAATAGAGATGTCACCAGGTAAGTATATCTCTATACCCTAAATGCTTGTCGTTGCACAGGTATTCCCCTTTTGAATACACCGACACTCGATTGAGTTGTCCCCAAAGATTTTTCTCCAAGTTGCAACGCCGGGCGACCGAAGAATGGTTCGGGTCCTAGCCAAGCAAAATCTCTGTTTAGGCGACCGTAGAATGGTACGGGTCCTAAACAACATTTATTGCTCTAACAGGCGACCGTAGAATGGTACGGGTCCTGGAAAAGCAATTTCCCCATTCAGGCGACCGTAGAATGGTACGGGTCCTGAAAAATCAATTTTCAGTCAAGGCGACCGTAGAATGGTACGGGTCCTCGACAACACCTATTCCTTATTCAGGCGACCGTAGAATGGTACGGGTCCTGGAAAATGAATCCCCGTTTAGGCGACCGTAGAATGGTACGGGTCCTAGACAAAACTTTTCTGCCATACTGGGCGACCGTAGAATAGTACGGGTCCTAGGAAAGCAGTTCCTTACAAAACTTTTATGCCGTATTGGGCGACCGTAGAATGGTACGGGTCCTGAGAAAGCAACCCCTTCCTGCCGTATTGGGCGACCGTAGAATGGTACGGGTCCTGAGAAAGCAGCTCTTTTCTGCCATACTGGGCGACCGTAGAACGGTACGGGTCCTGGGAAAGCAGTATTGTCACAAAGTCATGTTACTATTCTGGGCGACCGTAGAATGGTACGGGTCCTGGACGTGTAACACCAACTATCTCGAATTACTCTATCCTCCTTGAAGGTAAGTTATTCCAGGTAGGTTCATTTATCATTTGCATTTCCATGCATCATATAAATTGCATTAAAAAATGGAATTCATGTTCCAACAAAAAATCATTCATTGCATGAGCATGACCAAAATTTCGGTATCAATTTGTCTTTAAAGGCAACCTCTACGAGCTCACCTTCAAAGAGGGGCAGCTGTTGACACCGAAATTTTGGCGACTCGTTTAGTCATTTATTGCATTAAAAAATTGGGGGTTAATTTTATCCCTAAAAAAAAATAGTTAATTGCATAGCATTTAGTTTTAGGCGTGTTTATTTTTAACTTGCATTTTTTTTGCATTTAGCATTGGACCGATGGCAAGCATATTCCGATAGGATTTTTCATATATTCAGGTAATATACACGAATGGGTATATTCTTGGGTAGAAAAGAAATTTTTTGATAGAATATGTGAAAAATAAAAAAAGGAATATTGCGCGAGGTGGGTGTGTTTCAACAATATATTTTAGGAGTATCATGCGTGAACAAAAAGGAAAAAATATATACCGCAAAGATACAGCTTTTAGACCTATATAATACCTCGCTCGCAATTAAAGAAAGGGTGCCACACAATGCACGGACGGCCACAATTCGTAAAAAATACAGAACTGAGAGGAAGGAGACTTCTCAATTTCTGTCCAACATCGGCACGCATAACCTCTCCAATTCGTTGTTCCAGCAGCACTACTCTATTCAAGACCAGCAAGCTTCGAATTTCCAGCAACACAGGCCCGTAAGAAAAGGGAGAAGAAGACATAAAGATAGGTCTTTGCTTCATCAAATAGGAGAGGGATGAATATATCTCTCTCGATCAACACTGGATACACAAAAAATCTGGAGAGAGAATAGAGGGAGAGCGAGATATTTTCCTCGTAGTCTCGGCTTCGTGATTCCTCCCACCGTGGCGTTGCGCTCCCGCTTGCTACGACGCTTCCCTCATTCAAGCCGCGACGCTGCACCCCGTATTGGATTAAGTTGACGAGCCGTCGTCCCGATCTTTCCTTCACGATTTCGTCGCTCTTGCTGCCAAACAGACTGGCATGCTCCCCAAAGCCAACTTGCTGCACCTTCAATATTTAGAAATTAGTGTTGCTAGCTCGCACAATAGCATTGATTTTAGCCCTGCAATGTCATATATCTCAGTTGAATTTCCCTGCAGATTTTCTAGAAATTTTTTTTATCAGCCCAAAGTCCAAGCGGTGGATTTGTTTCTTTTTGGATTTTGTTCGTATCCTCCAGAGGAAGAATAGACAACACCAATCCAAGCACTATCGAGAGCCCCTCCACGATGCTGGATTTTTTCTGTTTTGCAGGGCACCCGAGTGTCCTCTCGGCGCCAACGACGGCTCGCTGCCATCCACCGCAAGCGTTCGTGACGAACTCGACCGAGCTCCCCCTCACCGACCGGCCATTAGCTTTATCTTTCTTTTTTCTTTCTTTTAAAAAAAAAGGAAAAAAAAAAGAAAAAGAGAAAAAGAGGAAAAAGCAAAATTAGGTAATTTTTATTTTTTCTTTTCTTTTGTTTATTTATCTTCTGTTTTTTATTATTAATATCCCATATTATTTGCTTTTTTAGGGTAATTACCTTTTAATGTGGAATTGAAATTGCATGATAAATTGCCTTGAAATTTAGTGATTGTCAGTCCGATTTTCGCGCCCGAAATCCGACTCGCAATTACTTAAAAGATTGCCAATCCGATATCCCGCCCGAGATCCGATTCGTGATTTTTGTGAAATTGGCCAACCCGATCTCATGCGCGAGATATGGTTCGTCAATTTGGGTAACAATGTTGCTTGATTTGATGTGGTGTCATTTAAATTAATTAAAAAAAAAATCAATCAAAAGATGTAGGTTAGAATTAGGGTTTGCATGTTTAGAATTGAAATTTCATTTTAAATAAAAAATCTAAAAAGAAAATCAAATCATTTAGTTTAGGTTGCTAGATTTATTTTTTAATTTGGATTGCATGTTTAATTACTTGGCAATTATTAATTTCGAAATAAAAAAAAAAAGAGGAAAAAAGGAAAAACAACCAAAAAATCATCATGCATATGTCATGTAGAATTAGGAGGCATATTTTGCACGTCATTGCATATTAGGGTAAGATTGTATGTTAAATTTTATTTCCTAGTTAATTATAAGTTTAGATTAAAAAATCTTAAGTAGATTGCATTTTAGTTAGGAGTTTCTAAGTTAGGATAGCATTCTAGTTTAAATTAGGATTTGACATAACTTCATTCCTAATTCGAATTAGATGATGTTTTAATTTAGGTAGATAATTTCCACTTTTTTTTATAATTTCGAATTTCATAAAAAAAATCCAAAAATTGTATTAGGATAAATTACTTCCTTTTTTTAGGGTAAATTGCATTTTTTTAGGAAAAAGAAAAAATGTCATGAACATGTTATTTAGGATTAGATTAAATGAAGTGCACGTCATTTAGTTTTTAGTCTCATTTATTTAGAAATTGCCTGTCAATAGAATTAGGTCATTTAGATTGCATCTAATTATTGCATTTCTTTAGGATTTACTCTATTCATGTCATATAATTTAGATCATATTTTCATGTCATATAATTTAGATCATATTGCCATGTCATGTAATTTAGGTCATGTTGCCATGTCATATTAGATTATTAGCATGCATTGCAATAGATTAAGTTCCCATTAAATAAAGTGAAAACCAAAAGAGAAATTGCGTGTTAATTAGAAACCATATCTAGAGTTGTTGATGTGGATTTTAATTTAACATTGCAGATGCTTTCGTTGCTTTGAGGTAAGTTTGCGATTTATTTAATTGCTTTCTTGAGTGTTAAATTGGTGGATTGCGCACCCGCATGATCACCTCACATGTTAGGGAAATAGATTTAAAATCAATCCAAGCTGCTTGCCAAACATTTTGTTTAAATAAAGAATGGTACCGAAAGGGCATTAGAGAAATCTAATGTAACCAAGTCCCCGTACCCATAGTCTCTGGTTCGTAGGAGTAAAGTAAACCTCCCGTTGCTTTACTTGGGTTTCTAATCGACCCACCAAAATTAGATTAGTGGCGACTCCTAGTTAAAAATCAATTGCACGTTAAGAACTCAAACCTAAGTCGCGAATTGGTATGGGCTTGGGAGAGCCCGAGTTAAGTTTAGGCTTAACAATCCATTAGCCAAACCCTAGGTGGTTCACACCCGAAAAAAATTGGTCGCGACAGTGATGATCAACCCTGTCAATTTTCTTATTGTTCCTTTGATGTTCCTCTTGAACCTTCCAAGACCAGCATGAATTCCCAGCAAGTATAAAAAAACTGAACTAAAATAAAGGTTCAAGTTTTCATGGTTGGTGATAAGAAAAATGACTAGTAGTTTTGGCTAGTCTGTCATAGAAGATTATAGAACAACTTTTTATAGCCAGTAGTCAAACTGTTGTTTAGAGATATTATCAAGCAAGGTAAATTGGTGCTGCTTTTGTGACAAGTCTGGTTGGTCTAAGCAACAATCAAGGCTGACTTTTGGACTTAGATTCATTGAGCTGTATCAATGACCTATTGCATTATTGGGACAATTTTTAACCGTTCTGTGAAACAAGCTCGGCCAGAGCTCTAGAGTTTGCTAATTAGTTTGCATCCGTTTGATCCTAATGTTTCATGGAATCGTTTTAACACATGATTGATCTGGGTCTAGCTAACTTGGCTGTGGAACTTCAAAATCCATACGAATGACCGATCAAAATGAAGAAGGATTTTGCAGAGAAAGCATGAGCAACAGCCAAGGGTCATCTTGCGTGCCAACCTTGAAGAGGCTCATGGGTCAATTGGAGTCCCTGAGAATGTTTTGATGCTTGTGAAGATCCAAACACTTGACCTGGTCTCAACAGCACGTCCTTGAATAATTTTTTTTTTTTTTGGTTGAAGCACGTACCTGAATGATTATGAATGTAGTTTTTTCAATTGAATCTGCATTCCATATGGTCATTTGGTTCTACTTTTCTATTAATCAAATACGTACATGCTGATTTTCTGAATGTTACTTTGATGCAGAGTTGTTTGATGTGGTTGTGTTCTAATGACATCACTCCCAACTCGATGTGTTTGATTTTCTGTATGCACTGCCAGTCTCTATTTCGTCGGAATGGCTCCCATGACAAAATATCTTTCACCGAGGATTGTTCTTCGGTTTTTATTAAAGAGGACAAGGGGTCCACACCAACTCCGGACAAAGGATATCAAATGTAGCGTGAAATTCAACTTTAAGATCCAAACAACGCTGTACGATACCTGGCTAAGTTGGAATATAATCAATACTAAAGCCTTTAAATTACAAGACTAGACTGAACTATGTCATTATTATGTTAGAATTCAATCAACGACATAGTTTATGGATAATTGGATACAACATCGGAACTTAATCGATGACATTGCTTCAGAATGATGAGTTATAATGATGATGCATCAGGATAGGAGACACAACATCGGAATCTATCGATGACAATGCATCATGATATAGATATTTGCTTGAATCTAATCAACAATGGGAATTTGAAAGTTACAACTAGGGAAATTAAAGTGCATTATAGGAAATGTAAAGATAAAGAGATAACATTTGATTGATTTGTCAGGACAGCTCCTCGTTGGATGATTGGTGGTATTTATAGAAAAACCTGGTTACCACTCGGTAGGTATGTATTTTCTAGTAACCGTGTCATGACCCCAACTCCATCCCCAAGGTCACGAGCAGCAAGGGTTATTTTCGCAACGTCCTAGGCTCGTTGTCGTCTCAATTCTTTTTATCTTTATTCGTAAAATTCATAAACATGTCGAACAAGTAATATAATGATAAGAAAGAGTATCGTCCCACGGAAATCGATGATTAATAAACTAATAAAATACCAAAAGAGATTAATTCCAAAATTTATCTAGCAGATCAAAATATAATTGAGAATAAATTAGAAACAAAATTTGGAGACTAAATGCAGTAAATCAATCAGATAAATATGTTAGAGCATCCGATTTCACCCTAACCACTAGATATGAATTTCAGATTATTGTGGGTACAAAAACGATATCAAACATGTGATAGCGGAATTTCATAATCTATTTACTATCCTATCTCCCGACTGATTAAAATAAACATAAGTGCATTAAAAATTATGAATATTCTCGGCTTACAATGAGTCTTTTGGATCATTTTATCATCGAAAGATACACAAATAACGCGGTATGTCTCTATTCATGTTTAATTCATGGTTTTATATTATAATGAGCAATTGCATATTATCACTTCTCAATCTCAAAGATGCACATCAGATTATTCAAGTGGTGGCTAGTCACTCAAAAGCATTATGCACAATAATATATAACTCACATGAATGAAATCAATTGCAAAACATAAAAATCATGAAATTTACATCATCATGGTTAGGCTACATCGTAGCTCTAACAAAAGAAAATTAGAACATAGTAGAAGAATAAATAAAAATATAAATCAAACCCAACATCTTGAATCAAAGAACAAGAATTATGTCATCACTTTTGTCTTCTCTTCAAAATACTTGAAAAACTCTCAGAATAATGAAAAACGATCTAACAAGAACCTACCTGCCTCCTCAGGCTCTCAATGTTATCCTATTTATAGGATATATCCAAGATCCTTATCTCCAAACAATTGAGCATAAAATTAGGGAGTAAATCAGAGGATCTTTGATTTGATATCTATCTCTCAATGCTTGCAAATAACATTAGGGAACAAAATCAAGGATTCCCTAATTTGATATCCATCTTCCATTGCTTTTTTATTTGAATTCCTAATTTTTGTCATTCTTTTCCTTATCCTCTCCATATCTCATTATTCTACATAAACAAGGAAAATTCGAATAATCAGAAGGAAATCCAAATATTTTCTCATAGATATTGCATTAAGTGTTGCCTAAAATAGGTAAAATAACTCTATTTTTATAGAGTTATCAAACCCCCAAACTTAACATTTTGCTAGTCCTCGAGCAAAATCAAGACATAACACATACTCAAGCTAACAACCTCCTCCATGACATCTTTCCATAATTATTCAAATTCACAATTCAAAGAAAAACACAAATTTCATCCAAACATTGAAATTGATTTATAAGTTAAGACCAATTCTAACTATGTGATCCAAGTGTGTGTGAGAGTCCTCATCCTTTTCGAATTATATGCAATCCAGATAAATTCACATTGACATGCAACCTTTAAAAAATTCTCAATAATTATAATCAAATCTCATAAGTTTGACTTTTCATTCCTCTCTCTACTAATGTAAGCTAATTATCCAACCAAAAATCAATAGGACTTTTCTCGGTTTGTAATGTAAGGCTAGGCTAAAGGTGAGATAACGGTAATTTTAAACTCAAATCACCCATTAATACATTGATTTCTAGGATCTAATTAGAGCCAATGTCACTGTCCAATTTCACTCCTTCAAGATAATTTTTCTACCACCATATAACATCATTCCTTTTTTTTTTTTGTGAATTGTTTTATGGTGGAGTTTCTCCCAAAGTCCCTCCTAATATAACATGAAAATTTCCAACCCATTGAGTATCCAAAATGCTCACTCAATTGAAAGTTGGATAGGGAACCATAAAAGCAATTTTTTTTTTTGATAATACACCCCAAACAACAATAACAATCACTTTTTTTTTTTCTTTTTATACTCCATCCTTCCTCCCAAACTTTTATTGCTCAAATAATTGTTTATCCAAAAAAAAAAATCAACATGTTCATAGGGCATGGGACAATGATATAATTTGATAACGGCTAGGCTAAACATATATGGGTGTCAATGAAAATTTTGGTAATAATTAAGGCTCAATGGGGTGACTAGAGATAAATAAACAAGGTTAACTTGAAAGACTCAATCAATCCAAAAATTGCCTATATCATTTTCTCAATTAGATGTAGCTTAGGATTTTGCCTCAAGAAAAAATCAAACAAATTCTAAGATTTAGCTAAAATCTAAGAAAATTACATGCTTCACATGAATGTTCTCTAAATTTACACATAATTCGAAAATTAAGGACTTTTAGTGCTCAGTAAGTTGATCAACATAATTAGAATTAAAATTAACTCACACATCAATTGTAAGTTTAAAAAAAATTTAAATTTTCCTAAGAATCGCAAAAATTCACAACAAGGAATGCAATCATGATAAAAAAAAAAAAAAGATTTAGCCAAAACATTTGTCTCCCTCCCAAACTTGAATGAAACGGTGTCCTCAATGCGAAAAATAGAAATAGGAAGAAGAAAACTCCCCTGGTTGTAGAATAAGTTCATAGATGACCTTGATGATTAAACTCTTAAAAGGTGATCTCTAAAAAATTAACCTGAATAAAATAGAGAAAAGTTAATCTTTTTTTTTTATTACAAAACATAAACTTAACAATAAATTTTAAAAAAAACATAATTAAAATGCTTGGGTTGCCTCCCAAGAAGTGCTTGCTTTATAGTTTTAAGCCAAACTTATCTCAGATGTTGTTATTTTGGAGGATGAAGTTCAATAGTGGTCTTCTGCTTGTGTAACCACCTTCAAAGTAGGGCTTCAAACATTGATCGTTCACTTTGAATGTGCCCTCAGTGTCATGCGTAACTTCAACTGTTCCGTATGGGAATATCTGTGAAAGGACCAGACCATCAAGACCGCAACTTTCCTAGAAAATGTTTAAGACGAGAGTTATAAAGTAAGACTTTTTGACCAACTTTGAACTATCTTCTGAATATGTGCTTGTCATGCCATCTTTTTGTACGCTCCTTATACAACTTAGAATTTTCATAGCTCTCATTACGAAATTCCTCCAATTTATTTAGTTGCAATAATCTTTCTTCACTTGCAGACTGCATGTTAAAATTCAAAAATTTCAATACTCAATATGCTTTATGATGTAATTCCACTGGTAAGTGACAAGCCTTCTCAAACACAACCCTAAAAGAAGACATCCCAATTGGAGTTTTTGAATGCTGTCCTATAGGCCCAAAGTGCAACATCAAGTTTTATTGACAAATCTTTCCTAGAGGCATTCACTGTTTTTTCTAAAATTTTCTTAATTTCCCTATTTGAAACCGCTACTTGACCACTAGTTTGAGGATGATAAGGGCTTGCAACTTTATGCGTGACTCCGTACTTACTCAAAAGTGCTTCAAATTGTTTGTTGTAAAAATGTGTCCCCCTATTACTTATGATTGCCTTAGGAATGTCGAATCAGATAAAAATATTTTTCTTCAAGAATTTGACCACAACCTTAGCATTATTTATTGGCAATGTTATAGCTTCTACCCACTTAGACACATACTCCACAGCCACTAAAATGTATAAATTTCCATAAGAATGTGTAAAGGATCCCATGAAATCAATACTCCAAACATCAAATAATTCACACATAATAATGTTGTTTAAAGGCATCTCATTTTTTCTTAAAATATTTCCAGTTCTCTGACACCTATCACATGAAGCTACATAGGAGTATGCATCTTTAAAAAGTGTGGGCCAATAAAATCCAGATTGTAAAATCTTAGTTGCAGTTTTGGTAGCACCAAAATGGCTACCTGCCTCTTCATCATGACAATGATGTAGAATGTTTGCATTCTCTTCGTTTGGAACACATCTCCTTATGACCTGGTCTGCACATACTTTAAACAATAAATGTTCTTCCCAAAAATAATTTTTAATATCAAAAAAGAATTTTTTCTTCTGTTGATATGATAATTCAGGAAGAAGAACATTACTTACCAAATAATTTATAAAGTCGACATACTAGGGAATTTTTGTGGACTTGATGGAAAATTTTTTCTCATTAGGGAACTTTTTCAAAATTGGTCTTACATCTTCCTTTGAATTTGTAATTCTTGATAAGTGATCTACAATTAGATTTTCAGTCCCCTTCTTATCTTTGATTTCCAAATCAAATTCTTGCAGCAATAGAATCCACCTGATCAACTGGGGTTTTGATTCTTTCTTTTCAAGCAGATACTTGAGAACAGAGTGGTTAGAATAAACTATAACTTTTGAGCCAATTAAATAAGAATAAAATTTATCAAAAGCAAAAACTACCGCCAAAAGTTCATTTTCTATTGTTGAATAATTCAATTGTGCACTTAACAAGGTTCGACTGGCATAGTATATGATTCGAAAAACTTTATTCTTCCTTTGTCCCAAAACAGCTCTAGCATCAGACATTAGTTCAAAAGGTAAATCCCAATTTGGTGCTGCCATAATTGGTGTTGACATTAACTTCTCCTTTAAAGTGTTAAAAGCCTGCATGCATTCAATAGAAAAATTAAAAGAGGCATCTTTTTGCAAAAGATTAGAAAGAGGTTTAGCAATTTTTAAAAAATCTTTTATAAACCGCCTATAAAATCCTGCATGCCTCAAAAATCCTCTGACAAGTTTCACATATGTTGGCGGAGGCAATTTTGCAATGACTTCCACTTTGGCTCGATCAACTTCTATTATGTTTCGAGAAATTTTATGCCCAAGTACTATTCATTCCTGCACCATAAAGTGACACTTCTCCCAATTCAAAACAAGCTTAGTCTCTCCACATCTTTGTAAGACTAAAGCCAAATTATTTAAACAAGAATCAAATGATAAGCCAAAAATGGAAAAATCATCCATGAAAATTTCAATATATTATTCAACCATGTCAGAAAAAATAGCCATCATGCATCTCTGAAAAATAGCCGGTGCCTTACAAAGACCAAACGGCATTCTTTTAAAAGCAAAAGTACCATAGGGACAAGTGAAAGTAGTTTTCTTTTGATCTTCTGGTTCAATAGGAATCTGATTATACCCCGAATATCCATAAAAAAAAAAGTAATAAAACTCATGTCCCGCAAGTCTCTCCAAAATTTAATCAATAAATGGTAAAGGAAAGTGATCTTTTATAGTGGCATCATTCAATTTTTTGTAATCCATACACACATGCTACCCAGTAACTATTCTAGTTGGAATGAATTCATTGTTATCGTTTTTCTGAACAGTCATACCGCCTTTCTTTGGCACAACTTATACAGAACTTACCCAGGAACTATCAAAGTTAGGATAGATGATAACTGCATCAAGTAGCTTAATTACCTCAGCTTTCACTACTTCTTGCATCTTCGGGTTCAAACGCCTCTGAGGTTGGATAGTGGGTTTATATTGTTCCTCCATCAAAATTTTATGCATGCAAATTGAAGGACTAATTCCCTTGATATTAGCTATTATCCATCCAATTGTACCTTTATGCTCTCTTAATACTCTGAGCAGTTTCTCCTCCATCAAATCTGTCAAAGAAGAAGATATAATTACCGGTAAAGAAGAAACTTCATCTAAATAAGCATATTTCAAATGAGAAGGTAAGGGTTTGAGTTCAAGAATTGGAGGCTCTTCAATTGATGGTTTAGGCTTTGTTATGTGTTGTCCAAACTCCTCAAATTTAAGTGCCTTTTGCCTTAAATATGGTGGAAGTGCCTCCATGAAATTTGCGTACTCATTTATCTCATCATTTTGAATATCTTTGTCCCTTGGTCGAATCAAACATACTTCAAGTGGATCTTTAATAATATTTTCTTGAAAAACCTTATCCACCAACTTGTCAACTGTCTCAACTCTAAAATAAGAATTATCATCAGATGGATATTTCATTACTTTAAAAAAATTAAATGAAACAAGATCATCTTGAACTCCAAGAATCAAGTTCCTTTATTGTACATCAATAAGAGTTCTTCATGTTGCTAGAAAAGGTCGACCTAAGATAAGTAGTATCTCAAAGTCTTCCTCCATGTCAAGAACTATGAAATCTACGGGAAAGATAAATTTGTCAACTTTTACCAAAACATCTTCGACAATACCTCTTGGATATTTAATTGATCGATGAGCTAGTTAGAGTGACACTGTGGTTGTTTTTACCTCGCCCAATCCTAATTTTTTGAAAACTGAATAAGGTATCAGATTAATACTTGCACCTGTATCACATAATGCTTTTTCAAAGTAAAAATCCCCAATAGTGCAAGGAATAGTAAAACTCCCTGGATCTTTTAATTTCAGAGGTAATTTGTTTTGTAGGATGGCTGAACACTCCTTATTTAACTTCACAGTTTCATAATCCTCCAGTTTCCTTTTGTTTGCCAAAATCTCCTTCAGAAATTTTGCATAACTAGGTATTTGCACTAAGGCATCTGCAAAAGGAATGTTAATGTGCAATTTTTTAAATACATTAAGAAATTTAGAAAATTGCTTATCTATTTTGTGATGTTGGAGTCACTGAGGGAATGGAATTGGCGGCACATATGGTTTGGGATTATCTGGAAAAAGTTTATTCTTACTTGTCTCATTTGATTGTTTATTGATTACATCTTCCTTGTCTCTGAAAATCTCTTCTTCTCCCACTTGTTTACCACTTTTCAGGGTTATAGCCTTTATGTTTTCAATTGGATTTTCTGTGTTGCTCGGCAAAGAACCCTGTTGTCTCCTTGACATCATGCTTGCTAACTGACCCACTTGCATCCCTAGATTTCTGATTGAAGCCTCTTGGTTTTGAAATCTCACATCTGTGCTTTTGATGAAGTTATGAGTCGTGTTAGCAAGTTTGGTGACTATATATTCCAAATTTGACTTTGTCTCTTTTAATTGTTTGAATCCCGGTGATCTCGTCACATTCTGATTATTCCATGAAAAATTTGGATGATTGCGCCATCCCGGATTGTACGTGTTGGAGTATAGATTATTCGGTGACCTGTTAAAATTCCCAACAAAGTTAGAATTTTCACTAAATTGTTTAAAAGTATTACCTACCTAACACTCTGTGCTAACATGTCCTCCACCACAAAAATCACATGTCAAATTCTGAATTTTCATGGCTGAAACACTCATATTATCTAGCTTTTTGTTGAGTGCTTCAAATTGTGCAGCAATTGCAGCAAAAGCATCCACTTCGTGAACTCCGCTAGCTTTTCGCATTGATAGTCTCTCAGTAGGCCACTAATAACTATTGGACGCCATCTCCTCTAATAAATTGTAGGCTTCTTCTGGTGTTTTATTATTTAGAGTTCCTCTTGCAGCTACATCAATCATAGAACAAAGATTTGTACTAGAGCCATTATAAAAAGTTTGTACCTGCATCCATACGGGTAGTCCATGATGTGGGTATCTCCTAAGAAATTCTTTGAATCTTTCACATGTTTCATATAATGATTCATTATCCATCGGCATAAAATTAGTAATATCGTTACGCATCTTCGCAAACTTTGCAGGTGGAAAGAACTTACCAAGAAATTTCTGAGCCATATCATTCCATGTAGTGATTGATCCTGTAGGAAGAGAAGAAAGCCAACTTTTAGCTTTGTCTCTAAGAGAGAATGGAAATAATCTCAATCTAATTGCATCATTTGTAACTCCATTATATTTAACGGTGTCACAAATTTCAAGAAAAGCATCGATGTGAGCATTTGGATCATCGCTTGGTAGCCCACTAAATTGCACTGATTGTTGAAGCATCTGAATGAGTGATGGCTTGATCTCAAAGTTGTTTGCTTGAATTACAGGTCTTCTGATACTTGATGTGGTGCCTTGAACTATTGGTGCAACATAATCTCTTAAGAGTCTACGTGGATTTTTATTCTCACCGTCTGCCATCTTCTTAGCGTGATTTCTCTGTTCTCTCAGTCACCTTTTGAATGTACGCTTGATTTCTAGATCAAGTTCAACAAGTTTCCCTTGTTGGCTACATGTCATAAACCGATGTACAACGAAAGCTAGATTAAACTTAGAATTAGTTGGTATCAATATTAATTAGTATTAAACAAACGATCCCCGACAACAGCGCCAAAAACTCGTTCGTAATATTATAAACACAAGTGAATGTGTCGAACAAGTAATATAATGATAAGAAAGAGTATCGTTCCACGGAGATCAATGATTAATAAACTAATTAAATACTAAAATAGATTAATTCCAAAATTTATCTAGCAGATCAAAATATAATTAAGAATAAATTAGAAACAAAATTTGGAGACTAAATGCAATAAATCAATCAGATAAATATGTTAAAGTATCCGATTTCACCTTAACCACTAGATATGAATTTTTAGATTGTCGTGGGTACAAAAACGATATCAAACATGTGATAGTGGAATTTCCTAATCTATTTACTATCATATCTCTAGGTATAGCAAACCTACTCAGTTTATTAATCCACTATATCTCTATGTGAATTAAAATAAACATAAGTGCATTAAAAACTATGAATATTCCCGGCTTACAATGAGTTTTTTGGATCACCTCATCACCGAAAGTTACACAAATAACGCGGTATATCTCTATCCACGTTTAATTCATGATTATATATTATAATGAACAATTGCATATTATCACTTCTCAGTCTCAAACATGCACATTAGATCATTCAAGTGGTCAAAAGCATTATGCACAATAATATATAACTCACATGAATAAAATCAATTACAAAACATAAAAATCATGAAATTTACATCATCATGGTTAGGCTACATCGTAGCCCTAACAAAAGAAAATTAGAACATAGTAGAAGAATAAATAAAAATATAAATCAAACCTAGCATCTTGAATTAAAGAACATGAATTATGTCACCACTTTTGTCTTCTCTTCAAAATACTTGAAAAACTCTCACAACAACGAAAAACGATCTAACAAAAACCTAGCTGCCTCCTTAGGCTCTCAATGTTCTCCTATTTATAGGATATATCCAAGATCCTTATCTCCAAACAATTGCGCATAAAATTAGGGAGTAAATCAAAGGATCTTTGATTTGATATCTATCTCTCAACGCTTGCAAATAATATTAGGGAACAAAATCAAGGATTCCCTGATTTGATATCCATCTTTCACTGCTTTTTTATTTGAATTCCTAATTTTTGCCATTCTTTTCCTTATCTTCTCCATATCTCATTATTCTACATAAATAATGAAAATTCAAATAATCAGAAGGAAATCCAAATATTTTCTCATAGATATTGTATTAATGGTTGCCTAAAATAGGTAAAATAACTCTATTTTTATAGAGTTATCAATCTTGTTATCATACACATGCGGAAATGTGAACAAATAACTCCTCGGACAAACAACAGCTGGAAGACTGGGACATACATCGCACATAACACATTGATTTATAATATAACAGTACTTTTACAAGCCCTTTCTCTATGTGCTCTCTTTTCTTTTTACATCACAATACAAGTTTTCCATATAGGCCAAGGGAAATCCTATCTCCTCTAGTGTGACTGCAGCTCCCAAAATTGACGAGAGACTTCCATGCCTACAAGATTGAAAGATGAGGGATGAGTTTTGGGGAAACTCGGTAAGTAAAATTCCTAGTTCTCTACTAGGAAAACATCTCATCATCATTAAGGCCTAGCAAGTACAACACTCGCAAAATAGTGTCGATGGCAGATTAATTAAGCTATTTCACCAACAAGCTTATCAACATCGCATAGTAACATATTCAATAAGTTATTAACCGTATAAACGATTCTTCCCATACTTTCAGGGGCTTCCAGCCACGGGTTGGGCATCTGGTCTCAAGCCAGGCATCTCATACTCTCAGAGGCTTCCTATTTCGACCAGGGTATTCGACCATCAAGCAAGGCATCCCATACTTTCAAGGGCTTCTTGGCTCAACTAGGGCATCCCCGCTCAATGGAGGCATCCCATTCAATGAACGAGGCATTGTGGCGACGGGCACTTTTTCCTCTTTAAATGCATCATACAAGCTGATTCTCATCTCTTCTCTTAGCCAACGCATGCATGGCCCGAATGCATGTTCATTCATTTGTGTGTGTCATGAATTACTTATACTTAACTAGCAAATATGTTGGGAACGACCTTTGATCCATAACTTGAATCAATCACTTAGCGCCGATCCCCGCACTGGACAAGGTTCGGAAATGGTACGCCTCAATACCGATCCAAGACCTCGAGGCTTGGGTACACCTTGTTTAAGTGACGATCCCAAGCTTGACGAACCTCGGCTCCAACCCGATGTGAATGCACATGTACAGAGAATGGCCCTCAGCCCGCGGTTTCATTCAACGCCAAGCACAAGGTTCTTGCGTCTATGGAAATCGGCATGCCTTGGTGCCTTACCAAGACCTCATGGATTTGGACAATTCCCGTACTGAAAAGGCATAGAATCAACACGCCTCAATGTCAAATTAAGACGTGGCCTTGGGCAATCCCCGCTCCAAGCGAAACTTGGGCCCGGCATTGTATTTATGCCAAAACTAAGGCTTTATGGCTTAGAGCGACCTTGCCTTGTGATGAACCCAATCCGAACGAACCTCGGCCTCATTCCGGGCATGAACAACTCAAGCATAAACATAAGCAAACCATACAAAAGATCCAACATATTATCCAGGTTTAACGGGTGAGCACCTAATTAGCCTCGACAATGGAAACTACCACCCCTAGAGGAGACATAGGGATCTTACTTACCTGGATGAACCCTGAGCTAGGATGTGAGCTACAAAGATTGGGCGGCTTGGCTTGGAGGCCGAAAGAGAGAGAGAGAGGGCATGAGGAGGGGGCGTTCAAGGAGATGGCGGGAGGAGAAAATGGGAGCAAAGTGAGGAAAATGGAGTGAGCTCCTCCTATTTATAGCCCTTGGGGCCATCATTACTGAACCAAGTGGTCCTCTCCAATGTTTCCAAGTGTCCCACCTAAGATCCTTGTGTGGCAAGGCTAAGTTGCAAGGTGTCAAGCCTATATTAAAAGGTGGCATAATGGCCTAATTTAATGATTGGAGGTTTACTTGTTTCATTCCTCTTGGACCATTTATACAATGTCATCATGACTTGGTCTACTTGTTTCATTCCTCTTGGATCATACCTTTCATGGACACCTAAGCTTATAAGTCACCAACTTCTTCTCCAAGGCAAATCTCAAGCCATCATTACCAAATCTTCGGATGGACACCTAGGTGGGATGACTCATCCTTGCATTTAATGGGGTGTTCTAGAATCTCATGTATGTCTTCGCTTGATTGGTCAATTTGTCCAAGAGTCCCTTAGTTAATTTTCAAGGTGAATCTTTGGTAATCATTACCAAATCTAGAAATATCTATCCAAAGTGGTGAGTCATCCTTCTCATTAAATGAGGGAGTTCTAGAATTTTCTTCTATTTTGTCATTTTCTTCATCAAGAATGAGGTCTAGAGAATTCTATCATTCTAGTTCGTTATGGGGCCGAGAAAGGGATCATTAGGTACACCTCTAAAACCCAAATCACGTACACATGAGGTTCAGCCTTATGTCCCATATTTGCCCAAACCATTTCTTTGGATGATCGGTTGGCCAATAGGGTCGGTTGTCCTTTAATTGGTTCGAGACATATTCTAAGGCTACCCATGGCCTAGCACAAAGCCAAGGCATATGTGGACCTTAGAATAAGTGACGGAATAGCCGGGTCTATCCCTAGGCTCATTCCGGTCGACACCCGATCCACCAGTAGGGTTCATGGTCGGCGCATTACCAATCCATGATCAGATATCACCAATTTGAGATTCCATTCCGATCACTAAGAATTAAATAGGGAATTATGCATTTTTGGTTGAAAGGAAGTCATATTTGGTCAATTTGGATCGTCCGTGTATCAGTGTATAACTGGGCGGAATCACTCGCTACCAGAAACTGCGACTGGTCGAATCGACCCATGACCATCCACCGATCCAAAATAATCCCATGACCAATTCTCGTGATATGAACTGGTGATCCTATCCCATTGGTATGATTGGTAGAAATTCACGGCTGACATCTCGACCAATTCGTGACCGGTCGGTCAATCAGTCGGTTGGTCATGACTGATTGGTGATTCCTTGCTGATCGAACCGATTGATCCATGGCCAATGACCCATAATCAATCCTTTTAGGACCTTATGGCCGATCCTCACGGGGTCGGAATCGAGGATGTTACAAACCGCTTTTTATCTTGCCCCCATTCCTTTTCCTTCGCAAATCACTTCACCCATTTCCCTCACAACTAGCTCAATCATGCTCTGGAGGTTATACAAATGTCGATGGTCATTCCACAACTGAGTTTTTAGATAGCAATTGCTCTTTGACAATGTACATCTTTGGTGCTTGTTATTTCAGCATTCTCGTGTAATATTTCTAGCGTTTCCATTGAAAGTTTACCGCCAATACTTATACAGGTGATCACCATCCATCATTATGTTTCGATACTTAGACACATGGCAATCCCCTACCTCGTCATCAATCATTGGGTATTTATTCCTATGCTTATCGATAGTCAAGTGCATCTGACAATAATGTCTATGTGATATGCATGTGATCCCAGTCTTTCTCTCACGACAAACATGTAATGGCAAGGTAAATTCTGGGTCTCAACATGTACCATAACTATGAAAGACTAACTCGTGTGCTTTAACTATATGAGCTGTGGAATTTCACCTGAAAATCATTATACACAAATCCATGATGACAATCTCCTTCATTTCCATCAATTTATAAGTGTGATAATGTCCTTCAAATGTTGTTCTATATGTTTCTAATTTGATAAGCTCAGTTCTCGTGCATGCGTTGTAGAATTTGTAAAGTTGAAAGTCGCTTCCCAAGAAACCATCCTGCATTTCTGATTCTGCTAACTGGATTGCGAAATAACCAAGTACATCTTTCTGTTTTGTAATTTTTAGGCACTTCACCATTTCAGCATATTATTATTATTAGCTAGTCTGTTCCTAAACACTAACAAGGAAAGTGTTGCTAATTATGTACTTCTCCCAAGTCTGTTCTTTTCTTTTTCATTGGATAGCTAATGAAGTTTCTTTTGATTGCATTCCTACTATGAACTAATCAGACACACCTAGTGTCGCACCCCGAACTCCGGGCATGCGCACATCCCTTGGTGGTCGATTAAAATGCGACGTCCCAGGACGCATCACCGACCCATTATTTTTATCTTTCAATTAAGCACATGCGAAAGCAAATTAAATAAACATCCGGCCAACAACCGAACATAGGGATAGTAAAACATGCTAGTGATTTTTCACAAACTACTATTTATATATGTACCAAGTTAACCCTACGAGTTTGTATTTACAAGTCTGCCTCAAAAAGGAACTCCTAGACAACCTACACCCCAGACTCCTCCGCCTCGTGCTCTAGATCCTCCATGACACCGTCTGGGATATCGATGTCCATGGGGTGACCTACCTCCCCATCCTCCGTCCCGACGGGCAGTTCGTCAAAACCCTGCAAAGGACCCTCCCGAGCACCGTTGTGCTCATTAATGAACCACGCCTTGAAGTGATGAGGCATCAAATGAAGGAGGCCCTCATCGACCCAAATCGTAGTCACCACTAACTCGCGAGTCCGGGTGGTCCCAAGGATAGGTAAAAAGGTAGACTCTGATTCCGTGTCCCATTGAATCCCAAAACGGACTGGACGTATCTCCATACTAAGGACTTGAAAAAGGGTTAACCACGACGGGGTGAGATAAAATCTCAGCGAATCAAAACCCTAAACCCTTATTTAGGATGCAAATTCGCCTCGAAGGCAGTCCTAAACACACACCAAACAAAACTCACCTCGCCTCAGCACGTCCCTGCATATTAGCGCATCACATGTGCCATTATAAATACAACAAGCATAATTAATAACCGGAACACATAATTTTCACCCTTCCAACATTCACATGGGTCCCGATTATAAGGTAAAATCGTTGTGACACGTCCCATACCGTGCCAACACAATTTTGTCCCATAATCAAGCGCAATAGCACAACCATTCAGGCGTGTTCCAATTATTACGATCCATTGGCCACGCCCAACTCAAAAGTCGACGGTCATCCAGCGTAACCGGGCATCGTCTCGCCCCGTCGGGCATGACAACGTCTAGCACTACCCGCCTAGATGGTATTCCGTAAAGTAGCATCGGCCCGGCCTCCACCGTGACTCGGCATCCGTTGACATGGGGCATCCGAACTTAATCAGACATCGCTTCCCCAACTCTCGTCGGGTGACGGGTTCCGATAGTGACCATACGAGCACATATTTAGCCAAGAACATCATGTTTTACGTTCAAATACCTCGTTTTCAAATAATGAACTTGGCCACTTTTTCTTCGTATTAAAAATCCCGGTAAAATATTTGTGCATGGTCACGTATTTACAAGTGAACTGTCAAACTTGGTACACTCCTATTTTAAAACTCCATGGTTTTATATAGTACCTAAAAGTTGACGTAAAAAACCGACACCTAGTTTTTTTCTATTTAAAAGCCCATAAAACCGAGTTTTCTACTAAAAATCAATAACTACCATCCAACAATCAATTGCACATCATAGCACATATAAGCTATCAAAATTACACAAAATTACATCCAGAAGAACGAGCATAAAATTCTACAAAACGGCTACTCCATCACTAATTACGCTAATTACGATTAATTAAATAAATCGCAATTAATTAAGTAAATTGCAATTAATTAAGCTAACCTAACTTAATTAACCTAACCATGGTTAACTAAGCTAACCATGCTAACTAACCTAACCAAGCTAGTTAACACTAATCTAGGATTAACTAAACTAATCCTCATTAAGGCTAATCTAGCCCCATAAGCGTAATTAACGGCCTAATCCGAGATTAGGGAGTTAACTCACTAGATTAGGACGGCGGCGGGCTCACGGTGACGGCAGCGTGACGATGACGAGAACTCAAGACAACTGTGTCTCGAATGGAGGCTTGACAGAGGCGACTACAGCCCTACAAAGCTCTCGGCCAAAGGAGAGCTTGGCTCGGCTGGGTGTTGGTCGCGGGGTTGGCTGGACAGGCTACTGGACGTGGGGATTGTTGGACTTGGACGGTGGGCTGGGGTGGATGTCGGGCGGTGCTGAGCTTCGGTGGTGGCGCTGAGGTCGCTGGTGGTAGCTAGGCAGTGACGGGCGGCTGTGGTGCGGACGGTGAGCTGAAGACGAGAATTGGATGGCGAAGAGGGAGTCACTGGTGTTGGTGGGATATGGTGATGAGGGTTGATGATGTGAGGATGGAGCTGGCGGCAGTGGAATGATGGAGTGGTGGGGTGACGAATGGTGTTGGACGGTGATGTGAGGTGAAGATGAATGGAATGAAAAAAACGTGAAGAAGAGAAGGATGCGTGAGGAAGAAGTGGGTAGAAGAAAGTTGGTCGGCTGAGAGGGAAGGCTCACGCATGGAAAGAGAGGGGGAAATGAGAGAGAGAGAGAGAGGAAGTCAAGGGACTAACCAATCAAAACCTAGGGAAAATATCTAATCACTCATTGCAAATGCCCCAAAGTCTTCATGCCCATAAAGTCCATGGCTCACCCCATGAGAAATTTGCTCTAATTTCCCACAAATCAACCATTTTTGGGCAGCAAAATCCCCTTTTTCCCCTTGATCCGAATTTCCTTTAATTTTCTTGTTTGTCTGAAAAATCGATTTTCCGCAAAATTTTCGGATTGGACGAAAATTCACCGAAAGATGAGACAACATCCAATAAATGAATCATGACACGCTCGAATGTCCGATTCCCGAAACCGAATTTAATTTCGTGGTTAAAATCGACCGAACGCGACTTTAGTACAACTTAACCTATCGGATAGCTTTTAGGGATTTTAACGCGTTCAACCCATGGTCGATAATCTTTGATCCATGTTTGTGCATCTTCAAATCGTAGACAACTCTCGGTTGTCATAAAATCGTGAGGGTTCAATTACGTGTCTCGAGTATAATATCGATAGAAAATCGGGTTATTGCCATTTGACGCGAATATCGTAATCGTGCAGAACCACCTGCAATTCGACTATGTGATTCCATCAAATTGACTTACATCTATTTGCTAATCGATTATAATGGTGTCATATTGACTCTTGTCGATTATTATGGTCGAGTGATCGATTTTCGACCGAATTCTCTAGTCTGTCATGTTTATATCCCTTAACGGATTCACCTAATAGACTAGTTAACTCGTGTGTGGCCAGCTCCGAGTAAAATGATGATAGGCGCGTTGACAAAACAACCATTTCATATATCCGAATTATGGGTCAAATTTCGGGATGTCACACCTGAAATGTGTGGCAAAATATGTCCCCAGATTTTTATTTTTTTTTGGGTAAATTATGTCCCCAGATTTTGATGTAGGTGCAAATGATGTTTATGCATTTGTACTTTATCTTTCATGGGGTAGATAGCGCCACTACGATCTTAAATATCCTCATTCATTGATAATTAGTCAACATCATCCTTCTTGTGTAGATTCAAACTGCATTTTATGAAATTCAGAGGAAGTCCCCAAACACCACGGTATCATCATGTGCTCCGTTATTAATACTTTTCATAGGGTTCTTAGTCTAAGTGGACCTCATCTCATGTGGTGTCCTTTGCAAGCTCTGACATCGGGCAATTCTTTAGCAAAGGCTGAATCTCAATAGATTGCAGGAAGACCACATGTGCAAGTAGTTCTGTATTTGAAGTTGAGCATATAACTAATTTTATTAACAAGGTTACCGTTAAGATGTCCACTTCAAGCTGCACCTTTGTTACGGGAAGAAAAACTTTATCATGGAAAAAGCGAATGTCTTGGAATCAGCAAATAATTTGTCAATTGCAGCCAAGAATATAAGTGAAAGTGCTTATTAGTGTATAATCATCGGACACCGCCATACATTTTCATACCTGGAGCTTTAATTTCTTTGGCGTTGAATACGATTGAAGACTGATAAAATTGTTGAAATTTTTTTTGGATGGGTGAAAATAGGCCCTCCAAAACTTATTCATTTGGTGTGAACTAATTAGTTAATTCGCAGACCCCACAGGGCCAAATTGTGGTCAGCCGTCATGCATTCAAGTTTGAATAAAGGCAATTTCTTTTAGGCAATTACAATGGTGGAATGTTAGTAGTTATAGTTTGATTTGCTTGCTGTCTACGTTTTTTTTTTTTTTTTTTTTGGGTCAAAGTAATATTTCATTAATTTCCACAAAAAGAACGAGAGAGACAAAACAAAGCCAAATAACAAGATGAATCACTAAAACAAGGGGAGGAGTCACACACTCAAAAAACAGATTCGTGACTTACTCAAATCAAGATTAGTGACCAATCACTAAATTCATCTTCAATAATGAGCATAAATTGAGAACTCCGTTTGTTACTACACCTTTGCCTTTCAGTAGTACGCATCTAGATTCAGTGTCCCAACACTATTGCCATTCATAGTAAAAAAGTTGAACAAGTATAGATCTAATGATGAGAGCGAAACCTTTAAAAAATTCATCCAATCTTATTCAAAACTAGACCCTAGAGAAGTGAAAGCCTAAAAACATACAAGCAAAAATTCCCAAATATAGACTATATCAAGGTAGAAACATCCCAAAATGGAGAAAAAAGAAGCTTTCGGATCTAGACTAGATCAGAAGAAAAAACCTCCTTAAAAGGGAGGAAAGCAAGGAAAAAAAACAGTAGTCAAAGGAAAAAGAGAGGGGAGAGAGAAATCTAGCTTAAACCTCCCCTCCATAGAGATTGAAGAAGAAAATGTGTGGAGATGAGAGGGAGAGGAGAAGAGAAGGCTTGCTGTCTACTTGATTAACTTAATTTTTCCGGAGATCAAGACAAGTCCAAATAGCTTGTTGAGCCAAGATCCAACTTATAAATACTGAAGCATATATAATACGGCTCATTAACGAGTCAATTTTTGGAATATTGGTTAAACATAAAACGAGAAAAGTCGCAAGCAAAGTCATTGTATTGAGTGTACAATTTATTTACTTTTTTTGCCTGTCCGGTGTCTAGCCATTAGTTGATTAAAATTGACAAAGTAAAACTTTTTTCTTAATTTACATTTTCACCTTTATATATAAATTTCACTTGAACGATCTTAAAAAAAAAATCTATTGAAAAGATGTCGCTTCCAACGTTATTTTACTGTTCGGGAAAAAAAAAACCACTATTTTACTGTTGACTAAAGCAACACGATCATGATGGCACTTCCAATAGTCAAAGCTCTCTCCGTGGACCATTGGATAGAAACAGAAAAACGTGATTTGTCAAATTTGCTTAGCAAAACTGATTTCCTATTACAACTTACGGACATAAATGCAATCAAACTTGCATCTAATTAAGAAAGTTATGATGAGTTAAGAAAATTAGTGACACATAGGTCTTAGGACTTTATGAAGTGTCAGAGAAAAGTTACGATCAAATAGATTGTTGATACCTAAATTTTTGCATAAAAATGGGTTAATTTTTACCCCAAAAAAATAAAATTGAAATTGCATAACATATAATTTAGAAACAGTTATTTTATTTTATTTCATTTTTTTGCATTGGACCAACAGTGGGTGTTGATACGATGTGAAATCTTTCACATATTCAGGTGAGATTTATCACATATTCAGATAATATAAACCTAGGGGCATATTTTTGGATAGAATATTTGAAAAATACAAAAGAGAATATTTCGCGAGGTGTAACGATATATTCAGGGAGCTTATGCACAAGTAAAATTGGAAGTGAAATATTTCACCAAAATTTAATTTCCTCCCCAATATAAAGTGTAATGCGCGTGTGACCAGGGGCTCTCTGGGGTTTTGAAGTAGAAAAATCACCATAAGGTTTTCGTGCTTTTTGGAGGCTTCTCTTCGAAAAAGAAAAAAAGAAGTCAACAAGTTAAAAAAAAAAAAAGTAGAAGAAAGGGAAGAGAGAATACGTGCGGTGGGGGAGAAAATATTGGGTGGTCCGGGAGCTCCACATCAGCGTGGTCCCCGGCCACTCACGAGGTGCCATGTGGAGGGGTGGGCTCACTTGGTGTCTTCTACCTTCTTCCCCTCTCTCTCCTCTTCCTAGCCTGCCAACGCCCTCTCTCCTCCTAGCCTGCACGCTCTGTCTCCTGTGCAGCACATTTATTGCGGCTTAAACTTTTCTCTTTCTTCCTTAAACAAAGGAAAGAGAAGCCTGTTCCTCTGTCCCTCTCCATTTCTTTCCTTTCAAAAATTTGAATATGAAATTTTCTCTCTCCTCGCTCGTTGTTGCTCCGCCGTGCATCAAGCGGCCGTTCCCCTGCCGTCGCCGACGAACCACATTACAGCCACCCTTACTCCGGTGCTTGCTCACTTCTCTCTTCGGGCTCGTTGTTGCTCCGTCGTTCATTCCAACATTCTCGGGATCGCAAATGCAAGACGCAGAGGAGAAGCAGGCCACTTCGAGCTCCCTTCAACGTCTGCGAGCGTCGCCCGCCAAGCGAGACCCCCTCACATCGGAAGGCTTGGAGGCGAGGTTGCTGGAGAAGCCGGTGCCTTACATTGCTAGCTTGGTGCTAAGCCCCTCCGCCTCCCTTTTGCGACCTCTAGTCTGCTCTCTCTCTCTCTTTCGTCCTCGAAGTCGCGCCTCTCTTCCAGCAAACCTCGACGTCGACGCCCCTCCGCTGGTTGACTCTGTCGGCATCACAGTCCGTCACCCCCGACTCCAACGCTGATGCCGACGCCTTGGCCTCCACCTCGGCCTCCACCTACGCGCCTAACGCCAACGCCAACGCCAACGCCGACACCGATGCCCCTTCGCCTCCCTTTCACAACCTTCGCTCTGCTCTCTCCCTCTTTCCTCTGCGGAGCGCCCTTACTAGCCAACCCCAATGCCGACCAATCCCTGCTCGCGTTTTGGCCTCCCTCTCCGCGAGCGAAGGGCGCTCTGCTCGCTCGCTCTCTTTCCTTCGTGAAGCTGAACGTGGACGCCGCCGATGCCATCGCCTCCCGCCGTCACCTTCCGAAGCCCCACTGATAGGCACCCCATTGGCGACTCTCGTACGTCTGAAGGTTCTTTTTTTTTTTTTTTTGGATTCTACTTAGTAGAATTCGGTGCCATGTTAATGTTTAGGTTCATAGATACATCTGCATTAGGTATTGCTTTATCTTACCTGTATTGCTTTATCTTACTTGTTGCTGACTTGCTGTGTTATTCAGATAGTGAGGATTGGAAGAAAGTGAAACGGTGGTATCTTTTGAGATTGTTTGCATATAGTCATCCTAAGAGATTAGAGGCTTCTGAGCCTAAATTGGTCACTCCTTGTCTGAAGCAAGAGATTGAGAAGCTAGTATTAGGATTGTTTATACCGCTTGGTGTCGCCCAAGGGCTTGCTTATCTCCACCATGATTGCCATTCGCCGATCATTCATCGAGATGTCAAGTCGACCAACATTTTGCTCGATGCGAACCTAGAAGCCAGAATTGCCGATTTCGGCTTGGCAAGAATGATGCTCCGGAAGAACGAAATAGTATCGGTAGTGGTAGGGTCCTATGGATACATTGCGCTTGGTAAGTTGATTATTACTCATAATCTTCCATTGAATTGATCAACTATCAGATCTTTCCCGTGTCCCAGTTAATAACTGTATCTTGAAAAATTGAGCTTCCGGCTTGCACCTTACATGTTGGCGTTACTTGTACATGTGCAAACATTTCTTTTGGTCTTGTGCCAGAGGCTGAAGGCTTTTGGTTTAATTCAAGTAGATTGTTAGTAATTACTTTCGAATTTTTTTGCGGGGATTATGTACCGGTATTGTTATTTTACTGACCACGGGAATAAAAAGCTCCTATCTCTTAGTGTTTAGTGAAGATCTCTTCTTCATATATCTTCTGCCACCTATCATATTCAATGCGGGGTAAGTTAATTTCCAATTGGAGTGGTGAAGAACTTTTCTCAGATCATCTTACACAGTAGCATTTAGGCATCATTCTTTTTATGTGGTAACTTTTAGGCATCATCTGTTGCTACATGTTTGTTTTTTCAAATTTGTCTTCAAATACAAGTAACTCCACTGACTGAGATTGGGTTGGATTTTTCCGTAATTGTAAAGAGTTCCTCGAACTATAAATAGGCTTCGAAAGAATTCTGACATGGGCTTTATAAACTATGAGGGATAGACTATATAGATGGACAGAAGACTGATCATCGAAGATTTGAATAATTTGATAGTCAGCAAAATGTCCATGTATATTAATCTGTTATACTTTATAAATATAGAGTTGACAGACAAGTTGTATAATTTAATTTACTGTCTCATCTTTGAACTTTACAGGAAGGTTGCCTATATCTTCTAGGGTTGAAAGTGTTCTGACTATTTTCTATGGGATTTATCTCCTTTCTATTTTCTAATCTCTGTTGAGTGACTAAATAATTTCTTATAGGCTTATGATATGGAGTTTTAATAAGTTATTTATTGGTGCTAATCATCCTTTTTAGGTTTCAGGTGAACAAGAAGCAATTCTTTAGAAACTTTATGACCATCATGCTATTTGGCGCTATCTGTACCTTAGTTTCATGCACTATTATTTCACTAGGTAAGTCAAAGGATTTTACTTCCATTTTTTGGCTCGCCATGTAAAAGGATGATTGTGTATATTGCTTCTTATATTCTTCAATGCCTTGAAGATCTATTCCACTGATCTTTTTTCCCCAAAAGAAAATCCAAGCAGCATTTTGAACTGTTTCCAGGGTTCATTTCTATATGCTTTCTCAGTCTTTAAACTGCATTAGAATTTAATGGCTTAGATAACTCCTTGTTTCACTTTATGTGATGCACTGTCATTTTCCGGCAGAAATTTTGTTGTTGTAGCAAGGAACTAATATAGCAGGGGTCAACAGATCTGTATGTTTGAAACCATTTTTTGTGATTAAGACATTGCTTGATGGATTTTTTAGTATACAATGAATTGATTCCTCCCTTTTATGTAAATGACGTGGTATTTATCAGTGGAATTCACTTGTATGTGTATGTAACCACAGAAGTCGATTTGCCTACTCGAAGTACTACTCGAAGTACTAAAGACTCTTAAGAACACATGGGTTTGTGTTTGTCGAATTGTGTATTTTACTTCCATCCTCATCATTTGTTTATTTAAGCAATGAATAACCCTTCTCAAATAAGCACGCAAAAGGGAGAAATTCTTACATAGATAGATAAATTTTCTTGTGAGGTCACATGAGCTATTCCTACATATTTTTCTTCAGACCTATGCTTGTTTAAGAACAATCTTGCCAACTGATGTACCTTGCTTGTGATGATCTCAGAACCACAGAAGTTTTCAAAAGATGGATATGAGCAACATATGCAAGTTAATCATCTTGCTCCAGCTTTGCTATCAGTATTGCTTTTGCTATCGCTCCTTCGAGGCTCTCCAAGCAGAATTGTCAATGTAAATTCTGTGGTAAGTTTGTGACCACAATATAGTCCACATTCTTCATCTTACTTTTAAAGTATGGACTGTAGCTTATAGGCAAATTACCATAATCGAGTGGTTAATTAGATATTTGGTCTCAAAGTATCATATTGTGTGGTTGGATTGAGAATCGTGAGATCCTTCATTACACTAAACATAGAGCTAAAGTCATCTTGAGGAGTCATGCTTATCAGATATTTGATGATGGCTTGAAACTATTCTGCAGTAGGGCAGTTAAATAATAGGATTCCTTTGATCCTAAGCAGGCAAACTGGCTTTTGATTTCCTTCAGTTAGTGCTTTCAATGACAAATTAAGTTGGTGCTGCATTATGTTAACCGGGCTGTTCTTGCCTCCATTTGCTAATGGCAGATCACTGAAAGAATGATATTCTTGTCTTTGGTTCTTGAATGATGGATATTTTGCTGAAGACTTGTGATGTTCGATGCTCCATTTAAATGTCGTTGGATGGTTGACCTCAATCCATCTGGTTTGTATGTTAGGATGAATGGCCATATGCTAATTGTTTACTCTAGTTAGGCTGCAAACCTATCAATGCGACATTTTTACTGCTGTATTGTCCCCAAACTCTCCCTTTCTGGCTTTAAACCATTGTTCTTATTCCTTTTCATTTTTCCCCTTAATACATTCCTGTTCGATTTTTTGCTTAGAAATTAGTATATTTTCAGTACTTCTTACTAATATATTATAGGTTATGAAGTGATACTTATTAGAATGTTGATTACGACCTGTAATTATTACTAACGAGGCGAGGTGGCCTCATTCAGGTTATGTTCAGCAGTGTCCTCCATAAACGGCTGCCTGCTGAATCTGGAATAAGTGTATTATGTGTATCACCTGGAGTAGTCCAAACCAACGTTGTAAGTATCCTGAAATAGTTTTCATTTTGAATACGTAAAAGTGAGTACGCCAGTAGACTTTGGATGCATATATGTGGTGTCGTGTCTGTGTGCAATGAGTCAACGATTGACCCAAAGGGGTGGGTGGCATGGCATCCAATCTAAAATAATACGGGGTTAAATTTCACGTCTCACTGCTCATGCAGGTTCTAGGAGTTCACTTTTTGCTGCGACAGATCCTCAGGTTCCAGAGTACTGTGAGTTACTGAAAGCGGATGACTGGCCTGTTTGTGCTTTCATTTCCCAAGCCTACCGTCCAACAAACCCTTCTGAAGAAGCACACAATGTTGAAACCTCTTACCGGGTATGGGAAAATACATTAGAGTGATTCGCCTTCCTTCAGATTCTGTGGAGAGGCTTATAGAAGGGGAAGATATTAAATGCCGATACAGTGGTCAATAGGATGATTATCCTCTCTCTCTTTACAAGGAAGTGCTGGTTGACATGAAAGCCTCTGCACAAAATGCTTGTGAATGGCATCTTCAAATGTATTCTGATAGTATTTCATGATTCATGAAGGAAGGAAAAGGTTGACTAAATAGAGCACTCTAGTGAAAAATTCTCTCTGGACAGTAATTGTTAGGACGAACTCTTCCTTTCACACTTTGTAAGATAGTTTAACATCAGCGAGCCTTATTATTGGAAATGCAGGTACTTGTTATAGGCTGTGTAAGTGCTGGTTGACATGAAAGCCACTGCTAGTTTGACTACCACTGGGTTTCCCACCGTACATTGTTTTGCCGAAGATTGATAAAAACATCGGGCAATTCTAGCATGCCTTTTGGCCATTTAACCGGATTTGTCATGGGTTGAGTCTAAAAAGATTGAAAAGGAGATGAATGGGAAATGACAACTCAATGAGTAGTATATATTTTTAAGTTTTCACATTTAATACCCTACTTCATATTTAATACTCATGAAAATAGAAAATACATGGGGTGTTGGGTTTGGACACCAAATTTTATTTGCTCAATAACACAATGAGATTTTAAACTAGGTGCGTGCAAAGTTTGATGGATTAATTTTGAGTATAGGAGTACGTACGAATTTATTTCCGAAAGCTTTAAAGAAATAAAGAGTTATCCAAGTTTATTTCAGAAAGAGTTGCTGGGCAAGAAAAAGAAAATAAATGAGGTGTTGGGTTTGGACACCAATTTTTTTTTCTCAATAACACACTGATATTTAAACTAGGTGCGTGCAAAGTTTGATGGATTAATTTTGAGTACGGGAGCACGTACAAATTTATTTCTGAAAGCTTTAAAGAAAAAAAAAAGAGTTGCCCAAGTTTATTTCAAAAAGGGTTGTTGGGCAAGAAATAAAAAATAAATGGGGTGTCGGGTTTGGATGCCAATTTTTTTTTTGCTCAATAACACAATGAGGTTTTAAACTAGATACGTGCAAAGTTTGAAGGATTAATTTTGAGCACGGAAACATGTACGAATTTATTTCTGAAAGCTTTAATTTGCTCAGCACCAAGCCCTCGAGTAGTTCTCACTTGAAGCAATGCACTAATTGAGCCATAACAAGCTTCACTTGTATCGGGCCTAACTGAATTCTGGGGCACCCCTTACATCTTGAACTGAAAGGAAGCAGCTCGAAATGATGCCCTTTCACGTCTATTCCATTGTTGGCGAATCTCTCGGGTACAAAGTGTTCGGCATTTGTCGACCACACACTAAAAGATAGGTGCTCGACAATTGAGCTTCCTAAACAGCACAAAAGACAAGGGAATTCTTACAAGCATAAAAAGGAATAATCGTGTTGGTAGAAGCATATGCAATTACACACCAAAACCACATGTTTTCATCAAATTAGGACTTTTTAACACATCATCCTATATACTCAATGAACTACTCAACATAAAAACATATGCCTTCTTCATCGTCATTCCACTATCAAGCTTCCCAAACATGGAAGACAGAAGAATTCTAACAAGCATAAAAAACAACGACTATGCTTTGCTATCTTTCACCTCCTGACGAATTTTTGTGTGATCATGTATTGTCTCCGCCTTCAGAATTGTTCAATTCATTCAACTTAGGATGTTGATAATAATTAGATGACTCTTGTACAAAGGAATAAAATATATTTTGAGAAAAATGCACAATTTTCTAAACAATGGGCATGCATGAATATTATCTCAAAAAATGCAAGTCAACAAAAGTGAGACGAATAGTACCTGACTCAAAATGTTTTCACGGGAGCTATTATAATACTCCAACATCTATTGATAAGAAAGCATTATCAATAAGCATTAAAATAGTTTACTAAAGATGAAACAATACAATAGCTGCAAGCAAAGAACAAAAGGTTTTTAACATGGTGCTTTTACAAGGAATATAAAATTTCTTCCATTTTTTGAGAAAACAAATATCTTTCACATAGTATAAGTTTAGAATTACCTCTAATTCAGCTATCGGATAACCTTACACTGCGAATTTACGGGCGCAAAGGCTTTACTTGATCAGAAGGGATCTAATGGGCATAAGCAAAATAACACGAAATCAGTTCAATGACTATAGGCATAAAACATCAAAGCATGACATCACTTAACAATTAAAATAGAATTCATGGAAACATATATACAAAAATAGAATGGCTAATAGATTGCACTAAAGGAAAAGAACATTCACGATCATCTTGAGTCTTTGCATATGAGTTTCAGAAGCAAGTTTAGTGCTATCTTCAATCTGAATATGATGCATCAACCTCTATATCAGCACAACTCGTCACAAAACAATCTCAACTTCAAATCCGAGATCTTCCCAAAGTTGAATCGGAACGGATTGAAAAATTGGCTGGACCATCATTCCCATTCTCCCCGGACGTTAGTTCTTCCGTCGCCGAGGCATTGCTAAGCCGAAATGGAAGGAATGGACCAGGAACGGACTGAGACCAGACTTCTTGATTTCTTTTTAGGATTATCTAGATCGATTGGTGTGGCATATGAACAAATCAAAGCAGCCCACGTGGAACACATTTTATCTGCTTACTTACCACCACCCAAAATCACATCCGCAATACTTATCGATCAAATTACACCAAACCCATCAAACTAAAAGGATCGAGCTCGTCACACGGAGTGTGGAATCAGGGGAAGGAGAATAGAAAACAGAGTTCCAAGGAGAGGCTCCTTCTCCATACTGATGTCTTATTACCACCGCCTAAAATCACGTCCACAACACTAACTATGCCGATCGAATTACGCCAAACCCATCAAACTAAGAGGATCAAGCTCATCACAGGGAGTGTGGAAACAGGGGAAGGAGACTAGGAAATAGAGTTCCCTCCTGAAAATAACGTCGAAAACGAAGCGAGGAGCTAGTGAGTACGCAATTTTTCTGTTGAACCGCCACAAACAAATTTTGCATCATGAAAGCCCTAAACGCACCTTGAATAAGGGAGTTTAGCCAGTCAACAACCTCCCTTTGGGGCTTGAGTCTTGAGAGCAGCGTGTAATGACCGAGCCCAGTCACCGATTGGCTCCGCAGCGTGCAGTGGTAGGAGATGTGCCTAAGGCTTCGCTCCCGCAAAACCACGGCCAAATCTCTATTCCTGGTCCTCCGCCTTAGGAAGAAATGGCCCTTCCTCCTCCTCCGGTCGCTTGACAAACGCTAGAGTAGCGCGGAAAGAGAAGCGAGTGAGTGTCGTAGTAGGGGCCCCTGCTTCGCTGGCGACGGTGGGGGAACAGCCGCTTGACGAACTCCGAACGAACGCCGGAGCAGCAAGGAGCACGCTAAGAGAAGCAAGCGAGCGTCGAAGATGGGGTGGCCGTCATGTGGTTTGTTGATGTCGACAGGGGGACGATTGCTTGATGAAAGCCGAAGTAGCAATGAGAGTGGAGAGAGAAGCGAGCAGCGTACGAGCAGGGTGCTCATAATGTAGGTTGTCGGCAACGGTAGGGAATGGCTACTTGACGCACGGCGGATCAGCGACAATCGTCGGGTGAAAGAATCGCAGCTGCTAGAGAGTAACCATGTGGAGCCTCTGCTTCGTTTGAAGAGGAAAGAGAAAAGTCCCTCTACTTCTCTTTCCATGATAAATACATTGCAAATTCCCGAGAATGTGCAAGCTGTGCAGGCTAGGGGGAGAATAGACGTGCACAGGCTAGGAGAGGGTACAAAGAAGCTACGGAGAGGAGAAATAAAGAAAAAATGTAGAAGACAGCAAGGGGACCCGCTTTTCTATGTGGCGCCGCGTGAGTGGCTGGGGACCACGCTGATGTGGAGCTCCTGGACCACGCAATAAGCAAAATTGGAAGTGAAATATTGCGCAAGGTGTAATGATATATTCAGGGGGATTATAAACAAATAAAATTGGAAGTGAAATATTTCACCAAAATTTAATTTCCTCCCTAATATACCAGGGGGGCTCTCTGGGTTTTCGAAGTAGAAAAATCACCATAAGGTTTTCATGCTTTTTGGAGGCTTCTCTTCGAAAAAGAAAAGAAGAAGTCAAAACGTTAAAAAAAAAAAAAAGTAAAAGAAAGGGAAGAGAGAATACGTGCGGTGGAGGAGGAGAGAATAGGACATAAAAGAAAGTGCTGCAGAGAGAGGACGTGAGAGAGACAGTTGAGAGAGGGAGAGAGAAAAAAAAAAAGAAAAAAAAAAGAAAAGGAAAATGAGAGAAAAGGGGTTGTATCGTCTTCTTCGAAGGACTCCTTCGCCGGAGACCCTTGCCGTCGATCCCCTCACAGACGCGCCAGTCGCCATCGCCGTCCACTGCACTCGAGTATCCACTCTGCTGCCGCCCCTATTCTGACGCGATCTGCCCAACCCAGCGTCCGACAGCTCCCCCGTGGCTCCATCTCCGGACCTCTGCCCCACCGACGTTGAAGCTCCGCCAGTCCGACGAAGCCACTGCCTCGCTGCACCGCGACACCGCTTCTATTCTGTCCTCAGCCCGAAGCTCCACCATTGCAACCCGACGCCGCTCCTGCTCTGCTCTGCCACTCGTCTGCGACTGCCTAACGCAGATCTCGCCTTCGCTTGCCGACCGTGAAGCTTGACGCCGACGCCGCTCTTGCCCTGCTCTGCTTCACTTGCTCGAAGCCGCGAGTCGCCTGTTCTGCTGTCCTTGTTGTCCAAGTGTCCTCCTTCACCGCGACCCACCGCTCCTACAGCCGAGCCCGAGCACCGCCCGTCGCCCAACAGCCGAAGCCCGAGCCCTCGCTTCGCCCCGGTAGATCCTGAGCTGACTGGTCGCTTCTTTATCCGGTGACTCCCCGCCGCGCTCGTACCTTTGAGCACCACCACCGCTGTTCCACCCTCTGTCGTCGCTAGTTCGTCGGAGCTTCCCTTGCCGAACCGACGACCAACCACCTTTGGTTGGAAAGCAAAAGTTAAAAAAAGAAAAAAACTCAAATTAGGTATATTTGCTTTATTTTATTAGGCAAGTTTATGTAATTTTATTATTTTTTTATCTTTTTTTTATATATCTTGTTTTTTTTTTTGTCTGGAATATTCCTCTATGTATAATTGAAAATTCCGACATACCACCTGATTCGCAACCGCACATGGATTTTTTACTCCATTTATAAGGCTTTAGATGGAATAATTAATCAAGCGGGAATAAAACTAATATTTTGATCTTTAAGGCTTAAGATCAATTTATTGATTTTATTAGCGAGATATTATTCCCTGATCTGAACGATATATGCTATCTTTGATGATTTTTTATGATTTGTCTTGCTTTCATTGCTTTATTTGTCCTGAAATATGTTTGAGTTAGATTAGGTTCATATTATGATGTTGCATGCTTTAGGGTAATTTGCATATTTAGGCTAAGTATTTTATTTATTTTAAATTTTAGAAATAAAAAACAAAAACCTAAATTTAGGATGTTAGATTGTCGTTTCATTAATTTAAATTGCATGTTTAATTATTTGAGAATTTTAATTTCGAATTTTATAAAAAAAAAAAAGTAAACAAAAAAAAAAAACCTAGAATTATGACATTCTTTGCACATTATTACATGTTAGGATAAAATTGCACATAGTTTAATTATAGATAATATTTTCTAATTTATTAGATATTTTCTAGGTAGATTGCATTAGGATTTCTAAATTATGATAACATTCTAGTTTAAATTAGGGTTTGACATAACCTAATTCCTAAAATAAATTGGATGATATCATAATCTTGATAGACATTTTTCTTATAATTTTCTAATTTCGAATTTCATGAAAAATACCAAAAAAATCATCTTAGATTGCATACTTATTAAGAAAACAAAAAACTACCATATGCACATCATCTAGAATTAGGTTCATGAAATGCACGTCATTTAGTGATTATTTTTAGGTCCATTTATTTAAAACTGCCCATCATTAAAATTAGGACACTTGGTTATGTTGCATTGCATGTAGATTAAATTTTATTAAATAAAAGAAAATTCTAAAAAAAAATGAGTGACTGTGTGTTAATAAAAACCCTAGGGCTTTTGATGTGAATGTTGAATTAACCTTGTAGATGCTTTCGTTGCTACGAGGTAAGTTTTGTAATTTATTCATCGCTTTCTTGGGTGTTAAATTGGTAGTTTGCGCACCTACATGATCACCTCACATGTTAGGGAAATAGATTTAAAATCAATCAAACTACCTGCAAAAACATTTTTGAAAATGAAAAGAAATGGTACCAAAAGGGCATTAGAGAAGTCTAGTGTAATCCCTGTAGCCAAAGTCTCTTGTTCGTAGGAGTAAAATAATTCTCCCATTATTTTGCTTAGGTATCTAATCGACCTACCATAAACTGATTAATGATGACTCCTAGATAAAATCCACTTGCATGTTAAAAACTTGAACCTAAGTCGCGAATTGGTATAGGCTTGGGAGAGCCCGAGCTAGGTTAGACTTAGTAGTCCATTAGCCTAATTTTAGGTGGTGCACCCGAAATTTTAGGTCGCGATAGCCTGGTGACTTCACTAGGGACTTAAGTTGAAATTCTTAGTGGACTTAGGTCAATTTTCCTTTTTTTTAAATGTTTTTGTTTGGCAGCAAGGATCCTAGGTACGTCCTTAACATTTAAAATGTTAAATGTTCTTACTGATGGGGAGATATAAGGGGAGTAGTCTTTGCTAACCCTTGTTTTACAGGTTGGAGTTAGGGATGAATGTTTTAAATTCAAGTTATTGAAGTGTTGCTTGATTTAAACTGTTGTGCATGCCTTGCATTTAGCACTACACTATTGCACACACAACCTGTCGTCGAACTTGGGCCGCACTAGGATATTTAAGATGGTATTGAGTTGGATACGACTTCGACCGCGAGGCTGCATAGTAGAGGTTGCCCAACTCAATCCCGAAAGTTTTTTTCTTAATGTCAAGAGTGTTTACCTCTGCCCGTGAGACTGCGCCGCATTGGGGTATCATTCTTGACTAAGCTAGAGATAGGAGGACTTGATTTAGTATGCGAGGCTGAAACTAAGTCATCCAACCCTTTTAACTCCACTTTGCTTAGCCTTCTTAGATAAATCGAACTCACATCTCATGTGCTTGTCTATATGATTGCTGTCGATTTTCCTTGGTGAAGTAAGTTTTCTATGCTTATACAATGCAATTTATTTTGTCATGCTTTTGGTTCGTCCATGACAATTTAGGATAGTCATTTGATCAATGAAATGAGGAAATTGTCATACAATGAATCATTTGGAAAATAAAAAAAACTTTGGAGAATTTGTTTTCAATTCATGTCTAGGAAATTTGATCTTGCTAAGGTGTCTATTTTTCTAGCTCTCTTTAGGAAATTCCCTTATTATAAGAACTTTTCATGAAAAAAAAGAAAAAAAAAAAGATGATAGATCATTGTCATGGATTAATTCTCTATTTACACCTCGTACTTATATATTTTCATTCATTCAAATTTAGGTGATAACGGATCCTCCACATTCTCCCATCATCACTCGATCAAGAGCTAAAATGGCTGACCAAATCGAAATGTGTGATCGTATCTCCACTATGGAAGAACCACTTCAACAATTAACCGCCCCTATATAGCTTGACAACTCAAATTCAATCCCTCCAAGCAAATCTGACACCTGCACCCGCTCTCCCCGAGATAGTTGTCCCAAGGCAGGCAAATAAGGCCCAAATGGGTGATGACGATATGCCTGGGCTGGAAGATGACCCTTCGCCGATCAATGTGCGAAAGGCTAAGCTTGACAATGTCCCTAAGGTGGAGCTGGATGAACGCTTCGCAAAACTGGAAGAAAAATTGAAACAACTGCAAGAGTCACAGAAATTCACTCCCGTTCGACCTATTCGTGTATGAGAAGGTCAAGATTCCAAAGAAGTTTAAAATGCCAGACTTTGAGAAATACGATGGTACTTCCTGCCCAAAAGCTCATTTGCAGATGTACCATGTATGTATGGCCCAATATGTCAAGAACGAGCCCCTCATGATCTAATCATTCCATGTGAGTTTGACCAGGCCTGCGCTAAATTGGTATGTCATGAAGAATGTGAACTTTCTCGACACCTGGAATGAAGTGGCCGACGCATTTCTCAAGCAGTACAAGTTTAACATGGACATTGCACCTTCTCGAGAGGATCTTGAGAGGATGGAGAAAAAGAGGAGCGAGTCGTTCAAGGAGTATGCTGTGAGATGGTGAAATCTGGCAGCTCAAATCACTCATGAACCTACTAACAAGAAGCTAATGAAGTTGTTCATCAAGACTCTCCCGTCTGAGTTCCGTACTCGAATGGCCAACACGTACGTCGAGAGCTTCAATCATCTTATCCCGGTGGGTGAGCAAATCAAGATTGGGCTAAGAGATGGATGGTTCAATGAACCGACCCATCAAGGCAAAATGTTCACCATGAAGAAAGACCAAGAACCTAGCATGGAAGTCAATGTTGCGTATGCACAATCTAGCAAGCCTCCAATTATTCATATCCCTAAGAATCAACAAGGCGGTGTTCGTTCGACTGCGCCTTGGCAATTTACTAGGAGGCAATTCACTCCTCTTCCTGGCCCTCTGTCCTAGGTCTGGAAGGTCCTACAAAAGAAGGGGTTGCTGTCTTATGAGCCAAAGCGACCCAATATTGAAAAATTTTCTAACTACGACCCCTCCAAGAAATGCGAGTACCATATGGGGGAAGTAGGACATTCGACTGATGAGTGCATGACCTTCAAGCAGCACAAGGTCTAAAACTTATTAGACACCAAGGCATTTGCCTTCAATACCACTCAACCGAATCCCCTACCTGAGCATGAGGATAGGGTGAATGCTATTTTCGAACATGACGCCGGTCGAATCAAGAACTCGAAGGTGCACGTGATGGACACCTTGGGGCAGCCAAGTGATGGATAGGATGGCATGGACGAGCCGACACCCCCGAAGACGGAAAACCCTTATGATGCATTGGAAGGAATCACAAGTCTGTTCAATGACCTCTTCATAAGAGCCATTGACGAAGGACCTCCACAAGAAATGGGCCCTGGCCCATAAGAGTTACTCATTTATTACTTTCCCACATTCCCCTGCATTGGAATCTTTATTGCTTTATAGGAATTATTTTCGATTTATTCTTTTTCGCTTTCTTTTTAGGGCTTGAGAATCGCATTTCCATTCAATAAATGTAATTGATTGATGAATTTCAATAAAATTACAAGTTTTATTTTGAAGGCATGATGAGGTACACCAAACCAGCCCGGTGATGATATCCAGCCGATAAAAAAGAAGAATCCAAGGAGAATTCTGAGGCATGGGCTTCATCATGCTTTCTCGTGTCAAAATGTTTCAAAAAATGCTTTTCCAATTGCTTTTCAAAAAATTTTCAAAAAAATATTTCAAAACATAAAACAGATTTACCCTGTTTGTCTTTTTGATTCATCTACATTTTGTTTTAGGGACGATCTTATAGCATGTAAAGGTGTGAAAAGGGTCAAATCCAATTCCAGATTCTGGAGGCAAGTTTGCTACAAACTACAGCAGCCCATATGTGGTTAAGAAGGTACTTCCTGGAGGTGTCTTGATCCAAGGGGAAATTGATAGAATTTGACATGTCATGTTATGAACTGCAAGTATTTCTATGATGAATAAAATGCCTCAATGAGTTGAATTGTTCAAATTTGTTGCAAATCTTGCATTTTTCTTCCTTGATGAATTGTGTGAGATAAATTGAATGTGTCGAATGGGATACTTCGGAATAACGAAAGGCAAGCTTTATTCCATACATTGTTTCATACATTAACCCCCAGTGAGTTGTGTGGAAAAATTTCATGCCGCAAGGAAAATGGTGATCTCGCAAAGGGTATGCTAACCAATGTGATGAGGGGCAGTTTCTTCTTTTACCCGAAACACTACAGGTATACCCATTGTTTAGCCCTTTGAGCCCACATGCGTGAAGATTTTTTAAATTATCCATGTTAAGAATCATCAAAATTTGAAATGAATGATAGGAATTTCCTTACTCACACTTGCATCAATCTCCGAGTATTGCTTTCGCAGTGTAACTTATACGGTAATTGAAGTGCCTTAAGATGACGAAGAGCAGTTATTTCTCTATCCTATACACTTTTATCCATTACATAGCCCATTTGAGCTTATGGATTCATTTCATTAAACCCGGTTAGTGATCATCCCCCACATTGGGGTACGACAAGAAAAACAAACCACTCAAGTAGCATGGTTTACAATGCTGATAAAATATGAAGGCTGTGCGAGTCCAAAAAAATAAGTGCAAAAATGGGGCATGAAAAAGCAGTGTGCTTGATAAAAGCAAAGCCAATGTCCAAAAAGAAATAATCAAACATTGGTTGAAGTCGTACCCCCAATAAGGTGGTATTAAAAAAACTCAAATGCAATCAATGGAGTTTTGATATGAAGAAAATCTTCGACAGTGGAGAAGAAAAGTGGTGGAAATATCAAGATGATCATCAACTTTGACCCCCTAAACACTTTTTGAGCCTAATGATCCTTTCGTTTCTCAACCCATGAACCAAGCCTACGTTACGTCCCTTGTAAAGTCTCTTCAAATTAGGACACTTGAATTAACGCGAAAGTTCATGTGTTTGAAAGCATTACTCGAAGAAGCATGAGTAAGATAATTTTTGCCTCATTTCGTGTGTTCCTTGACTTGTAAACCCCAAGACAATTGCGAAATTTTATTTTTCAATAGCCTCGACTTAAAAAGTCTCATTTGTTAAGCCATTGACCAAGCTCACATTATGGTCCCTATTAAAGACCTTTCAGATTGGTAAAATTGAACCACTTGCGAGATTACTCGAACCCTTGTTTGGCATGACGATGGTGAGATAGAGTGATTATCAAAATCTTGCATCAAAGGTCATGATGAAATGGTCATTTTAATGAGAATGAGTGAAAAATCCTTTCAGACTGAAAGATCCCTCATTTGACACATCTATGACACTGATGTGTTCAGATTGGAATATTCTTTTGAGATCCTTCCCAATGGAAATTAGGTGATGCAAGATCATTACGCATGAACCTTATTTGAATTAATGCATGTGTTATTTGTAACCACAAATGTATGTTGCCTCTCTTACAACTGTGTTTTACAGGAGATATATCCCCAAGGAAAAGAGATATTACCAGGTAAGTATATCTCTATCTATACTTTAAATACTTGTCATTGCACAGGTATTCCCTCTTGAGTATATCGACACTCGATTAAGCTGTCCCCCAAAGATTTTTCTCATTCTGATTAGGGCGACCAAAGAAAGATTCAGGTCCTAGCCAAGCAAAACCCCGTTTAGGCGACCGTAAAAAGGTACGGATCCTAGACAACATTTATTGCTCTAACAGGTGATCGTAGAAAGGTACGGGTCCTGGAAAAGCAATTTTCCCATTCAGACGATCGTAGAAAGGTACAGGTCCTGGACATGTAAAACCAACTATCTTGAATCACTCTACCCTCCTTGAAGGTAAGATATTCCAGGTAGGTTCCTTTGACATCTTAGTCTGGATCTGGATGTCTTCACTTAAACATTTCACTTTGGATGTGAATGTTTTTTTATTTTTCGCGTTATACCTTAGTCTGGATCTAGGTATTTCAAGATTTTGACATCTCAGTCTGGATCTGGATGTCTAAATTATTTTTATTTAAACATTTCACTCTGGATGTGAATGTTTTTTAATATTTCTCGTTATACCTTAGTCTAGATCTAAGTATTTCGAGTTCAAAATTCTTGACATCTCAGTCCGGATCTGGATGTCTTAATTCTTAAACATTTTACTCTGGATGTGAATGTTTTTCGATCTTTTTCGTTATACCTTAGTCTGGATCTAGGTATTTCGAATTATTGACATATCAGTCTGGATCTGGATGTCTTAATTATTTTCGTTGAACATTCCACTCTGGATATGAATATTTTTCGATCTTTTTCGTTATACCTTAGTCTAGATCTAGGTATTTCGAATTCCAAAATCTTGACATCTTAGTCTGAACCCGGATGTCTTAATTCTTTTCGTTGAACATTTCACTCTGGATGTGAATGTTTTTCGAACTTTTTCGTTATACCCTAATCTGGATTAGGTATTTTGAGTTCAAAAGATCTTGACATCTCAGTTTGGATCTGGATTTCTTAATTCTGTTCGTTAAACACTTCACTCTAGATATGAGTTCTCTTCTCAATATGGATTTTTTAATTTACTACATGTTGGGCTCTTCAAGGAACCTGAGTGAAAACTAGTTACTTGTGAAGTAAATGAGGATTTATTATGTACCCCAAGATACTCTACCGCACTGATTGGTAAGTAACTGTAGGTACGTTTTTTCCTTTCATATTATGCATTGGCATTAGCGTTTCTATGCATCATATAAATTGCATTTTAAAAATGGAATTCATTTTCTACAAAAAATCATTCAATGCATGTACATGACTAAAATTTAGGTCTTAATTTATCTTTGAAGGCAACTTCTACAAGCTCACCTTCAAAGAGGGGCAGTTGTTAACACCTAAATTTTTACATAAAAATGGGTTAATTTTTACCCCAAAAAAATAAAATTGAAATTGCATAACATACAATTTAGAAACGTTTATTTTAGTTTATTTTATTTTAGTCTATTTTATTTTATTTCATTTTTTGCATTGGACCAACGGTGGGCGTGGATACGACATGAAATCTTTCACATATTCAGGTGAGATTTTTCACATATTTAGGTAATATACACCAAGGGGCATATTTTTGGATGAAATATTTGAAAAATACAAAAGAGAATACTGCGCAAAGTGTAACGATATATTCAGGGGGATTATGCACAAGCAAAATTGGAAGTGAAATATTTCACCAAAATTTAATTCCCTCCCCAATATAAAGTGTAGTGCGCGTACGACCAAGGGGGCTCTCTGGGTTTTCGAAGTAGAAAAATCACCGTAAGGTTTTCGTGCTTTTTGGGGGCTTCTCTTCGAAAAAGAAAAAAAGAAGTCAAAAAGTTTTAAAAAAAAAAGTAAAAGAAAGGGAAGAGAGAATATGTGCGGTGGGGGAGGAGAGAATAGGACAGAAAAGAAAGTGTTGCAAAGAGAGGACGTGAGAGAGACAGGTGAGAGAGGGAGAGAGAAAAAAAAGAAAAAAAAGGAAAAAGAAAATGAGAGAAAAGGGGCTGCATCGTCTTCTTCGGGGGACTCCTTCACCGGAGACCCTTGCCGACGATCCCCTTGCAGACGCGCCAGTCGCCATCACTGTCCACTACACCCGCGTATCCGCTCCACTGCCGCCCCTGTTCTGACGCAATCTGCCCAACCCAACGTCCGACAGCTCCCCCGTGGCTCCATCTCCGGACCTCTGCCCCACCGACGCTGAAGCTCCGCCAGTCCGACGAAGCCACCGCCTCGCTGCACCGCGACGCCACTTCTGTTCTTTTCTCAGCCCGAAGCTCCACCGTTGCAACCTGACGCCGCTCCTGCTCTGCTCTGCCACTCGTCCGCGACTGCCCAGCGCAAATCTCGCCTTCGCTCGCCAACCGTGAAGCTCGACGCCGACGCCGCTCTTGCCCTGCTTTGCTTCACCTACTCGAAGCTGCGAATCCCCTGTTTTGCTGTCCTTGCTATCCAAGTGTCCTCCTTCGCCGCGACCCACCGCTCTTGCACCCGAGCCTGAGTGCCGCCCATCGCCCAGCAACCGAAGCCTGAGCCCTCGCTTCGCCCCGGTAGATCCCGAGCTAACTGGTCGCTGCTTTACCCGGTGACTCCCCACCGCGATCGTATCATCGAGCACCACCACCGCTGTTCCGCCCTCTATCGCCATTGGTTCGCCGGAGCTTCCCTTGCCGGACCGATGTCCAGCCACCTTTGGTTGGAAAGCAAAAGAAAAAAAAAATCAAATTAGGTATATTTGCTTTATTTTATTAGGCAAGTTTATGTAATTTTATTTTTTTTATCTTGTTTTTTTATATATCTTGTTTTTTTTTTTTTTTGTCTGGAATATTTTTTTTTTGGATGACCCAGGAACCCCCATAAGCCGATAGCAGCGGAGCAAACCTGGGGTGACACTAGCGGAGGACCTATCACCCCGACGTCACGCTTAAGACCCAAGCAACCAAGAAGGGATTCGAACTCCTCCCTTTTGTCTGGAATATTCCTCTATGTATAATTGAAAATTTCGATATACCACATAATTCGCAACCGCATATGGGTTTTTTACTCCATCTATAAGGCTTAAGATCAATTTATTGATTTTATTAGGGAGATATTATTTCTTGATCTGAACGATATATGCTATCTTTGATGATTTTTGATGGTTTCTCTCGCTTTCATTGCTTTACTTGTCTTGAAATATGTTTGAGTTAAATTAGGTTCATATTATGATATTGCATGCTTTAAGGTAATTTGCATATTTAGACTAAGCATTTAATTTACTTTGAATTTTTGAAATAAAAAACAAAAACAGAAATTTAGGATGTTAGATTGTCGTTTTATTAATTTAAATTGCATGTTTAATTTTTTGAGAATTTTAATTTCAAATTTTATAAATAAATAAAACAAACAAAAGCAAACAAGAAAAAAGAAAACCTAGAATTATGGCATTCTTTGCACGTTAAGAAAACCTAGATTAATTCCATTCTTTCAGGATAGATTGCATACTTATTAAGAAAACAAACAAATACCATATGCACGTCATCTAGAATTAGGTTCATGAAATGGACGTCATTTAGTGATTATTTTTAGGTTCATTTATTTAAAACTGCTTGTCATTAAAATTAGGACACTTGGTTATGTTGCATTGCATGTAGATTAAATTTTATTAAATAAAAGAAAATTCTCAAAAAAAATTGAGTGACTGTGTGTTAATAAAATCCCTAGGGGTTTTGATGTGAATTTTGAATTAACCTTGCAAATGCTTTCGTTGCTACGAGGTAAGTTCTGTAATTTATTTATCGCTTTCTTGGGTGTTAAATTGGTAGTTTGCGCATTCGCATGATCACCTTACATATTAGGGAAATAGATTTAAAATCAATCAAACTGCCTGCAAAAACATTTTTGAAGAAATGGTACCAAAAGGGCATTAGAAAAGTCTAGTGTAATCCCCGTACCCAAAGTCTTTGGTTCGTATGAGTAAAATAATTCTCCCGTTATTTTACTTAGGTGTTTAATCGACCTACCATAAACTGATTAGTGGCGACTCCTAGATAAAATCCACTTGCATGTTAAAAACTTGAACCTAAGTTGCGAATTGATATGAGCTTGGGAGAGCCCGAGCTAAGTTAGACTTACTAGTCCATTAGCCAAATTAAGGTGGTGCACCCGAAATTTTAGGTTGCGACATAAATAGTTTAGTAACGATAACACAAAAGAAATTTAATACCGAGTAGATCACTATTCTCGTGGAAACCCAAGTCCTAGAGAACTTACGACTTTCAAAGAAATATTACACCCTGCGAAGTAAACTTAACCAAGAATATTTTACAAGTGAGTTATAATTAGTGGGGACAATTACACATTCCAAAGGAAAGTTACGACCCATTAAGTAATTTACTAACAATAGAAAAAGAAATAGTAAACTTAGGCAGATTATATTATTTGTGTAATATTACAGAATACAAGATCCACAGAACTTATGAAGACAAAAGAAAATTCCGTTTTATGAAAAAATATGAGTAAAAAAAATATAACATGTATTTTATTGCCAAAAATAGACCAAGAAGGATAGCAAAGTTCCTACAGTAATATGGGTTCTCATATTTTGTTACTTATTCTCTTTCAGTTGCAAGGTCTATAGAGTATAGTGAGCCTAAACCCTATAAGGAAGTTGTCTCTAAAAATTTAGCAAAGTGGCTAGTTTCTATGAATGAAGATGAAATCTCTTAAAAAGAGTCAAATTTGGGAGCTTGTCAAGCCGCCAAAAGGGAAACAAAAAAATTTAATGAAGCTATTCCTAGAGTTGTAGGTCCAAAGCACATCTAGCTGTTGAGAGCTATAGTCTATTTGAGAGAGTTGATTTTGATGATGTGTTAGTTGCTTTGCATGATTTCCAGTTAGAACAACTCAATGTGAAAATAACTTTCTTACTTGGTGAATTTGAAGAGAAAATCTATATAGGTCAATGAGAGAGTTTTCAGTTTGAAGATAAGGGAGTTTGTCACGTCCCGATCCTCTGAACCCGTGCCCAGCCTTGCTTGGTTGATATAATAGCGATGTCCTAGGACGCATCGCTGAACCATTCATTTTAATACGCATGCAGAAGTGAATAATAAAATCCCAAGGCAATAAAACAATGGAATAGGAAAGTAGGGCCACAAATTTTAAAAACCATAACACCACACTTATATACATCACCAACCAAAATGTATATATTACAATACAAACTACCCAAGTCAGGTCCTACACAAGCTAGTTAGAAAGCAAAGTCTACAACTAGGGGTGAAGGTTTCCAAACCACTACGGGTCACCATCATCCTCGATTTCTCCTTCTTCCACACTCCAGTTGGAGCCTACCGCTAAGTACATCGGAGAATTTAGATCATCAAGCTTAGGGTCCTTCGCGTCCACCACTGAACCATCCTTAGGGTTTGCCGTACCCTTTACAAAAGCAACCTCCATCACATACAGAGGTATCTCAGATTCTGGTACATGGCCCTCTCTTTGACCATTATGATCATGGCGATACCATGCCCTGTATTGATGGGGCACCTTTTTGGGTAAACCCGCATCAACCCAGACTATGGACTTCACCAGCACATACTCTAGTCCATTAGGGTGCCCATATATCAGAATATGGTAACTTTGTTATGTGAATTTCTTTGGTTGACCAAAATGCTTAAGAGGAGCTGCCATCTATGAGCCTGAAATTGTTATCCCACAATGGGGTAAGACGACGTCTCAGCAAGTTCAACCTCCTAAGACCCGACTAGGAAGAAAATACGCCCTAAGGGCTGCCTAAGCACAATCACGAGACGGAGGACTTACATTGGCCTCAGTTTCCTTCCTGCAAGTCAATACAATTTATAATCTCATCGACTCATATCAACAATTAATTCACCACATCGGATCGAATCATCGATCAATCAACTCAGTCGATTCCATGTCAACAAGACCATTCGCCGGTCATCTCAATCAATACTATCTATAAGTCCGACCATAGTCCAGGACTGCTCACTTTAGCTAATATATAGATATTATAGCTCACTGGGAGCTGTTGCAATTATAGTCATGTAGTGTACTATTTATGCTCACCAGAAGCTGCCTCAAATATTAGTCTAATCATCTGACTATTTTTCCATTTTTATCTTACCCGATAACAATACTCGTGTGTGGGTACTGTGACACCCCTCGACGGCCCCCGAATGGTTAGGGTCTCCATAGTTTGATTACCATTCTCTTACTTGACCTGAAGGTCTTTCAATCCTGGGGGTTTATATCTTTTAGGCCGATCCTTGCGCAATTTATATGGCGGAAGCGTATCCAACAACTCCCTTCCCTATATTCAGAAAACAATGCACACCAACTAAACATTTTATAAGTTAAAGCCGAACACCTTTATTTAGATAAAGCAGATGGATATCTTTTGTTGGTACATCAAAATGCCAAGGACTTCTATACTCGGCTATACTTCAAAAGATGACCGACATCTTTTCTAACAGTCGTATACTTAAAGTCCATCGTTCAGTGTCGGCGTCCAAAAGTTCCTTCCTTTGCTATCCTCCCCCTCGTGGTCATATCCAACCACTCCATCCATCAATCGGTGACAGTGGCAGCAGAGGTATCTTGTCTAGTCTGAAATGTTAGTCCCCAAACGGGGTGAATACAACCACTCAACAATAAAGATCCATCAAACTACACAATGCAACAAGCAAGACAACCACAATTTCATGTGAAATGCACATATCATCCATGCAATCATGCTTATATCTCCATGAGATGCATTCATTAAGGCAATTCATGTTCCATGCCATAAGCACATACATGCGCATGATCCATATCACCCATACACTCATATATATATTCTCATGAGATCCACTCAATGCCTTCATGATCTCATTCTCAATGCCATATAGTATCAACTCAATTTCCTAGGCAATTATATCCCATGCCATATGCACACACACACGTGCATGATTCAATTCTCATTTTGATATTCAAAGGATCTCATCTTTTTCCCAGGACCAGTGTTTGCATCCCTCATATATCGCTCGCACCCAACCTGGCATCGCGAGGAACCTCCGGCACACACCTCCGGACATCTGGCACACACCTCCGGGCATCTCGCATCCCACCTAGCATCACGAGGAATCGCCGGGGCTCGCCATGAAAATGGTTACCCCTGCCTTCCGGAATTACGTACCGACATACCACCAAGCATCCCCTGGAATTACGTACCGATATACCACCGGGCATCCCAAAACTCCCGAGGACATCCGGCTCACACCTCCGGGCATCCGGCACACACACTCTGGGCATCCCGACTCTCCCGGGGCATCGTCGGCTCACACCTCCAACGGCCTTCTTATCATTACAATGCATACTCTCATATATCTCATTTTTCAATTTCACATTTGATGTAACAATGCCAATGATTGAAATCAGCCTTTTTAAAATCATGTAATATGCATTGGGAAAAATATCATTTGATGCAATGGTTTTAAAAAGAAATCTTTCTTTGAGTTCATGAAAATTCATCAATTCTTTAATGTCATATGAAATGTATGAATGTCATCACACCATTGCACGAGTAATAATCCAAATATCATGATTCACATAGCAATTTCAATGACTAGTAAATAGCAAAATTCCCAGCTAAATCAGAATACATGCGGTTCATGAAAATTTCAGAAAAATTAGTAAACGGTGGAAGTAAATTCTGAAAATTTACCACATTGTAGATAAGATCTAGGAAAACATATTTCATGAAGACCACCCTACCAAAAAAGGTTTCACAGAATACATACGGTCCGTATGTCACAAGAAAAGGATTTTTAGCCTTACTCATGCACAGTTTTCGAAACATTTTCGATTAAATACCTAAATGACCTTAAAAAATTATGAAATTTGAACATGTGATAGTTAAGACATAGAGTCAGATACTTCAGGAAGAACACTACACCAAAAGGTCTTTACATAATTCAATACTAACCGCGCATCACAGCATTACTTGTCCTGTCTGTTCATCTTGCACAGTTTTTGAAACATTTTTGGTTAAATACTCAAATGATCTTCAAAAATTATGAAATTTAACTATGTTGTATACAAGACATAAATAAGGATATTTCGTGAAATCAATTCCCCAAAAGAGTTTTACACAGAACAGTATAAACCACACATTGTAGCATCACTAAGTCCGGACACATCCGATTGCACCGTTTTTAAGACATTTTCGATTAAATAGGCAAATGACCTTCAAAAATTACAAAATTTAACTATGTTTCAGAAAAGACATAAATAAAGACATTTAATGAAGAACACTTTTCCAAAATAAAGTTGTACAGAATGGTATAGACTACGCATTCCAACATCACCAAGTCCGAGTAGTCAGATTGCACTGTTTTTCAAAACATCTTCGATTAAATAGGCAAATAACCTTAAAAAAATTATGAAATGTAACTATGTTGTAAACAAGACATAGATAAAGATACTTCATGCAGAACACTTTTCCAAAAGAAACTAGTACAGAATGGTATAGACTACGCATTGCAACATCACCAAGTCCGAGTAGTCAGATTGCACTGTTTTCAAAACATCCTTGATTTAATAGGCAAATGACCTTCAAAAATTACGAAATTTAACTATGTTGTAGAAAAGACATAGAGGAAGATATTTCATTCAGACATCGAAGTCAGATTCGCTCTAGATAATTAACTACAAACGGTTAAAACTTCTGTTCCTAGTACCCAAATTTCCAGATCTGACCATCTCCAAAAACCATGATTTTGCCTACCTATTCTCATTCATGTCTTCCAAATTTTTGATATGTTATACCTTATGATGTTCTTAACAACTTTCGTTCAGAAGTCGAGGTGAGATCTCCACTAAAAAGCCACATGTAAATCAAAATCCTACAAATGGACAGACTGGTTTTCTCTAAAAACAGCATGCATAGCCAACAATTTCCTCCCCATAGCTTCGAATTCTCCTCACTTCCACCACATTCGACGTTCACAAATCAACATGCACTCATCTCAGCTAGCCAAAGAGTAGAGAAACGGACTCTACTTGCCTCTAATTCCTTAGCTTGACAGCAAGCAAAACCGAAAGCTCGGGCTTGGCTCAACGGCGACGAAGACCGGCGGCAACGGTGGCGGCGGCTCGAGCACAGCAGAAGGCGGTCCCTTCTTCCTCTTCGCCGTTCACCCGCCTGCTGCTCACTCGCGAATTTCCTCACTCGAACTCTCTCTCTCTCTCTACTTTCGGTTCTGCTCGGTCACTCTCTTTAGCTCACTTACACGAGCAGATTAGCCGCTGGCTTGCATGGGGTCTCCTCTCTCGCTCTCTGTTTTGCTCGACTGCTTGCTGTTTCTGGTCACTGGTTTTGTTGAAAACCAGTAAACAATCGAGGAGGGTCTCGGTAGCAGAAAGGGGGTGAGGACGGGTAGAAGCAACGTGGCCATCGCTCGGTTCTCTTTCTCCCTTCGCTGACTACCGAAGACAAAGTCACGTGGCAGCAGCTGTCCAAGTTTTCTTCTTCGTTGGCAGCCCCACAAGGAAGCGACGTGGCCTCCCCTGGCTCTCCCTCGGTCAACTAAGTTGGAGAAAAGATGTGGCTTATTGACTTGCTTTGTCGATCATTAAGGGGGGGCGTCTCGGTTTATTTAGGCCAGCAAAACCGTGGCCATATGATCCTAATGGGTGGCCCATTTCTTCAAAATTTTAATCCTCAAACTTATATACATTGCACAAGCATCAAATTAATTACTTGCATGGAGAATGAACTTGACAAGACCATAGTTTATTCTACAATCGGACCATCACTAAACATAATGTATTGATCCAATAATAATACGAATCAATGCCCGTAAATAATATAAATGACATAGTCCGAATGATACCTCCATCACTTAGCTACGAACCATCGCGCATCTAAGGGTCGACAAAAAAATTTCGGATGCCACAGGTACACGGTCGGCTTTAGACAAAATACAATTTCTTGCCACTTGAAAATCCCACCAATTTATATGATCCACCAAAATATTTTTGGCATTGTAAACCGATGCTCGGTTATTTCCCAATTAATTACTGAAATCAATTCAATTTAAGAATAAATTCCTAAAACACAAATCATGTACAATCAGCACAAATTAGAACTCAATTAAATAAACAGATCACACCGCTGCAATCAGCATAAAATCCCAATCACCGACTATCCCGGTCTAATTTCCGGAAAATAATTAATTAATTAAATAATTACGAAAATTAGTAAATAAATACTAAAAATGCGACTTAGGCTCGAAAAAGCCTAATTGGAAGCCGAGACGAGCCCAAAAAATTTTCAAACTACTCTAGATAAATATTAGAGCTTGTTTAGGCTCTAACTATACTACTTTAACCACCAAACATGCAATCACAATTAATTAAATTGCAAGTCTAATCTAACTATTCACCTAATCCATACTTAGTCTAAACTAATCAACCCTTAAACGTCATAAACTTACTAAGTGAGGATTAGTGAGTTAAACTCACTTGATTAACGATCCGGTTGGATAGAAACGACGGGAGCGTGACGGGGAACAAGAAACTCCAAAGGGAGACCGACTTTTGGGGTCGGGAAATGGGCCAAAGTGGGCCAAAACCACTGCTGGAGACCACTAAATTCCAGTTCTGTTCGGGGTCGTGAGAGCGCTGATCCGGCGACTGAACAGTGAGACAAGGACCGGTGGAGCTGCAGCGGTGCTCGGCAGGCCTCACGGTGGCGAAACGGCAGTGATATGGCGGTGCACGGAGGTCCAACGGCCATGAGGAGGCTCTGGGATGCTACTAAGGTTGAGACGAAGGCTTGGGGATGCGGAGACATGCATGAGCAGGCGTGCATGTGGGGCGGCAACAACAGCGACTCGACGATCCAACGACGGTGCGAACGGGGCGGCTCGGCTATTCGGTGACTTGCTGGTTCTTCTCTATAAAGTTTTGAAGCTCTCAAGGCACAATGAAGAAGGAGGAGGAGTTGTTCAACGGCCACAAGGGGGAAGAGGGGTGAAGGGAGAAGAGAGGGGGCAAGGGGGCCGCCAAGGCTCCATCCTCATCTCTTTATCCCCTTGGAGGGCTCCACCTTGCATGGCTGGCTTGCACAGCCATTTTCCAGCAGTCTTGGCTTCCTCTAGAAGCCTTGAAATGGTCCAATAGTCATGGGTGGTGGGGGCATACGAATTTGTACAAGTTTTCATCAAATTGGACACCAAATGCTTCTTAATTCAATTCAATTTGGCCTCTATAAATTCCAATACCAAGCCCTCGATCAAATTGGTATTTTTCCTCACCAATTTATCCCACTTGCATCCCAACTACGTGATCAAAAATGGTCCCTGATATAATCTAGACAAAAATGACCCTACCTCGAATTTTTCCCAAAAAGTCGAGGTTTACAGAAAAATCTTCGAAGACTGAGTTGACGTTCCTAAAATGACTTGTGACATGACAGAACTTTCAATTTCTGAAATCGGATTCAAATTTGCAGTTAATTTCAATCTGGCGCGATTTTAGCGTGACCTAGGCTACCGGGTAGTTTTCATAAATTTTTAGTGTAAATGACACGTGGTCGATTTTCTTCAAGCCATAATGTACCACTTCGACACATCGGCAACTCTTGGTGGTCGTGAAAATCTCAATATTTCAATTACGGGCACATGGTACCTAAAACGACAGAAAATCGGTCTAGGGCCGATCGACGAGAATTTTGCAATCATGTGGAATCACCCACACTTTGATCACTCATCTCAGTCGAATTGACCTACCCCTGATCCCTAATCGATTTTGACAATGCCGTAATGACCCTTGCAGACTAACACAGTCAAGCAGTCGATTTTTGGTCGAACTCAAGTCCATTGCATTAAAATCCCTTAATGACTTCCCCAGATAGTCTAGTTATCTCACGAGTGATCAACTCTGAGAATAACACTATAGGCGCATCGATGAAAGACCCGATTTATTCAATTGAAAGCAGAACTGAAATTCCAGGATGTCACAGAGATTATGTCTATCTATTGAAAAAGTCTATTTATGGCTTGAAGCAACCATGTAAATAGTTTTTTTTTTTTTTTTAAGTTTGATTTGTTTGTGGTGCAACGTGTCTATTATAGGAGCAAATATTATAGTTGTGTATACTTGTGCAAACTTCCTAAGAGCTCTTTCATTTATCAATTGCTATATGTTGATAATATGTTGATTGCAACAAAAGATAAATTTGATAGAATTTGAAAGCACAGTTGAGCGCTAAATTTGAAATGAAGGATTCAGGTGCAGTGAAGAAAATCCTAAGTATTGAAATTCGGCGGGATAGAAAAAGAGAGATTGTATGTTTCCTAGAAAAGCTACATTGAAAAGGTGTTAGAACGTTTTGGTTTGAAAGATGCCAAACCAATAAATGCTTTTGTTGCTCATTTTAAATTATCAGCTAATTTATATGTCTATAAACAAATTCTAGTGCAGTTGCTAGTCTTATGTATGCCATGGTTTGTACTCGACCCGAAATTTCACATGTTGTCAGCGTGGTAAGTAGACATTTAATCATTCTTAGAAAAATTTCATTGGCAAGTTGTGAAGTGGATTTAAAATATTTGAAGGAAACTAATGATTTTCGTTTAGAGTTTGGGAAAACTAGTGACACTCTTACAAGATATGTTGATTTTTATTATGTTGGTGACCTTGATAAGAGTGTGACCTCCCGAAATTTGGCCCATGTTTCGAATTTATGAAATGATTATTTCATCGACGCGCTTATGGTTATTTTGCTCTGAATTGATCATTCACGAGTTAACTAATCTATTAAGTGAGGTCATAAAGAGTTATAAATGCGACAGACTAGAGAATTCGATCAAAAGTCGACCGCTTGACCATAATAATTGACAATGGTCAATACTATACTATTATAAATCAATTAGTGAATGGATATAAACCAATTCGATGGAAGTACATAGTTGAATTGCGAGTAATTTCCGCATGATTACGATATTCGCGTCAAACGGCAATAAACCAATTTTCTATTGATATTATATTCAAGATACGTAATTGAACCCTCGCGGTTACATGACAACCGAGGGTCATCTACGATTCGAAGATGCACAAACATGGGTTGAAAATTATCGACCACGAGTCAAACGCGCGAGAACCCCTAAAAGCTACTCAATAGATTAGGTCGTACTAAAGTCGCGCTCGATCTATTTTAACCACGAAATTTAATTCGATTTTGGGTATCGAACTTTCAAGGGCTTCGTGATTTAATTATTGAATGTCGTATCATCATTCATCGAATTTTCGACAATTCTGAAATTTTTTCGGAAAAAGGAATTATCGGACAAGAAGAAAAGGGAAATGAAATTCGGATGAAGAGGCCAAAGTGGATTTTTGCTACCCAAAAGCTTTATTTTTAAGAAATTAGCATTAAGAAGATATTTGGGGGGGTAAGGATAGGCTTTTGGGGCAAGTAGATAGAATGTGATGATGAATTTAGAGATATTTTCTTAGAAACCTTTTTGTCTGCTTTATTTTTTTCTCTCTCTCCCTCTTCAATCTTCCTCTCCCTCCCCCACGCTACTTCCTCTCCCTCCTCTGCAGACAGCCCATCTCCTTCTCCTTTGCTCCCATTTTTCCCTCAATCTCCTTCATTTCTTCGCCCATGCCGCCGCCAACACCATTCATCTTCATGCCACCATCATCCCACCATCACCGTTGATCACCACCTCCACCACCGCCAGCGCCATCCACCACCGCCAGTGCCATCACCTTGCCGTCCATCACCATCATCCAGACCAGCACCACCACCACCACCTTGGCCGCACCACCATCACCGCCGTAAAGCCACCGTCTGCCCGAGCTCCCCGAGACCACCATCAAGTCGAGCCACCCTAGGTGGCCATGAGCTTGAGGAGTCACCACCACCACTGTCGAGCCTCCGTTCAAGCCGCGAGCGTCACGTTCTTGACGCCGTCGCGTCGCCCTTGCCACAAGCCTACCGCCATCAAAAACCTGTGAGTTAATTTCCTAATCGTGGATTAGGGCGTTAATTGCGCTTAGAGGATGGTTAGTTTAGTGCTAATGGTGATTAGTCTTAGTTAAGCTTAGTTTACTCTTAATTGTGATTAAGGATAGTTTAGATTAAATTTAATTACAATTAGTGTAAATAATTTTGATTATTCTAGTTAATTGTGTTTAGATTAATTAATTGAGTTTAGCTTCATTAATCGTGACTTAATTAATTAATCGCAATTAGCGTAATTAGTGGGATTTGTCATTAAGTAGAATTTTATGCTTGTTTTCTTGGATGAGATTATGCGTGATTTTGATTGTTTGCACGTACGATATCGTGTTATTGATTGCTCTATGGTAAGTTTCGCTTATTATTACAAAAGACGGTTTTATAGGTAATTGAATAGAAAAATATGAGGTGTCGAGTTTGGACGCCAAATTTTACGTGCTAGATAAAACAATGGAGTTTTAAAGTAGAAGTGTACTAAGTTTGACGGGTTGATTTCGAATATGTGACCACGTACGAATATTTTACCAGGATTTTTAAATATGAAATATTGCCAAGTTTATTATTTGAAAACAAAGTATGGTGTTCTTGGCTAAATAACGGCAATAAAAGTTGGCTTGATTGATGGTGTGCTTGAGTGGTCATTTAATCGAATCTGTCACCCAACAGGAGTTTGGGGGGGATGCCCGATTTTATCGGATGCTCGGCGGTGATCTGGATGCCGAGTCATGGTTAAGGCCGGACCGAAGCTCCTTTATGGAATGCCATTTAGGCAGGAGTCCTAGACGATGCCGTGCCCGATGGGGCAGGACGATGCTCAGTCACGCTGGAAGACCGCCGACACTTGTGTTGGTCGTGGCCCGAGGGGTCGTAATAATTGGAACACATGTGTCAACAATGCGCGTAAAATTCTAGTATATGTTCTAATTGTTATTTATGTAGTTACACTATTATTAATGTGCGAGATGTGCTAATATGCAAGGGTGTGCCGAGGTGAGGTGAGTTTATGTGTGGTGCGTGCTTAGGCTACCTTTGAGGCGAATTCGCATCCTAATCGAGGCTTAGGGATTTAACTCGCTGAGATTTTATCTCACCCCGTTGTTGTCAAATATTTTCAGGTCCGTAGTATGGAGTGTCACCCTGTGCGTTTTGGGGTCCCTTGGGACATGGAGGTGGAGACCACTCTATATCCTATCCCTAGGACTGACCGAACTCACGAGCTGGTGGTTACAACAGTGTGGGTAAACGAGGGGTTGGTACATGTGGTGTCCCACAACTTCAAAGCGTTGTTTATTAGGAAGGCGAACGGTAATCGGGTGAGTCCACTTCATGGTTTTGATGTACTGCCCGTCGAAAACGTGGAAGGGCAAGTAGGTGACCCCATGGACATCGACATCCATGATGGTGTCGTTGTGAATCTAGATTCTGATTCGGATGGGCCCGGGGAGCCGTACTCGCCTGACTATGTACCCGACTTTGCGCCTGGATACTAGGACGGGTGTTTGGAGCTTGTATAGCTAGAAGTTAACCCTGACCTTCTGACCATTTTTGCTTGTAGGTCGCATAGGAGTTTCGTTTGTTGTAGGCTTGTACATATTAAACTCCTTGGGTTAACCCGTCGATAAAAAAATCGTTGTTTTTGGGAAATCGTTGTTGTGTTTTACTATCCCTATTATTGTTGATTGACTGGGTGATAAATTTAGTCGCTTCCGCATGCGTACAATCAAAAGATAAAAAGAATGGGTCGGTGACGCGTCCTGAGATGTCGCATTTTTAATCGACCACTGAGGGATGTTCGTGTACTCGGGGTTCGGGGCGTGACAAAGAGGAAGTCTCTCAGTGGGTGCATCTATATTACTGGAGGTTGTGCAATCAATAGAAAAGCTATTTTACAGCATATGATTGTTTTGTTTACTATAGAGGTATAGTATATGGCTATTGCAGAGGCAATTAAAGAAATTATATTATTAAAAGGCTTATTTGGAGGGTTCAATGTGAATTGTGGTGTGACTGTTGCCTATTGTAATAGTTAGAGCGCTACACATCTTACTAAAGATCAAATGTATCATAAGAGGAGAAAACACATATATGTACGGTATTATTTTATTCGAGACATTGTTGCTAATGGCTATATCGAGGTCTTAAAGATTGATACAGAAAATAATCCAGCTGATATGGTGATGAAGCCCTTACCTATTGCCAAATCCAAGCATTGGTTAATGTTTACTACAAATGAGTTTTACTCTAGTGAGAGGAGAAGATTGTTTGTTACTTACGTCTAACTTAAGCCAAGGTGGAGATTTATTGAGTATGTATTGAATTATTTATAGGCTTGGGCCAACATTAGGACTCAAGAGTAGTATAAATATTATTAATCTCAAATTATTAGGTTAATAAGTTAAAATAGAGAGTCTTAAGTTTTTGAGCCATCTTTTGCAATCTATGAATTTATATGGTGGATTTTGCTTCTCCTCTCCTTGTGATTTTTCCTACAAGGGTTTTCCATGTAAATATGTGTGTTCTTTTTATTCTTCTCAATTTTAATTTCGTTATAGTTTCCACATTTTTCATTACACTACCTAATTCGATGTGTAATTTGGCAAAGATTGAGAGACAATTCCATTTTCAAATTTATATAACGATACCTGAGCTATCAATTGCTTATTTGGCTACACTCTATCAATATAATAGCGAGTCAATCAATTAGTTTGTTGTTCGATTCAAAAGGGTTGAAATAGATGCCTTACTTCACTCTCAAAGAAAGGATTCTCAAATTTGGTTTTCAATGGATTGAAATTTAATCTTATAGAAATATTTGAAGGCCAAATTTTTGCCAGTTTATTTCAAGTGGCAACGATGGTGTCTAAGTATGAGCAACTACTTCATGATATAAATAGATGGTCACATAAAGACTTCACACAAAACATGGCTTTCAGGAAAAACGTGTTAGATGATGAATCTGATTGAGATAAGATTTGGCAAGGAAAAATTGAATCTGGCGATGACAATGGAGCACATAATGACTCCTGATTATCTAATATAAAAGAATCAAATAATCGATAAATCATTCAATTCCTTTTGAATGAGACATATGTTTAAACACAAAAAATGATCAACTTTTGGTTATTATGGACAAGTGATAGATTTAGTTTATGAGAGCAGAGTTTAATCATTTATGAACATAGTTATCGATAATTGGGAGGGAATCAACAACATAATGTGAAATTATTGATGAGAGCCTTGAAGTTTATTGACAAAGTCATCAGCAACGATAGTGAGCAATCAACACGAAGATAATAGTTGGGTGGTTATGCCAATACCCGTTAATTTAGGATTTGTGTAACATCTTTCGGACAAGTTTCGTGAAGTTGCCGATAACCACCGAAAGGATTAAGGGATTATTTGTTCTTTCAAATTTAGTAACCACGGTTTGTAACTGTCTAAAGAGGAATATAAATACCCTAAGTGCACTTTTTGTAAAGGCTTCTCTCAATCAATCACAGAACTCAACATTCTTGCAAATTTATCTTTATCATTATTTTTCCCTAATTTAAATATCTATCAATTCCCATACTGTTGGGAATAAAGGATTCCCTAAAATCGATCCGACACTAAATCGAACCCCTAAACAAATGTGGAAGACGAGCCTAGGAATCACATGTATCACCGATCAAAAATACACCACGGAATCGAGCGTACCTTATTGTCCACAAATTTAAACACCAATGTTGAAGTTCGAGCGTTGCTATTAGGGGGAGAAAACTCTGAAAAGACGTATGTTCTTTTTCTTTGGAGCGTTGTGTTGTCTTACGTTGTCTGGAGGGGGAAAAAGTGTTTTTAACATACGTACGGCAAAAGGTATGTTCCTTTTTCCTTTTTTACTTTCCCTCGAAGCGTCTCCTCCAAAGGATGCATCTCTTCAACGTAAAACGTTCCTCCAAAAGACACAACCCCTCGTATCTAAACAACGCAACCTTTCACATCGCAACTGTTCCTCCATGGGCCCTTATCTTGCGGGCCGGGCTTTTAGGCCCAACATGGGCGGACGGGCCCACTTAGGCCCATCAAGTCATAGACCAAATCCATCATCTCCTACTCGCACATGGTGGGCCGAATAGGATCCTCTTTACCTCTCTGCAACATTCATACCAGTGAATAATCCGTGCGATCAACATACTTTGAGAGCTCGTTGCCATACATCTGTTAGGAATATATAGCAGCTCAAAATGGGCATCACACTCTGAGTAGATTTAGTATGCAATACCCTAGATCAATCGATCACATTTATATCTCTCTTAATCTCTTTTTAAACAATGATATATTTTATTCACAATTATGATTGTCCCATAAAACGATCATAATTGGTCGACCAGTGAATACAAAACTAAAATATGATTCTCCAAATTCGATCTTCCTCTTTCCTTCAAACTCTCAATTTTAGTTCAGCTTGCTTTTTTAGAAATGTCCCATTAGATCGAATCAATTCATGATCATTGGCAACATACTAAGATAGCAAACACTGAATAGAAATCTTGAGAATAAGTAAGAATCATGAGAGCACTAAAATTGAAGAACTCTTTTCCTCAAGAGTCTCATACGGCATAAAAGTTGAGATCAAACTTTTGCCATTCTTATTGGTCATCTCATGCATACGTAGTATGAAATACGTATTACGGTATTAACTCATTTCCCATGGAGCGTATGTCTACACCATCAATATCGTACAAATGATAGTCCAGACATACCTAATGTCTAACTTGAGTTCACATATCTACTCATTCACAGAATTCATCAAAACTCACATCTGGCATCATAGACAGATAAAGTAAAATATGTGGGTTATTTTACTTTCGGACATGGTAAATATTATGTCCTCATCTTAACACTCAGTTAAGGTGACATATCTATTTTAAGTTTGAGCTCTCGATTATCACCTAGATAATAAGTTTAAAAATCGTCTCATCTTTATTTATCACATAGTAAATAGAGGCGATTACCCGTGTGAGTGGGCTAATATTTTATCTGTCCGACATATTTCCTCAACTTTATATAATGCATTGAGCATTAAGATGCATAAACGTCAAATAAAGATTCATAGGCATTAATGATGAAAAACACAAATTCATTAAATGTGAACACTTCAGGGAAATTACAATATGCAATACATTAGCCTCTACGCAGTCATAGAGATTTTACATAACCACAAAACACATCTCTAGGTATTGGCTTTGTCATAGGATCTGCTACCATTCTATGCGTAGATATGTACTGTAAGTTCGTATCTTTTCGTGCAACCATATTCTTGACAAAATTATACTTTGTATCAATATGTTTGGTCTTGCCATAATATTTTGGATCTTTGGTGTATGTTATAGCTGCTTGGCTATCATAGTTAACCAATAATGGATTTGCAGCATTCCCAATAACACCTAAATGATCCAAAAATCTCTTAAAGCAAACTCCTTCTTGTACTGCTGCTGATAATGCCACGAACTCAGCTTCCATCGTGGACAAGGCTATACACGTTTGTTTCTTACTGCTCCATGATATGGCGCCATTATTCAGTAAGAAAGCAAATCTAGAGGTAGATTTCATTTCATTTAAATCTCCTCCCCAATCAGCATCTGAATAGCCTTCAAGTCACAGATCCTTTCCTTGGTAATTCAGCTTGTAATCAGCAGTTCCCTTCAGATACCTCAATATTCTTTTAACAGCTTTCCAATGTGCTTGACCTGGATTGGATTGGTATCTACTCACCATTCCAACTGCAAAACATATGTCAGGTCTTGTACACATCATATCGTACATCAAGCTCCCAACAGCACTAGCATAAGGAACATGTTGCATTTGTTCCTTCTCTTGTGGAGTCCTTGGACACAGTCTATGGCTCAATCCTTCACCTTTTGCAATAGGAGTATCTATGGGTTTACAATCATGCATACGAAATCGTTCAAGAACTTTATTTATGTATGTTTCTTGCGAAAGAGATAATGACCTCTTCGAACGATCTCTTGAAATCTTAACTCCAAGAATATATGCAGCCTCACCCATATCTTTCATCTCAAAGTTGGAAGATAACCAACTCTTGACAGTATTAACAAACTCCATATTACTTCCGGCAATTAGTATATCATCAACATATAATGATATGATCACAAATTGATTTTTAGATCTTTTGATATATACACAATGATCATCATCAATCATTGTAAAATCATATGCCATTATGGCATTATGAAAACATATATACCATTGTCTTGACGACTGCTTAAGGCTATATATCGATCTCAAAAGTCAACATACATTTTCTTCTTGGCCTTCCATAATGAAACCAGCAGGTTGTTCCATATATATTTCTTCCCCTAATTCTCCATTGAGGAAAGCAATCTTTACATCCATTTGATGTAACTCAAGATCCATACTAGCTACTATTGCTAGAATAATGCGAATCGAGGTAAATCTCACTACAGGAGAAAATGTTTCTTCATAATCAATTCCTTCTTGTTGATTATACCCCTTCGCCACAATGCGAGCTTTATGTCTTTCTATCAAGCCATCAGCTTTACGCTTTATTTTGAGAACCCACTTGTTCCCAATGTCTTTGAGTCCTTTTGAAAGATCAACCAATTCCCAAACATGGTTTGTCTTCATTGACTCCATCTCCTCTTCCATTACATACATCCATTTTTCCTTACTAGACCAATTTAGAGCATCATTAACATTTCTTGGCTCATCCTCATCTTATGGAGCAACCATAAAAGTTTCCCCTTCAATGTCAAAACGTCGACGGGAAACACTTTTGCGACATGTTCGCCGTATGGGAGATTGTACACTTTGTACATCATTCCCCATCATGTTCCCACTCGGATTATATAATGATGATATCATCTCATCATGTGGTTGTAATTGAGAGTGAGTTGAATTAGATTCATCACTTCTCATGTTACTCCCACTTGGACGAACTCCACTAAATTCATTATCTGGATCCAAGGTTTCAAATAGGGAGTAATCCTCACCTATTTTGCCATTCTTAGGAAATTCATTCTCTAATAATGTGACATCTCGTGATTCGAATTCAGTTATACTTCCACTTTCCTGCTCACCTATGAACACATACCCTTTCGAGTGTTTAGAGTATCTTATGAAAATACTCTTCTTTCCTCTAGAACCCAATTTCCCAAACTTGTGAAAGGGCTCATGAGTATAGGCAGCACAACGCCATGACTTAAGAAAACTTAAGTCCGATTTTCTACCTGTCCATAACTCATATGGAGTGGAAGTAACTGATTTAGAAGGCATCCGGTTAAGTATATAGGCAACAATTAATAACGCATCACTCCAAAAAAGTGATAAGTAAGTTAGCATGCGTCATCATGGACCTAACAATTTTTAGTAGGGTTATGTTTCTTCTTTCCACAACACCATTTTGTTGAGGAGTATAGGGAATAGACAACTGTCTTTCTATTCCTTTTTCATCACATAACTTTCTGAACTCATCAGATAAATATTCTCGACCTCGATCGGATCTCAATACTTTTATTTTCTTATCTAATTGATTTTCCACCGGGCTCATAAATTTTTTGAAATAACTTAATGCTTTAGATTTATGAGAAATCAAATAGACATATCCGAATCGAATATAATCATCTATAAATGTGATGAAATAAACAGCCACATGCTTTCCCCTTACATTCATTGGACCACAGACGTCATAATGGATTAAATGCAAAGGAAAAAATTCAGCTCTTGTACATTTTCCAAATGGTTTCCTTGTCGTTTTCCCTACTAGGCAATGCTCACATATGGGCAAATCGACTTTTTCAATATTGCCCAACAAGCCCTCTTTGGCTATATTATTCATACGTTGTTGGCCAATATGACCAACCCTAGTATACCACACATTCACATAATTATCATATAAATTAGGAAATGTGAAAAGGGAATAACAAACATTGGCATTACCATAGTCAACATTCAATACAATGAAACCATCTAGAAAATAACCACAACCATAATAATTTGTATACAAATACAAATCCACACCACTATTCTGGATGTTCATATTAAAATCAAGCTTAACCAACACTAAAACAGACACTAAATTCCAACGAATCTTTGGAGCATACAACACATCATGTAGGAACAAAGTGCGTCCACCACGCATGTTCAATTGACAGATGCCAATTCCTTTTACTTTTACTCTAGAGTTGTTTCCTACATAGATCTACTTAGTTCCAGTTGGTACTCGTCGGAATTTCACAAAGGATTCTCTATCCTTCGTTACATGGTCTGTCGCTCCTAAATCTACAATCCACAAAGGATTAGACTCAGTTAAGAATACAGAACTTGATACATAAGCCAAGTTCTAAAATGTACAGAGGGTGTGTACCTTCTTTGGCTCGTGACAATCGTGAGCATAGTGACCCTTCTTGTCACAAATGTAACACTTCACCCTTGTCAGCTTCTTCATTTGAGGACGCTTTCCTCTTTCATGTTGGTCAACCTTTGGTTTCTTCCCTGAAGCACTTACTCCCTTGCCTTTCCTTTTATTGAACCAGTCAGGACATTTGCGCTTGGAGCTCGAAGCTCCATGTGAGCTAGAACCAGCATGATAAATTTCATTTTCCGGCTGCCAAGAGGCAGTCCTCTTCCAGCTCAAGATGACGCACTGCATCCTCAAAGGTTTTGATATTCTCATTATGAGTCAGGTGCACCTTCATATACTCACAACTTTAATGCAAGGAACGAATCACTGCTTGCACTTGCTACTCATCAGTCAGGACATGGCCAGCATCTTTCAACTCATTAATCATGTTTGACACCTTTCTAAGGTGTTGCTTCATGGTCTGACCATGAGGCTTATTGTAAGAGTCAAACCTAATAGTGAACTGTCTCAGTCTGGTCACCGAAGTATGACCAAATCTTGCTGCCAACGCTTCCCACATTTCCTTGGCATTCTCAAAACGCCTAAACTCTCGCATGACGTCATTTTCCATACTACTCAAAAATGTAATGCGAGCAAGAGAGTTCTTTCTTTTCCATGCAGCAAATGCATTCTTATCTCTCGTGTTGTGCAGTGTTTCCATCTTCAGGTACTTCCATGGTCAGGTTAAGAGCTTCTAGTGCCTCTTGCTCTTCTAGCACATATTGGATTTTCATGTGCCATATTTCATAGTTATCGCCATTGAGCTTCTCACCTTTGTTCAACTTAGCGACTATGCTCTTTGTGGCCAAAGCCATCGATCTGAACATATTAGACACATATGCACGAATTATTAATGCCTATAATTTATGCATCCATTTTGCACAAACCCATCATATTAATGAATAATTTCAAGTAAGGTTTCATAATCAAAAGGTCACTATGTTTCCAATCATCATCCAAAAATCCTAACTTGAAATTATTATTAATATAATCTTTTATGCAAAATAAATTCTTTGAAGCTACAAAAACTTCTATGAACTATCCACAACAGCTAACAATTAACATAAGCAAATAATATTTGACATCCAATAATGATAGAATAATAATGCTTTCACATAATGCAACTAACATATCGGTTGCTACACCAACAACAACTAGGTATAAAACATTTACATAAGATGTCCATAATGCATACTAAATAAAGACCAGTCAAAACATCTAACGCCAAGACAATATATGAACTGAGAAAGATTCCTTTTTGTTCAATTTTTTGATCTTTTCTTCTTTAAATTCCTTAGACATTCTAGACAGCCACGGTAAAACAGACGGGTATCTCTGTTGACCTCCCATAGGAGATTCTTGATCTTTTCTTCTTTAAATTCCTTAGGATTTCTCCTTCGCACATTTATCCCCCGTCGGATTAAAGTCATTCCATGGGTCGCAATCTTTGTGACTTCAATCTGGTAATGTTCATCTATAAAAGTCGTTACTAGACTCCTATACCGAGTAGCTCTGTTGACCTCCCATAAGAGATTCAACACTCCTTGCCATATCAGTGGAAGAGTGTTCATGAAGAATCGCATCATCTCAGATTGTGGCATGGGACGACCATTCCATATGACCTCTTGTATTTTCCTATTAACCTCGAGAACATGATCAATTAAGTCGCCACTCTCCCATCGTTAATCAGTCAGCTCAGTTATCAACCTAGAAAGCCTTTCCTTTTGTTCATCGGTAATTGCGCGTTTAGGTGTGCGTGCCTTACGGGGAGGCATTGTTCCTGCAATAAATGCAGAACAAATAAGGGACTACATATAATCCACATAGACTTAATTGGAAAAAGAAACACATTCTTTTCCTCCTCTTTTTTTTTTTTTTTGGGTCAACGGTTAACGGTCAATAGTCAAGGTCAACGGGTCAACGAGTCGAGTCAACCAGGTCGGGTTGGTCGGGTCAGACCGATGAGGCCGGGTCGGGCCGGGCTGGGCTGGACGGGCCGGGTCGGACAAACTGACCGGCACGTGCCATGTGCATGCGCGGGCACTGCGAGCTGACGCCACGATGACGTCAGCTGGCACGTGCCACGCACGTGCACTCGGCAGCGTCCGTGCGCGTGCCACGCTCGTGTGCGCGTCAGCGACCACTCGCGTGCGTCGCATACGCCTAGGGACCGAATCGGCGCGTGCGTTGCACGCGCCTATGACGCTGGTTCCTTCTAGCTGTGCGTGGCGGAGCGTCCAGCGGCGATCTGCCACTCATTTTTCTCGTATCGACGAGAGCTTCGACCTTACGCTATCAAAAACAAATTTTGATTTACAGAAAATCACGAACAGGGGTGAAAAGTACGCGGGTGTCGAGATTTTTTTTTTTTTGTCCACAATCGGCCGACAGCAATGTTTCACGAAAATTCAATCAAAAGCAATTCATAAACATAAAAAGGGATCGGGAAACATTAACATGGCTCTGATACCAATGTTGTGTATAAAAGATTCCCTAAAATCGATCCGACACTAAATCGAACCCCTAAAACGAATGCGGAAGACGAGCCCAGGAATCACATGTATCACCGATCAAAGATACACCACGAAATCGAGCGTACCTTATTGTCCACAGATTTAAACACCAATGTTGAAGTTCGAGGAAGAATCCTGATCCCGTTCTACTGAGGAGCGTGCTGTTGCTATTAGGGGGAGAAAACTCTAAAAAGACGTATGTTCTTTTTCATTGGAGCGTTGTGTTGTCTTACGTTGTCTGGAGGGGGAAAAAGTGTTTTTCACGTACGTATGCCAAAAGGTACGTTCCATTTCCTTTTTTACTTTCCCTCGAAGCGTCTCCTCCAAAGGACACATCTCTTCAACGTAAAACATTCCTCTAAAAGACACAACCCCTTGTATCTAAACAACGCAACCTTTCACATCGCAACTGTTCCTCCATGGGCCCTTATCTTGCAGGCCGGGCTTTTAGGCCCAACATGGGCGAGCGGGCCCACTTAGGCCCATCAAGTCATATACCAAACCCATCACATACTTTAGTCATTGTTTCAATATCTCATCGTCGATTAAATTCCGACGTTTATCTCAATTGTAGTTTTTAGATATTCATCGCCGATTAAATTTTAATGTTGTATCTTTATCATCACACTTTATCTTCAATTAAATTTCGACAAAGTTTTTTACGTCATTCATTGATTATATTCCTTTGAAATGTATTTGTTCCTTGTGTTCCATTGATACAATTTCTAGCAAGAATTGCCACAAAATCCATCTCAATTTTAAAAAAGCTAAAGAATGAATTTCGGTAAAGAATATCTTGTCGACGATCCTATTTCAGCAAAACAAGAGTCATTTGAAGATAATAGCTGAGCTAATTGTTACAGTCCACCTATAAATATATCTACATACTCATAAAGACGTATTCATGAATTTTGAATAAATTCTCTCTGCCATCGCCATTTTTTTTCCTCCTATAATCCTAGTGCTTATATCCGGAACATGGGCCTTCATTGAGATTAATTTCCATACACAACCCGATGCTGGTTCTAAGGCCAGTTTGTTGGTTGTTTGTAAAACAAACAAAATGTGCTTTTCCTTGAGTTGAGAGGAGATGGGCAAATTTATAAGTGCGAGCATTTTTTGGTGTGTTCAAATGGGATGTGGGCTAGACTTTACAATACCTGTGTGCGAGTGTGCGATTATTAGACGCACTTAGTACTTTGCACGCTTACGCGCCCGCGATTTAATTAGCACTAATCACTTTATTTTATTTTATTTTATTTCGTACGGTTATCTTATTAAACTTTATTAGTCAAAATATCGTTTTTGTTTATTAAGTATTTTGGGAAATTATGAAAATTCAGAATTTTTTTATTAAAAAAATTATTATTTTTTATTATTTTTATTATTCCGAATTTTTATGTCTTTTCAAGATAACGTTTGAAATTATACTTGTTTAGTTTGCAATCTTTTACAAAAGGTTGTATTTGTTCATTTTGCAACAACCTTTGGTGAAAAGTTATCTATGTTCTTTAAGACCGGTGTGTGTGTGCGTGCGTGCATGCGTGCGTGCGTGCGTGGCGTGAACAAGTATCAAGTTATTTTGAGTCTTCTTTTTCAAAACTAAAGCCATTTTTCTATCGTTTCCTAGAAATACCTTAGAGAAATACTAGAATTGCTATCTAATATTTTCATTTGAGACATTGAGGCTTTGTTGTACCTTGGAGGATATTTGTTAGTGACCATTAGCAATATTGTGAGGCAAATAAATTCTTTAAAAAATTGATATCATGTCTCAAAGTCTGACTTGATTATTTTATTGATTCGAAGCCATATATTTCCAATATGGTTTTTGGGTGGAATTGACCAGTTCAAAACATAAAATCGAGACCTGAATTGATTAAGGTCGGTAGCCAAATTTTTTATCAGGGAATTGAATCGAATCCCATGTGATCTAGTCTCGAACTAGTGGACTAAGGTTAATTCTATTTGGCTTTTGAGTTGACCATTTACATCTCCATTCCTATTATTTGACCAAGTGATTTTACAACCCTCCAATTCATATCCATTAATGCACCATGTCACCACCCTCTCGACATGGGATTGGGGAAAAGACGAGTTTAGAGGTAATGTCAAGTTGAGCACCAATGGTCCTCAATTGACACAGGTTTTCCCAAATGCTTACCTCACGCAATATTGGATTTTTCATTTTAATTTGATTAACCCTATAAGGACGCAGGCCAGACCTTTGAGCCTGGTCCACGTATTATAGTTAGAAATGGACTTTGCAAGTCCAAGTAGCAAAAGCAAAAACCTCACAAGCCCAACTTCAAATACAAACTCGCCCAAACCCATTTTTTTTATCAAATCATGCTAGCCCACACTAATCCATCTCCTATCACAACTTCATGAAGTCTAAAGTAAGCCCATCTTTTGATATCCTTTTTTCGAAACCCATTTTCTTGTTATCTCTTTTCTTTTATCTTATAATTTTGGTTCTTTTCCACCGGCTTCTTCACTGCCCGAACGCCTTCATCGTCTTCTTCGTAATACGGAGAACACCATCAAAGTATGTAAATATATCCATCACCACTAATCCACCTATACTCGTAATCAAACCTCCACCATCGTATGCCACGTTCGTCTGTCACCGTTAGTTACCGACACACGCTAGCCACAACCTCCATAGATGCATAGAACAAAGACAGACACACATTCGGATAAAAGGACATAATGAACAAACCGGTGCCACTGAGCTTAGAAATTAACACTCGTGTTAGAACTAGTACGAGCACCTAGAGGGGGGTGAATAGGTGACTAAGATGATTTTTATAATTTTAACCGAATGTATAGACAATTTCTTTGATGAGAGACTAAGGATTTAAAAACAATAATCGCTGCAAATGAAAGTAATGAAAAGTAAAAGGATTAGGGATAGAGAATCAAGACTCCAGATTTATAGTGGTTCGGCTTAGACCAAGCCTACATCCACTCTCCCGCACGGACAACCCCCTAGCTGGATTTCACTAAGAATCAAAAAGAGAATTTACAATCTCACGACCTTGATTCCACAGTGTAGAGAGTCTACTACACTTCCTCAAGGTCTCACCACACTTCAATCTCTCTTTTGATTACAAGTATATCTCGAAGAATATGATCACAAAATAACAAGGAGATTCAGACTTTGGAATTCTTCTATCTGGCACCCTTCAACAACTTAAGCGTCTCTCTTAAATACTTCTTCATGCCTTCATTACCGTTGGCACCTTCCAAAGAAGTTCTTCCAATCAACCCGTTGGACAGAATCAATTTAGAGAGATCTCGAGCTCTTTAAGGCAAGTGTTGATAGCCCATCAATCATGCTCGCCCTTACAATCAGGATCTTGGTTTCCATAAGTAGAACCTTCCAAATATAAGTTGCGAATCTAGAGAATCTAGATTATTCGAATACGAATATAAGATCTTATAGTGCTAATTCCAGTCGAGAAATATTCCTTAACCATTTGGAGTCAAAACCATACTAGACAGAATCAGAATAGAAGTTTTAACTTTGTCGATCTGGAAACTATCCATGAGAGTAGACTTTGAAACTTGAGTCTTGATGTCTTCAGACTTTGGTCTTCAGACTTTGCCAGTAGAGTCTACAAGTCTTCAGACTAGACTAATGGAAATGTTTTGTCGACTTCAAAATACCTTAAGAGAATTTTTCTAACAATCTCCTCCTTTTTTATGGTGACAAAACTTTCCTGCATATTTGAATATTATTGCCCTACAATACAACATTTAAGCTAGCAATGATATCTCATAAAAGATTAGAGTAAAGATAGTAAAAGTTGTCCTGTACACAGATCTGCATCCACAGAAAACAAATTAGTCTTGTACAGATATTAAACAACTATCTTTATCTATCTTAATAGCTTAAAGTAATGCAATAAAAAGCAAGCAATCCAAAGCTCAAGATAAAGTCATAAAGTCAAACACAACCAAACAAAATATTAAATCCAAAGAGTGTTTAAAAAACTGAAAGTTTGGAATGGAAATCTGCAAAAACTTCTCCCCCTTTTTGTCAGCATAAAAAGGTGAGAAAGTCAGGGTGCGCGAGGAATGCAAACAAGTTGAAAGTCCTCCATTGACTTGACTGTTTCCTCCAGTTTCCTCAAATCCTCCTGCAGTTGAGTGAGAGCTATGCCTTTGGCAGTGGCCTGAATCTGAAGTTGAATATTCTGAATCTGATCCTGCATGGTGATGAACATGGCACGATTTTCATTCTGCATCGTCTGGAATTCGCATCCTAAAGCATATATCTAGCCTTTGAGCTCCAAAATGATTTCAAGCAGTCTGCCAAAATGTCCTGAATGGTTAGTTTGCGTGCTTGCTTGAACATGATCTGATTGTGGAGTTAAGCCAGTGGATCGATTATCAGCAAGAAGATTAGTGTTTGGAGATGTTGCCTCTTCCTCAGGAAAATGAGAGGCATGGACATCCTCTACACCAGTAGATGATCGACTAACACTTGCACTGGTAAAAGTTAAGAGAGGAACACTCTCTTTGAATATCTCCCCATGTTTCAATGTCTTATGGAGGAGAGAAGTATTCTTCTTGCTGAGAAACTTCTTCAGTGTCAAGCTGTCTTTGATCCTCCTTTTCTGCTGGAGAATCTGCTCTGCCTTCTTCGGCATGTTGTTCTTCTGGCTGTGGCTGTGGGTCTGGTCTGGCTGTTTCTTCTTTTTCTTCTTCTTCTGTTGTCTGCAAGGATTCCTTCTCCTGGTTCCCTTTCTCAGTTTCTTCTGCAACTTGTTGTTCTGGTTCTGCTGACACAGGAACAGAATGCTGGGAAACAAAGGCAGAGATAGGAATATCATCCTCATCATCTTCATCCTCCAAGATGATCATCCGCCTCTTCTTTGTAGGACCAGTCATAGGATCTTTTCCTTTCCTCTTTGCAGCAGATGAGTCTAGTCTGGTCTTGACAGGGGTTTTCTCCTTGAACTGCTCAAGCTTTTTGCTGAGTTCTTTCAAACACATCTTCGTAATCATCCTCAGCCCGATGACCATTTGATCAATAGTCTTCACACACATAATGTTGGGAGGCTGAATGTTCAAATGTCTGAATAAACGAGTGATGAGAGCAGCATAAGGGAGTTTTCCCTTGTCCTTCGCCATAGACCGATACATGTGGAACATGATGGTATGGGGCAAGGAAAAGTTAAGACCGATCTTGATGGCATACATCAGTTTTGCTTCAGAAATGGATACATCTGTCTTCGATGTCGACTTAGGTCTGAGATAGTTGATCACAATTTTGTGAAGCAGAATGTTTGAAGCATTCATCCTTGAATAGGAGAGGCAACCTTCTGCGATTATGTCTCTCGCAAGCTCTAGAGTTGCATGGCTAACAGACACTGAAATTGATTGGAAAGCTCCTCTTTCCACACCAATAACGTCACCCAGAGTATCTGTGTCAACCACATACTCTCTATCCCGCCACTAAACAAAAAACTGTTTGCATCAAGAAAACTGAGGTTAGAATAAAAATAAGCCGTCAGTTCAGAATGAGCAACCTCGCTCTCAGTACAGAATTCATGAAGTTGAAGCTTCTCAAACTTCTCCCTCAAATTGATGCTCAACAGATCCAGAAAATCAAAATCCACAATTCGTGGGTTCATCACCCTACGCTTCAACAATCTTGCATACACCTGCTTGTGTTCCTCCGATCAAAACAATTCGTCTCTCTTTCCCCTAAGAGTTGCAGCCACACCCATCCTAGGCTTAAAATGCACAAACATCTTCTCATCATCATCTTTCCCCTCAGGCTGATTGACACTACCAAAGCGAGGGTCACTCGGAAAGTTTGCAAAAGTCTTTGCTGCTGTTCCAACAGGAACAACACCCGATCGTTCCATCACGGTTAGAAAATGAGTCTCATTTCTATAGCCCTTCTCTTTCAAGAACTCGTCAATAAACGTCATTGCAGAGCCCCTTTCCTTCAAAGCAGAATAAAGCCTATAAACAAATGCAGGCTTAAGAGACCTTACTGGTTCTACATCTTCAATGATGTCTTCCTCTGCATGTTGAGGGTTACGAACATGAGATCTAGCGGATGAAGTGCGCTGTTGAGAATGTTGGTGCATCTGTCCACTTGGAGAGTCTCCTTCTTCAGTAAGATCAAAGTGCATAGGCCCCTCACCCGAGCCTTGTGGTCCCCTGCTTGCTATTCTGGAAGATTTCCTTTGGTACGACATTGTCACTTTCGTGGAGAGAAATTTCACACTTGTATCGCAAGAAAGATGAAATCTTGAAGAGAAGAATTTGCGAAGGAAAATCTCAGAGAGTGAAAAGTTTGTGATCTAGGGTTTTTGGGTAAAGTAAAAAGAGGAGGAGAAAGTGTATAAAAGGCAATCGATACGGGATATCTTAAGTGTCACAAAAAGGAAAAAAACAAAAATACCTTTTCAAAAATAACTGCATTTTTAAACAAATCGATAACCACTCTTGTTTAAAAATAACTGCCTTAATAATATTAATTAGAGATAAACAGGCGGTCTTACCTTTTCGAGATATCAGTTTAAACAAGTAAATGAACTGTAATTGTAACAACTTACAGTCGTGACGTTTGGTCTTCTAAGTCTGAACTTTTGAGTCTGATACTTTTCAGACTTAGATTCTGAGTCTAAATTTCAACAGTCTTCAGGAGATAAAATGTTGAGTCTTGAGCGAATAGACTTAAATAAACTTTTCTCAAGCGGCTTTGTGAAGATGTCTGCCAATTGATTCTTTGAGTTGATAAACTGTATCAAGACTTCTTTATTCTGAACACGATCTCTTATAAAATGATGTCGAATCTCAATATGTTTTGCTCTTGAATGTAGAATAGGATTCTTTGTAAGATTGATTGCACTGGTATTGTCACATTTGATCTCGGTACAAGAGTCTTCGATACCAAAGTCTTGAGTTGTTGTTTTATCCAGAGTATTTGAGAACAGCAACTTCCAAGTGCTACGTATTCTGCTTCAGCTGTTGAAAGAGCTACGGTACTTTGTTTCCTTGAAAACCAAGATACTGCCCTGTTACCGAGTAATTGACAAGTGCCAGAAGTGTTTTTTCTTTCAACTCTACAACCTGCAAGATCTGCGTCTGAATAACCAAGAAGAGTAAAGTCTCCTTCTTTGGGATACCATAGACCAATCTTAGCAGTAGTTGCAACATATTTAATGATACGTTTAGCAGCACTTAAATGAGATTCCTTAGGATCTGATTGAAATCTAGCACATATGCAAACACTAAATAATATGTCAAGTCTAGATGCAGTAAGATAAAGAAGTGAACCAATGATACTCCTGTATAATTTTTGGTCGACTTTCTTCCCTACTTCATCTTTGTCTATCTTCAAAGAACTTGACATAGGGATGTCAGTCTTTTTGCAATTCTCCAGACCGAACTTTTTAACAAGTTCTTTCGCATATTTTTCTTGAAGAATAAAGATTCCATCTTTCAGTTGTTTCACTTGTAGACCAAGGAAGAAGGATAGTTCACCCATCATGCTCATCTCAAATTCATCCTGCATAGACTTAGAAAATTTCTTGCACAAAGTCTCGTTAGATGATCCAAATATAATATCATCAACATAAATTTGAACGAGTAAAAAGCTTTTACCTTCCTTTTTAATGAATAAAGTAGTATCTACCTTTCCTTTAGTGAAACCACTTTGAATTAAAAAGTTACTTAGCCTTTCATACCAAGCTCGAGGAGCTTGTTTCAATCCATATAAAGCCTTCTTCAGTCTGAACACAGAGTCTGGTTTCTTTAAGTCTTCAAATCCAGGAGGTTGTTCCACATAGACTTCTTCTTGAATAAACCCATTCAGGAATGCGCTTTTGACGTCCATTTGGAATAACCTGAAATTCTTATAACATGCAAAAGCAAGTAATAATCCGATTCCTTCTAACCTTGCTACAGGAGCATAAGTCTCATCATAGTCTATCCCTTCTTCTTGTGTGTATCCTTTGGCCACGAGTCTTGCTTTGTTTCTTGTCACTTTGCCTTTTTCATCGACTTTGTTCCTGAAAACCCATTTAGCTCCAATAACATATTTACCTTTTGGTTTAGGAGTTAATTCCCAAACGTCGTTAATACTGAATTGCCTGAGCTCTTCTTGCATTGCTTCAATCCAGCTTTCATCAGCTAAGGCTTCTTCAATGTTTTTGGGTTCTATTTCAGAAATAAGTGCAACAGCACTAGACTCTTCTCGCCTTTTGGATCTTATTCGAATTCCCTCATTAACGTTTCCAATAATGAGTTCTTCGGGATGACTAGACTTGTGCTTCCAGTTACTGGACAGTCTGATAGATTGTTGATCTTTTTCTTGAGTTGATTCTTCATCAGTAACTTGTTGTACTGCTTCTGAATTTTGAACTGCTTCAAGAGAGGTAGATCTAGTAGAGTCTGGAGCAGATTCTGATTCTTCAGTATGAATTGGCTGAATTTGTGGAGAGTCTTGAAATTTGACGTTCATTGATTCTTCCACAGTCTGAGTCTTCTTGTTGAATACTCTGTAGGCTTTGCTTGCAGTTGAGTAACCAAGAAAGAATCCTTCATCTTATTTTTCTTCAAACTTACCAACTCGATCATTTGCATTCTTCAGAATAAAGCATTTACAACCAAATACTTGAAAATAAGAAACAATTGGTTTCTTTCCTTTAAAAATTTCATAAGGAGTTTTATCAAGAATTGGCCTTAAAAACACTCTGTTAATAATATAGCAAGCAGTTGAAACAGCTTCAGCCCAAAACCTTGAAGAAATATTACTTTCAATTAAAAGAGTCATTGCCATTTCTTGTAAAAACCTATTCTTCCTTTCCACAACCCCATTTTGTTCTGGTGTGTATGGAGAGGAGAATTTATGCTGAAAACCAGACTCATCACAAAATTTAGTAAAGTCTTGATTTTCAAACTCACCTCCATAGTCTATACGAATGCTTGAAATAGTGTGACATTTCTCATTCTGCACCTTCTTAGCAAATTTTGAAAAGTGAGAGAAAGTCTCAAACTTACTTGCAAGAAAGTAAACCCAAATAAATCATGAATAATCATCCACTATTACTAGGCAAAACCTTTTTCCACAAATGCTTTGCGTTCTTGTAGGTCCAAATAAATCCATATGCAGAAGCTGCAATACACGATTAGTTGAAACTTTATTTATTGGTTTATAAGAGTTTCTAACCTGTTTACCCAGTACGCATGGTGTGCATAGATCAAACTTTAAGTAATTGAGAATAGGCAATTCTCGAACAAGTTTCTTGGAAGAGATCTTGGTGATTTGCTTCATGTTGGTATGGCCAAGCTTTATGTGCCATAGATTAGCTTCATCTTGTACTGATATTAAGCAATGTGATCTTTCTTGATTCACATCCAGAAGATAGATATTTCCATGTCTACGTCCAGTAAAAGATTGAGTAAAGTCTTTACTGATTCCTAAGCACGTTCCTTCCTGGAAATTGATCTTGAATCCAGTATCGCACAATTGGCTTATGCTAAGCAAATTGTAATTTAATCCTTCCACTAAGGAAACATTGTTCATTGATAGACTTCCAATTTTTACTGTTCCGCGACCAATAATCCTTCCTTTGTTGTTACCACCAAAATAAACTTTTCCTCCATCTATATGGACAAGTTTTATGAAGCAACCTGAGTCTCCTGTCATATGTCTTGAGCAGCCACTATCTAGATACCATTTAATCTTCCTTTTGATAGTGACCTACAATTAAAAAGAATTCAAGCTTTCTTTGGTACCCACATCATTTTGGGTCCAGAAGAGTTAGAACAATAAACAGTCTTTGCCCAATTCCTTTTAACAAGTCTCCAAACCAAATGACATTCTTTCTCAAAATGTTCTGAGCTTTGACACTTTGAACATTTTAGAGCATTTCGGCCAACAGGTTTTAGAAAGACTTTCTGAAAATGGTTTCTATAAACAATTCTTGTTGGTCTTTGTTTGATTCTTTCCTTCACCTTTGGGAAATCAATTAGTGGAATAATTTCATAAGTCATACCGAGACCTAACTTATCAAAGTAAGGTCTTTGTATTGAAAGAATCTTATCCAATTTTTCAGAACCATTTGAAAATCTTTTTGATATGTTTGAAATATCATTTTTCAAATGAGTGTTTTCTTTGGAAACAAAATCTGAGTTTTCTTTCAAGATTGTAAAGTTCTTATCTAACTTTTCAAATTTTTCTTTCCAAATTTTCTCCTGTTGCTTCAATGTATAATTCTCCTTTTAATTTGGAGATCCTCTTAAGAGAGGTTTTTAGACCAAGACATAGTTCATCAATATATTTCGAAACTTTGACAGGAATTTTTAGATTACTAACCTCAAGCTCACTGTCTGAGTCTGTATATGTCTCAAGGTCTGAGTCTGAATCAGATTTTGCCATCAAACAGATATTAGCATAATCATCATCACTTTCTTCACATTCAGTATCACTCCAAATCTCTGCTTTGAGTGCATTTCTGTATTTCTCAGCCTTTCCTTTCCTTTTCCTTAACAGAGGACAGTTGGGTCTGATGTGTCCCTTTTTCTTACATTCAAAGCAAGTCACTTCTTTGTTGGAATCATCTTCCTCTGTTGATTTGTTCTGAAACCTTTGTGAGTTTTGTTTCTTCCAATTGAATTTTCTTCCTTTTCTGTTCAGCTTTCTGAATCTCTTTATCATGAGTGTCAGTTCTTCATCATCTAGATCTTCTTCGGAGTCTGTAGCATCAGAATAATCATTAGACTTTAAGGCAATAGATTTCTTACCTTTTGAATCTTCTTCTTCGTTGGTGTGTTCTACTTCGTAAGACTGAAGAGTTCCAACCAGTTCATCTATAGAGAGTGGAGCAATCCTCTGTGTCTCTCTTATTGAAGTCTTTATGTAATTCCAATCTTTAGAGAGTCCACGCAGAAGTTTGTTGACCTTCATATGTCCTGAAATTGGATGTCCCTGATATTCAAGACCATTCACAATTTCAGTAAAACGGCTAAACATGTCAGTTATTGATTCTCCTGATCTCATCTTGAAGACTTCATATTGTCCTAGAAGAATGTTGATCCTTGTCTCTTTCACTCGATCAATTCCTTCATAGGTGATGTGAAGCCTATCCCAGACTTCTTTTGATGTATCACAAGAGGATATCCTGTTATACTCAGTAGGGGATAAAGTTCAATATAAGGAATAAATGGCTTTAGCGTCAAGAGTCTGTCTCTTGGTTATTTCTTCTTAAGTCATCTCGATAGGAACAGCAACTTCTTTTCCTCTCTCTGATTCTGATGCAGCAGCAGGAATGATTCCTTTGTCTACTACTTCCCATTCCAAAGGATCTTTCGATCTTAGGAATGCTTTCATCTTGTTTTTCCATATGCTGTAGTCTTTTCCATCAAAGTATGGAGGTCTGGTGTTGCTTTGACCTTCAACCAACCCTGTAGGCAACATACTAGCCATAGATCTTTTACTCATAAGTAAAAACACTTCTTATAAACGAGTACACAAGCTCTTATACCAATTGTTAGAACTAGTACGAGCACCTAGAGGGGGGTGAATAGGTGACTAAGATGATTTTTATAATTTTAACCGAATGTATAGGCAATTTCTTTGATGAGAGACTAAGGATTTAAAAATAATAATCGCTGCAAATGAAAGTAATGAAAAGTAAAAGGATTAGGGATAGAGAATCAAGACTCCATATTTATAGTGGTTCGGCTTAGACCAAGCCTACGTCCACTCTCCTGCACGGACATCCCTCTAGCTGGATTTCACTAAGAATCAAAAAGAGAATTTACAATCTCACGCCCTTGATTCCACAGTGTAGAGAGTCTACTACACTTCCTCAAGGTCTCACCACACTTCAATCTCTCTTTTGATTACAAGTATATCTCGAAGAATATGATCACAAAATAACAAGGAGATTCAGATTTTGGAATTCTTCTATCTGGCACCCTTCAACAACTTGAGCGTCTCTCTTAAATACTTCTTCATGCCTTCATTACCGTTGGCACCTTCCAAAGAAGTTCTTCCAATCAACCCATTGGACAGAATCAATTTAGAGAGATCTCGAGCTCTTTAAGGCAAGTGTTGATAGCCCATCAATCCTGCTCACCCATACAATCAGGATCTTGGTTTCCATAAGTAGAACCTTCCAAATATAAGTTGTGAATCTAGAGAATCTAGATTATTCGAATACAAATATAAGATCTTGTAGTGCTAATTCCAGTCGAGAAATATTCCTTAACCGTTTGGAGTCAAAACCATACTAGACAGAATCAGAATAGAAGTTTTAACTTTGTCGGTCTGGAAACTATCCATAAGAGTAGACTTTGAAACTTGAGTCTTGATGTCTTCAGACTTTGCCAGTAGAGTCTACAAGTCTTCAAACTAGATTGATGGAAATGTTTTGTCGACTTCAAAATACCTTAAGAGAATTTTTCCAACATCTCGGACCATTGTTTTTGCGTCAACTCCTCATCGATGACCACCATCGAACGCGACAAGGAAACATGCCAATACATTGAAGAGACGAGCAGAACAAATGCATCCAGATTCGATTTTAATGATAATGAAATATAACCATAATTGGATCGATGCACTAAGAAAAATGATTAGTCCACGTCTACGCACCTTTAGATTGAACAAAATCGTGATCTATTTCATGTCTATGTTTAAAAGGCATATTATCAAACGGTGGTCAGTAAATTGTAAAGTAAAACTTAGCCATCTCGGACTCAGATTCATGGCCTTGTCTGTGAGCTGCGAAGAAGCTTCAGCTATATTTAAGGAAAGAGTTTTGATTATTGCCTTTCAATTGGAGTTGAGGCGAACCGACGAGTTTGCAAGTCTTGCTCACAAACTCGTCGGTTCAAGGACCTTGGCTGTAAAGTAGAGTGAAATAAAGCAGGTTATGTGCTCTTCATATATCAGTGTTGGCAGTTCGAGTGATGGCTAGCAACCTTTGAGACGATTATCAAGCTTCAAGAATCGATTTACTATTAATATTTGCTCATTTCTACTCTTTTTGTGTATGCCATTCATTTTTCCCTAAAAACAGCATCAATGACGAAGAAATGTGAGAATTTTTCTGATGTTATTAATTGAGATTGTAATTTACTATTTTACGAGCTTGATTTAATAAGGTAAGATATAAAGATTCTTAATTTATCTAATATGGACGTTGTTTGTGTAGGTCAGGTGAGCCCAATCCATAATGAGAGGGCTTGATTGAAAACTTTGTAAATAGAGCTAAAGTTTCTCATCTAATTCTAATACACAAAACAACCTCACATAGGCAGCAATTATAGAATTGCGTTGTGAGGGGTAGCCTTATTGAACTAGTGATGCATAGGGCAATAGATGAGAAGCACTATAGCTTTGGATCATCGCTATTCTACATCAAGAATGATAGATTCCAAATTAGGTGCACTAATCCCTTTAATCTAATATCATGTTTCTAGTTTCTAGCTATGATGTTCCTAGGGTACCGTTTACGATGGCCAACATGTGGTATCAAAGCAGGATCTATAACTCGAACTTTTGGATTTGGCATGTCCTCATAATTTTTTTCTAATGAAAATTTATTTTGGTCACATATTCGCACTTGTCTTGATAAGACGAGCATTTCAATGGGTAGCATGCCTTGGGCAGGGGCCATGATAAAGTCGGCATGCATTGCCACAAGTTCCGATGTGTGAATCGCCTTTGGCGCATACAGTGATGTCATGTGTGACCTTTAGCCTGTCAACTTGGATCCAACTCGTCGACTAACTCGGGTGACCTATCCTGGGATTTGATCCATTGACTAACTAGTTGATCGAGTGATCCAACCCAAGACTTTGACCCGGGTTGACCATTGATTGTTCAGACCAAACGTTGACCATTGACCAATCGGACCAGTCAAAATTGATTGAACCGGCGGTTTAGGTCGGTTTAGGCATGCTAGTGAGTGCATCACACACACCACGCACTCCTTCGCGCCTGAGAGCACGTTCGAACTCCGTTTGAAGCACTCTTGGTACCCGCATGCTCTACAATGTGGTGTGTTTACTTTGCATGTTTGATGCTCTTAAGGATGTGAAATACATACGAAACCCTCTATATGTGTATTTTTAGGATATTTTTGCCTATTTTCCTATATTTCTCTATTGTTTCAAAATTACAGTTGCCAACTCATATGTATATCATCACATAAAAAATGCTTAGAACGTGATTCATTGATAGCATGTATAAGGTTTAACATATATTAATGTATGGAGCAATATACTTGGCATGACATGTGATTTTAGGGACAAATTGTCTGTCTTGAAGTCTAAAATTGCGTGCGCATGGTGAATGTGAGACAAAATTTAAATTCCTAGTATAAGAAAGTTTCAAAGATTCAATTGGGTTGTAACTACCAAAGTGGTATACTTAATTAGGTTTGAGAATTATCAATCTCATATTGTGATGAAATGTCAAGGTTGAAAGACATTCTCATGGTTGTTGTTATGTGAAGAGTATATAACTGCATGTCAATATGATGATGTACGTAACTCTCTGAATGTGCACTTATACGGTTTGAACGTTCACGGTACTCCCTTGATATATTAATTGTAAACTTTGATTGTTATTTAGTCACCTTTTTTGTAAATGACAATTTCATTAGGATTGAGGTTATTACTGGTTCAAACCTTAAAAAAAATGGAATGAGGATTTTCTGTTTAGAATGGAGTAAACGGATGTTTATGTTACTCTTACTGAGGATAAGCTGACAGATCTCAAAACTGACAATATGACACCTCAGAAAGCACATTTTGCTACTTAAGAAAGGAGCAATTGGATTTGCTTGCTATCAATGAAGTTGTTAGAATATTTAAAAAATATACAACGCATTCATCTAACAGCTTAAGTTTTTTGAATAATTAGTGATGGTCCCACAAAATCCTTCAAGATATTATTGTTGGAAGTCTTGAATTCGAATTTTTTTAGGCCCATTTACCTCCCTAATTAAATATTTTCCACGCTTAGTACTAGGCAAAAAGACTAGATTAAGCGTGAGGGAGAGTGTTAGAAAATTTGAATAATAAACCACGCTTTCATTTTATAATTTAAATTTTTAGAATAATTGGTAGTAGTCCCACAAAATCTCACAATGAGCTATTTAGAAACACTTAAAAAGTGATTTGCCAGTTAACTACACTGCTAGATAAATAATGGAAGCTTTGGTTTTGGCAGCTTGGAATCATGCCTTGTCTAATATTGAAATTTGGACACATGTAAGAACTTTTCAACATGAGGAATGCCGATTATGGTGAGGTTAGAGATTACGTCCTAAGGAAGATAGACATAAAGTTCAAAAATCGTGCTCTTAAAGAAACTCTTGAAATCACTGGTCATTCTAACAATCTAGATCCTAAAAAAGCATCATTTAAAAAGGATGGTGACCATTACTTCTTTTGTAAGAAGAAAGGTCATACAAAAAAAGACTATCATAAATATAAAAATTTGTTGCAAATGTGAGCCTGCAATTAATAATTCTTTAGCATTTATTTATGAATCAAACTTATCAAAAGCCCATCCAATTTATAGTGGTTAGATAGTAGTGCAACTAATTATATTACGCTTACCATCTAAGGATTTATAAACTGGAGAAAGCCAAATTAGGATGAATCAAAATTCACCTTGGGAAACAACAATAAAGTCGACATCGAGTTCATGAGAGATGTCATTTTAATTCTAGTTTCTGATTTTAATTTAATGTTAAGAAACATTTTCTATGTACCTTCCTTTAGACGGAACTTAGTTTCCCCGTCATGTCTTAACTGTAAAGCTACTCTTTTGAAGTAAAGAACAATGCAAATTGTGTTTAACTCCTAATGATATATACATCATCTTACAGCTGAAAAAATTGTTTCCAAACCACTTCTACTTAAGGAACAGTCTTATGTGTTGTCACGCCCCGACCTGCTCTAGGCTCGCGACAACCCATACCATCACTTTTCACTTAGGTCATTTGCTTACGACGTCCCAGGACACGTCGTCGACCTATTCATTTTATCTTTTGATTATACACAAGCAGGAGTAGAATAAACATCTCCCAACCATTAACAAGCAATAGAGATAGTATAAGATATACATCAGAACACACTTATCTATATATGCATCTACCATCAAATATAATATTTCCTTACATCAAAAGCTTAGTCATTTACAAGTCCGCAGAGCGGATTCCTCCATACTTGTCCAAGAATTAGGGTTTGGGTAAACCTAGTACATCTATTCTACGAAGGCAACCTCACAAAGTGGTATCCCCTACGCGTCTAGTATACGTCCATCTCAAGGTACTTTAGCTTGGGCTCGAATAGTCATGACTAAGACCTGAAAAAGTTAAATAACGAGAAGTGAGATAAACTCAGCAAGTAAACTCCCTAGATCTTGTGTAAGGAAGCCATTCACCTCATAAATGCCTTAAACATGCAGGTTATCTATCGATGGCAGACCAATAGCAAAGCCTTCACTTTGCATTATCTATTAACAGGAATTAGGGCACTCTATCATGTGTCCAATTAGAGTATAAACAATCACTACGTGAGTGCACCATTCCATTAAGCATACGGCATTCACAATTTAATCATCCCGACATAAATAACAATAATTATAGGCACCATGCAGCAACTTAAATCTCTCGAGTCTTAGTCAAAGGCGTACAAATCCACAAACTTATCCGTGCGTTTCTGACTCAAACATCAACCTGCAGGATATTCTCATGCCTCTCAATTTATAAACAGGGTCGATCAAAGCATGCATGTGCCACATAAGTCATTGAAATGACATTTAATTCATGCACTTTCCTCATGTAACTCATATATATCCATGCCACACGTGTGCAGACTATGGCATCATTCTTATAATATGCACTTAGCATTTATTGACTTTACACACGTGGCGTTTCGAGAATCGCATGGCATCCTATACTACCATGCAACTCTCGAGACCATGCTTTCAAATTATTACGGCCGATCAGAGCCCAAGGCCAACCCGAAGGTTCGCAGTCATCCGGCTTGATCAGGCATCATCTTTGCTCCATTGAGCACGGCATCCCATTGACTTGGGGGCATTCCTATAAGGAGCTTCATTCCGAAATCCATCCGCGAACGGCATCCCATTGACTTATGGGCATTCGAACTTAATCGGGCATCATCCATGTAAAACGCTTCAGGATAGGTTCACACCCCACGTAAAACGCATTAGGGTCTTTATATGATCACACGAGCACATCATCATTCACGCCCATTATTATCTTTCTCATTAGCCAAGTATGAATGCATCAATGGCGTGCCAAGCGAAGTGTGTCTCATGATCTATCGAAAGTATATCAATAAAATATGCCGAGCACGAAACGAGAATCCATGACTTGACCGGTTACATTGAGCATTGGCCTAAGTCCAATCCAGATTGGAAACGATAAACTTCAATATTGCACCGAGACCAAGAAAGGACTGACGTGATATGATCACCGACCTAGTACCAAACTTAGCTCAGGAACAATATGTCTTAATATCGCACCGAGACCAAAAAAGGACCGATCTGTTGTGACATGACCACCAACCCAGTACCAAACTTAGCTCGGGAACGATACGTCTCGGTATTGCCAATCCCATGAGAGAGACTTGACCCGGCGTGCTTCCTTGCACATTCAAGAACCGTTGTATATTTCATCTCGGAGGCTCGGGGTGTTCTCACGCATCGACCATGGACAATAAACACGACATCTGTATAATGGCTACTTTTAATGAACACAAATAATACATCGCCATCATGTCATATGCGTGCATCATTATATCATATATAAATGCACCATTTAATCCATAACCCGTGGCGTATAGACTACTTGTCAAAATAAAGTATAGTCCTCATAATATTTTAAAAATCATTTTTCCACGTGCCATCATAACCCGCAATATGTCCACAACATTTATTACGTGCCATCAAAAATTTATTCTTCAATTAATATAACGTACATATCACGTATAATATGTCAAATAAGTACAACACATAACACTTATAACATACACTTAATATATAATCCGTACCCCATATAAGCCTATATCACATAATAGTATTTCACCCTATTATAGCATAATAAAACAACATATCAATTTTACTTATCATAACCCGATAGCTTATCGCCCTAAACATGATAACTTATCACCAAAACCTGAAAACTTATCATTTCAAATCCAATAACCTATCACCCTAATATGATAACTTATTGTCCTAGGCTCGATAGCTTATCAACCACGATCCAATAACCTATTGCTTTGATACCCTATAACCTATCGGTAAACATTCTATAATCTATCTAAGCCCAATAATCACTTATCACACAACATCCACTTATCACATCAATAAATCATCATTTAACCATAAGCAAGCCCTAAACTATTCCCTAAGTGTAATGACAACCCTAAACAAGAGTTAGAAAGCCACTCACACCAAGTGCAAGCTTCAAAAAGCATCAGGAAAGGAGCAGTAAGGCTAGCCAGCGGCTGTGAGCTACTGGTCATGCCTCCATAGCACATGTGGGAGGCCCAGATGGTGTCCGGGCAATGACACGGTGGCGGCTCGACGGCAAACGGCCTCCCTTAGTTCAACGGTGTCCAAACCGCCAATAGAGAGAGAGAGAGAGAGAGAGAGAGAGAGAGAGGGGCTGCTATGAGGGCAGGACAGCAGCTTCCTCTACTCCAAAGCTCTAACTCAGTGACGAAAATAACAGTGCGAAGGGCAATTTAAGGATGGCGGTTGTGGTGGTCAATTACCGGTGAGTCTCTAGAGGGAAAAATGAGAGAGAAATGGGTATGAAATGAGGAAGAACAAGAGGGAAATTCGTCGAAAGGGTAGGGAGAGAGAGAAAATGAGAGAAAATAAGGGAAGAGAGAGAGAAACTTGCCGTGGGAATCAAAGGGAATGAGAGGAAAGAGAGAAAGAGAGAGACAAAGGGAAATCTTGCCCATTAATGCCTATCAAATCCACATATTCTCGGACTCATATCAATCAATCTTGGAAGACTTCTTGAAGAAGCAAGATCTATGCATTAATAGGGAGATTTGAGTACTTGAGTACATAAGGCTTAGACTAGACTAGTTAGGTAGATTAGGAAACCTTCAAGCTCTCTCTTCTTTTGCCACCACAAGCTTGTGCCGCCCCTTAACTTGCCCATTTCCAAATTTGTCCTTTTTTCCTTAGTCCAAAGGAAGGGCATTTCGGCCTTTTCACCAAGATCTTGCACTATTCATGCATTATTCACGTCCTTGCATGTATTAAATGCCAAGATCTTGCAATGAAAGCTCCAAACTTGGGAAACAAGGGTTGATCTCAACTACACAATTGCCTAAGCTTGTCCTTCAAGCTTGGGCATGTGGCCATCCCCTTCCAATGTGAAGAACAGTTTCGAACAATTTTTAAAATAAATGTCATTACCTTATCAAACGGATTTGAAACATTATAAAGTTTAATATGTTGTAGAGAAGACTTTACATAACATTTTTCATGAAGGAATCCAAGCCAATTCATTTTGTATAAAGAGCAATAAATCATCAAAGGCAACCCAAAATCTAGTCCGTTGAACAATTCCAACGACCGTAGAAGAAAACCCATTTCGAGATTCCAATCTTCATAAAACGCTTTGAAATTTTAGTATGTTATAGATATAGATGCCCCTAAAACTTTGTTGAATGAAGTATATTCAGATTGCAAAGGGAAAAATTTATAAAAAATCGAGAAAACAAATAGGTCATCGTTTTTACTACACTTGGCAGTTTTCACAAGGTAAAAGAGTAGGCTTTCGTACCAATCATTTCACCTCAAAAAAAATCTGAAATTAAAGTATACTATAGATCAAGATGTTTTGAACAACTTTAATTAAGGAAGTTTTATGAGATTCAAACCATAGAAAGCTCTATAAAATTGGAAAATAGTGAAGGTCCAGCAACACGCACACTATTCACACACATAAGGCTTGGGTTTGGGCTTGACAATTTGGGTTTGGGCTTAACTCATCTAATTTGAGCCTTAACAAGCTTACTAGGCCTTTAATTGGGCGTGAGGCCCTTTGGGCTTCCAATTTCTAGCCCAATTTCACTTATCCAAAAATTCAGGATTTATCGATAATTAAGGAATTTGATGAAGCAATGTCCAATGGTAGTCTCTTAATCCTCTAAAGTCTGATACCCTTAACTGAATTAGAATTTGTGGTTGAAATCCATCAAATGCGGCTTTAGCATAATTTAAACCAACAAACGGCCTTTAGGAATTTCGTGAGTTCGACCCGTGGTTGATTCAATGTCAATCCATGTTTGATTCTATTCAATTTATGGATTATCATTGGTTGTTATGTAATCGTGAGGGGTCAATTGCTCATTCCAAAGTACGTGATCATCTAGAATTGGTTTAGGGCCGTTCGTAATTAATATAATAATCATGCAAAATCACCTGCAATCTAATTATATACTATTATGGAGTCAATCTATAGCCATTCCTGGATCAGCTTGAAACGGTTTTAGATTGTCCCTCATCGATCCTTATGGTCGAATTGTCAATCCATAGTTGAGTTCTCTAGTCGTACGCACCAAAATCCTAAATTACCTTTCCCAATAGGTTTAACACTCATAAATGGTTCACAAACCAATTCAAAATCTAATTCTACTAATTGTGTATTGATAAAAGTAAACCCCTTATCGTATTCTGAGTAGGGTTGAATTTTGAGGATGTCACATGCGTTGTGGCATAAACGACTTAGTCACAAATCTAGGGAAAGCATGTAAATGCTAATAAAGGCTGACATCCTACCTCTTCTTAAAAGTGACTTAGAGACTTTCTTAACTCTTCGATAGGGCGATGTGCTACATGTATCGATTTTTGGGTCATGTCATCGTTTGCTTGTGTTGGCTTTGTGTTGTTATGCTTGTTGTGTTCTAATTGTTTGTGGTTACATCAAGTAAATTCATAGTCTCGCATGGATGTCGAGCACACCCGGATGTCAAAGAAATGTCTCATGTGACTTTGGACGTGCGCCGAGGTGGGTGCACAACCTACACTTGATTTTGGGACAACATTAAGACATGTTGTTACTTGAGACAAGTCACGAGTCGATGCCAAAGTCAAAGTGAATGGTTCTAAGTCCAGACCACGAACCCAAGTCGCATCCAGCATGAGTTTAATTTAGTAAGACATAAGAGTCATTCATTAGTTCACCTTGCATGGGATGCTTTCGGGCCACTCATTCGGCTAAAAGTTTAAACATAAAATGAACCGGTTGATGCTTGAAACGCATGGACACATGATGGACTTATATGTCGATGCTGGGGAATGTCAGGTCGTTGCCTGGGGTAAAGCCCCGAATGCCATCCCGAAATTGAGATTGTGGACGGTGCCGACCTGAGTGAGGCCGATGCTTGGGGGTCGCCTTAAATGCCGTCCTAATAATGAGATCGAGATGATGCCGGTTGCCAGGGGGGACCGATGCCCGGTTGTTATCGGAAGAGTCGATTAATTTCAACTAATATGATACTGAAAAAGAAAAATGAAAGTTCATGTGCAATGCTTGCAAAAGATGGGTTTGTTTGATATGTATTGTTAAGTACTCGCATCAATTTGAGCGTATGTTTGAATTGGGTCACTTAGTGCTTGAATGAGTTTCATGAGATGCTCGCGTCCTTTTTTGTGACTGAAATGATCATAAGCTATGGATCTTTGGAAAGTTTGTTCGTATACACTAACTCCTTGTCTTTGATTCTTGAAAGCACATAGACAGTTGAGAGTCTTTCATATACAAAAGCAAGGCAAGGCCCGAAAGATGACTAAGATAAAGAAGAAAATTGCAGTCCACAGTTTTCACCAATTTGAGGTCATTCACACTGATATTAGTGGACCATAAACGATAACCTTGTGTAATTTTTTTTATTCCATCACATTTATTGATAATTATTTCTGATATGGTTATCTATACTTAATTAAGGAAAAGTTTGAATCTCTTGACAAGTTCAAGTTTTTTTGGACCGCAGTTGAGAAATAGTTGCAAAAAATCATAAAGGCCATAAGGGTGGTGAGTATTTTGGTAGGTAGAGTGATGTTGAATAGCTTAAAGGGCTATTTACCAAACATTTGGAGGATTCTAGGATAATAACTCAGTTTACTATACTTGAGAGTCCTTACCAAAATGGTGTGGCAAAAATGCGTAATCACAACCTTATGGAAATAATGAGGAATGTGATTAGTATAACCAACTTACTTGTTTTTCTATGGGATAAAATTTTGAAAACAGCTCTCTATATACTACACCTTGTTTCTACTAAAGTTGTTTTATCGACGCCTTTTGAATTATGGACTGGATGTAAATCTAACATAAATCATCTTAAGATTTAGTGATGTCCTACAGAAGTGAGGTTATATAATCTAATATTAAGTAAATTGAACTCTAGAACCACTTGGTGTTACTTCATAACTTACCTAGATCATTTGAAGGAATATCAAATTTATAATCCTAATAGAGGTATAAAAATTGTGGAATCACAGACATCGAAATTTCTGAAATTTGATATAGCTGAAGAGGGTAACTACTTACAAACTATTGAGGATAACAATATAGTTGGGGACTATTGTGTCTTTTTCTCTATCCATACAAACGTTTATGGAGCCTCCTACACTAGAGACTCAGCCTGATAAAGGTCCAAGATCCCATTGTTGAGGTAGTTCTTTATGAAGTTCTTCAAGTCTCTTAGGCGCAAGATGAGGCTATAGCAGCTCCACTTAGGAGATCCATCAAAAAGAGATAATCAGCTATACCACTATATTATCTAGTTTATATGAGAGAGCATGATTATGATATTGGCTATGTGGTTAATTTAATGACTTATGAAGATGTTGTTTCATGTCCACAGTCAAATTTATGGTTGGATGCAATGAAAGACGATATGCAGTCTATGAAACATAATGGTGTTTAAGAGCTTGTTGAATTGCCTGAATGGCACAGGCCCATCGGCTGCAAATGAATGTATAAGACTAAAAGGGACTTTAAAGGAAATATTCAAAAGTTTAAAGCCAGACTTGTAGCCAAGGATTTCACTTAAAGAGAAGAAGTAGACTATGAATCAACTTTTTCCCCAACTCTCCTAAATATTCTTTCAGAGTGATCATGATAATGGTAGCTCATTTTGATATAAAGTCATACCATATGGATGTTAAAACTCTCTTTTTGAATGGAAACCTTGATGAGGAGGTTTCTTTATAACAAATGATTCAGGTAAGTTTGTGTGTAGACTGAAAAAGTCAATTTATAGCCTCAAGTAAGTTTCTAGACAATAAAACTTGAAATTTCATAGTGTTGTCACTTCATTCGGTTTTGTTGAAAATAGAGTGAATCAGTGTATATACTACAATGTCACTGAGAGGAAATTTATTTTTCCTGTACTTTATATGAACAAGCAGTGATCTTAGATGACTGCATGAGACAAAGCATATGTTGTCAAAGAATTTCAACATGAAAGACTTTGGTGAAGCATCTTTTGTCATTTGCATGAGATTCATATGGATCGTTCTCGCCGTGTATTGGATTTGTCTTATAATGCATCTATTGATTGTATTTTAGAAAGATTTGGTATGTAGTATTGCAAGCTAGGAATTGCTCCGGTCATCAAGGGTGATATTGAGCCTATCATGGTGTCTTCATTTAGATATTGAGAAAGCCTAAGTGAAGAATGTACCTTATTTAGTGCACTTGGCAACATCATGAATGCTCAAGTATGCACTAGACTATACATTGCATTTGCAATAGATCTTCTAGGTAGATATCAATCAAATTTAGGACACGGTCATTAGGTTGCTACCAAAAAGGTTTTGAGGTACTTAAAGAGGACACGGGACTATATGTTGATTTACAGACATATTCAGGACGTACAACTAGTAGGATATTCATATACAAACTTTGCTGGCTTTCAAAATGATAAAGAGTCAACATTAGGATATATCTTTAAGTTAGCAGAAGGTATAGTATCATGGAAAAGTAAAAAACAGAAATATGTATCATCATCTACCATGCAAACAAAGTTTGTAGCATATTTTACAGCTGTTACTCAGGTTTTAACTTCAGAACCTTATTAAGAAGTTGATTGTATTTGACTTTGTTGACAGACCTACAATTATATTCTGACAATAACTCTACAGTATTATTTATTAACAACAAGAGATGCCTCAAGGGTTCTAAGCATATGGAGGTCAAATTTTTTACCATAAAGAAAACAGTTTAGAATGGTGACATTGTAGTAAAGCATATTTCCATTAATGATATGACTGCATATTCATTAACTAAAGGCCTTCGCTCTTGTGTATTTGAACAACATGTCATAAGCAAAGGCTTAGGAGCATCATTGGATAAGCCAACTTGGCCTTGATATCTTGGAAATTAATCGTTAGTGAATCTTCTTAGCCACGGTTATAGACAACGTATCAATTATATTATTCAAAGATAGATGCGCAGGCACATCCAAATCATCACCCCACAAAAAAAAAATAAAAAAAAAAATAAAAAATAAAAAAAAACTAAACCCCTCAAACCTTTAATCACCAAGTTTCTAGAGTTCAAACGCCTGCAAATACCTTCCCCTCTGTTACTAGGTTGTTTAGTCTCCATGAGATGGTTCATATTGGGTGTTTCTTTAACCAAAAAGGTTCCTAAACTCTTGAACGGTCAAGGGAGTGGTCAGCACTTGACAATTCTAGCTTAATAGATTCATGGCGTTTGGGCAGGCTGATTAACTAAACCACTTGAGCCTGATTAGGGATTCAGCTTGCAACAAAACGGAAGCATCCAACAAAGCAGATTCATCTAAGCCATAAGCTTTGAAGCCAAAGGAACTATATGATTCCCAACGTTTATTTTTCTTTGAGACAATTACACAAACGGATCATAAGTATTTGAACTTTTGATACATATTCAATCTAGTCTCTATATATATGAAAATATTTAATGTTGTTTCTCCAGGAGACTAAATTGAGTATGCGCCAAAAATTCATTAAGTATGTTGAATAATTATATATTAGGTTAAAATTTATGATCCTATTTAATAAATTAAAATTTAGGAACTATGAGCAATTTTTTCCTATTTTTGTCCTTTGATTTTTCTTAGGGCCACATTCTTTTCCAAAATTGCATCCGAAGGGGAGTTGGGCTTTATCAATATTTTATTTCCGGAAGGTAAAGCCATAAGACTATTTTTCTGCATCTCAAGTAGATACTAGATAGGAATCTGTCTAATTCTGGGAATATCTCCTCCACCGAATCAAGCTGAGTTGTCCGGACCCCTATCCGTGGTACGCGAAGAGTGTTTTTTTTTTTTTCTTTTTTGGGTGGTTTTTTTTTTAGTTTTACCGCCGCGAGGGAGGGTGCACGGGGGTGCACGGGGTTGGTGTGTGAGAGAGAAAGGAGGGGCGGGGAGCAGGGGTCGGGGACAGGACCGAAAGAGTTAAGTTGTCTCGTCGAAGGTGTCGCCTAAGCTAAGACTAATGCGAACTTCTTTTTAATCATCAATATATATCTTGTTAGAATTTTTTTTTCATTTTTGAAAAATGATTTACTTCAGAAAATAATTACCCGACACTACATTATTTTGGGTAATGAAAATGGGATTATACATGAGGGTTTTGAAAATGAGGCAATGGAAATAAATAAAAATCATTAAATCAATTTTAAGCATATTATATGAATATCAATTTATTCCAGATAAATTTTAATATAATTTTTTAGGTTGATTGACGTCAGAAATTTCTGATGCGGTACTTAGTCATTGCCGGCTGTTTTACGTGACATGGCCATCAATCTGACATGTATAACTCTATTCAAAACAACTGGTTTTGCTCATTTTTCTCATTTTATTTTGTTTCTTTTTTAATGTCCGTCTTACTGTTCATCATCTCCATTGGAAAGGTTCTCAGCGCCAAGGTTTTCCATCTCCGAGATCTGTGAGTTTCATTACACGGTACAAAACGATGTGGAAAGATTTACTCAAGTTTCATCTTCTTCATCCAGTTTCCTAGTCCGTAAACGGGTACGTAATGCCAAACTAAACGCGCCCATGCTCTCTGCCAAGCTCGTAACGTAGCCCGATTTCGGTCCCGGTCGGATCCTTCTGGAGGGCAAGCTTGTGACCACCGCCATTGACATTGTAATTGATGCCATAGTTGACCACGAAAGATTTCACTTTTTCTTACGCTTCTTCACATTGCCATCGGCTTGGGGCGTGACGCAGCAAATCCCCATGGATGGTGATCAACATCTTTCCAGCTTTTCTTTCAGCTCTCCGGGTTTTCTCCCCATGGACAAATTTATCTCTACATCTAAGTCAGACAAGAATCTGATTTCTCATCAGAATTGAGGAAAGACTCAAGAGTATATTGGAATTATGTGCAAAGATTATGGATTATATTAGTAAAATTCGAAAGTTAAGTATTGAACCGGCATCCGTACAATATATCTAAACTTAATTTGGCATTTTCTCTGGAAAGAGTTAGGATTGCTTATATATTAAGCTAAAATTAATAAGAGTAAGGTCAGAGATTATGATAAGGATTAGGTAACATGTGAGCTTGTATTCAAAGAGCCAGATGCTTCCATGGAGTTCCCTACATGATTTGAAGACTCTTGACGTACTCAATGTGTGGTATGAACTAAAAGAATCTGTCTTCAGAGATCTTTGACATGTGCGTGAAGTTATGCAGTTCGAATATGCGTTTCAAGGAAGTCAGTTACGCGTGGTTGATGGGAGCACTAGCATTTGAATCTCCTAATCTTCTGCAGAAACCCCGCCGGTTGACTGACAGCCGCGTCTCTGACAGAGTCCAACCACGCATTTGCCGGTTGACATGACACGCCCCCGGCGGCGCTCCTATCCAATTACGTAGTAAACTCCACTCAAGGAAGTTTTGAACCCTCTCGATGGGAAACAACTCATCAGGTGTCATTTTCAAATCTTTTGAGTGCTCCTTGGGTCCCAAGGTTGGTAAATAATGCCGTGGGAAATCCAAACTTTTTTATGAAGTCTATATTGGTCTTATCTTTATTGTGCGCCTTGTGAGCGCGTTTGAATCTATTGGGATATAATATGCGAAAATGATAGAATCTTACAATTTACGTCAACGTGAAATCACTAAAGAAATAAATGAGAAATAATAAGGACATTAGAAATTTACGTGATTCTGTCCAAATATCGATACCCACTATGATCGAAAAATCAAAATTTACAATCACTCACAGATTCGAGTATTTCCCATACTTAGATTTAATCTCAAACGCAAAGTGTTTATAAATAAACAACTCACTTAAACATAAATTCACGCACAAAATTACCACGCGTTCTCTACCTCTTCAAGGCTTGTGCGGCGTCTGAACCTGTGGATGTGCGACTTTTTTTTTTCTCTCATAGGGCTTCTACGGCTCTTCTTTTCCGCTTTTTATACGTGTGTGCGCGCGCCCAAAGTCAACAATTTGACATGGGCCCACCTACTTTATGTTAGGGAAATCCCTTATGATGTTTTGAAGATGACAAAATAAATCAAAGGCTACTAACATGTTTAATGGTTAAGTAATAGACCATGCCGATGATTGAACATGTAAAGGATATCGTCAAAGCCTGAAGACGACCAGAAAACTGAACGGAACACATGTCCAAAGTATATTTTGAAGATTTCCAGATTTCTGTGTCAAAGTCTGAAGACTGCTAGACTTTAGTGTCAAAGTCTGTTCTACATCAGAATTCCAGACTGAACGTGAATGAAGAACCAGAAGACAGACTCTATGCTGAAGCAGAACATAACAGACTGTGTTCAGACCTTAAAGCTAAATCTGTTCAGATCCAGATTGCAAAGTCTATCGCAGTCAGACTCAGATTGTAAAGTCTATTGCTCTCAGACTTTACATCCAGACTCAACAGAACGTAACTCAAGCCCAATCATATAACGGCTAGTGATCTGGTTTGGATTCTACATCAAGATTGATTTGATTGACTCAATCTAATTGATTGACAATTAAATCTTGAAGACAAGAACTTTCTATACGAAGAAGCTTTACTTATGGAAACCAAGATTTCGTTTGTATGGGCGATCGGAATCAATTTGGGATTCTACCTTTGTCACTCAACGGCTACCAAATCTTCTTGATACAGAGCTGTCCAATGGGTATATTGGAAGACGATCCTCAAGATACTGTCCAACGGCTAGTTTGGAAGTGGAGGAGTATTTAAGGAGATGAAGGACCGATGAGCAAGTAAGAGACGGAGCGTAGAATTTATAATTCCAAAGTCTGAGCGATCTTCTATCATACACTTGTCTCTCGTGAGCTTAAACGTTTGTGATCTTGAGAGAAATACCAAAAGAGTGACTTAGTGAGATAGTGTGATCTACTACTAAGTGTTTGCACTCAAAGTTGTAATCTCTTGTTGATTGCATAGTGGAATCCAGCCAAGAAGGCTGTTAGCGTGGGAGAGTGGACGTAGGCTTGGATTAAGCCGAACCACTATAAATATTGTGTTCTTATTCTCTTCTCTAAACTCTTTATTGTGTTAAAGTCTGATCTCGCTCAAAGTTTACTCTTCTTCAGACTTTGCTCACAACTTATTTTATTCCGCATATATTTGTCAAGGTTTTGTTTAAACACCTATTCACCCCCCTCTAGGTGTTCTTACTAGTCCTCTCAATTGGTATCAGAGCTAAGTGCTCGGTTTATAAAAGTGTTTTTACTTTTGAGCTAAAGATCTTTTATGGCTAGTATCTTGGCACCAGGACTTATGGAGGGACAAAGCAACATAAGGCCACCATATTTTGATGGAAATGAATACAACGTGTGGAAGAATAAAATGAAAGCATTCCTAAGATCCAGAGATCCCTTGCAATGGGATGTTGTGGAAAGAGGAATCAATCCCACTGCCGCGTCTACATCAAAAAAGAATGGCAAAGACAAAGAAACCGAACCCCCCGCTCCTATGTCTCGGACGGAGATGTCCAAAAGAGAAGCGCTTGATGCAAAAGCCATTTATTCTTTATATTGCGCTTTATCTCTTACTGAATATAACAGAATCTCTTCATGTGAAACAGCAAAAGAAGTTTGGGATAGACTTCATGTTACATATGAAGGGACTGATCGTGTAAAAGAGACAAGAGTAAATTTCCTGCTTGGCCAATATGAATCCTTCAAGATGAAGCCAGGAGAGTCGATTGGAGATATGTTCAATCGTTTTACATAAATTGTAAACGGTTTGGCATATCAAGGTCATCCAATTTCTTCTCCAATGAAGGTCAACAAACTCTTGCGAGGTCTCTCAAAAGATTGGAACCATGTCAAGACTTCAATCCGGGAAACTCAGAGGATTATGCAACTCTCCGTTGATGAATTGATTGGCACTCTTCAATCCTATGAAGTGGAACAAATCAATGATGAAGATCCCGAAGGTAAGAAGAAGTCCATCGCTTTAATATCTAACTCTGATTTTGATGATACAGATTCAGAAAATGATATGGACGACGAAGAACTTGCTTTTATGATCAAGAGATTCAAAAAGCAAAGTAGAGAAGGAAGGAAATTCAATGAAAGAAAACAATACAAGCAAAATGGGCAGAAAAGAACCATGAAAGAAGATGATGAGCAAGGATATATATGCTTGATGGCACATTCAGAATCAGAGTCTGACTCAGACACAAACTCAGAATCCGATGAGGAAATCAAGGTAAGCAATTCAAAAATTCCTATCAAAGTCTCAAAATATATAAATGAGCTTTGCTTAAATCTCAAATCTTATCTTAAAAGGATCTCCGAACTTAAAAAGGAGAATTCTCGGCTTAGGCAACAGGATCTTTCTCAAAAAGAAAAGTTTGAAATTTTGCAAAAAGATTTTCTACAAATAAAAGAAAGTCGAGATTTACTTGTCAAAGAAAATGATTTTTTAAAGAAAGAATTTTCAAATATTTCGACAAGATTTTCAAATGGATCAAAAACATTAGAGCATATCCTTTCTATACAAGTTCCTTACTATAATAAGTCGGGACTTGGTTTCAATAAGGAAAGTGATTCTCTAATAGATTTTCCTAAAGTCAAGGAGAGACTCAAACAAAGACCTCCTAAACTTGTGTACAAGAATCATTTTCAAAAAGTGTTTACAAAACCTGTTGGTCGAAATGCCCTCAAGTGTTCAAATTGTGGAGATTTAGAATACTTTGAGAAAGAATGTCCTAAAGTCTGGAGATCTATTAAGGATAATTGGGTAAAAATAGCAAACTCTACTAACTCTCATGGACCCAAGAAAAAATGGGTACCAAAGAAAAGATGAGTTGTTTTTGCAGGAATTAAAAGAAGAGAAGAAAGAGAGTTTGGTAAGGAATGTATATTTTCTATTCTCAATTTGATTTGAGTGCACAATTTAAAATTTCTCATTATGCTTGATATTCGATATATCCTTGGTTGATTCAGATTTTATAATGATCATATTTTTTTTAAGAAAGAATCGTGTGATTTGTTTTTGTGATTCGTAAAGTTGAGATTTGATTTGATATGTGTGCTTATTTTTGATATCTTGCTTAGAGACAATTGAGTTTATTTGATATTATAATCTCAGATTTTGTCATATTTTGCAAAGTGAAAATCTGTTTTGCGTAATGTTAATTATGCAAGATATGCTTAGATATTCAAGAATTTTATTCTCTCTAATTTTATCGTGCTATGATCAAGTGAGAATTTTTTTTTGATATTATTGAAATGTTCTTTCCTTAAATAATATGTTATGATGAGTTTGGAAAGAATATTTGATTATGGAGATTTCATATTTTGCTCTAACGAAAAAGGAAGGATCCAAATTGATGGATACCAAAAAGGATATGAGTTGATTGCAGGAAATTCAATAAGGCAAGAATGATTGCGAATCTACGCAGATTTTGGTGCAATCAGAAAAGTATCTCCTACAAAGATTGGTAATGATCCTCTTTTAATCAATGGTATATTTCGAACATATACCTTGGGTAAGAGATTTTTTTCCACCATACAAATTTCTACGTGCATTTATCCTGATTTTGGACGATTGCTTATCATTAATATTGCAAATATTTCTTCTCATAAATATAAGGCATTGCAATATTTTTTTTCCTTGATTTGGCACGTGATAGCAATATCATCTTTATTTTTGTGAAATGCATTTATAATATATTTTTGAGATTTATGCTTAAGAAAATCCATTTGATCTCGAAATACATTATTGCATATTCATGGATATACTTGCTATATTCTTAGAAGATATCTTATATCTAGCAAGTTTTGATCCGCAAATCAGAGGAAGGTATTACATGATATTTTTGCAAGGATTGTTATCCATTATACAAGATTTTGCAGGTGGCAATAGAATCTTCCATATGAATTTTGGAAAGCTTGATCAGAAAATTATGAAGATTCTATACTATCTTTTGGAGGCTAAAAAATTCCTTCCTTGTGCAAAGTTTTTGCAAATTGTTAAGGAAATCCCTAATGTGTCATATGAAAGGTTGAGTAGCTCTGATTTTAAATATTTGATAATCTTATATATGCTATTCAATTTATTTATGTGAAAAAAAAGGGGCATTATATATTATGTGGATATTATTACAGCCTATTTGTGCAAAAAGTTTGTTAAGTTTATGCAGATTGAATTCGAGAAGAGCTTGATTGAAGAAAATAAATTTTTGTCTCAAATTTCAAAATGCAATTGATCATTGCGGATGTTGTTGCTGCAAAAGAAATACTGGAAAAATATTCTGCTCAGCGTGCACAAGCAACAATTGTTTCTATTCGCAAATATTGTCATGATGACAGGGGGAGAAAGCGAATCCAAGAAAAAGAAAGGAAAGAATCGTGATCATCTCAAAAAGGCAACAAATTGAGAGGGAGCTTTGATCAATTATGGAAAAATCTTTTTGAATTGATCGTGATCTTGTTTATTATGGAATATCGGAAAAGGTTAATGTGTTGGAACTTACCAAGTTCTACAAAATCCGGTTAGTGCATTTTTTTTGTCATAACAAATCTTTTATTGGTATTATCTTTTTATTATGACAAAAAGGATAAGTGAATTTTATAATGCATCCGTGATTTTTATTTGCCGATATATATGATTGAAGTGAGCTATATTGCATATCTTTAATATTCGATTTATAAAAGCTGATTTTTGGAAATCATTTGTTATCGCTTTATATTCTCTACATCATACTATTTCTATTGTTATCGCTTTTTGATTATGACAAAAAGGGGGAGAAGATATGAATATGCATATGCGTTGATTGTTTGATTTTATTGCATAATATTGAGCTGCGATTATTTTTCTATATATTGTTATGCTCAATCTATTTGCTATCTTTTGATATCCTTTGATTTAAATTAATATCTTTAAAAGTATGCATATTCAGAGATTGTTTTGTCATCATCAAAAAGGGGGAGATTGTTAGGGAAATCCCTTATGATGTTTTGAAGATGACAAAATAAATCAAAGGCTACTAACATGTTTAATGGTTAAGTAATAGACCATGCCGATGATTGAACATGTAAAGGATATCATCAAAGCCTGAAGACGACCAGAAAACTGAACGGAACACATGTCCAAAGTATATTCTGAAGATTTCCAGATTTCTGTGTCAAAGTCTGAAGACTGCTAGACTTTAGTGTCAAAGTCTGTTCTACATCAGAATTCCAGACTGAACGTGAATGAAGAACCAGAAGACAGACTCTATGCTGAAGCAGAACATAACAGACTGTGTTCAGACCTTAAAGCTAAATCTGTTCAGACCCAGATTGCAAAGTCTATCGCAGTCAGACTCAGATTGTAAAGTCTATTGCTCTCAGACTTTACATCCAGACTCAACAGAACGTAACTCAAGCCCAATCATATAATGGCTAGTGATCTGGTTTGGATTCTACATCAAGATTGATTTGATTGACTCAATCTAATTGATTGACAATTAAATCTTGAAGACAAGAACTTTCTATACGAATAAGCTTTACTTATGGAAACCAAGATTTCGTTTGTATGGGCGATCGGAATCAATTTGGGATTCTACCTTTGTCACTCAACGGCTACCAAATCTTCTTGATACAGAGCTGTCCAATGGGTATATTGGAAGACGATCCTCAAGATGCTGTCCAACGGCTAGTTTTGGAAGTGGAGGAGTATTTAAGGAGATGAAGGACCGATGAGCAAGTAAGAGACGGAGCGTAGAATTTATAATTCCAAAGTCTGAGCGATCTTCTATCATACACTTGTCTCTCGTGAGCTTAAACGTTTGTGATCTTGAGAGAAATACCAAAAGAGTGACTTAGTGAGATAGTGTGATCTACTACTAAGTGTTTGCACTCAAAGTTGTAATCTCTTGTTGATTGCATAGTGGAATCCAGCCAAGAAGGCTGTTAGCGTGGGAGAGTGGACGTAGGCTTGGATTAAGCCGAACCACTATAAATATTGTGTTCTTATTTTCTTCTCTAAACTCTTTATTGTGTTAAAGTCTGATCTCGCTCAAAGTCTACTCTTCTTCAGACTTTGCTCACAACTTATTTTATTCCGCATATATTTGTCAAGGTTTTGTTTAAACACCTATTCACCCCCTCTAGGTGTTCTTACTAGTCCTCTCACTTTAGTCTTCAACTTGAACAAGACTTTTGCTGAAGAAAGAAATCCTTACTTTTATCTTTTATTTTATTTCCTCTTTTGTGGCTGTGATAGGTTAACTTCCTCCTTTTGTTTCCTTACTTATTTTGCACGTCCGAAAGAAAGTCCAATAAGAAAAAAGACTTCTTCATCCAATTTGTAATCCACTTGAAAAATCTTTCTCAACAAAATTCAATTTAATAAATCGTTATCTGAATTCAAACTCGAGACAATAATTTAACAGGATTCATGGAAGCAATCACTCAGATCTTCCCCTAACCCAACCTGGGACTGGACCAGAGGGAACCAGAGCATGGGGATGATAAGGCATTTGTCTCATTGGAAGGAAGAGATAAGACAAGGACCCCCTGGTAGAGTTAAAAAGGAGAAGGCTCTTTTGTTGTCATCCTCAGACCAATCGTTAGAAGGGCCAACTACGAGATTTTAAAAGACAAGTAGAAAGCAAGCCGAATCTATGGATTGAGTGACTAACTATTCTAGGAGTGGGGCTGTTATTTGTATATCTTGATTTTGCTATGCTCAATAAGAACCCAGAATAGCGGAAAACCTTGTCTTTTTCATTGGCATTGAACTACTTACTTCAATAGTTGTGATCGCTAGAGTGCCACGCGTTAGGAGATATCGGAGGAGATAGTGGAATCCAAGAATATGAGGGATGGGCTTGCAGAAATTTTCTAAGTGGACATCAGGTGAGTGTGCTACACTTCAGGACCAGTGAACATACTTCAATCACTCTTTTATCCGATTACGTAGTAAACTCCACTCAAGGAAGTCTTGGACCCTCCCAGTGGGAAACAACTCATCAGGTGTGAGGGAATGCACTCTGACTGATATCATTTAGGCAGCAGAAAGACATGTGCCTGCTGTCCAAGAAATAGGGCTGGATTATCACTTCGATTAACCGCAATCAGCTCTTTGCCTTTCTGCTTCAAAGAAAGAGGTGGGGAGAACACGAGTCCTAGTCGTTGCGCTGTGGCCCCTTTCCCAGCTCCTGCCCACTTGTAACTCTTCTTTGGACTTCTCTTATCAGCTCCGGCTATCCCCCTTTCGATGCCCTCGTCAATGCCTTGATCGATTCCTATCGTACTCATTTGTCAACTAGAAAATTTGGATTTTAGTAAACCAACCGCTTTCGCCAAGAAATGCAATTCAAGAATGATAATCGGGTTCAGTCAATTACGCGTGGTGGATAGGAGCACCGGCATTTGACATCACCTAATCTTCCGCACAAAATCCGTCGATTGACTGACGGCCGTGTCTCTGTTAAACCAACCCAACAAGTTTGACTTGACTAGAGGGGGAAGACAAGGCAAGCACTTATTTATCAAAAGAAAAGGAGGCATGGACTAAAAGCATCTTTCGCTATTTATCAATCCTTTTATGCAGCAGAAAAGCATCTTTCTTTTCAACTTTTCCTCTCAAATTGCCATACACAAAAGGGCAGAGTCAGACCAACGCAAACGAAGGGCTGCCCCGTTTCGTTTTGAGGCGTCCTTTTGTGGTGGTTGTCGCCACGATTCTTCTGTATGGTTGCATTCAATCTTCTCGAGATGAAGAACAAGAGTGCAGATAAAATTACTAATTATGAACTAGTTCGAATTCTTTCCAAGAGAATCTCTCGTAATTTCTTAACAGTACATTCATTTTCAGTGGATAGTTCATATTATCAAAATAGACATAGTCCTAATAGTAAAGTTCAATCATTCCATCTAATACCAAAGAAATATTTCTCAACCATCTATACCAAAGCATTCTTTCTCAAGTTTGGAAACAATTACTCATTATTTATCATATTTGGAAGCATGCTTGTTGCAAAATATAGCTCTAAAATTTTGAAAAAAAAGTTTCTAACAATAACTCCGTAGACTTCCCAATGTAAAGAAATTGGATAATTTTGGTGGGGCCCAGATTTACAGATGAATATGCAAACTTTTTTCTTTTATATATAGTTGTCTGACATTTTGGATGTGGTGGGAAAAAAGAACTACAAAGAAAGTCATTAGAATGCGAACTTTTTTTCTTTTTATATAATTGTCTGACATTTTGGATGTGGTGGGAAAAAAGAACTACAAAGAAAGTCATTAGAATTTTATTTAATAGACAGCAAGAGAGGCCATTGCTTAATAGTTGTAACAGTAAGACGATTTCGAACAAAGTAAGACATGTAATTGAAGCAAATGCCTCATCATATTTATAACTTGTAAGTCATGATCTGCCAATCAAATACAGTATCTCTGGAAATTTCCCCCAACTAAGGGAAGTGACATCTAAAGGGGGAGGTCCACTGGAAAGTGAAGATGTACATTGCACCGCTCTAAATCATTAACCTTTAATATGACATTGTCCGGATTAATTTTCAAACGCAAGTTGGTTTGTTTCAACTCAACTTGCATTTGAGGTGATGTCAGCAGTATTAGGACATTTACTTGATTCCGTATATCTCTCAAAGTTATGCATATATCTCATTTGATAAAGCATATCCTTGATTGATTATATTTGATATTTTGTTTATTTTGTTACCTTAGATAACCATCTTATAAAGCTAATAAATAGGTTAATGTATTCTTCATTATATAAATTAAAGTATAAAGAAATTCCATACTACAAAGTGCACTCGATGAACCTCTCACACCCCATAAATTTCCCCAATCTTTCTACTTTATCATTGTTAGCTTTGCACCCGATGCACTCCTAGTAAAATAAATCCATCCCTCCTTTAATAGTGTTCACTAGTCCCTCATTCACGTCTGATTAAGTGCCACGGCAGTGGTGTTACAACGTTGATGGCATGTTACCAAGTCGAGCTTTCCTTTTCCACGAAGTTATTTTTTGATGCTGTAAAGACATGTCTTCACACAGTAACCTTTGCTCAATAGTGCTTGGCTATTTGCTTGCTGGAGCCACACTAGCCATATTAGTTGTGTTTATTAAGTTACAGTCTCAACAGCAAAGTTGATCGCAAAGGATGCATGCTGTTCGATTCCAATGCCTCCAATTCTAGACTTTTAATTTCTTGTTTCGATAAGTTGACACAATCACCAAGCTTGCAGCCATTAGACGAGCAACTTATCAAAATCTTCTCGTCAATAGAATCTTCGAGCCATCACACCCACCACAATGCGCCACCTCATCTCGGATTCATTGAGGTTATTTTAACTGAAGATTTTTGTGACATTGTTCGGATTATTTTTCAAATTCAAGTTCATTTATTTTAACTCAACTTGCATTTGATGGGATGTTAGTAATCTCTCAAGATTATATATATCTCATTTGATAGAGCATATCCTAAATTGATCATATTTGATATTATATTTATTTTGTTACCTTAGATAATGTTCTCATAAATTTTTTTTCATTACATAAATTAAAATATAGAAAAATTTCATAATCCTATCTTTTACGTATTATATTATTTATTTAACTAATATTAAATAAAGCAATAGTCACCCTGTACTCAATTATTTGAAAGAGAAGATGTGCATTGCATTGGGAATCGTTCGGAGCATGTACTCTGCATCCAGCCTTTTCATTTTTTTATCTACTTTCTTTTTGTGCAGCAGGAAAGCTTCTTGTCTTCCGTAAATATTTTGATATTCATTATCGTTCAGAAAGCGCGTGCTCTCCACCCAAAAAGCATGTGCTCTCCATCGAAGAAAGCAAGATAATTTCTGCCAGTCTATGCCAGCAATAGGCGCGCCGGTCGATCAAAAATATAATAGCCGCCTCTCTTTTCATTTCTCACTCTGTCTCTCACATTCGGCTTCTCTCAGAGCAATTTTGGAGAGTATTATCTACTGATTCGTCCTCGCTCGCTTGCTTTGATCCGTTCCCTCTTGAAAGTTCTCACCCAGGCTTGTTTACGTTCTTTTCTTCGTATATCAGCTCGCACCTTCATTAGCAGCTTGCTCAAGGTAGTCGCTTTCTCATCTCTCGCTAGACCGTTGTTTCTATAGACTCTTTGCTTTGTTATCGGAATAATGGGCTGAATTAGTGTGTTCTGGGCTCTTTCTGCTGTTGGGATGTGGGTGGCTGCTACAAAGAGGTATGTCGCCAGCTCTGACTTCTGTTAAAAAGGAAAGCCTTTTCTATCGATTTTAGACGCGACTGATCAGTAATCATATGGCCTCTCCGTCTGATTGCTCGTTTGCATCTTAATTCAGTGTCGATCCTTTGTGTAACTAGAATGAGTTGGAATGCAAGTGCGCCAGATTCTATCTAGCGCAAACTTGCCAGTATTCACCTGAAATCAGCGACCATCTTTTTTATGGATTGTGAGGTTTCTCTGTGAAGGTGTAAGATCAATTAAATTGAATAACGAAACAGAAAAGAAAGAGTAGTAGGCCAATTCTGTCTTATTTCAGGATTAACTGGTTCGATTTTCAATTCCAAAAATTGGGAACCGGCTCTAATAGAGTAGATTTCAGATCTACGCACTTCCTAACCAATCACCCATAAAAGCAAGTAATCTTTTAACCGGATTTTGTTGGACTATTTTGCCTCCTTATAGAACATTCTTAGCAAATAATATGTTGTCTTCCTGGAATTATTGGAGGAGATAATCCTCAAAAAAGTATATTCCCTTTCACCTCCAACTCTTTTTTTTTCTCTTCAAAGCTTTGAAAATTGATGGAGTCAGTTACCCAAAGAAAGGGGCAAAAAAAAAAAAAGTTAAATGAGTAATCAAAAAGCACAGTGCACATGCAAGAATGACAATAGCTAATATGCGAAGGTTTGAGTATTTTTAGTTCTATTGCTACTTTTTCAAACCAAAAAAAAAAAACCTATTTTTTACTTGCTTATTTGGTGTCATTTAACAAATCATAGCTCTAATTTACAAACAGTATGTAAATCAATATATTAAGTTTGAAAATTTGAAGTGAATGGCTCGGTGATGTTGTATAATAGATTCATTTTTATTAAAATTGTTGGCATGTGGAGCCAGCATTGAATAAATAAAAGAGAATGATAACGACCATTTGGTCATCTCTACCTCTCAATTTTCAACTTCATTAAGAATTTGCTAGACATGGCCAGCTAAGCGAGCACGCAGTCGAGGCAAGCACGAGCTAAGGTTAAGCTAGTTGAGCGAAAAGGGAAATGTAGAGAGAAGAAGAGAGGGAAAGTCAATATTATTCGAAATATGTTTGGATACATGTTGATTGGAAATGATGAGAACGGACTTAAATAGACTTGATTATCCTTCATTCTATTTATTCTTAAAAAGAAAGTAAGGATAACTTTGGAAGACAAGTGCAATATTTGCAGGTCCTTCCATTTCTAAGACTTTTAGAAAGAAATAAAATGTGGCCCAAAAAGGAAATATTTGCCTTTTATATAAAATAATTACATCAACTTCCTTCGTAATTTGAACAGCAGAACAATTGAAAATTTTTTCTCGATTAATATTTTAACTATAGTTAATTCTACTACTTTGAGCGATGTCTAAAACTTATAAACCTACCAATTAAAGACATGATTAATGGATATTTTCTCCAATTAGAAAATTGCATGTATTTGGAGGATAAAGTCCATTGGGCAACAATTACATGACACTACCACATTAGTTTGGCCAACAAAAATGGGGTTAGACATGTTGGGATATTTAAATATAAATCACACGTTCATCTAATAACTTAAATTTTTCACAGTTGACAGTTGTCATCTAAAATCTTATATGATATCAAAGCTGTAGATTTTGATTTCAAATCTTTCCAGGTCTAAATTGCTTCCCCAATTAAATTTGTCAATTCTTTTTTTTTCTTTGGTCAAGATGTCCATGCTTAGTACTAGGCATAAAAGACGAGTCTAAACATGAGGAGAGTATTATATAATTTAAATAATAAACTACATCTTTATATAATGGCTTCAATTTTTATAACATGATTACGTGCCATGTGAGCTTATATTCAGAGGAAGATGCTTCCATGGAGTTTCCTACATTATTTCATTATCTTAGGCATGAACTAAAAGAATCTGTCTTGAAATATTACGGATGTGTGCAAATTTATGTAGTTGTAAAACATGTGTTTTAAGGAAGTTGATTTAGGCGTGGTAGTTAGGAGCACTGGCATTTGGCTTTTCAGTTTAATTACTTCTCTCAATCTGTTTTGGCTTTCTGAACAAGTAAATGATGTGGGCTTTTGGGGGCTTCTTTATGGCCATCACCCAATTTTCTGCAGTCAAACCTCGTCGGTCAACCTAACTGAAAGCCGTATCCCTGTTACATCTCTCTCTCCCGTCCCCAAGGAGCAGGAACCTTCTTCCGCATGCCAAGGGGAGAACTTAACGTTATTCGTGAGTGGACTAATCCAACAAGTTTAACTTGACTGGAGGATGAGGTCCAAACAAAGATAAGGCAAGAGTACAAGCATTTGCAGAAAAGCATCCTTCGTTGTTCGTCAATCCTTTTGAGCAGCAAAAAAGCATCTTCCGTTTCTAACTTTCCCCCTCAGATCACCATGGACGAAGGAGAGTCTCAGAGAAAGAGAAAGAGAGCAGAGGAGGAGCGCACTAAGGGAGCACCCGCTTCTTGGTTAATCTCTTCGGCACCCACAGGTCAAGCTGACGATCAATACGACGTATTCCTAAGCTTTAGAGGTTCAGATACCCGCAATGGATTCACCGATTTTCTCTACCATGGCTTCATTGATGAAGGGACTGTACCGATTTGGGTGTTCAGGGACGATCACAGCATCTCAATTGGTGAGGAATTTAGTTCACAGATTTTCAATGCAATTGCAAGGTCCAAGATTTTGATTCCAATCATCTCCGAAAATTATGCCTCGAGCAAATGGTGCCTCCGCGAGCTATTTCGTATCATGGACCGCAAGAAGAGCAAGTCACAGATAGTGTTGCCCATTTTTTACAAAGTGAACCCAACGGATGTGCGGCATCTAGGCGGAAAATTTGGGGAAGCCTTCCATTCGAGTAAGAAGTATTTCAATGACACGGATATCCAGGAAGGGCAGCGAGCACTTCTAGAAGTGAGTTACTTAAATGGATGGGTATCCGAGAAAATTGCAAACGGGTACTTCACTTCCACCCGAACTTTATATATCTTTTGTGATAAGTTCCTTATTTACGTAAATTTGATGAAACATGTATGAATTTCTTCAACTACGTGCTCATAAACCATTTCCGAAATGTCCTAATGAACAACTATAATGCCCTAAGACAACTAACACTATTACTTCCCAAGATGTTCCCTGAAAACTAAACCGACAACATCTAAAAGTATCCCACAGAGCCCAAGAATTTACAATTGTATCGAGTTTAAGAAACGACAACCCGTCCAGCCAATAGTATCCATCACTAAACAATATTCCTACAAAGGACTCCAATGCTTAGCCTTCCAAAGTTTGATTACCACCAGATAAAATCGAAGTCCTATTACCAGCGGGAGTTGCCTTGGTTGTAAGGATCGAAAACTTCGCATTGACCATGTCTTGGTTCAATTACCCTTGCTAGTAACCGCCTCCCTGGTAGGTGTGCAAGTCCTTCAATGTAGACTTATGGGACACCCTGACCGTGGAACGGGGTAACCTCTCTTCTTCCTAAACATTTTTTAACCCAAAAAAAAAAAGAAAAAGGATCGACCTCCTGTCCTTCAACTAGCAGCAACCTTAAATCTTATAACAAATATTGTACTTCTAATGACTCTTAATGAGCCAGGGTCGCCACCTATTTTCATTTCAACAAGATCTGTCTGTTGGCAGAAAACGAAGGGGAAAAAAATAAAATGACTGCTATTTCATCATCACCATCGTTTTTGCTAAACCAAAATATCTTACATGTTAATTGGCCCCATCCATCCTTCACATATATGTGAGCGTTCTTTGATGAGATTGCGTATAAGCTCGAAGTTGTCACGAGTTTTGTTGGTTGACAGGAGTGAACGAGAATTGATGAAAACAGTTATCAGAAGTGTTCTGAACAAGTTGCGACCTGATTTTCGGCTTGATGTTCCTGAGTACTTAGTCGGAATTTGCGATCATGTGATGAAAATAAGGAAATGGGTAGACACTCCTGCCAGTGAAGCTCGAATGATTGGAATCCATGGCATGGGCGGGATTGGTAAAACGACTCTTGCCAAGGTCATTTACAATGAGCTGTCGAATGACTTTGAGAATCGTAGCTTCCTACCTGATATTCGAGAAAAAGCTCACGGCAATAAGATTCATTATCTGCAGAATCAACTAATTAATGAAATACTGCAAAACGAGCATCAAGTTCAGACATATGATGCTGGAATTAATTTGATCAAATTTAGATTCAAAGGGAAAAAGGTTCTCATTCTTCTTGATGATATAGATCATAGAGATCAACTAAAAGGTTTGGCTAGAGAACGTAGCTGGTTCACTCCAGGAAGTATTATCATTGTCACAACTGAAAATAAAGCAATTCTTGATCAGTCTGAATTTGTGGTGGACTATGAGCATAAAGTGAATAAACTAGATAAGGGGGATTCTTTGCTTTTATTCAACAGACATGCATTTCGTAGGAAATGTTCTCATATGAACTTTGAGAGTATCTCTCGTGATATCGTATCCACCACGGATGGACATCCCTTGGCTCTTAAGGCAATAGGTTCAGACTTGTACCAAAAAAGAAATCTGAAAGTATGGCAAGATGTGCAAACAAAATTAGAGAGAGAACCACATGAAGACGTCCAAAAGATATTAATGATAAGTTATGGTGCATTAAAAGATGAATGGAAGGAGATTTTTCTTGATATCGCATGTTTTTTAATTGGTGAAGTAAGTGAATTCGCCATTTACATGTGGAAGGATTGTGAGCTTTATGCAAATGAAGGAATTGAAGAGTTGAAGTCGAGGTGCTTAATAGAAATTGATGAAGATGGTCAGTTAAGGATGCATAGTCAACTAAGAGATTTTGGAAGGAACATTATTAGGAAAGAAGGACCGCTTGAGACGCGTAGCAGATTATGGCTTTACAAGGATGCCATCAAAGTACTAATGGGAGGAAAGGTAACATATGACACTCCTTTTTTCCCTCTCCCTCGTAATTTCAGATACTTAATCTGGTCTTTTCTAATCTTTTATCTGGTATGAACATATGTTCGTAGTTTTTATGGAAAAATTCCATTCATGATACATGTCCATCATAGAGTAACTGTGACGGCTAGTTGTATTATAAGTTTTGAGGATGGAAGGGTTATTTCATCTGATGATGGTTACCATGTAAATTATATCGGCCAAAACTTAAATTTTGCGATAAATTTAAAATCACTCAACTACGATTCTACACTAAAAATATTGTTTACTTAAAGCACGTCATTTTCATATTTTAATTGGAAAGATTGATAAGACTACAATAATAAATACAGATGCAGTATGAACATCATGGATCAAATAAAGAAGATTTCTTTGTCCATAAGTATAATAGATAATAGGTGCCAATTATAATAAACTAATAATCAAACGAAACATAAACATTCAAGTTAAGGTGTCAAAGTCACAGTTATCACGTGTTATTTGCTTTCTAGTACGGCTCAATTCGCTGCGGTGCTCCTATATTTTAGAAGACCAATGTTTGATATGTTATTTCTGCATTTTGATTTTGAAGGTAGCCGTCCCCCCCTCCACTAGTTATGTCTATCTTTTTCCATTCTTCTTTCCTCTTAATAGCCACGATAACAAAATCCCCATTATGATTGAATTCGGAAAATCTTATTATTGTATGTAAGGCTATATCATGTTGACCTTGTTCATCTCGCTGATTTGGTTAGGTGTATGATAAAGAGTGAATTTTCCCATATCTCTTTCTTTGTTTCTTTCATTGCAATTGCTTTTTCCTCTCAACTTTTCTTAATAAACATTTCTTGCTGAACACCTTTTATACATTATGCCTCTTATTCGCCATTCGGTTTCTTGCAAAACTTCCCATGGAAAAGGGTAGCTCCACTTTCAGGAAACTCCTATTTTTTTTGGCGATAAGCTCCGCTTTGACACGTTTCTAGAGTAATCGGGGTATCAGTTCCACACGCATCCTTTTGTGTCACATGTATCATTTGTCTCACGCATTCCTTGCCACATATGTCTTCTGACACTTGTTTATACCATTCTTTTATGGAGAAGATTTCGCTTTTGATTTCTTTCTTTAAATTACTCCGAATTCAAATTACGATAATAACTCGAATCAATTTTAAATGAATCCACGAGATAATGTTGCCATTTGGCATTTACAAGTAAAAACCATCCATAATCTCTACTATCCACTTTCCGAATATAGTTAGTCAATTGTCAATCAAAACAAAAAAACACGTGCTTTGCTTATATATAAAGAGGGAACTGCTCATCATATGAAACTTCATTTGGTGTTTACTCCAATCCAGTTTTATTTGGTCTCAGAGCAACTTTTTCCAATCTCCGCCAGAATCGAAATATCATTCAAATTCCAAGAACTGTATTGCTAACAAATTTCACCACTCGCTTTTCACACATATTCTACAAGAAAAGTTTCGGTTTTCAAAGCAGGAATTAAACACTACACAAATGAATTGATAACCGGGTGGTTCCTTAGCTACTTAACTAGTGATTCATGGGCACTCTTTAACAAATTCTTTTAAAAAATTAAGAAAAAATTATATGAAATTCTACAAGTCCACGTTGGTATGTTTTTAAAGGTTTCATGTATTTCGCCTTGGATGAAAGGTAAAGTGCACGCGCTGTAAAATTCGAAAAAGCATAAAGGTTAACATTGAGGTGTGTTTGTCTAAGATTTTTATAACCAAGAATTATTTTCTTTTTACTTTTAAGCCAAAATGTAACATATTTTTCAAATTTCAAAAGATAGTAAAAAAATTAAATGTGTTTACATGTCAATATATAGGACGAGGTTAGAGAGATGACAAACTGTGTGATTCCAAGATTTACAAAAGGGAAGGCAAAAACATCCAGGCACTCAGTTGATTGATTTGATATACAGGGACCTTATACAATCAAGGCAATTTGTCTCGACAAATCTGATGACCATCTCCAAACGTACACAAATACACAGTTTGAGAACTTACAGAGCTTAAGTTTCCTTAAATTAAGCCGGGCGGTTTTAAATGGAGACTTTAACGGACTGTTTTCCGAATTAAAATGGTTTCGTTGGTTTGGCATTGAACCTGATCTGCCTTTTTTGGCAAATAATTTGCATCTAGCGAAATTAGTGGTGTTGCAGTTGTCAAGCGACAAGATCACAGAACTGTGGGGAGGATGGAATTCAATCAAGGTAAGATGGAGACAAGACATCTTCTGTGATTTCTTGTTAGTTTTGCTTTGTCAATCAACTCATTTTTTGGCTGCTCATTCTCTTGGTGTAGGTGGCACAGCAGCTGAAAGTTCTCAACCTTTCATGTTGCAAATTAAGACGTACTCCTAATCTCTCGGCTTTCACAGAGTTGGAGATACTTATCTTAAAACATTGTCATGAATTGGAGCGAGTTGACCCTTCTATTTGTGAAGTCAAGAGCCTCATTTCCTTAGACTTGAGTTACTGTACAAGTCTCAAGGAGCTGCCAAGAGAAATGGACGAATTAGTAGAACTAGAAGAACTTATTTTAGATTTTGCTGGTCTAACAAAGATTCCAAGGTCAATCGGTTCTATGAGGAAACTGAAGAAACTGAGTGCCAGGGTCTGTCGGTCATTAAGAGAAATCCCAAGTGAAATCGGTGACTTATCTTCGCTCAAGATTCTCGAAATCAGTAGTGCACCGTTATCTGACCTGCCAGGAAGCATCTCGTGTCTTTCTTGCCTCCAACACCTTACGCTACAGGACTGTCACAAGCTCCAGTTACTGCCAAAGCTTCCTTCACACTTAACACATCTGATGGTCACTCGTCATTGTCCTAGGTGGCCGCAAGTTTCTTGCCTAATCCCCCAAGAAGAACTTGGTCTTGAGGGACTGCTTGAACGCATCCCGGAGCTTCCCTCAAGGTCCCTGGAAGAACTTGGTGTTGAGAGATGCGATCTACTTGATCACGTCCCGGAGCTTCCCTCAAGGTCCTTGAAACTTTGTGTTGTCTCCTGTCATGAGCTGATATTGCCAATGCTTTACACATTCGAGTACTTGGAAGAGTTGTCAATAGAATGCTGCAGTTCTATTGAAAGATTGGACCTTTCACAATTAAATCGTCTAAAACGATTACGTGCTAAGTATTGCTACAATCTAGTAGAAATTCAGGGCCATGATTATTTTGAGTTCTTGGAGGAGATTCTTATATATCATTGCAGGTCCATTAAAAAACTTATCCTGCCAGAATTACAGTGTTTGAAGCAATTAAAGGCTTACTCTTGCAACAATCTTGTTGAAATTCAAGGTCTTGACCAGGCAGAGTTCTTAGAGACATTGCATATCTCTGATTGTGGGTCCATTGTTAAATTACCTGAGCTATCATGCTTTACAACCTTGACAGAGTTGAACATCAATGGCTGTGGCAATCTACATGGTGTTGAGACCTTGGAGAGATTCTTGTCTTGCCGAAGCATGTACATAACGGGGTGCAAATCCCTAGAAAAACTACCAAACTTGTCGAAATTTAGAAATTTAGAAAAATTCACGATGAGATATTCGCTTGGTGTTACAGAGATTCCTGGGATTGAGGAATCAAGATCTCTAACATTCATAGATATCACAGGATGTGAATCAATGAAGACTTTGCCAGATTTGTCGGGATGTCACAAGTTACTATATCTAGTGGTAAGAGATTGCAAAAAACTTACTCAGATTGGGGGACTTGAAAAGTTGGATTTAATTTGTTTGGATATTTCTGGGTGTGACTCACTGGAGGTACCACGATTACTTGGAACAAGCGTCCTTAAACAGTGTGAAGGATCGCAATACTATGAAAAGATAAATCTCTGTAATATGATTATGTTGCGGTAATGATGACGTGATAATTCTTATGTCCTTCGTAAGACAATGAGACGAGTCATGTTTGCTTGACAGAGGTATGCAAATGAACTATCATTTTTCTTCCGAGATTCATGGCCAACTTTTCATCACTATCTTGTTTTGACAAGAAGGATTTCCCTGACAGGGTTCCGTACTTCCCTAACTTCCTAGTCTTAGGTAATTGAAGGAATGGGGGAGTTGGTCGTAGAAGCTGACATGATGCTTCAGCCAAGATCAAAATGTAGCTCCAAATTTGTATCCACTTACATTAGAAGGCGCTGGTCATCTGGTAAGATTCTTCATGCTTTAACGACCAGCGTGAGCGAATAGAGCAAGATTTTTCTCAAAGCTATATTTTAAAGAATTATTTACTTCACACTGGGTATCTATTTGATTTGGATTGCCTAAATATACTTACTGTTGATTGCATTATAGCAATGTTTTCTCAAATGTTCTTCTATCGGCAGCTTTTGCAGATAGATTAACGGCTTGTGAGGCAACAAGTGACCATATCGACATGGATAAACAAAAATTCCGGAGTGACTTAGAATTTCCCTCACAATAAACCCAGGATTTATATATTCTTCTGCTACTCAAAATTGTAACTGCGCCCAGATCCATATTTTTGGCTCTGTGCCAAACTATTATTATCCTTTAAAAAATACTTGGCCATTTTTATATCCTTTTATGAGCTCTTTTACCTGTAAAATTTAACTAATGATAGATATCCTGTTTAGAACATACACCTTTCAGACCCTGTCAAGTTTCTTATTGTTCTCCTGAGCATGAATTCCCAGTAAGTATGAGAAACTGAGCTAAAGTAAAAATCAAGTTCAAGCTTTTCTGGTGGATGATTGAAAAAAATATATATATAAAGTAATTTTGGCTAATCTGTCATCATGATTGTAGACCAGTTTTCTATGACTAGTAGTCGGACTGTCGTTTTGAATGATTATTAGTCGAGGTAAACTGGTGTCGCTTTTGTGACAGGTCTGGTTGGTCTAGGTGATGATCAAACTTTTGGACTAAGATTCAATGAGCTGTGTCAATGAGCTCTTGCATAATGAGGATAATTTTTTGCCTGTTCTGTGAAACAAGCTGGGGTGAGGAGCTCAAGAATTTGTTAATTAGTTTGCATCATTTGATCGTATTGTTGTCATGGAACCATTTTTTCACATGAAGCAGAGGAACTTCAAATTTCATACCAGAGACCGATCAAAATGAAGGGAAGGGATTTTGCAGTGGAAGCAACGGCCACAACTAAGGGCCATCTTGTGTGCCAACCTTGAAGAATCTCGTGGGCCAACTGCAGTGTCCTGAGGAAGTTTTGATGTTTGTGAAGATCCAAACACTTGATCTGGTGTCAACAGCACATACCCGAATGATCATCAATGTAGTTTTTTCAATTGAATATGCTTTTTGATGCTCATTAGGTTCCATCTCTCTGTGAATCAAATATGTAGCTGCTGAATTTTCTGAAAGTTACGCTAATGCAGAGTTATTTGTTGCAGTTGCTTTCTAACGATATCACTCTCGACCTTGATCAGGCTTTGTAGAGGGATGTATGCACTGCCAATCTTACCAATAGCATGACAGAGTAACTTAGGTGCTTATGCTATATGAGCTGTGGAACTTCACCAGAAAATCAGTACAAAAGGGTACATAATGACAATGTCCTCCATTTTCTATCAGTTTATTAGTGTGATAATATATACTTTGAATGTTGTCGTATAGATTTCTGATTTGATAGGTTTAGTTCTCATGCATGCGGAGTTGAATTTGTAAAGTTGAAATTTGCTTCCTCACAGACTATCCCGTATTGCTGATTTTGCTAATTGTATATGGCAAAATAACCAAGTAACAAGCACATCTTCCTGTTTTGTAGTTTAAGTGCTTCATCTTTTCAGCATAATCTTATTAACATCAGTTCTGCATCCAAACACAAAAAAGGAAGCGTTGCTAATTGCTTACTTCTCACAAGTTGTTGTTTTCTTTTTCGCAGCCAGCTAATGAAGTCTCTGTTGACCGTGGTCCAACTGCAAACTCATAAGAGAACACCTGGAATATATGGTAAGACATATGCACAGATTTTGCTATTGGTACAAATGATGTTTAGCATTTGTACCTTATCTTTCATGGGAGAAATTGTGATGCTACGATCTGAAATATCTTCTTCTATTGAAAATTAGTTAATTCTATCCTTCTTGTGTAGATTCAGAACTGCATTTCATGAAATTCGGAGAAAGTCCCTGAGCACCACTGGATGGACATGCAGGCAGAAATGAGCTATGTCATGCGACATTATTCAAAGGCATTCCAAAGTTCTTTGCTATTGGCGTTTATCATGTGCTCTATGTTGAACCCTTCATAGGAATTCTTGAGATAAAGCAACCTCTTCTCATGTTGTGTAGCAGTCCTTGCAAGCGTTGTGCTATTCTTTAGCAAAGGCTGAATCTCAAAATGCTTGCCGAAAGACCGCATGTGCAGGTTGTCCTGTATGTGTAAGTTAAGCATAAAATCAAATTTGTTAACAAGATAACCGTTTAGATGTTCACTTCGAGCTTTAATTTAGTGACTGCAAGACACTTTTTTCGTGGAAAAAGCAATGTCATGGAATCCGCAAATAGTCTCAACCGTGATTCATTTAAGCAATGAATCTACAAAGCAGAAGAGACATTGCCACACGTTTCATCCCTCAAACCAAATTTTCTTTGCCGTTGGCTAAATTTGAAGACTCATAAAAAATGTCAAGAAATTTTTTTGGAAGGGTAAAAAAAGTCCCTCCCGAAAATTATACTCATTTGGTTTGAACCAAAAATCGTTGAGGGGTCATCTAATTGGTTAGTACTCAGACTCTACCACGCCAATTTGTGGTCACCGGTCATACATTCCAGTTTCAAGCGAAGCAGTTTCTTTGGGGCCACTCTCAGATTTTCCCTACCCTGGACTAGATTACAATGGTGAGCATTCTAATAATAAAAGCCACTCGCAAGGTACTCTCAGCCTGATTCGCTTATTATATACTTGAATTCATGACTCAATTTTTCCTGAGCTCAAGACAATGCCATGTAGCTTATCGAGCCAAGTTCGAATCTACGAGGACTACATCTTGATGCGGGTCAAGTTAACAAGTCAAACACTTGTTAACCTCACTTAACATGAAAGGGTTTCATTTTCATAATACTGGTTGAACATAACACGAAAAAAGTAGCAATTAGAAGACTATTTATTGACTGTACAACTTACAATCTACTTATTTGTTTAACCAGTGCATAGGCATTTGTCAACTGAAATAGACAAAGTAATTCAAATTCTCAATTTAAGTAACACATTTTCTTAATTTACAATTTTACCTTCGTATATACATTCAAACAATCTTCAAAAGTAAAAAAAAAAAATTGAAAAACAGCATTTTCAACGCTGCTTTACGACCTCCAAATAAAAATTACGCCCTTCAAAGAAAAGGTACGAAAGGATAGTTTATAGATAAATGGTTAGTAAACGCCATTACGTAAGCTAAAGGAAAGGCACCATCCATTAGGTAGTTTACTGGCAATAGGAAAAGAAATTTACAATTAACTTAGGCAGATTCCTAATTTCTGTGGGATGATATAAATCAGGGGACCCACAGGGCTTCCAACCGCAACTCTTAGGTGGCTTTGAGTCGCGAAGAATATGGAAGAATTGCGTTCTAATCAAAATGGTATGTCATAGCTTTTCTGCTTTCTTTCTTCCTCTGCATTTTTTCTCTCTGCATGCTCGCGGCGTATCCTTAGAGATCATTGGTGATTCTTCGCATGAGAGAGCTGCCGGATGATCAGGTTGTGGTCTTGCTGCCAAATTTGCTGACTCTTACATAACAGTCAATTATGGGGGCCTTTGTGTTTATACATGTCAAAATGGGTCATAAATTCATTTTTTAACCCATATATAATAGGTTGAGTTGTTATATAAGTTAGTGATATCTAATAAAGTGGTCAACGTTTAAATATAATATTGATGTTAAATAAATCATAAGTGGGTCATAAATAGGTTTATAACATATGACTCTCTCTTTCTTTTCTCTCACTCTCGTTCGATCTTGCGCTTACTCATTCCACATTTTCACCTTAGTTTGAGTATGATTTTTCCTATATTGGGGTAAATATGGAAGTGTTTTAGCAATATAGGCCGGATTGGGTATGGATTGAGTAAGAGTTGGGTTAGGTATATGTTATTAGTTTTATATTGCATGAAAGTATATTAAATGGGTTTATTTGGGCCAAATCATTTTCGACTCAACTCGACCTACCAGTTTGATGAGTCTACTTGTGTTCTAGGGTGCCATTTCTTGAGTCAAGTTGAGCCTATGTATTTCAACTTTTCCTATCAAGCCAAGCTCGAGTGGAGAAAACTATACTTGATTGAATTTTGATCTTCTAGTATGGCATTCCAGTCGAGTCCAAGTATCTGATAGTGAAGGAATTCTAGTCGGCGGAAGACGACTTACTTGATTCCAATGCGCAAACAACAAATAGTCCCGGATCGAACGTTGAATTGCAAACCAATCACGAACAACAATGCCTCACGTTGGTCTGGATGCAATCACCAGGAAAACACCCAATTTCCACGGCGTAAATGCAAACCGTTCTTCAAATTGATGATTGAATCCTCCTATCTTGAAGATGGAATTTTGAGAGAGATTTTGGTGCGAATGAATTGACAACCCGTCCAACGGTTGTGTTCGGGAGATTTTATACGTCTCCCTTCGTACCCCTCCATTGGTGACCTTCCATCGTAACGTTTCAACTTGAAACGGTGCGTCCAATCGCACCCCATCATGGTCGTACCACCTGGAAGAACTACATCTCCCACTCGGACATGATGGGCCTGATAGCGTTCTATCAAGAATATAAGGCAAGGCATTCAACATTCATCAACTTTACAGAACAATTCATACTGGCAAGTAAGCCGTGCGACCAGTGAGTACACCTGCACTTGGGAGCTCAAATTATGCACCTGTTAGGGATGACATAATGGCTACAACCCGAAAAGAAAAATAAACAACTGATGTCTCACAGTGCCCCAGACATATCTTGTTACATCAATTCAAGTATACCTATCCCTTAAAGGCTATACTTGATTATCCTCAAAAACATCATGTATTTACAATTATATCCGCAACCACATAAGGCGATATAATTGGTCGACCAATAAATACATGTGACAGATGTAAAACAACAACAGTCTTCCTTCGCACTCATGTCTCTCTTAATTTTAGAACAACTGCTTTCCTAGACACGTCCCATAGGCCATATCTATTCATGACCGCCCGTAACATGCTAAAGTAGCAACACTGATCTTTCATTTCGAGAACATAGTCAGAAGTAACATAGGGCACGAATTGAGGTAAATTATAAATTACCTCAAGGGCTCACGCAATGAGTAAATAGGGATAATTTTACTCACCTTCCATTTTCGGTCGAACAATGCACATGTAGTATGAATTACATGCTATAGTGGATTTCTCTTTCTATAAGAGCGTATGTCATTTCTTAAATATATCCACTATACGGATCTTAGCCTAAACATAGTCACGTGCCTCTCACGTACTCATGTTTAACTCGAGTGCTATATTAGCTCGCTCTCTATAGCGCCAAATTAAGTACTCGCATCCGGCATCTTACAGGCATACATGATTGTGGGACTATCATGTTCGGTCTTAAATAAATCACAGACCTCATCTTGACTCCAATCAAGGCGACATATTTTATGTACTAGACTTGCTCTTCAGCATTTATTTGTACATAACATCTCATCTCAACGTGCTAACTATAGCACTTGAGGCGATTGCTCGTGTGAGTAAGCCAATCATTACCTGCTGACATACTTTCCAATAATATATGTGTGCTTGTGCTAGTCTCATAATAGATTTGTACTTTTTGATAAAACATCAAGTCATTAATAAACAAACAAGTACAATACATATGTCCATAAATACATAAAACAATGATCCTCTACAATAACACATATCATATCCTACGCAAACCTAGTGACATCCTGTGGGCCAAAAATATGTCTCTAGGAATAGCCTTCGTAAATGGATCAGCAACCATTCTATTGGTTGAAATGTATTGTAGAATCACTTCTTTCTGCGCTATAATATCTTTGATGAAGTTATTCTTTATGTCAATGTGCTTCGTCCTTCCATGATACTTGGGATCTTTCACATAGGCAATGGCTGCTTGACTATCGCAATAAACTGTCACCGGTCTTGGAATCTCAGTGACAGTGGCTAAATTTTCAAAGAAACGTTTTAGCCATACTGCTTCTTGCACTGCGGCAGAACACGCAATAAATTCAGCCTCCATAGTTGACAAGGCTGTGCATGTTTGTTTCTTGCTATTCCAAGAAATTGCACATCCATTGAGCAAGAACGCATATCCAGAAGTCGATTTACGCTCATCCAGGTCTCCACCCCAATCAGCATCTGAATAACCTAATAGGCGTAAATCATTCCCTTGGTAACAAAGTCGATAGTCCATAGTGCCCTTCAAGTATCTCAGGATCCTCTTTACTGCTTTCCAGTGTGCTGGACCGGGACTTGATTGAAATCGGCTCACCAATCCCACGGCATAACATATGTCGGGTCGAGTACACATCATAGCATACATCAAACTTCCGATCGCACTAGCGTAAGGAACATTTTCCATTATTTTAATTTCTTCCGGAGTCTTAGGACACATCTCAGTACTTAGGCCTTCGCCTTGCATGACAGGGGTATCAATGGGATTACAATGCTGCATATTGAAACGTTCAAGAATCTTCATAATATAAGATTCTTGTGATAAAGTAAGGAGTTTCCTTGATCGATCTATTTCGATCTTAACTCCTAATATATAAGCAGCTTCTCTCATGTCCTTCATTTCAAAATTGGAGGACAACCATTCTTTTATGGTGATTACCATAACATTGTCATTTTCAGCCAACAGAATATCGTCCACATAAAGTGATAAAATCACAAATTTATCTTCAGACCGTTTGACATATACACAGTGATCCTCTTCGATCATCGTAAAATCATAAGTTGTTATGGCTCGATGAAAACGAAGATACCACTGTCTAGATGATTGCTTAAGGTCATATATTGAGCGATGAAGTTTGCAAACTTTATGCTCTTGACCTTTAGCTATGAAACCTAATGGTTGTTTCATATAAATTTCCTCATCTAGTTCTCCATTGAGAAATGCCGTCTTTACATCTATTTGATGTAATTCAAGGTCCAAATGTGCAACGATGGCTAGAATAAGACGTATTGAGGCAAACCTTACAACTGGTGAAAAAGTTTCCTCGTAGTCTATACCCTCTTGTTTTTTTTTTTTTTGGTCAGTCTATACCCTCTTGTTGAGTATAATCTTTCGCCACAAGACGAGCCTTATACTTTTCAATGGATCCATCCGCCCTTTGCTTAATCTTAAAAACCCATTTGTTTCCAATGGCCTTACGATTGGGTGGTAGATCAACCAAGTCCCAGACATGATTTGTCCTCATTGACTCCATCTCGTCTTCCAAAGCTTTTCTCCATTCTTCCTTATCAGAGGATGAGAGAGCCTCTTGAACAGTCTTAGGCTCGGCATCATCTTTATGAGCAATCATAAATGCTTCCCCTTCAATCTCAAAACGACGACGAGGAATACTTTTACGATCACTTTTACGCAACTGAATTTCTCTTGAATTCAATTCGCCAGACGATGCTACACTCCCACTAGGTCTTTCATGTTGAGGTAAATCTTCATTCCCCTCCATAACATTAGTGGGTGTATTATTAGGATCTTCCATCTCATATAATTGGAAATCCTTATCAATCTCACCTCTACTAGGAAAATCGTTCTCCAAGAACGTGACATCTCGTGACTCCTTTTCGGTCACACTTCCATCAGCTTGTTCACCTATGAACACATACCCTTTGGAGTGTTCAGAATATCTTATAAAGATACATTTCTTCCCTCTAGGGCCTAATTTGCCATATTTATGGGAAGATTCATGAACATAAGCTGCACATCCCCATGGACGTAGACTACTTAAGTCTGGTTTTCTTCCAGTCCATAATTCATAAGGGGTGGAAGTGACCGATTTTGAGGGCACTCGGTTAAGTACATAGGCAGCAGTCAATAATGCATCTCCCCAAAAGGAGATAGGTAAATTTGCTTGCGCCATCATAGATCTAACCATTTCCAATAGGGTTCTATTCCTTCTCTCAGCTACCCCATTTTGTTGTGGAGTATAAGGAATAGTCAATTGTCTTACAATTCCCTTTTCATCACAAAGAGCTTTGAATTGCTCCGATAGATACTCACGTCCACGATCGGTTCTCAATGCCTTTATTGTTTTGTTCAATTGATTCTCTACTATCGTTATATATCGTCTAAAGCATTCTAATGCTTCGGACTTATGGGAGATCAGAAAGACATAACCGAAACGCGTGAAGTCATCTATGAAAGTAATGAAATATGAGGCTCCATGCCTCGCCCTCACATTCAAAGGACCACAAATGTCAGAATGTATGAGTTGCAATGGAAATTCAGCTCTAGTCCCTTTACCGAATGGTTTTCTAGTTGTTTTTCCCGCTAGACAATGTTCACATACGGGTAGATCAACATTAGTGAGTGACCCTAAAAGGCCTTCTCTAGCTAATCTTTGCATTCTTTGCAACCCAATGTGACCTAATCTAGCATGCCAAGTATTTGCATCAGTCCCAATGTTATCAGAAGATGCAATTAAAGAAAAACAACCATCAACATTAACATTGTACTGATCATAGTCAATGTTTAACACCATAAAACCATTCAATACATGACCTGAACCATAATAAATTGTTCCATACAAAATATCAACACAATCACCATGGAAATTCAATACATAACCTAAGCTAAGAAGAACAATAACAGAGACCAAGTTTCGTCGAATATCTGGAGCATAAAGGACATCATGCAGGAATAGATTTCGACCACCACGCAAGATTAATTTGCATGTGCCGATACCCTTCACTTCAACTCTTGAGTTATTCCCAACATATATCCATCTTCTTCCAGGCGGTATCCGATGATACTCCACAAATGCTTCTCGATCTCTAGCTACATGGTCCGTTGCTCCTGAGTCTACAGTCCACATTGGATGAGATTCAGCAAGCATTACAGTACTAGAAACAAAAGCATTACTCATAGTAATGGAGTAATAGGGTACCTTTTTCGGCTCAGTGCATTCACGAGCAAAATGACCCAGCTTGCCACAATTGTGGCACTCCATCTTGGCCTTGTCCTTCTTCCCACCACGCTTCTTGCGTCGGAAGGTCTTAGCCCTCTTGGGTCCCTGATCAGTCATCTTTCCTTTTGTTGTTGAACTGAAGGTTCCTCTTGTGCTTGAAGCCCGAAGCTTTGCACGAACTCGTTTCAGCAACATAAGCATGGGTAGAGGATCTTGCAGCCTCTAGGCGCTCATCCTCTAATTCCAAATGACGCGCAATATCATCAAAAGTGACGATGTTCTCACTATGCGTCATATTGATCTTCATATGTTCCCAATTATCAAGAAGAGACCTAATAACAGCCTGAACTTGCTGTTCATCAGTAAGGAAGTGACCTGCCGACTTCAACTCACGGATCATGTTTGACATCTCCCAAAGATGTTGCCTCATTGTTACATTTGGGCGCTTTCGGAAAGTGTCAAACTTGATGGTGAGTCTCCTCAGCTTAGTGGCAGATGTACCCCCAAACTTATCCTTCAAGGCAACCCACATATCTTGAGCTTTATCATAACTTTCAAACCCACACATGAGATCATCTTGCATACAGCTCAGCAACGTGATGCGAGCAATGCTATTCTTTTTTTTCCAAGCTTGATAAGCTTCTAGATCTCTCCTGTGTTGAGCTGAAGTTCCATGCTCAGGTTCATCCATGGTGTGGTTGAGGGTTTCCAAAACCTCTTGTTCCTCAAGGATGTACTGAACCTTTCGGTGCCAAATATCATAATTGTCACCGTTCAGCTTCTCACCCTTATTGAGGTCAGCCACAATGGTCTTGGATGCCGATGCCATAATCAATTTCTATAACACATTAACATAATAGACGCAGAATCAATACTAGCACATTTTTCAGAGTAACACACATATTTAATTTTCAGCAAAAACAAAATAAAATAATAATAATTCAACAAAAGACATAGAAACAAAAGTTCACTATGTTCCCAATCAATTTCTATGTACGATTGTTCAATTATCATTAATTATTTTAATTTGCACAAATTTTGAGTTCTAGGTGAGGATTCCTTCGAATTCTACCAACCTACGAACTCCCACTAGGAAAAATAATTACATGACTTCATGTAATTTCTACATCTTTCCTTAACACAAAACCATAGCATGATAATAACCAACGTATAAATAACAATCATGCTTCAACTATAATTAAGAAAATAATTCAACATGTAATGGATTTCCTACCATTGTTCTAATTTTCTAGCAACTAGAAAATTGCAAGTATATTAAAACTATATACTTCATATCATTGAACTAAACTTTACACAGCATATATAACATCACTTACACATAAGCTAGCTACTGTATTTCCTAAACTACAAGAAAATGCAAGCTACAAATGAATAAACTATGCATTAAACCCAAAAAAAAAAATACGCGTACATAGGGTTCCCTACACATTTTCATACATTTATAAAATCCAAAAAATGAAAAATAATTATTCCACAGTGTAGAGGACATCCATACGAACCCAACGCCACCAACCACGCTTTAATCGGAGCCCGCACGCGCCCCCACGCGCCGCCTGAGTGTGCAGCGCGTGTGACGCACGCGCCAGCGAGCCAAAAGGCTCCTGGCTGGTCCGAACTGGTCACCGGTCCGACCGTTGACCGGTCCGACCGTTGACGGGTCAACGGGTCGGGTCAACGGACCGGGTCGGGTCAACGGGTCGCCGGTCGGGTCGGGTCGCCGGCCGGTGACCGGCCGGCCAACAACCGCCGGCGGTGACGTCATCGATGACGTCATCCCGACGGTTATTGACCGTTGGATGACGTCATCGGTGACGTCAGCTCGCGTCGGTTCGCCGACGCGCACGTGACGTCACACGCCGGTTCGCTGGCGTGCCCAGCACGTGCAGTGCGTGGCGCCCACGCGCCGCGGCTTCTGGCCGCGCGTGTGGGCGCGTCCGGCGTCGTTTGTCAGCGTTCGACCCACCGTTGGACTCGTCTCGACGAGTACTTTCATCCCGTATGTTGGAAAAAAAATTTTGGCCCAAAAATTATATCGAAAAATGGCCAAAACCGTACGGGTGTTCGCAACGTCGAGTCCGTTCTTCACTTCGATTGAAAATTCGAGTTTTTCAGATGGTAATTCCGACCATTAGACACCCAAACAGTGTAGAATTGATACTCTTGATCTCAATATCAAAAGGTAAACGGGAAATTCAATGAAAAACAAGGCAGAAATCACGATCGGGCTCTAATACCAATGAAGAAATTCTAGTCGGCGGAAGACGACTTACTTGATTCCAATGCGCAAACAACAAATAGTCCCGGATCGAACGTTGAATTGCAAACCAATCACGAACAACAATGCCTCACGTTGGTCTGGATGCAATCACCAGGAAAACACCCGATTTCCACGGCGTAAATGCAAACCGTTCTTCAAATTGATGATTGAATCCTCCTATCTTGAAGATGGAATTTTGAGAGAGATTTTGGTGCGAATGAATTGACAACCCGTCCAACGGTTGTGTTCGGGAGATTTTATACGTCTCCCTTCGTACCCCTCCATTGGTGACCTTCCATCGTAACGTTTCAACTTGAAACGGTGCGTCCAATCGCACCCCATCATGGTCGTACCACCTGGAAGAACTACAGATACTATTGGCTCGCACTCAAAGGCACGATTGGGAGGGGGTACACTTTCAGTGCCTCATAAAACTTAGAGAGATGATTTCAAACATAACACACTTATTTAAATATACACGTCATAGTAAATATATATTGGCTATTACTCTTGCTTCTTTATTAGCATTATTTTATGAATTACACTATAAATAAAGAGGTTGATGTCAAATGTGAAGGACAAATTTTTATTAACTCTACCATTAGTAATGGCTAGAGGGATCCAATCCATCATATATGTACGTATATATGGTGTAAAATGCGCAGATGCCAGAAGGTACGACCTTCTGTGATTTGAATAGGGTTGGGCCAGTGGTTTCTCTTGAGGGTATGGCCGTTCCCGATTAGGCCCACCCAACCTCAAATTTGTTGCATAATTTGAAGAATTCTCATATAGGATCTTTTGGCACGATTTCGGGCTTAGCCCACCATCGTCGTGAACAGATCGAAGTGAGCGAAGAGGGAGGTTGGCGAGGTTTTAAAATCTTTTTTATCCCATTTTTCGTTTTATTAGTAATAAATTCACAAGTCTTAACTATTCATTGCCCTAATTGAAGAAAGCAAAAACATATCGCTTTGCAATAGTCAGTACCCACCATAAAATATTTTTATTTTATCGTAAATCAATGATGGACACGTTTACAACGGATCGCAATCCTTGGGGATATTTTATATGAGCCTACTTTTATTGATCTCTTGGAGAGCAAGGTGCTCAAGAGGACCCATGCTCACTTAGAAAGAATGGTGGATTATTGAACTCTTGGAAAGCAAGGCATAAGACAAAAGTGCACCAATTCATGTCACTTTATCACTTTTGTCCAAAGAAAGTCAATTTCAAAGCAATTGGTATGACCAGGCCCTTGTTTGTGGCTTGGTGCCCAAGGAAATAAGAATTTTTTTTTTTAAATCTATATTGAATTAAACTGCCCAGTTACTTTTATAATCAAAAGAGTTCTTTTATGGGGATCCCAAAATCAATAATTCCATATTGCAATTTGCCATTGTATTGGCGCACTATATATGTTAACCACTAAATAGATTATCAAGAAGTATCACAAGCTCACAAGTACTAGGAGAAAATGATAAACTTTGGAGAGTTTGGTAGCCACCCATCCTTGTTTTAGTCAATGAAATCCATAAGGATTTTTTTTAATAAAGGCACCGTGACGCCATGAATTAATTCATTTAAGATATTCTCCATTTTAGCCCATTCCAGGCTAAGTCTCACGATAAACATTTTCTTAGGAGATTGTCCATCCTAGTAGCGAGAGGGGTATGCTGAACCATACTTCTAAAAGGCACCTCTTAGTTAATTCCAATATCATATGTGTGATTAAGGAACCTTTGCCTATCTAATATGTAACTTGGTTCATTCATGCTCCCTTTATCATTCTAAAAACCTATTAGGAACCGCTCTTTATTTGGGTGTCATTGCCCCAGTAGTCAAGTCTCCAAACCCAAAAAAAAAAAAAATGAAAAAAAAAAAGAATTGGGGAAACACAACCGTCTTTTCATGCTTCACACCCCTATAAATTTTTTAGACTCCGTGCTCATTTCCTCCAAGCTAACCGATCCCACAAGCTCTGAAACAGAGCGAAGAAATTGCGTGAGAGCAAAAATGCAGAGTTACGTTTTGAGCTCTTTAGCGCTCTCTTTGGCTTCTTTGTTCATGTATTGTGTGGGGAGAGTTTACTGTGTTTACTGGCACAGACCCAAGACCATCGAGAAGTACTTGAGAAAGCAAGGCCTCCAAGGCACTTCCTACGGTTCCTTCCATGATAACCTGAAGCAGATGGCAAAGTCCACCGAAGAAGCCCGGCCTGCGCCTGCAAGTCTTGATCATCGGATTGTGCAGCGCGTGAAGCCGTTACTTCAGCAAATGGTCCACAAGTATGGTAAGCGAAATAGAGGCGGAACTGCACTCTGCAATCGTCTACTTTTTGCCTAATTAAAGCGAATCTTGATGTACAGAGTCTTGTCCAAAAGCATCATGGTTCTGTAATTGAATTTGCGTAAACCTTTGCGCATATTTTTGGACAGTAAGGGCGGTATTATCTTTTCTGAAGTTTTTCTAAAACATGGGAAATTGAGCAGGTAAAGTATGTTTGAGTTGGATTGAAACAAGGCCAAGGCTGATAGTGGCAGACCCGGAGCTCATCAAGGTGGTGCTAGCAGACAAGAATGGCCACTTTGTGAAGCCACCTTCCAACCCTCTAATCGATCTCCTCCAGCTTCGTGTGTCCACATTGAAGGAGAAAAATGGGCCAAACGCATGAAGTTGATCACACCAGCTTTCCACTTTGAGAAGTTGAAGGTATTTTCATATTTTTGCACATACTGTTAGTCACAATTTTTCTGGCCAATTGTTGTGAAAGATGCAAGAAAAATTCGTACATAAGTTAGCAATTGAGAGATCAGTAGCTACGCACAATATGTTAGAATCAAATAGCAATATAGTTCACTAATAAATTTTCATTTGCCAGGGGATGCTACTGGCTTTTTCCATGAGCTGTTGTGACCTTATGGATTGACTCAAGGAGTTGACTGACTCTCGAGGATCGTGCGAAGTTGACATTGCATCCGAACTGCAAAACCTCACAGCCGACATTATCTCTTGATCTGCCTTCGGGAGCAACTATGAAGAAGGCAAGAAGATATTTGAGCTTCAGAAGGAGCGAGCTGTCCTGGTTCTTGAAGTTTATTTTACCCTATACTTGCCTGGTTTCAGGTGCATTTATAGGATTTCCCATATTTGGATCCAATTTGTCCGATGCCATACGTATTACCAAATTCATACAAGAGTTTTGTGCAGCCAATGGTATATGTTAATTTAATTATGAGCTTCCTCTCGCTCGCCTTTTTACGCACCTTGCTACCAACAAAGAAGAACAAGAGAAGATACTATCTAGACCAACAGATCAAGTCGATGATACGCACAATAATCAGACAGAAAGAGGAGGTGATGCAGAATGGAGAATCATGTACCAATGATTTGCTTGGCTTGCTACTGCAATGCAGAGGAGCTGAAAATGACATGACAATCGAAGATGTCGTAGACGAATGCAAGTTGTTCTACTTCGCAGGCCAAGAGACAACAGCTAACTGGCTCACTTGGACAATGGTCGTCCTGTCAATGCACCCCGAGTGGCAAGAGAAAGCAAGAGAGGAGGTGTTGCAGGTTTGTGGGGACCAGATTCCCGATATCGATGAGATTAATCGCCTAAAAATTGTAAAGTTTTCTTCATTCTATCTCTCAATTGCCAGTCCCATTTACTAAGCTCCCATTAAGAATCACTCAAAAAGATGCATGGTAAATTTTCACTATGGCAAATATTTTCGGCAACTGTGTAGTGTATACTGGTCAGCAGCACTGGCTTAAGTGATTCTTTCGCAGGTATCGATGATATTACACGAAGTCATGAGACTATATCCGCCTGTGACTGCCCTTTACCGACACACTTGCAAAAATACTACTTTAGGTGGAATGTCAATCCCAGCTGGAGTGGACATCCTCCTTCCGACTCTGCTGCTTCATTTTGATCCCAAACTTTGGGGCGACGATGCAGATGAATTTAGACCAGAGAGATTTGCCAACGGCATTTCGAATGCTGCAAAGCATCAGTTGGCATTCTATCCATTTGGGTGGGGACCCAGAATATGCCTAGGGCAGAACTTCTCGACGATCGAAGCGAAGATGGCCCTAGCAATGATATTGCAGAATTTCGAGTTCCAGCTCTCTCCTGCTTATGTCCACGCCCCGTATACCGTCATTACTCTCCAGCCACAGCATGAAGCTCCAATGATACTGCGCCGGGTTCAACCTTTTAGGTCGTTGTGAAAGTAAATCAATGAGCTATGTCAAGATTAGTGGTCCCGAGATTTGAGGCTTTTAAAGTTCAAATCCTTCTTGTTTGTGTCCTGCCCGAAAGTCATACTTATTGCGGAAATAAAGAATCTTGGTCAACCGATTCAGCTTGCCTCCGGTACCCAATTTGACAAAATTTTCAGACATGGCCATATGATAACAGAAAAAAGTCTTTACTTGGGTAAATGTATAAAATCAAGCTAAAGCACAATGTGTAGTGTTTCTCTTCCGTACACAGAGTACCTTTTTGGCATTATTTCTCATCATGCAAGCTCATATGCAAGATTTATGTGGAAGGGAATATATGCTTCATTGGTTTGTCAAATATTAGCTCAAAGGGGAAACACAAGTCATTGGAACGGCAAGAACTCTGTCCGGGACAATCTGTCACATAATTTTTGTCTAGTATGCGAATTCTGCTTTTACTCTCTGCTTGTCTCGTTAGGTCCTCGTGAAAATGGTGACGAAATCTTGTGCCTATGAGACACCATGGGTCATATTTTTTCTGTTCAGCAGAGACATTTGATTGAGCTAAAATGCCGAGTGATGGGCAAAGAAAAGCCTGGAGTTGCAGATAACCCAAATAAGGTCATTGTTTGCTGAAACGAAATTTCATCCATATAGCTGCTGTCCCCACGCATGCCTGTGTTGTCGGGATATAAAAACGAACAAAAGTTCATCCTTATGTACGTAAATAGAGATTCTTTACCTCTTTTACTATTTCATTTCTGAATCTGTGTCTCAAACAATGAGATGATTCCTCTCTGTATCTTCACAACATCTTTTGGGGGAGACTTTTGTCTCTGTTCATGGATGGAACTGGACGACCGCACATACTTTGGCCAAAATCTACACAAGACTCAGCTAAATTAGTTTTAGGTGACGACTAATATAGTGGTCTGCTTTTGATAATTGGACCGAACTACTGATGAAGTTTTGTAGTTCTCTGTTTTTCTCTATTGTCCCTGTTGCCAAACTTAGACTTGCTGTTTATACCAAAAATGGACGATCCCTTTGGATCTGCATGAGGTTTACTTGACTTGATAGTTACAGTTGAAATTGACATAAACTAGTGCACAGGTTACATCACAATTTCATGTCCATAATGGAAACTCTAAGCAATTGAGAAAATTGCACAAGGTTCTCTACTTTGGTTAAAGTTTGACATTTCAGCATAACCTAACGTTGGTTCAGTTTACAATTGAGCTAACCTTCAGAAGAGTGTGTGTGAGCGTGTGAGAGAGAGAAAGAGAGAGGTCTTACAGCGGCACCTTATAGACAGCCAGATCGGCGCGGGTGCCCGCCAACTCAAACCTGGTGGCGCTCCCGCCAGCCGTCAAAGATGACAAATGACGGCGATGGTGAGCGAGCTGTCACCCAGATCAGCCGACAACCACCCATAGCTGCAAGTGAAGGGAACTCACCTTGAACGAGCAGCTTCAATGATGAAGAAGCAGCAGTCACCGATGGCCGCAGTTCTTGAGGAGAATGACTTTTGTGATGTAAGAAGAAAAAGAAAGGGTTTGAGCAGAGGAGAGGAGAGAACATCGAGCAAAGGAGAGAAGAGTTCAACTTTTTTTATGCTCGGAACAAAAATTAATTTTTTTTTATTCTTAATTTTACTCAAAATTTGTTTCCGAGAGCAAAAATTTTATCAAGCGCGATTCTGTTCCCAAACTGATCTTGGAAACAAAAAATCAGAATCATGCACTGTTTGGATGATTACCAAATAGTATCTTAATAGTTAATACTCGTAGGGTTGATTCATTGGCTGTCTACTTGGACTTTGATTCAATTTCTTTGGAGCTCAAGACAAGCAAGCTCGAATCTACAAGTACTAAGTCGATGTATTGACTATCAATTTATTTCCTTTGTTGCTTAACTAGTGCTTAAGTATATGTTTGAAATTGACAAAGTACTACTTTTTTTTTCTTAATTTACCTTTCTACTTTTATATTTGTTTTTATCTGACGATCTCCAAAAAAATTGAAAAAATAGCATTTCCAACACTACTTTACCGTCTGGCCAAAAAAAGAAAATGGATAATTATGTACACCAAAGGAAAATTAGGATCCGTAAGGTAATTTACTAACAGACTGAAAATAGACAAACCATACGACCCATAGCAAAATCACCATCATTAGACAGGATTCGATCTCATCTTCCCTTCTCATCTGGTCACTATCTATCATTCGACTAATTCTTGCCATTCTTTAGGTGGCTTTGGGTTGTCCCCAAGCATTTTGTTAGCGAGCCGAACTCGAGTCAAGAAAACAATACTCGATCAAGTTTCGATTTTTGAGTGCCACGATTTGAGCCGAACACACGCATTTGTGCACATTTTCTGTGGCAAGTTTCGCCATTACGAGCGAGACAGATAATGACATTCGGGGACGAGTCACATATAAGAAAGCAAATGGTCGCAGCGAAAGGAAAGGACACCGAAGTCAGAAAAGCATATCGTACACATTGCACAGGCTAGTTGGCTTCAAACTTCAGACTTGCGAACACTGCAGGGCCATCCTGCCTAGCTTTGCATAGGACCCAAAACCTAGATATGTAAGAAATATTGATACTAAATATATATATATATATATATATATTATGTACAAAATATATTTTATGGAATAGAAAGAAATTCAATATATATTGTTATTTTAAAATTTGCATTTTATATTAGAATACAAATATTATTTATATTTAATTTTTCATTAATTTAAGAAGTTTGTTATTTGAGAAAAAATATTTGAGAAAAATAGCTTTTATACCATAGGTATAAGAAATTCTATCCACCTTTCTCGTACTTTCTATAGGAAAATTTCATCTAGACTATGTTTCTATATATCCAACTTTATTCTATCTTGATACACTAAATATGATACATTACACTATCCTATCTTGATTTTTTAATTAGGCTCATTCAATTATTGGTCAATACTAACTTTTCTACCAAGTGCAATGGCCATCTGATTCTTGGGGTAGCTTCTACAGTATATAGCCCAGACTCAAGTCTCTCTTCGCTTGGAGCGAAAAAGGTGTACGTCCTCTGGCTTGGCCACAGCGGATGATGGATATCTTGGCGACAGGGTCATATTCATTATTCACTATTCAGGCATCAGTGCACCTACTAAAGCATGCTCAGCCACTTGCAAAATTCTCATCATACGGTCAACAGCCATAGCTACATTACACCGGCCGTAGATACCATGCATGATAAGCAACCAACTCCTTTTCAGATGAGACAACGGCATTTTTCTTCTCTGGTCCGGCCATGATTCTCTCTAGAACATTGGATATCTCACGTTTAGCCACGTCTCCAGACGAAGCATCTAAGCTACCCAGAGGCTGCCACCTCCAACTTCCTGGGATCGTAGATGATATCCAAACAGGAGTCTCCAGGTGGGCATCCCTACCCGAGTCAACCTGATGAGGAACTTCCAAGTATCGTTGACTATCCACAAACATACGTACCTGTATATTATGAAAACCATATACAATATGAAGCGTAAAAAGAAAGACGGTCTTGTATGGCATCCGCCATATAAGAGAAGATAAATATGACTTAAAAGCAGCAAACATGCAATATGACTTTGCCATCACCTGTCTTCCTTGATCATTATCACTACATATCTTTGGAGCAAAAATATCTGGTATTGGATGTCGAAACCTTATTCTCATTAGATGAAGAAGACCCATCCCAAATAAGTTATAGTCAACCTGCCATTAATTAACCTCAAGTGCATCAAGAAACACACATATGAAAGATAGCAAGTCTGGGCATGAGGGCATTAATGACCCATCCTTGCAAACTCACCCACTATAGAACCAGATAAAGGCAAATTTGGATAAGATAGAAAGATAAACTGATGTCGCAAGATAATACCAGAAACTGAAGCAGATAGGGAATATGAGATTCATGCGGCTGCAAACTTCTGTCAAATACTGCCCCTCCCTGGAAAATGATGTTGGACCATGAATAAAAGAGAAATAGACAAACAAGATGACTAGGCACATGTATTGCATGACACTTTTTTTTTTGTCAAAACTAATATATTGATAACAAGCTTTTCTTACAAGAAAACCTTCCTCATGGAAGATAACCTTTTGGAACAAATCCAAATACCATCCCAACTTTCACGCACATACCAATTTTCATCCACTACTTTTAAAACCACCAATTCGAGAGTGTTGTTAATATTGAGATGGGGGAGGGGGAGGGGGAGGGGAGGGGGGAGAGAGAGAGAGAGAGAGAGAGAGACTGGCAATAGAGGTTTAAGACAGCTAGAGCGCAGCCAAAGATGGCAACTGGTGGCTGTGAAGCCTTTGAGTGGTGTGATTGGTGGAGATGATTAGGTTTGGGTTTAGAATTTGGAAATGATTTTGGGATAATCTTTTCTAAAGTTTGTTGAAGGAAGGGCAATTTGGTCTTTGGACTATGCAGTTTGGGCCTACGATGCAATTTGCGAATTTCAAAATTCGAGTATGTAAAGTGATTTTTGCATGAAATCTTAGCATGGTATTCAGACGTTTGCCTTTTTTTACCAAAACTAACATCTCCATTTACAAGGTTTTCTTTCGAGAAAACTTCCCTGCATCTCAGAAAATGTTCAACAGAACATACTCCTATGGCCACGTTTAATGACTAGTGGACTTCCACTGATACATTAATATTACTCTGTCGAAGAACAAAATATATGCTAATTTTCTCAGGCCTCTCAATAAATCAAAACTAAATTGCCAAATTTTGGCCCATATATTTCTGGGATGCCCCAAATAAAATATGAATAGCAAATGCTTTCTTGCTATGATAAAACAAAAATTTAGTTATCAGGCATGCACACTCCAGATCAAAACAATGAATACACTTGAACGCATGCAATTGAAGAAGCCAAAGATGACAAGTACCAAATCTAGAGCAAAATGGTGAAAACTCTTTAGTATTCCAAAGCAATACCAATTCCAATAAGGCACTATTGATAAAGAAAGAAGAGTACCAAAAGAAGCTTGGCAGTACGTGAGACATCATGTGGATGATAGCTAAAGCTTCAGTCAAGGTGCCACAAAGATGTTGCTATGGAATATTCAGGCAGAAAAATATATATACACAAGCTGTCATTGATGGATACAGGTATATCTTGACAAACAGCTCTTCAGATGCATGATAACCATAAAATCTCCTTGCTCTTACAAGGCTGCAACCATGCACGTGTTGCCGTTTTACGCTAGCATTGCCTTTGAGCAGTAGTAACTCACAAAACAATCCTTTAAGATACAAACTAGCAAGTGAATCGCACAATAAGTTAAAGCCAGGACTTAATATTTTCGAAGAATGACAAATTATACCTTCAAGGCTTTCTCCATAGCTAGAGAGACAGCATTTGTAAATGCATCCCCTGTGCAATTCAACAGTGACCAATTAATTCCACGCTAGTAGCAGAACATGAATTCGAAATATATAAAAGCACGAATAATTCAAAGAAATTGAGGTAAAGTCTACAACAACATTATATTACGAGGACATTGACAAAAACTGGTCAAGTAAAACCACAGCCATGTTGCCAAAAGAACATATCACCCTGAAAACACACAAGCTACATGCTAGAGGTATTGTGAACTGAGAGAAACGTTGATTAATTTCTTCAAACCAGGATATGCACAAAGCAGCCTATGCATCTGTAACACGCACAAGTACCTTCAGACGTTGGATGGATAGGAATATCTGTACATGGTATATACAGATAGGGTAAAGCCTACAAGAAAAAAAACGTAATTTAGAACCAGTACGAAAAAAATGTACAAGATATTGCTGTCTCATGACCTATGCCATGGACAAGCATCATGTACTTTTCACAGTAGATTGCTTGGAGCCATGTAAGCTCCTCATTTGTTATTTAGACATTCAACTAGTGTCCAGCCAGTCAAAGAAAGTAGACTGTTGCCAATATGGTGCCACTTGCAAGCAGAAAGTGGAAGAAACTTTCTGCATCCTGAATTTGCCTTTTATCTTGTAGCATATACCTCAACTCAAGTCTGTAAACCCATGCTGGTTTAAATTCTTCATCGGCAGAAAGGAAGTTACTTTCATTGCTCCACAGCTCAAGGGGGGTAAAGCAAGTACTTGAAACAATTAAAAAACTACAAATAAACAAGGACTACACTCACCTTATGCACATGTAAGCAAGTTTTTTGACCAGCAGGAGTTGAACCATATACTCTTATTACAGGAACCTCATTCACTTTTTCACCTTCATCAATCAATCATGAACAAGATTATGAACATACAAAAGTAGATATTTCTAGCTAAATTTCTAGCTACTGTATAGTAAATGTAACTGTTATTTTTGCAGGTTAAAGGTCAAATCCTCACACAGAATTCTAAAGATTGACATGGGACCACGCCACATGAAAACTGTAACCACACCTTCTTCTCTTTGCATCAGCAACAAAAAAGCGAATTTCAAATATGTCATCATCAAGACAACTACACTCTCCAAACGAAAAGTAATCATCATTCTACAGAAGAAAACGATGAGTTGAACAATGCCCACCAAATATTAAGAAAAATATTCAATACTCTCTGGATTTTCTAAGCAACCAAACCAATCATGTAATAAATTATCAAGACACCAATGTGCTGATTCCATGACTGTGCTACAATTTTAATCAATCCTTGCGTATATCCATGCCAGGCAATTACTTAACATCAATCCAGCAGCCCCAACAAGAAGTCCGAATAAGACATCCACGGACAAACTGATAAGTTCTTCATAACAGAACACTAAGCCAAGCATATTCCTTGCACTCATAAGAAAGCAAACAAACTTTTGTCTGCAATGCAGTAACTGATTGAGTCCTACTCTAGCACTCTAGCAAACAAAACTAACAGCTTCCAGATTCAAACCATAGGCTTCTCTGGCATTTCCTACTTACCACTAGATTCCATAACCAAAGAAGCGAACACAAAAATTATTCTTCAAAAGATGAGAGCAGACTCTCATTCTTTTTTTACCGAAGGCACGTTGCATACATTTTATTTGGATAAAAACATAGAATAACTTCAAAAGCATCGCTGTTCCTAGGAGAAGACAACATCAAGACCCATTCTAAGACCCCAATTCAGCCACAGCTCCAGGAAGCAGCAAGACCCAACAACATTACTGCGTGGCGACTACCTATTACCATCACGGGCACAGTAAAAAAACGAGTCTTTCCATCTGTTTTCGTGCTTCCCCTAATGCCCATATTCCCACAGTCTCATTCTTTTACTAAAGACACGTTAGATACAAATTATTACTATGAAAACATAGAATAACTTCAAAAGCACCGCTGTTCCTAGGAGAAGACAACGTCAAGACCCATTCTAAGACACCAATTCAGCCACAGCTCCGTGAAATGGCAAAACCCAACAACGTTCCCACCCGCGCCTACCTATAACCGTCGCGGGCACAGTAAAAAAACGAGTCTTTTCCATCTATTTTCCCGCTTCCCCTCTGGGAGAAGACAATATCAAGACCCATTCTAAGACACCAATTCAGCCACAGCTCCATGAAACAGCAAGACCCAACAACGTTCCCACGCCGCGACTATCCATAACCGTTACGGGCACAGTTAAAAAAGTCTTTTCCATTCATTTCCATGTTTCCCCTACTGCCTATATTCCCAACCGTCCGAACTGCCAGTACCTTGAAAGCTGCTGTAACAAACATCGACGCCCGGGATCGGGCGCGCCATGTAGTAGTCGATGGACACGATCCGGACGCTGAAAATTGCGGGGTCCTTCTCCGGACCCGACGCCGCTGTGCTGGGCTGCGAACCTTCTCTCTCCGTCGGGAGGAGCGGCTCCTCCATCTGCGTAAACCTTCCCACGACCCTCGCTCGCGGAAAACGCGGAACCCAGTGCGCTTGCTGGTGTAGAACCGACCGCGCGAAAGTCAAGAGCGTCTTCTCCAAGCTTTTTCCAATTTTTTTCCCTCTCGCTTGTTCTCGTGCAATGCAGTAACGGAAGGCCGGAACAGGAAAATTGACTCCGAGAAAACTCTTCGGGCCGATTTGATTATTATAAGTTGCCTCCGAAACGGTTATTTTAAATATTAAAACTTTTAAAAAGTGCAATCAATTAGAAAATTTACCATAAATGTACAATTGAATTTTAAAATTTTTAAAAAATACAATTAAGTCTTAAAACGGATTAATGACCTTAGGGAAAATATCACAAACAGTCCCTAAACTTCTACTTAATATGTAATCTCGTTCCTAAATTTTTAATTTGTTCAATTTAATCTCTAAATTATTAATAAATGTTTGATCTAGTCCCTGACTATTTGAAAATTAATCAATTTCGTCCTTCCGTTAGTTAAAGTTAACGGAATTGGACATTTTGGTCTTTTTAATTTTTAATATATTTTTTCTTCTTCTTCTCTCTTTCCTCCGCTGGCTCCGCCCTCACCTGGGCTGGCTAGGGCAGCTCTCACTGGCGTTGGGCGAGGGATGCCCTCGCTAGCCCAGGGTTGCCCTTCCCTCCACTATGGCCGACGGAGGGAAGAGAGAAGAAGAAGAAGAAAAGAAAAGAAAGGAAAAACAGTCATCACTTAACGTTTGAATGGAATGACTAAATTGAACATTTGTTAATAGTTCAAGGATCAAATTGAGCAAATCAAAAGCTCAGGGATGAAATTAAACATTAGATAAAACTCCAGGGACCATTTATGACATTTTCCCATGACTTTAATATGAATTAAGATTCGCTTGAATCAGGATCTGTAACTTCGTAAAAGAATTAATGACCTTAACATGTTGACAACTTGTACGACTAAATATTTATAAATTATTAATACGAACAATAATTTTGGAACAATCAAACAAACCCCAGTATTTTTTATGAAAGTTTGGGTACAAACATGTCACATGTCAAATACATCGCTGATCTTTTTTTTTAACAAACTATTACTAAACAATATTTCTGAACTTACTGATACAGAACAACCGAATAATCCTGGTCAGTGGTGATGCTCCCGAATTACAGACCTTCAAGAGTTTTGTTCAACGACAATAGTCATCGAATTCCAAGATCTGTCCACCCATCGCTACATCTACAAACCCAGCTGAAAGTTTATCAACACCTCGGACCATTCACTAAAACATTAGTCGATCCACACACAAATTACTCTGTAAATATATTAGTCAGTCCACACATAAATAAATCATATGCTCCATTCCTTTGCAAAAGGCTAAAAATATATGTACGTTGATCACTTGATTAGACAATCATACAATAGCCACCACCCTTTTCCTTTCGGACACTATATTTACTATTAAATGTATATCACAAATGCATTATACAAGGTTCTATCCACAGAGTGATGGGGAAACAAGTAAATCAACGGTTGGAGTTGCCCCAAGAATGCAAAGAAATAGATGCGGCTTGGTGGAATTGAAGATTCACACGCATGGAGAAATAGGTTCAATTCCAGTCCCGTGCTTCAAGCTGCCATCACCATTCATTTCATCTTATTAAAGCAGCCATAACGTTGCCTAACCATTTCATTTAGGCCAATCCCACCTGTCTCTCCCACCTAAGGTCTTCGGAGAATTTCGAGAGTGCAGCCCTTGGGTCACCATCAGAGATAGACAAGTAGTACTGAGCAGTCCCGTCATCAACCTGCATACTCCTCCTAAGCGAGTCGAGTATTCTCTTCTTCCCTCGTTCAGAGGTTGTCCTCTTTAGCAAAGAACTTATCTCTATGTCCTGGACGCCTTCTGGGTAAAGCACGGCGACTTCCCTCTTTGCATGGTTATCTCGCTCTATGTAGCATGTGGAATCGATAAGAATGCCAGGGTTGCTTATGGGGATTAACAATCTCTCCCTTGAATATATACCATGATCACTCATCATGTTGTTCAAGCGCTTTATGTCCATGACCTGACAGCACAAAAGAAATTCTTTAAGCATGTGACATGCGGTGTAGACAGGCACAAAAAGGATATGCTTGACAGAAACATTGAAGCAGGGAAGAAAAAAATTTCAGGGAAGCCATTCTAAAAGTAAGTCTCTGCCAACAGTTATCAAAACATTAAACCCAGAGAGATCTAACTACATGACATCATTATTGACACTTCACAGGGATTATTATGACTACAACCATGGAAAATTTCCATATAAAGACATATTAATTTCCTAGTTGCACGAACAATTTAAGTTCTGCTCTCAGAACTTGCGGTTCACGTTCAACCATTTCGATGAATCAATACCACCACTGCAGAATCATCTACTATTTCTATGTCAACGTTATTAAGTCAGAGGAACTATCATGACGATCACAAAGTGCATTGCCCATCATTTCACACTAATCACTTGCAAAATCTGAGCATCATTTAGCCTCGTGTGTTCTGGCAACTAAGAGATTGTGATCATCTATTGAGATAATCAATATCCAGTCGTCAATCAAGCATATCTTTTTGCTATTAGTAACCGGAGATGCTTCTTGCTTGGCCAACTAAAGAAAACTTTACCACATGAAGAGATTTCATAATGTTTTACATGAAGAGGACCCTATGCTCCCTAAGACATAGCATTTCTGTTCAAGCCCCAACCTTCCTCCATACCTCCAGAAGAAACTGCGACAATGACTTCCAAGTGTAACCATTTCCTTTTCCTTCTTTATATTTTAGGCTTCACTAAAAGATGAAGTCACTCCAAAATTACAAAATTCGTATGTCAATTAGTCTGGCCTTCTTCAATGGGAATAACTCTATAAGATTTATAGTAGTAAATTCCATTGAGCATCTATCGTACCACCTATTTGATACAATATAGAGCAACAGCGTAAAATTATAACTAATCCCACTCAATGGGATAAATCTGTCATTAACGTTGAAGTCATTCAACCGCCAGCCTGCACAAAGAAGCTATGAACATCATCAAATGATATGTACACCGTGCAGCATCTTGTCAACATTTTTCCTCTCCTAGTAAATTTCCCAAGCTAACCTTTATCAAAGAGGCCAGAACCCAATCGAACAGAGGTATAAAAGAGCCATGCCCGAAATTGAACAAAACTATGTACTTAGACAATCCTGCACCAATCAACAGAGCTATCCAACTTTGGCTGTTATAGTGGAGGAATGACGGAATGCTTCTTCAAGGAGAAAAGCCTCTGCAAAGACCTGACAATTGTCGCTAGCTGTACAGCATTCCTCAACCGACAAGTCCTCAGCATTCTTCGGGATTCACCATTTTAGCAATCAAACTCAGGATCACAAATTCGTATATTATGAAAAGCACCTAACCCATCCCCACCCATCCTCTCAGCACCAATGAATAACCAAATAGACAATCTATGCCGGAGAAGAAAACCAGATGGATTCCAAGTCATGAGCAAAGCAAACCCACCAGAAATTCCATGAAAATTCACAATAGGGCTCCCAGCTTCCGTCCACTTCACTCAAACGGACCCACCCACGTCTAACCCTGGCTACACATGACTACATGCAGAACAAACCTACATGGCTTCCGAAACATCAGAAGGATACTACCAAGAAACCTTCTTCGTAAAGTTTCAAAAGCTGTAGCTGTACACACCACTTTAGCTAACTTTTAAATGAAATCGCAATCCATTTGTTCGTCAGAATCTGCCGAAAGTGAATCTCTATCGAAAATGCATCGCCAAAGCATGTCATTTGCAAACGTTTAAAGTATACTGCGAGAGAAAATCATTTCGCCGCCAACGTAATTCACAGTATTGCTCACAATCAATATAGCAAAAGGGACAGAAACTTCATTACCTGAACGGAGTACTTCACGGCGAGGCTCGCGACGCTATCGCCGCGCTTAATCCGGTGCGAGATCGCGAACTTCCCCACGCCATTATCCCTCCAGAAGCTGCCCGAGCTCGGGACGCCGACCACCTCCTTCAACCTCCAGGGGGCCGCGAAGGCTCGGGTGACCATGTCGCGATCGGAGGCGACGGAACTCCAGATGCGGCAGACGCAGCTCGCGCGGGCCAGGTCCGGGACGGGGAGCTTCTCGAAGATAAGCCGGAGGGTGTCGCGGCAGGCGAGGGCGGAGAAGTGGGAGTTCATCGGCGAGATGGTGGAACGTCGGCAGCGGAGGCGGACGAGGAGGAGGCGGCGGAGGACGGGGGCGGAGAAAGATCGGGGGTCCGGGGTGGAGGCTTCCGGTCGTCGGCCTCGTCGTCGCCGCAGCAGCCCATTTAGAGAGAGAGAGAGAGAGAGAGAGATGGGAATGTCTGAAATATGGTTTTGGATGGTTTTGGATTTTTGGTTTTGAATGGTGGATAGTAAGGTGGCCGGAATATGGGTGAATTGCGCTTTTGACCGCCCGTGTTATGGAATTTATTACAAATTGCCCCTGACTTTTCGAATTTTTGCGATGTCTCCCCTAAATTTTGAAATCGGTTGCAATGTCAGACTGGTGCGACTTCCATCATCTTTCAGTTTGAGCACCGACCATGTGCTTGTCACGTGACTGATTTGATCTTTCATGGAGGGTGAATCTGTCGGATAATAACATGCAAATTGCATTTTAACCCCCAAACTTTGGCACGTATGGGAAGTTGCCCTAACTCTCCCTTGTATTTCTCTTCCACTTTTTATTAGCAATAGAAATTATAAAATCATTTCCTTTGATTTATAAATATATTGCTCACACAAAAACTTCATGAAAGGAAGTAGTTATACTCATTTGGTATTTTTTTTTATAATATAACTAGACACATCATCACATCGCATGAAAATCTTATGTTCATATCATGTTGCTATAGATTGATCTTAGTGCTAAATTATTGTGTCTTTTATTCAACAATTCAAATGATTGACTTACTGAGTAATCACTTTAATATGTACTAACAAGCAAGTTCTGCAGGTTCTATGGTCTCTTGCAATGTTAGGACTTCTATTTGCATTTCTTAATTTGTTTTTGTCTTACCCTGTATTGCGAACCCTAATAAGCCATTTCTAGAAATGATGCACGAATCTTTTAGGTGATTACATATGCCTTTGAAAGTTTGGACGAAGTTTGGAGGCTGTAATCAAAATCAAATGCAAAATTTATTATTGACTAATTATTTTAAAAGTATGGGTTAAATTTGTAAACATGTTGAAAACATAGGCCCCTTGTGAAAATTGGCCCAAGCCAACACTAGGGAGGCTTTGCAACCAATTTCAAGACTTGAGGGAGCATTGCGAAAATCGAGAAGTCATGGGGCGATTTGCAACAAGTGCCCCGAAACACTTTTTCTTTGCAATCTTTTTTTCTTATTTCTAGTTTGTGGAGTTTTTCTTCTGCACATAATGAGAAAAATACGCACGCGAAATAGTTTTCGATGATGATGACCATATTTGGAATCACTTGTCGCCGGATTTTAACCGTTTTGCCTATACAAAAAGGCAAAAAGATGATTTGTCCACATGTCTATTGATTTCGATTTTAAAGAAGATACACTATGACAACTAGACAAAATATAATGTTGGTCCATGCTTGATAACGTCGACTCATCTTTGCTTCAAGTATCATGAAACTATCAAGCTCTCTTTTTGAGTTTAAGTGTAACGTAACTTTATGGAAGGAAATCATACTACTGGCTAGCTTTTTAATCTTGGGATCAATAAACCAGTGGGGTTTACTCCAGTGGCCACTCTTCCAACTTGGAAGAGAGAGATGAGGGGTTCGAATCCCCACATTCTCAGGGAGGTTGGGATGGGGACGAATTAGTTTCAGAAGTGAGTTTCGACTCCCACGCCCTGCAAGGATGTAGAGTAAAAGCCCGAGAGTGAGAGTTAGAATAGGAGTAGAGTAGAACCGACCAAAAAAAAAAGGAATCTTGGGATCAATAAATGCTTAGGTGCTAGGTTCTTTTCACTTCATTCTGGAGAGTAACTTCATGTTTTATTACTAAAAAAAAAAAAGGAATAGTAGGCTCTCGACATTAATATTTTGTATTTGGCTTTACCCTTACTTTCATAGAAAAAAATAAATAAATAAGATTTAATTAGCACAAGTGCAATGAAAGTTATTACCATGTAAGGAAAATCGACACTACTGCTAAGCTTCTTTGTTTGGTGTCTTCCGCAGGAACCAAATTTTCTTTTGTGTTGGCAAAAACTAAACTATTCTTTAACAATAATGATCGTATCGATCACAGTATATGCAGAGGTTGATTGAATTAAACGGATTGAAATCTTAATAGAAATCGATTGAAACTTTTACTCTATATAGATTAGAGTGAAAATAGAAGTTGCAGCTCCCTACACTTAGATCTCCACCTATCGTTAGATCCAATTTCAACTAGAATGGAATGAACAACTTATGAGCATTAGTGTGGTTTCATGTACGATTTCCATGAAAGAAAATGCAAAATCTGTAAATGTATCTCTCATAGATAATTTACTTGGAATTAGATCCTAAAAACTGGTGAGGCTTTGATAAATCACGTCTTACACTATATAGGAGTAAATATACTTGTTGATAACAATTGGGGCTAGGTAGAGAGAGATTTGGGAGAATGACAAAAGATAGATTTGTGTAGCCTTTAATAGAATTTCATGAGCATTGATAGACCGAGTGAGTGATTAAACATTTGATTTGGATGCAATAGATTTCATATTCAAATGGTAACTTCGGAGGCCATACCTGTAATCTAATACACATAAAAGTGGTGGTTTGTAATCTAACACACATAAATGTGGGATCAATTGAGCCAAAAGGGTTGGATATCACGTGTTATAAAAAAAAAAGGGTTAATACCCTGAAAAACTCCAAACTGGTACACCTGTGACAAATTTACCCAAAACTATTTTTTTTACCACAAAAAACCCCAAACTGGTACACTTATGATAAATTTACCCTATGTTAGTTTTTATTAAATTTTATTGTAAAATTATTAAGTTAAATGACACGTAACAATTGATTGATATACCAATTTGGGATTTTACGCTCCGTTTGTCACAGTTTACAATTTTTGTGATTTTTTTTTTGTATTAATCCAATTTAGCGAAGAGTATATTTGTCACAAATTTACCAATTTGGAGTTTTTTTGCGGTCGAATAAATTAGTTTTAGGTAAATTTGTCATAAATATACCAGTTTAGGGTTTTTTTATGGTTAGTCGGGATAAATTTGTCACGGATGTACTAGTTTGGAGTTTTTAATGGTCAAAAAAATAGTTTGGGGTAAATTTGTTATACCAATTTGAGGTTTTTCAAGGTATTAACCCTAAAAAAAATCATAAGAAAATTTTAGACCACTATCCAACTATCTTTAATTCTTAATTGATATGGTATGGTAAGCACTTGGTTAAGAAGAATTCCATGGCAGACGACTCCTATATTTCACGCTCTAGATCTGGATCGTGCAAGCAAGAACTCATGCAAACTAACTCGCCTTAAGTTAGCGATGGTTTACTTTATACTACGTCAACGACATGGAATCTGCTTGTCAAAGGCCCATGAGTCAATTGATTTTCATGAGTAAGAACGCAGATGACTGAGAAAGGGCAGATCCAGAGCAATCCAAGCAACGGAATGCATCGCACGAAGAAGAGAGAGGGCCAGCGGTGACGGCGCCTAAAACTAAAATAGCCGATGGAGTATCCGCGCCCTCATTCAAGAGATTTTTTTGGACATTGCTTGCTTTTCATTGGAATGAACATGGAATTTTTCTAACAAATATTAACTTTTAACTTATAGGGAACAAAAAAGATTCAGGCCATTTGTCTTGACAAAGGCTCAGAAGAAACAGAGGACAAAGAGGACCGGACATACATAAATGAACAATTCAAGATGTTATTGAGGTTAAGGTTCCTCCAAGCGGGATGCAAATTTTAGCCGAGATTTTGAGAAGCTATTTCCTGAATTAAGATGGCTTCAGTGGACAGGATGGCCAACTTGCGTATGGAGAAACCAGTCATGCTGGGATTGACACAAAGCACAATCACAAAACATTGGAATGGATGGAGCTCAATCAAGATAAATCAGAACGACACATCCTGATATCGTGTTTTTAATACTAATTACTCCTTGACGACTAATTCCCATTATACTCTTTGTTCTTATAGATGGCGAAGTGGCTCCAAGTTCTCGACCTTATTGGTGTGGTCATTTACCATGTACTCCCGAAACCTCAGCTATCCAAGATTTAGAAATTCTCATCCTTAAAGAATGTGAACATCTGGAGCAAAATCACCCTTCTATTAATGAATTAGGAGAATTGAAGGAACTTGTTTTGGGTTCGACTGCTACAAGAGAGATTCCTACTATTGTTCTTTGAGGAAGCTAGAGAAGCTCAGTGCCAAGCGTTGTTCTGCTCTAGTTTGACTTTCGGACTCCATAAGCCATCTAGTGAATCTATAGACCCTCAAATTTATGCAATTGCCAGGGAATGGCCGAACTTCCAGGCAACATTGGGTACCTTAAGAAGCTACAAGGCTTGCCATTTGGCGCAACTTCCACACTATGTTGCCCATCAATGCAGATCCCAAACTCCATTGGGAAGATGGAATCCCTGACTAAACTCGACCTGTCTAGCACAAGCATAACGTAACTACCATCTTCCATAGGAGATTTGCATAACTTGGAAATCTTGAATATTTCTCCTACCAGGATCGAAAAGTTGCGAGGTGCAATTGGAAGGACGGGGAAACTCCCGCAATTGGATTCTTCGAGTTGCACTGGAATAGAAGGGGAAATTCCAAGTGATTTTAACAACTTGTCTTCACTCGTGAAGCTTCCAACATATACATCCGTTTCTAGCTTGCCAGAAAGTACTCGAAATCTTTCTTCTTTGCAACATCTTGACTTAGGGGGCTGCCAAAAGCTTCAATCACTGCCTGAGCTTCCTTCTGGGTTAGACTTTCTACAAGTCACTAAGAGTTTTTGCCTCCACTTTTTTACCAAATTCATCTAAGAGAACTCATTGTTTATGATTGCATATTGTTGGAAAATCTCCCAGAGCTTCCTCCAAGACTATTGAAGCTTCATGTCACAAGATGTGGCAAGTTGAAATGCTTGCCAAGATTTGAGCCCTGTGAATGCCCCAAAATGATGCAAAGCGAACGCCGACACGTTGCAATATCCCCAACGACGTTGGCCATAGCAGGTCGCATGAAGTTGACTAAGTTGGATGGCCTCAGGCAATGTGCAGAGTCCCTGATGCGTGCCAATGAGTGAGAACTATGGATCAAGCACTCCGTCGGATATGGAAGACAATCTAGTTGAAGTTCAAGGTCTTCACAGGTTGAAGCACTTGGAAGAATTGGATGTAGATTTTTGCCAATTTATTGGAAGACTGGTCCTTCCAAAACCAAATCATTTGAACGATTGACCGCTAGATATTGCAAAAATCTAGTTGAAATTTGAGGCCTTTATCGTTCAAAGTTCTTGAAAGCACTGCATATCACTGATTGCACGTCCATTTTGAGATTGAACCTTGCAAAATCAGAGCGTCTAAAGGAATTAAAGGCCACAAATTGCAAAAGTCTAATTGAGATTTGAGCCCTTGATAGGTTGAAGTTCTCGGAAAAGTTGGAATTCTGGTCATGCAAGTCCCTGGAAAGATTACCAAATCTGTCGTGCTTGGAGATCCTGAAAGAGTTGAACATCAACTGGTCCATTGTCTGACCAAAAACAACTGGTGCATTGAGCTTCGTGATATTGAGTCTGGAGAATTTCTTGTCCTGCCAAAGCATATACATGGACGAATGTCCATCCTTAAAGATATTGCCAAACCTGTCAAATTTCGAGAATTTAGAGAAGCTCACCATCAGGATTCACTTGATATTTTGGAGATACTCAGAATTGAGGATTTGATATATCTGACGCATCTAGATATCACATGATACAAGTCAATCAAGACCTCACCAGATTTGTCGACATGTAAGATGTTACAATTTCTGGTGGCACAAGATTGCGACAAACTTGCTGAACTTTGAGGACTTGAAAACTTGCGTTTGATGCATTTGGATGTTTCTGGATGCGACTCACTGGGAGCAATACCGAACTTTTCTAGAACACACATCATACAGGACTATGAAGAATGCCCATATGATTATGGCTTACCAATGATTGAATTCCGAAGGTAATGATGTGATAAATCATGTATTACAATTGTGAGACAATTGATGCTTCCCTAAACTAAGGAATTTTATGCTACGCAAGGTTGATTTGTTCCATTGATGCTTGTCCTGGACATTCCAACTTGGCAAAGTTAATCTCATCTATACCGTATGTGCTCGTGGTTTTGATGTGAGCGAGTTAAATCAATCAAGAAAACTACTTTTCCAATTTCGCTGGAAACCCAGTCTAACAAGTTAGCTGCTGCACGTCCAAAGAACTCCAAGAAGTCAGGAACGACCAACGAACTAGCCACAAAGAACGATGCTTAAAGCTTGTGGAGTTAGTAATGCTATCTTCCATTTGCTTGAACTCAGTGTTGGTAATTTGTTTATAAAACAAATGAATAGATGCCTTGTCCCACATCGAAAAGATGTGAGTGCGCACGTGGACGAGATTTGGCACTAACCAACGATCATTATTTTATTTATTGAAAATTCGGATTTATTTCTATAAAAAATTAATTATAAAGTCTTGTTGAAACAGTGCGACTGTTCACTAAAAGTTATGATTATTTTTTAATTATTATTTTTTATTCCGAATTTTGTTTGTGTCTTTTCAAGACAACCTTTGAATAAAGATATCCGTTCGGTTTGCAACCTTTCCCGAAGGGTTACAATTGTTCGGTTTTAACTTCTTACGAATGGACACATTTGTTCACTTGAGCAATTTTCGAAAGAATGTGTTTGTTCATTTCGCAACCTTTCACGAAGAGTTGTCTTCGTATTTTAAGACTATTTTATATATACTTGTCAGATTGAGAAAGAAATTAGAGTGATCATCTTCTTCTTTTTTCGTTTTTCTTTGGAGAGAAACTACAGCCATTGTTTCCAATTGTTTCCTAGAGAGACCCTGGAGAACTATTAGAATTGCTATCTAGTATTCTCATTTGAGACTTTGTTGTATCCTGGAGGAAATTTGCCGGTGACCATTAGCAACTTTGTGGGGCAAATAAATCCTTAAAGAAAGTGATATCACGCCTCAAAGTCCGACTTGATTACTCGATCCGACTTCATTGTTTTACCCAATTCGAAGCAGTATTTTCCCAACAATTTTAAGGATTTATTTGTGCAACAATGGAGTCAGAGACAATCAAAGTCATTACTCAAGACATGGTGATACTAAACTGGTTTGATGGCAACAATTTTGCTTGTGTGATTTGATGCAATGCGGTGTGCGCTGATCATTTGATGTTTCTTATGTTCCGATCCTTTATCATCTCTATTCCCATGCCAAGACTACGTTGATTGCTGTTCTTAGTTTCGCTCTGAATATATTCCCTGAATCCTTTCGAGGAAGTTCTGTTTTGGTCTTGTGAGTGAACCATGCAAGAAATTGGGAGGATGAACTTCACGAATTTTCTTAAGTTTTAGATAGAAGTGGAAGGGAGTCAATGTGGTCCTGAAGGCATGTTTTTTCCTTTGGAGTTTACGTACTCTACGGCCCTTCTCCAAGCCGAAATCCAATGACCTGAAAGTTTCAAATGAGTTGGTCCTTAAACTTCCGGTTCCCGAACATACGAAGCACTTTATCTTTGCTATGAGGGAACCCGAATCGCAGTCTGTGATTTACATGCTCGCCATGCAGAATTTGTCTGGGATTCCTGCCCGGAACGCTATGTGTTTGATTAGAAGAGAGAAGGGGAACCACCAAACGGCTATAATTGATGTTACAAGTTCCATATCTTGCGGGGGCCCAAATCATCAAAATAAAAAATAAAAATAATAAAATAAAAAAAAAATTCGCCTAGCAGAAGACAAGCGTCCATATTTGGCGTCCATGTCGTGGAACGCTGTCTTGAGGAAGCAGTTGAAACGAGTCCCTTGCCAATGCCGATTAGTAAATCTCGAGGCAACGGATGGCCGTAAATCTCGAGGCAACGTGTGACCGTGGATAAAGATGCAAGAGGCCAGGTTCGCCATTGCGCGATGCGAGCACCAGACGCATGCAAGTGGACAGGTTCTTTCACTTCCCAACAGGTCTGTTCCTCGATGGCTTCTAGTCGACGCCAACAATCATCACTCATCACCGTTGGCCAGAGTTTCAAAGAAGATCTACAGGCTCTCTCTCTCTCTATTTTTTTTTTTTTTTTTGTGTCCATTTTGGTTCTGTCATAAGGGTGTGTTTTATGTCTTTTGTGCGCCCAATGCTATGCCATGTCTTGTCTCTGTATTTGATGTTCGGTTTGGGACTCAACACTTACTAATCTTGACGGCATCTATCGTGATGGAGAAGACAAGAATGGTGGAGTATTGAATTACAACGTTAATTTCCCGGAGCAAAAGGTGATGAATGAGGCTCTTGCTCACAATGTGAAATCCATCATGAAAATATCATGCAAGATGGCATCTCATCTTGTAAAAACGACTTCGAGGATGTCGAGACTCTGATCATGAGATCGAGTGCAAGATCTTTGTCCGGGAGGAGATATAGCGATCCTTCGGTCCAGAGTAACATGAGGCATTGGCCGTCAAGGGTCATTGCTGGTCCCGGCCTCAAGCCCATGATTGTCGTCAATTTCAAGGTCGTAAAGAAGCAGTTTGCTGTGGAGGAAATTTCATTTACCCTCCTCACAAAGATGCGTGAGACGGCTGAGGCTTACCTTGATATGACTATCAAGAATGTGTTGTCCGGGTCCCTGCACACTTCAATAACTCGGTCTCGTCAAGGGGCAGATACATGATGGATTCATTTTTTTTTTAAGATGCCTTTTAATCTCTTTCGCTGATTGGCATTTTGGATCCATATCAAGTAGGAGGTACTTTCGCAGTGAATACAAGTACCGAAGACTGGATGGTCTCACTCCTGTAATACAAAGAATGGCTTTGATAGATGAGCTCAACAATTCGGATGACGTGTTCATATTTATTCTAATGACAAACGTTGGTGGTTCAAGGACAAATCTAACTGAGGCTAACAGGGTGATTGTAGTTGACCTTGACTGGAACCCGAAAAAGCTTTTGCATGTGTGGTTGTTTGTTCTGAGACGCGAGTTGTGGTGTTCTCTTTAGGTATTCGGATGGGTGTCTTGTGTTGCGTGTGTCGTTGGCCGTATCTAGTTGATCTATACTGGCCACGGCGTTGGATTTGCTCTGTACTGAGTCGATTATCATGACACTAGTCATTCACGCAAGGTTCTGAGTTGCAACGAATGATCTGTTTTGGGTTCCGTATCGATTCGACCTTCGGTATAAAGAAATTGAAGCACCGGTTGTGCACGTTGTTCATCTTTGATTCTAGAACTGCACATGTTGTTTAGTGCTCTTGGAAACTTCGCTCAGTGCACAGAGAGGACATGGAATGTAATTCTCAATAAGATCCTTCCTAGATCTTCTGAGGCGAGAAGGGTCTCCACTACAAGACAAGTACACATGTTGAGCATGTTTTGCAAGTATCATATTCCTGTTCTAATCGAACACTCTGATTGTTGATTTGATTAGATTTCACATTTTACCTTGTTATTGCCCAAGTGCCACTTTTATCCTTTCAGGCGCTTCCTTAATCCCTCCCATTATATGATTTGAGTCATTTACCACCCCGAATTGGAAGAAACTATCGAGTAAAGAAGCGTGCAGTTGTTCTTGATGATTTTTTTTTTAGGGGCAATGCTTCAAAAGGACTTCTCGTCCAATGGAGTAATTTAGGAATGAGGTATGGCTCTAATTATACCTTTTAGAAGGTTTCGGATTATACGATGTTGTTGATTCCATTCGTAGAATTGCCAGTATCTTCTTTTCACCTCTCTCAATTCCACTTTATGCACTTTTGATACCTTGATACTCGATTCGCTCGCATTTACTGAATTGTTAGAGAATGTTGTTACATGCATGGGCTGATATGTAGTGCTTTATTTATGGAGGCTATATGGAGATACCAAATGGGTTTTTTTTTAGTGTCCCTCGTTTGGTCCTAATGTGTTATATTTGTTGTCCTTGCCCCTCATAGATTTGATTCTATGGAATAGCATAAATGAGCCAAGAGAGTAGAATTCAATTGGTTATCTATTTTGATGTATGTATTTCATCGATGATGAAAATTTGATGATGCATAATTTCGATTAATTACCTCTTGGAATATTCTTAAAGTGGGGCTATGTCCAAAGGGGATTTTGGAACTAATATGATTGGAATCATTGAGATTAAGAAGTATTTAACTTTCATTTTCAAAATGAAAGATTTGGGTGAAACAAATACTATCTTAAGTGTTAAAATTAAAAAATAGTGGGGGTTATTCTTTAAGCCAAAGTGATGACATGGAAAAGATGTTAAATAAATTTAAACATCTTGGCTTCAAAGAAATGTGTACTCCATTTGATTCCTGGTGGAGATTTTTTAATGTGAGTGATATTGGTCTTTGATATATGCGATATATTATACTAGACCTGATATTACTTTTTGTATTTTCAAGTTGAGTAAATTCTAATAATCCAAATATAGAACATGTGAGAGTTATATTATTGTTCTATAATAATCCGGCTATATTAGAAGGATACACTGATGCTACTTGGATTACAAGTGTGGGAGATGAAACTTCCAGATGGATTTTCACGTTATGTGAATGTGTTGTTTCTTGGACGAGCAAGAAACAAATGTACATAATTTACTCAATGATAGAACCTGAATTTATTACTTTAGCGGCAATTGGGAAAGAGGTCGAATGGATTAGGAATTTGTTGTTGGATATCAAATTATGGCCTAATCCTATGCCTCTTATTTCTATCCATTGTGATAGTTATGCTACTTTGGTAAGAGCTTATAGTAGCACCTATAATGGTAAGTCTAGACATATTAGTCTAAGACATGAATATGTGAGACAATTGATTAAAGATGGTACCATAACAATTGTCTACGTGAGGTCAAGTAATAATCTTGCCGATCCATTGATGAAGGCTTTACCAAGACACATGGTAATAATGATCTCATAAGAAACGGGGCTGAAACCCTTTAATTAAAATCACCAATAATGGTAACCCGACCTTTTTCTAGAACATCACTAGCTACAAGGTTTAATGGGTAAGAACAAGTTATTGAATGTGATTGTTTGATACTGACGTAGCCCTGATATGAGAAGTCAGTATCGTCTGTTACGTTTAGAAGGTTGAATTGAATTCTTAATGAAGTATAGTACAAACTTGTAATGTGTTGATAGTAACAGAAACACATGGTAAATACTTCACCTATATGAGCTTAGAAGTGGTGCCGCTTCTTACGAAAGTTAGGGTTGCTTTCTAGAGAGCTCATGAAACAGGATCAAGCACAAGGCCATAATAGTGCGGAGTAATATAGAACTTCTCGCTGAGACAAGAGATTAGTGTATGTGCGGTATGTCCGGTTCTATTATATAAAAGTACAAGTTTAAAGCCGAGCTACTTGTCACTTTGATAGAGCTTTGAGATACTTGCACTAAGTATAGGTTTAACTCGAAAGAGACCTTTATGTATGTACATTATTCTCACGGAAATTTTGGCTGTATATTTCTAACGTTTTATTTATTGTTTTTGTTTTATAAACAAAAGTGGGGGATTGTTGGTAATTTGTTTATAAAACAAATGAATAGATGCCTTGTCCCACATCGAAAAGATGTGAGTGCGCACGTGGACGAGATTTGGCACTAACCAACGATCATTATTTTATTTATTGAAAATTCGGATTTATTTCTATAAAAAATTAATTATAAAGTCTTGTTGAAACAGTGCGACTGTTCACTAAAAGTTATGATTATTTTTTAATTATTATTTTTTATTCCGAATTTTGTTTGTGTCTTTTCAAGACAACCTTTGAATAAAGATATCCGTTCGGTTTGCAACCTTTCCCGAAGGGTTACAATTGTTCGGTTTTAACTTCTTACGAATGGACACATTTGTTCACTTGAGCAATTTTCGAAAGAATGTGTTTGTTCATTTCGCAACCTTTCACGAAGAGTTGTCTTCGTATTTTAAGACTATTTTATATATACTTGTCAGATTGAGAAAGAAATTAGAGTGATCATCTTCTTCTTTTTTCGTTTTTCTTTGGAGAGAAACTACAGCCATTGTTTCCAATTGTTTCCTAGAGAGACCCTGGAGAACTATTAGAATTGCTATCTAGTATTCTCATTTGAGACTTTGTTGTATCCTGGAGGAAATTTGCCGGTGACCATTAGCAACTTTGTGGGGCAAATAAATCCTTAAAGAAAGTGATATCACGCCTCAAAGTCCGACTTGATTACTCGATCCGACTTCATTGTTTTACCCAATTCGAAGCAGTATTTTCCCAACACTCAGTTGACCACAAAATGCACCTGTAAATCTCCCAAAAAAAAGGGAGAGAATGTCTTTGAAGATAGAAGATGACAAACGAAATCGTGAGGATTGCAGCTACCGCTGCTTCCAGAGACTTCTCATGTAGACTCTGGTGCTGCCCCCTCTGTGGTATGATGACTAGTTCATAAAAAAATTGATCTAATGCTAAAGTTTTTGTAAACACAGCGAGCTGTCAGTATTGCCAATTTTCCAAGTCCACGCTATTTATTCGAAAGTATAAGCTAGCATAGAGTCATTTTTCTTACTGTCATATCAGCAGCATCACAAAGTCTGGTTTTCCAGTTCCCCGGGAAATGAAGATTTCTTTTCTCTTTGCAGGGGTTTATACCAATAAATTGACGACACTCTTACTTTGTCAGAATGTCACAGTTGGCATCAAAACTAAATTGCATATTAAGCTTATATTCGATAAGAAAATTAACGAGAGATTCACTCACAACGTCTCAGCTGGAGATCTCCATCAGTTTTCTGACTCAACTGGCTGAGGGGGACGACAGTCTTCATTGCTCAAGCTTTACTTAGGTGTTTATTGTTGCACTGAAATTGAAGTGTAACTGCAGATCATTTTTTCTTTCCCTGATCTGTCGCCGTGTATCAGCAACATATCGAACTCTATAGATTCGTTGCTGACAGGAATATACAACTGTACCAAGTTTAATGGCACTTGCAGCATGATCAAGCACTATTCAACTCGGTGCTATTCAATGGCTGTCCGCTAATTTGTGTAATTATCGTACGTGTATTTACATGTAACCATGTAAGGTTTTCCTCATGAAAAAGTGAGGGAAAATTAATACCATGCGTTGTTAATTACAACGCTTCAGTCCCTTATATATACAAGTTATTTAATTGCTTGCTTTAGTTATGATTGATTTGTTTTTGAAGCATCTGTTCACATTGAAACAGTTCGTGGAAGTTGTGATTCTTGTTGTCATAGTTTGGCAATTAGGATTGCTGGAGACTCTTGAATTACTCATCTAGTTCCTGATTTGCTGAATCATTATCACAGTCTTCTCGCTGAAGATTGGACATCTTAGCGATTTGTCAGCCGACAATTTCTGCATAAGTGAGATTTTTGCTATTTTAGCAAAAATAACTTCAAACAGTGCTAATGCTTGGATAAATCTTGTTGAAGTTGGAAATGTTAAATTCATTTTTCTAGGACATGATAATTGGCACCGCATGTAGAAATCCATCCACACTCCATCCAAATCCAGGACTGATACAAATTCTGTCTCTTGGAGCATTATAAGAAACAGGGGAAGCAGAGTAGAACGGTATTATGAAATACTCAATGAGTCACGTGCAATTCCAAATAAATGTCATTTTACCAGAATGCAGTTCCAAATATCAGTCGAAACTGGCATTTCATACGTGCAAGCTACCCCTAAAGTCATTGCCTAATCAATCCAAAGGCCATTTGCACCTGCAGCCTGCATCCTCTTTCTGTCAAATTACTTAGCATAAGGTGACATCAGGCCTGGGATCGGCACTCTGCAACCTCTTTCTGTTGAAGAGGTGGCAAATGGGTGGGTCGGGTCGGGTATGGGTCGGGTTGAAAATGGATTGACCCATTTAACTCATTTTGACCCATATTCTTGTAATGTAAGCGAGGAATGAGCTCGCTGGCGTCGGGCGGGCGGGGCCTTGGCCTCACTGATCTGGCGAGGCTTGTCACCGGCCGGCAGCCAGCCGTCCCCCTGCCGGCCGCCGGTAAGGAATGAAGAAAAAGAAAGAAAAAAGAAAAAGAAAAAAGAAAAAAAAAATTGAATATGAAAAATAATTATAATTTCGATTTCTTTATTAAAATTTTTTTTTATAAATTTAAAAAATTTAAGGGTTTAAACTTTAAAATGAGTTTCCTTATAACCCATTTAGACTATTTCTTTTTGTGTTTTACATTCACTTACCCATTTATGACTTATATTTAACTTTCACTTGATCCATTTCTGACCCATATTTAATCTTCACTTAACTCATTTTTGACCCATATTTAACTTTTACTTGACCCATAAATGACCCATTTAACTAAAAATGGGTCATAATATGGGTTTTTGACCCATATTGCCACCTCTACTGTTGATATCGTTAGAAATCTAACAGCCTCATCCAAACCTTTTTTGTGGTTATTTTTCAATTGATTATGGTAGATATTACATCAAAACACTTTGAAAATCACTTATCGGGTTATAGTTTTGCCTAATTAGACGAATGATTCCAATGGACCAATGATTAAAAAAAATCTTTGGCTTTACCCTTGAGAGAACATCGACATCAACACGTTGTTAGCATGTGATTAAGGTCTTTTGCGAACCTTTTTCCCTCCAAAAGAACGTATTTCGCAATAGTAATCTTCAACATGATATGCATTTTCTTTGTGGCGTCATAGTGGGCGTACAGCTTCGTATGGTCTCTTCAAAGATTGTCCCTGATAATTCAGTAGAAATTGTCATCGAAGTTGTCTCTGGTGCTGTGTTTTGTGTCCGAACTTCTTTTGTTCGTCTACTACTCTACCTCATTCTCCATTAAAAACAAAACAATAAATAGATACAATAGAAGTTAGTCTAATATCTAACAAGTTAAAAGTTAGCATATCTAGATTTCTGCAAAACAATTGCTTGTATCTCAATCACTCCGAAAATATTTTTCAAAAAATAAATGATTTGGAAAATACGTCTTTTTTCATATAGGCATAATATAATTCGAGCAAAAACATTATGCCCAAAAGATTGAAGGTATACCATGGAATCAAGCTATTTATGGGCTTCATATCATCACAGAAGGAACCTTTAAACCATGTAGAGGTCCTCATTGTCCCAAAAAAGTGGCATGTGATTTTCTGCCGGAAATGGAGTACTTGTGTGTGTTTTCGTTGGTAGCCATCACAACATCGAGGCACCAAATTGCATTGGTAAATTGAGGCATCTGCATTATCTCAATTTTTCTTATACTAATATCGAAAGGCTTCCTAAATCAATTGTTCGACTGCACAACCTAGAAGCTTTAATGTTGCGTGGTAATGAAAATCTTACCGAATCGCCTGAATATATTGAAAAACCGATGGATTTACGATTTCTCGACGTTAGAAAGACTCTAAGCCTAACAGCTATGCTACTATTTATAGGTAACCCTGTGGGTCTTGAGATGTTGCTACCACTTTTTATAGGTAATCTCATGGGTCTTGAGATGCTGTCCAAATTTGTTGTGGGAACCAAAAATGGCTAAAGGAGTTGTAGATAATGCCGAATGCACCTTGTAGGGAAATTATTCACCTCCAAGTTGCTTAAGGTTGGAGAGCATGTCAATTTACCCACGAGGGACAGAATATGCTATTGGACCACGTAGTGAGTGAAGATTATGAAAATTTCCTGAATTTGTTCGCAATTTTAACACAATGATTAACTTGAAAAAAAAAAAAGAATATACGTTAAGAATCATATTGGCCAAAAAAAAAAAAAGAACAAGAACGACATCGAACAAATTATAAAAGTACAGCAACTGGCGGTTTATTATCTCTAAAGTTTTTGCCCAAGGTTTGTGAAGAGAGTCTCCTAAAGATTTTGTTAAAAGTATAATGTATTGCTTTCTATTCTTTTTCCACAAAATCAAGGCAATGACAGTTTCAAGAAAATGACCTACACGTCTCAATGTCTTTTCCCGTTTCCACATGCATTATTTTCTCTAACATGGCTCTTAGAGAGTATCATCATATAAAATCAGTCTTCACTATGAATACATCGACTCTTACACTAATATCGATTCTTCATTGTTGGCCAAAGGCCTAAGCGTAGATTAAGGCCCTATTTGGTAATCATCCAAACATGGCCAAATTCTTATTTTTTGTTCCCAGGATCAGTTTGGGAATAAAATCGCGTTTGGTAAAATTTTTGTTCCTAGAAACAAATTGGGAGTAGAATCAAGAATAAAAAAAAAGATGTGATTCTTGTTCCAGAATCAGAAAAAAGAATCAAAACCAACTATTTTCTTCTCTTTTCTTATTCTTCAATCGCGTGATTGCTGTCCGCCACCATTCGCCGCTGTCCGCTGTTGCCAGTCGCCGGCAACCGGTCTGACGAGCTCGCTAGGGCTGGGCAAGCCTCGCGACGCCCAACCCCATCGGTGGCCAGGTGAGCCTCACCCAGCCCTGGCGAAGCTTGCCCAGCCCCGCTGGTGGCTAGGCAGGCCTCGCCCAGCCCTGGTGAAGTTGGCTTGGTCACCGGCGAGGTCGGCGAGGCTCGGCTGACAAGGGCCAGTGACGCTCTGGTGAGGTCGCCGGTCGCCGACCCTCATCTGGCTAGTTGCTGGTCCAATGACCGGCTTGAAGAAGGAGAAGAATAGGAGAAAAAATAAACAAAAAGAAAAGAAAAAAAGGAAAAAAGTATAAAAATTATTTAAAAATTAAAAGAAATTAATTTGGAACAGAATCAATGAACATTGTATCAAACACAATTTTATTCCAAAATCATTTTAGACAGTTACCAAACGACTTAAAATGCTTAGAATCTGTTATTGGGAATAAAAAAAAAATAATAATAATTTCTTATCAGAATTTACTCTTGAGAATAGAATCGTTACCAAACGCACCCTAAATACCTCTCATCAAAAGACCAATTTTCCACCTGCATTATTCTAGTGCATTTTTCCGTATGTCACATTTGAATTGTTTTAACTCATAGATACTTTAACAATATGCAATGAAAGGCTGAGATTTATTCTTTCGCGGTTCAACAGTCAATGATCTTTTAGGTGAGGGCAGGTCAGGTTCCCTGAGAATACATAGTAGAAAAATGAGTAAGGAATAAGCGACAATAAGCGACCCGGTTGTCGTACCATATAAGTTGCGTTCGTCAAGCTGGGTTGTACCACACCCAAGTGGGGAGCCATATAAAAAGCAAATAAAAAAATCATCATTATTTTCTTTTTCTTTTTTTATTAACATGAACTACATGTGAATGTGGGTCGGACTCATGAAAGTTTATACTGAATCAAATCTTGTTACTTTAAATTCACAACAATCTTTTCTTTGAATTTTAACTAACCCATGCTATTTGGCTAATTAAATGTGACTTAGACCACGTCAACGCTTCTAGCAGTGTAAGACTTATATTTTAATAAATAAGGAAAGTAAAGGTTGTCCATTTTCACTTTGATTTACGCGACCATGTAATCCTATTACAAAGAGAACTAACAAAAGGGAAGGGCTAGTGGGGTAAAGAAGCAAATTGCCTCGTCAAAGACGGTAAGATTATGCGTGTCCTGAGCACTTTGGCTCATCTTTTAAGGCAAAGAGAAGAAGAAATTTCCGAGATGAACACTTTCACAAAAGTTGCTGAGCAAGGGAGATGATTGTGTGGCTCTTAAGGGTCTGCATGGTAACATTTCTATTTCTCCAAATTTCTGTTTTTTTGTTCCCCGGAACAAAAAAAGAACAAAAACCCGTTTGGTAACGCCAAGTTGATTTCTATTCCCCGGAATAGAAAAGTTAGCTAGGGAATAGAAACGAGAAACAAAAAAAAATTGCTTATTATCCCAGGAACAATTTCTAGAAATAAGCAAATTTTCTTTTTTATTTTTGTTTTATTTCTCTCTTGCCGTGATCACCTCCAACTGCCTAGAGCCACCGCCGCCCGCCGCCGCCAACCGTGAGCAAAAAAAACAAATAAATATAAATAAATAAAATAAATAAATACAAATAAAATAAAAAACAAAAACAAAATAAATAAATACAAAAAACAAATAAAAACAAATAAATACAAAAAAACAAATACAAAAATACAAAAAACAAATAAATACAAAAAAAAATACAAAAATACAAAAATAAATACAAATAAAAAAAATGCAAGAAAATAAAAAAAAACACAAAAAAACAAAAAAATACAAAAAAAAACAAATACAAAAAAAAACAAATAAATACAAAAAAAGAAAAAAAAATACAAAATACAAAAAAAATACAAAAAAAATACAAAAAAACAAATAAAAAACAAAAATAAAAACAAATAAAAAATAAAAAAAATAAATACAAAAAAGAATAAAAAAATAAAAAAGAACAAATAAAAAAAATACAAAAAAGAATCGTTATGTTACCAAATGCATTTTTATTCTTTTTCTATTCTAAGAGTAGAAATTTTGTATAGTTACCAAACGAGTTTTTTTACTCAGAAATTGTTCCCCGGAATAGAAATAGAAAATAACTGTTTCTGAAAAAAAAAACTATTTTCCAGCCAAGAAGCGTTACCATACGTACCCTTAGTAGTACCATGTGAAAACTAATTTTTCAATGTGAACACGCTGACTCCAATGTAAGGTATCGAGTTTTTCGGTTAATGGGTCGAGAAAAGCTAAAGGTCGCTTGTCTTGATTTGATTGGTCATGCGGTCCAATTGCACAGAGAAAGTAACAAAATATCCTCAAAAGTCTAAACTGAGGTAGTCTTGCTCAAAGGTGACGATTAATTTTCTACACTTTTTACAAAAGCATTATATATATAATTAGATTTGGACCATTGAAAATGATAAGATTTATGTGAGCCTTGCTAAATTTAACAGTCTAAGTGCATTTGATAATATTTTTATTCTTGAAAATAATTTTTGTTTATAAATAATTTTTTCATTTTTATTTTCGAAAACAACGAAATTGATTTTTATTTTTTCTATTTCAAATTTATTTACTGATCACTTTTCTATTTCAGATAATAAAAAAATTAGTTGATTTTGTCAAACAAAAATTTATTATTTTTTTTTACGAAAAAAAAAAGAGCAGAAAAATATGAAAACAAGATGGGTACGCCTGGATAATCACTAGAAAAATGAGTACGGAATGACTGACATGTCACATGGACATTGGTCAAAGGAACAGGCAAAGCTCACGCGGTTCTCGTACGACATGAGTTGGCCTCCACATGTTGGGGTGTGCCAGACTAAAGCACGAGGGCTCATTAAGAAGGACCCATGAAAAAGCAAATGGAAAAATCATTACTATTTTCTCTTTTTCTATTAACATGAATTACTGTTGAAGGTAGTTTAGACTCATTAAATTTCTATGTAGTTAGAACTTTTTACTTTAAATTCATAAAAGCCCATTCTTTAAATTTTTGCTAACTCATATACAATCTAACTCACTAAAATATGAGTTAATTTGTAGATTGTTTTTTAACCCATTTTAACGCCAGCAAAAGACTTCCATTTCCACGTCAGAGAAAGCAAAAGGTTGCTCATCCACTTTGATTTGCACGGCTAGGTGATCCAATTACAAGGAGATCTAACAAAAGGTGAGGGTTAAAGAAGCCAATTGCCTTTTTAAAGTTGATCGTTTAATTTTTGTTGAGAATTTTAATTGGATTTAATTAATCGAATCAGAATAATCCCAAAAAGTGACTTTTTTTATCATCAGAACTTAACCAAATAAAAAATATACGGAATTTCGATCCGTTTCGGTTCCGTACAAATTACCACGCAAAAGACGCGCAACCCACGGCAAGACTGCGTGGATCAGGAGCAGGTCTGGCTCATCTTTTGAGACGAGAGAAGATGCAATTTCCAATTTGAACAGCTTGCGGAAGTTGCCAAGCAAAAGTGATGGCGCTGATTGTGTGGCTCTTGCGGAGAAGCAACCAAAATATCTTTAAAGTCTACGGCGAGGTAGTCTTGCCAATTTCGAGGAAGGAAGGTTGGTTTCGGTGGTCTTGGTAAAAAAGGTGAGGGTGAAAAGGCAGTACAATTGCCGCGTGAAAGAAGCGCAATCCTCTCCACAAGATTGCGCGTCTCCTTCGGGGCAAGAGTGAGAAGTAAAAGCTTTATTTAAAGTCCCGAATGCTATAGTAACCCAGGAGCAGAAACGCCAATCACCGTAAGTCACTTGAGACGCTCGTCTTTCGCTTTGAGATATCTGGCTTTGATAGCTCTAGATTGAGGCGTGAAGGTGATCTCATAGTTGTGCTGCTTTTGAGGCTCGGACACGACTTGATGTGCTTTAAGGTAACTCTTTTTTAGACATTAAAGCCCATCCGAGTAATTTCGTCTCTGCATCACTCCTCCAGATGAGCCGGATAGTCTATTACATTTTGATAGAAGAAAATAAAAACATTTGCACGGCATCTAACATCCTTAAAAGCATGCACAATATAACATGTGAAATTCCATCGTTTTTTTCAAAATCACGGTCGTCACATTTATTGCAGATTTTTCTTACTACGTTACCCTTTATTCAAACTGATCACTATGAGCGGTTGGACTAGTTAAATCCAGGGGAATTTAATAGTTCCTACTACAATCTCTCTCTCTCTCATATTTGTCACTTTCTGAACCTTTTACATCGATCCTCTTTCTTGCAGAACAGTTCAACGCTATCATCTACAGTCCTCGCTCGCTCTCTTTGTTCATTTCCCTCTTGAAAGTTCTCGCCGAGGCTTGTTCAGGGTCTTCTCTCTCCGATTTTGCACCTCTCTTCGCATCTCAGCTCGCGGAAGGTAATCGCTTTTTCATCTCTTATTAGCGTGTCATTTTTGTTGATTTGTTGCGGCTGAACTAGTGTGTAAAGTGTATTGGGCTCTTTTTGTCTAATGTGGGAGGCTGCTAACGTGGTGTGTCACCAGCTCATAATCGACTTCTGTAGAAAGGGAAGCCTTTGCTTTCGACTTTAGATGTGACTAATCATGTGGCCTCTCTGTCTCATTGTTCGTTTGCATCGCAGTTCATTGTCCATCCTTTATTAAGCTAGAATGAGTTAGAATGCCAGCACACTAGATTCTTTTTTTCTTTCTTTTTTTTTTTGGGTCGATAAAGCACTTACCACTAAGTTCGAGATCATTACGTAATAAAACCGAAACCGAAAATGGATAGGGCGGATATAAAACCTAATTATGAGGGAGAAGGTTGTCATGATAGGTTTTTGCTACCCGGTTGACAGGCTTGTTAGCTTTTCTAGGCGCATAAGATATTTGGATTCCTTGAAGTTGGGCCAGCAACACTTTGGTATCTTCTATAATTGTTTGCACCATCGATGGGCTCGGAATTAAGCCCATTAAACTTTCCATCACAACTTTGTTGTCAGAGTGTACTTCGCACTCGTAGGTTAGTTCAGGCCAAGCTGAAGACTTTTCCCTCTTTCCTGCTAAAGACTCATTTCTCTTTCTTGCCTCTGCTAGCTTCAACAAAGCCGCACGAATGGCCAAAGCCTCCGTTTTTAGGGCTGAATTAGCGGTGATTTTCTCCACAAAACTGTCTATCGCGCACAAAATTGCCAGTATTCACCTCAAACCAGGGACCGTCTTTTAATGGGTTGTGAGGTTTCTTTGTCTATGAAGGTCTAAGATAAATTAAATAAAAAACGAAACAGAAAAGAAAAAGTAGTAGGCCGGTTTGCGGCCAATTCTGGGATCAAGGGGTTTGATTTTCAATTTTGAAAATTGGAAACAAGCTTTGATAGGATAGATTTCAGGTCTTGTTTCGGAATCTACACACTATAAAAGTAATTATTCTCTTAATTGGATTTTATTTGACAATTTTGCCTCCCAATAGAACATTCAAGACAAATAATATGATGTCTTCCTTGAATTATTGGACAAGATAACTCATTCTTCCTTCAGAGTCTTGAAAATTGACGGAGTAAGTTAACTGAAGAAAGGGTTAACACAGTAAGGTCGAAGGCTATTATAAGGATAAGATGTCATGGGAGTTTATATTTGGTGGAAGATGGTTCCATGGCATTTCCTACATAATTTCAATGTTTTAGGTGTGAACTAAAAGAATCTGTCTTGAAATATCATAGACAAAGTTATGTCGTTATACCATGTGTTTTGAGGAAGTCGATTAGGCGTGGTAGCTAGGAGCACTGGCATTCGACTTTTTTGTTTAATTACTTCTTTCAATGTGAATTGGCCTTGCTGAACAAGTAAATGAAGGGGCTCTTTGGGGGCCCTTTTTAGGGGCCATCACCTAATCTTCTGCAGTCAAGCCACGCTGGTCACCCAGACTGAAGGCCGTGTCCTCCCCCCCCCCCCTCTCTCTCAGGAGCACGAACTTTTTTCAGCATTTCCCTCTCAGATCGCCATGGATAAAGGGCAAAGTCAGAGAAAGAGAAAGAGAGCACAGAAAGAGAGCACCGAGGGAGCATCCACTTCTTCGTTCATCTCTCCAAAACTCACAGGACAAGGTGACAATACATACGACGTATTCTTGAGCTTTAGAGGCTTAGATACTCGTAAGGAATTCACTGACCACCTCTACAATAGACTGGTCAATACAGGGACTGTGCATATTTTTGTGTTCAAGGACAATAAGAACATCCCAATTGGTGAGGATTTTAGTTCACAAATTCTTGGTGCCATCTCACGATCTAAGATTTCAATCCCCATCATCTCCGAAAATTATGCTACTAGCAAATGGTGCCTTCGTGAGCTCATCCATATGATGTACTGCAAGAATAGTGTGTCACACATAGTGTTGCCAATTTTTTACAAAGTTAAACCATCAGATGTGCGGAATCTAGAAGGAAATTTTGGGAATGCCTTCCGTTCGAGTCAAGAGAATTTTGATGAGAAGGATATCCAGGAAGGGCCGCGAGCACTTAAAGAAGTGAGTTACTTACAGGCGTGGGAGTCCGAGAAATTTGCTAAGGGGTACGTCACACAACATTTCTTCCGTTTTTTTGGTTGGGAACTTTTCCTTTTTCTTTGATAAGTTCTCTTCACGCAAAACCAATGAAATGCAGATGTATTACTTGCATTGCAAGCTCAGAAAAGATCCCCAAAATGTCCCAATAAACAACCCTAATGGGTCGAAGACTAGCAAACACTAGTACTTCCCAAGATCTCGTGAAAACTAAACGAACGACAACTTAAACCAAAGACCCCGTAGTGCCCAAGAATTTTACATTTGTAACCCCTTCAGCCAATAGTATGCCTATAATGGACCCCAATGCTGGGTCTTGATCGCTACCAGATAAATTAGACCTCATTATGCCAACGGGTTGGCTCGGCTGAGAAGGGTTGGACAATTCCCATTTACCATGTTTAGGCTTGATTTCCAATGCCAGTAACCCTCATTGGTAGGCAATCTTGGGATAGCCTCCTCTCCTCCTAGAATTTTTTAACCAAAAATAAAAATAAACAATGGACCTATCTTTAAACGGGCAACAACCTCAATCGTTATAATGAACATCATAGTTTGAAAGACTCTTCTTGAGCCAGGTACACCACCTTATTTTATTTCAACAAGATCCATTTGTTGGCATAAGAGGATAGGGTAAAAAAAATTGGAATGACCGCTACTCCATCTTCCCCCATTGTTATGCGTAAATCCAAAACAGCTTGCATGTTAATTGGCCCCATGCATCCTCAAATATATGCTGGTCTTTGGATGAGATTAAGTATAATCAGGTAGTTATCAATGAATTTTGTTGTTTGACAGGCATGAAGGAGAATTAGTGGAAGAAGTGGTCAAAAAGGTTCTGAGCAAATTGCAACAAGACTTTCTGCTTGATGTTACTAAGCACTTAGTTGGATTTGGGGATCATGTGAGCAAAATCAGGAATTGGGTAGACACTCCTGCCAATGCTGCTCGAATGATTGGAATCTATGGCATGGGTGGGATCGGAAAAACAACTCTAGCCAAATCAATCTACAACCAGTTGTTGGATGAATTTGTACATCATAGCTTCCTTGCTAATATTCGAGAAACGGCTCAATGCAACGGTATTCCTTATCTACAAAATCAACTAATTGAGGAAGTACTTCAAATCGAATGTCAAATTCGGAATGTTGACCATGGAATTAGTTTGATTAGATCTAAATTCAAAGGAAAAAAGGTTATCATTCTTCTGGATGATATAGATAACAAAAAGCAACTGGATGCTTTGGCCAGAGAGCGTAACTGGTTTATGAGTGGAAGTATTATCATTGTTACAACTAGAAATAAAGCTATTCTTGATCAATCTGAATTTGAGGTAGACTACCCATATGAATTGAATGAAATGGGTAAGGTGCATTCTTTGCTTTTATTTAAGAGACATGCCTTTCGTATGGATCATTGTCCAACGGAGTTTGAGGATATCTCTCATGAAATCATAATCACCATGGGTGGGCTACCCTTAGCTCTTGAAGTCGTTGGTTCATACTTGTTTAAAAAAACAAATCTAAATGTATGGAAAGATACGTTGAAGCAATTGAAAGAAGGACCACATAAAGATGTCCAAAAGATACTGAAGATAAGTTATGATGCATTAGAAGAAGGACATAAGCAGATTTTTCTCGATATTGCTTGTTTCGTTATCAGGAAAGAGATCAAATTCGCAATGTACATGTGGGAGGACTGTGGGTTTCGTCCAAGTCAAGGAATAGAAGAATTGGTACTGAGGTGCTTAATAAAAATTGAAAATGATGACAAGTTATGGATGCATGATCAATTGAGAGATCTTGGAAGGAGCATTTTTTGCCAAGGACAATCACCTGAAAGATGTATCGAACCATGGATCGGCAAAGAAGCCTTCGGAGAACAAATACTGGGAACGGTAACATCTGGCCCTCCTCTCTATTTCTCTCATAATTATACATATATATTTTTAATATGAATTAGTCTATTCTTTATTTAGTATGAGGAAATGCTCCTACTTTTTAGGAAAAAGTATGTTTAAACATCCATTCATGTCCATTGTAGATAAATTGTGACAACTAATTGGGATTATAAGTGTCCCAAGGATGAAAAAGTTACCTTATTTGATTCAAATTCATTGATATAAATTACATCTGTCAAAAACTTAATTTACAATCAATTTAAGATTCTTTTAACTACGATTCTGCACTAAAAATCTGGTTCACTAAAAGCAAGGAACTTTATATCTAGTTTTTTTTTTTTGGTCGGTCCTACGCTAATCCTACTTTAACACTCATTCTCAGACTTTTGCCTTGCCTCATTGCAGGGCGTGGGAGTCGAAACCCACTCCTGAAATGAAATCGTCCCCACCCCAATCCTCATTGAGAATGTGGGGATTTGAACCCCCAACCTTCCCCTTCCAAGATGGAAGGGTGGCCACTGGGGCAAACCCCCCAATGGTTAACTTTATATCTAGTTGAAAATATTAATAATCTGAAAAATTACAGTAATTAATACAGATGAAGCATATACATCGTAAAAAAAATATGTGCCAATCATAATAAATAATAATTAAGCAAATCAGTAACAGTAAAGAAAAATCAATGTTTGATAAACCTTTTTCCCCCATTTTGATCATGAAAGTACCCGTCCCTCTACTAGTTTCATCTATCTCTTTTCCTTCTTCTTTCCTCTTAATAGATATGATGGTAAAAAATCTCCTTAAGAATTATATTGGGAAAACCTTACTATGCTTTTAGGGTTACGTCACGTTGACCTTGTTCATCTCATGGACTAGGTTAGGTGTTTGACAATCAGTGGATCTTCTTATTATTTCTTTAATTGCTTCTTTCATTTCCATTGTCCGTTCCTTCGCTTTTCCTAATAAACACTTCTTTCCTCTCCAAGTTGTTTTATATTATTTATGTATTTGGGACAACGCTCTTCTGTGCCAAAAACCACTAGACAAACTTGACTATTTAGAGGAAATGTCATGCTTATTATTATATCGATACTTTTTTATTTACTATAAACAATTTTCAGCATGAAGTCAAATTTGAAAGTAAGTTTAGATTTTACATAGATTGTCAATGTTCATCTCATTTAATTATTTTATATTGTCCATCTGGGGAAGCCTAGTAGGTTCATGACTGATCAATGGCGGGGAATTAACCTTTGCAATTAACCAAGAGATGTTGGGAAAGGAAAAAAGCTTTATTTTCTTGATTTAATTTGAATTAGTACGCTCGTACCATTATAAAGAGCACATTCTTTTGTTGATTCAATAATTATTCTTAAGAGAAATAATATTGACTGTGAGTTTTTCACTAGTTAATATATAAAGTACATATAATGACAAACGAGTCGAACCATAAAATTAAACCCAACCAAAAAAAGGGAAAAAATAATTCTATCTTTGGTTTGATAGTGTTCGTGGAAGTTCATATTTCACAAGACAAATTTGTCTTTTAGCAGTTCAGTTTGTTCATAATATTTTCAAGAAACTAATGGAAAAAAATGCACTCTCAAGTTATGTTGATCAGTCAATAATTTTTTTTTTTTAATGTTTACTTATATCTCCTGCCCTATTGTATCTTTGCACTCGGCCTATAAATAGCATTCCAAAAAAAAAAAAAAACAAGATAATGCTTTCAATTTGGAGCAGATACCGTTGTCACAAAAGTTCATGTGAAAGAAGAAAGGTGTCGAGTATTGTGAAATATGGATCAAATAGTCATGAGCCCATACCATGCATATGCACAAAATTGACATGAATAAATTTATCATGAAGATATAACTATCATATCCTTATCTCTATTGGAAAAGCACATATATATTGACAAATCATGTTCTTTGGAAAGACAATTATAATTTGTAAGTTGACAGTTCTTAATCTTTCATTATAGTAATTCAACCAGAAAAAAAAAAAAAATCTCTCATTATAGTAAAAATTCAGGCGGGAAACTGCATTTGAAAGACATTCCTTTTTTTTTTTTCCAATAACAATGGACATACTTCTTTTGGATGGAGTGCACAAGAAATAGTTAAATGCGTTAAAAATCGAATTATAAGGAATTTAAAAAGATAATAAATGAAATTGCATGAAACGGAAGTGCGATCAAAGGAAAATTACAAGGAAAGTAACAGATGAACTTTGTTGTGCCGTGCGTGTCTGATCTTACCTCTGAGTACCCCTTTTATACCAATGCCTCGTGTTGACCATTCTGTTTCTAGGCCATTCACATGTAACTTCCACATGCATCATATGTCACATGCATCAATTGTCTCCTACCTTACTTGCCACATACATCCTATGACACCTAGTCCTATACTATTCTTTTCAGGGGAGAGATTTCTCTATTATTCTCTCAACCTAAATTATCTCAAAATCAAGTTCATTATAAATCGTATTTATTTAAATGAATCCATGGGCTATTTTCATCATTTACCTCTTAAAAGGGTAAACCACCATCATTAATCGCAATTGTCCACTGTCTAAACATAGTTAATCATATATATATATATATGAACATGTGTTTTGCTTCTCTTTTAAGAAGGAATTGCTCATCATTCGAAACATCAATTGGTGTCACCTGCTCAATCCAATATAAATGGTGTGCATAGTGTGGGTCATGTCCAGTCTATATATGATATAACATGATACTATAATTATAGAAATTAGATTGGTGTCACTTTAGGTCCCTTCTAATTTTACTATTATTTAAGGATTCTCCTACTAATAAAAAGTATGGCAGAGGAGTGAAGTCTCACTTTGGTAGAGTGCTCCTTCTCTAACCAACACATTCCCCACCTTTAACGGTTATATAATATTCTCCTCATCAACATGTCGTACCATCCCCAATTTTTATCACCATTCTCTTCTTATTTTTAAGAGTTTTAAGTTACAAAGTTCTCATAAAAATAAGCATAATGTTAACATAACACGCGTGTAGCATGTGTATAGATTACTGTGGACATTAAGCAAAGTCCATTTACAAAAATAATACCATTTCTAGGTCGAATTTTGCTTTTACGTGTTACAAATGCATTTTCTTGAACAGGTCGAGTGAGGGGCACTGCTGGCTTGAAATTACTCTGCTCTAGAAGTGCATGTTAACAGATGAGTACTAATTTCTAATTTCTAATTCACCACTTGAGAAGCATGCCCATGCTAAAAACGAACGTCAATAATTTACATCAACATACCTCTAGAAAACCTATCTGACAAAAGTGGGTACTAATGGCTACCTAAGTTCCATAATGGTGAAATACTCCATTAACTCTCATTGCCAAGTAGGACACCAGCTTAATTAAGTCCAACTGGGCGGTTCAAACAAGAAATTATTTACACTTAATAGTGCCAGGAATCAAACTCATAAAATGATACACAAAAGCACATTCCTTAACCACTAAATGAGCTGCGTGGGGTTGCCTCTCAAATATTTCAGTCAAATCTTTTAGAAAACTATCAACTGTTCCTTATATTGCTTTTGGTAAATCCTAAAGAACTTGACCATAGAAGAAATTGCAATGAAAAAAATGACTCACTAGACATGTCTCCTTAGTGCCTAACTGAGCATGGCCAGGTGCCTGCTGTGATCTAGAATCGCACGCCCAACCGAGTGTGGCTAGGTGCCCACTTTGATCCAGAATCGCATCTCTACGTTGTTCAAGTGACTGAGTCTTGCTGGAGGCCCAGCCACCAACCAGTAGCTTTGGCTACTTGCGATCTCTGTTATGGGCATCTCAGTCTGTTCCTCTGAACGTTTATGCCATGTCAATGTGTAGATTGAGTGGCGGCTTGATTTATTTGTGGTCAATCTCGAGATTCTAATCCCATAGAAAGTTTAAGATTTAAAATTTCGATACTTGAACGTTATCCAATACTATCACTGATCAGCTAAGCTTTCGGGGGAAAAATAATAAAGTATTGTCGTTAATGCCAATCAAGCCATCTGGGATTTTGTCACCATCTTCTTCCAATTAAACGATCTCCTTTAGCAACAAAGTTTAAGTGGTACTTTTGACTTATAAGATGCGAAAAGAAATGGTGCCAGTCTTGGGAAATGGACATACGTATCTTCACTTTTCTGTTTAGGTAACATAAGTAGATTTCTCCAGAAAGTTTGGTGTGGCAGAGTTTGCCAAAAGATGTTGCCCAACATCGACAAACCTACTGTTCCATATGTTAAGACCTTAATCTAACTATAACGCCATGTAAGGAAGTTAATTAGTTCATTTTTAGTTGGTCTAAAGCCAGCTCTCTTCCAATTTCCGTCAAAATCTAAAATATTATTCAAGTGCTAAAGGTGTATTGCTAAAGAATGATTAAACACTTAATAACAATAGTTAACAAATTGAAAATCAGGTGCTTACTTAGCTACTTAACAAGTGACCCATGGGTACTCTTTAACATTCGTATGTTTTAAAAGGTTTCATGTATTTCCACTTTAATAAAAATCAAAGTACATGCACTACAAAATTCCAAAAAAGCGAGAGGTAAGAATTGAGGTGTTTCATCTTGAATTTTTTAAAGCAAGAAAAAGTGTTAGTTTTATTTAAATATTGTTTGAATTTAAAAAAAAAATTATCAAAATATTATGTGTGTGTGTTTACTTGTCAACATTTATGTTTGGGGAGGGGTAAAAAGATGACAAATTGTGAAAGTATGGGCTTTAGAAAAGCAAAAGTAAAATATTAGAAGTCGATTCAGACACTCAATTGATTGATTTGATATGCAGCATTTCAAGAGTAGCTTTGATCGTTGGCCCTGTGGCTGTTCCTCTACATGCACGAGTGAACTATTTAAAAGCTTACCGAGCTCAAGGTTCCTTTCATTTTGCTGGACGACCATAAGTGGAGACTTTAATGAATTGTTTCCTATATTAAGATGGCTTCGATGGTTATACATTGAACCCGATATATTTTCTTCAGCAATCAATTTGCATCTATCTAAATTAGTGGTGTTGGAATTGTCACAAAATAAGCTTACAGATGATTGGGGAGGATGGAGTTCGATCATGGTAAGATGGAAAAAAATATATCTTCTATGATCTTTGCTTTGTTTTGTTTTATCAATTGAACTCCTTTTTGACAGCTTTTTCTCTTTTGTACAGGCAGCAAAGCAGCTAAAAGTTCTCAACCTTTCATATAGCCGGGAGTTAAGGTGTACTCCTAATCTCTCGGCTTTCACGAAGTTGGAGATTCTCATCTTGTCCAATTGTTACATACTAAAGCAAGTCGACCCTTCTATTGGCAAACTCAAGAGCCTCATTTCCTTGGACTTGTGTAATTGTCGTAGTTTGGAAAAGCTACCAGAGGAAGTGGGGGAATTGCAAGAACTAAAAGAACTCCTTTTAAATTCTATTGGCATGACATATTTTCCTATGCCAGTCTGTTCTTTGAGGAAGCTAGAAAAACTGGCTATAAGATCTTATTCATGGTTTTCATTGAGGAAAATCCCTCATTCGATTGAGAATCTTTCTTCTCTCAAACGACTTGACCTAGGTGGTTGCATGTCATTGACAGAATCCCTAACTCAATTGGGAATCTTTCTTCTCTCGAACAACTTGATCTAAGCAACTGCAACTCATTGACAAAAATCCCTAGCTCAATTGGGAATCTTTCTTCTCTCAAACAACTTGATCTAAGGGTTTGCAAGTTTTTGACAGAAATCCCTGACTCAATTGGGGATCTTTCTTCTCTCAAACAACTTAACCTAGGGTTTTGCTGGTCATTGATAAAAATCCCTAGCTCAATTGGGAATCTTTCTTCTCTCGAAGAACTTGATCTACGAGGTTGCAAGTCATTGACAGAAATCCATAGCTCAATTGGGAATCTTTCTTCTCTCAAACAACTTGATCTACACGGTTGCCTGTCATTGACAGAAATCCCTAGCTCAATTGGGAATCTTTCTTTTCTCGAACGACTCTATCTAAGGGATTGCATGTCATTGACAGAAATCCCTAGCTCAATTGGGGATCTTTCTTCTCTCGAACGACTCGATCTAGGGGGTTGCAAGTCATTGACAAAAATCCCTAGCTCAATTGGGGATCTTTCTTCTCTCCAATATCTCGATCTTTCTACTATCCAACATCTCTGTGGAGGGGATCGCAAGATATTGACAGAAATCCCTAGCTCAATTGGGAATCTTTCTTCTCTCAAAGGACTCGATCTAGGGGGTTGCATATCATTGACAAAAATCCCTAGCTCAATTGGGGATCTTTCTTCTCTCCAATTACTCTGTCTAATCGGTTGCAAGTCATTGACAGAAATCCCCTACTCAATTGGGGATCTTTCTTCTCTCCAATTCCTGCATCTAAGCGGTTGCAAGTCATTGACAGAAATCCCTAACTCAATTGGGAATCTTTCTTCTCTCAAAGAACTCAATCTATGCGGTTGCAAGTCATTGACAGAAATCCCTAGCTTAATTGGGGATCTTTATTCTCTCAAACTACTCAATCTATGCGGTTGCAAGTCATTGTTAGAAATCCCTAGCTCAATTAGGAATCTTTCTTCTCTCAAAAAACTCTATCTAAGGCATTGCGAGTCATTGACAGAAATCCCTAGCTTAATTGGGGATCTTTATTCTCTCCAACAACTCGATCTAGGGGGTTGCGAGTCATTGATAGAAATCCCTAGGTCAATTGGGAATCTTTCTTCTCTCGAACAACTTCATCTAGGGGGTTTCAAGTCATTGATAGAAATCCCTAACTCAATTGGGAATCTTTCTTCTCTCGAACAACTTCATCTAGAGGGTTTCAAGTCATTGATAGAAATCCCTAACTCAATTGGGAATCTTTATTCTCTCGAACGACTTGATCTAAAGAGTTGCGAGTCATTGACAGAAATCCCTAGCTCAATTGGGAATCTTTCTTCTCTCGAACGACTTGATCTACAGGGTTGCGAGTCATTGACAAAAATTCCTAACTCACTTGGGAATCTTTCTTCTCTCAAACAACTTAATCTACGGGGTTGTAAGTCATTGACAAAAATCCCTAACTCACTTGGGAATCTTTCTTCTCTCGAACAACTTGATCTACAGGGTTGTAGGTCATTGACAAAAATCCCTAGCTCAATTGGGAATCTTTCTTCTCTCAAAAAATTTGATCTAATGAGTTGCGAGTTATTGATAGAAATCCCTAGCTCAATTGGGGATCTTTCTTCTCTTGAACAACTTCAGCTAAGGGGTTGTGTGTCATTGAGAGAAATCCCTAGCTCAATTGGGAATCTTTCTTCTCTCAAATATCTTGACATTTACAGGTGTTGTTCACTAAAAGAAATTCCTACCTCAATTAGGGATTTACCGAATTTGCGAAGCACTGGGGATTTTTGACCTTGAATAGTTACCCATTGCTATTGGATGGTTGAACAAACCACCAAAGGCTATTTCTTCAATCTTGTGATAGTCTAAAAAGGGGAATTTCAAGAGAAATCAATGACTTGTCTTCGCTCATGATTCTCCATATCACTGGCACATTGACATTTGGCCCACCAGAAAGCATTTGGAATCTTTCTTCTCTCTAATGCCTTGACCAAGAGGGCTGTCAAGAGCTTGATCGTTGCTAGAGCTTTCTTCCGGTTTAACATATCTTCAGGTCAATTCCCTGGTTCCAAGGTTGCCAAAGCTTTCTTACTTATTCCACCTAGAAGAACCTCATTTTTATGGATACAATCAATTTGAGTACTTCCCAGAGCTTACCTCAAGACTCTTGAAACTTTGTGTTGATTCCTGTCCTAAGTTGATATTACCTGAGCTTGACGGATTCAAGTACTTGGAAGAGTTGTCGATAAAACACTACAATTCCATTAAAAGAATTGACCTCTCACAATCAAATCTTCTGAAATGATTGGACATTGAGGATTGCGATAATCTAGTTGAAATTTAGGGCCAAGGTAAATTGGAGTTCTTGGAGACAATTCATACATATAGCTGCAAGTCCATTAGAAGGCCGATCCATCCAAAATTACGAGGGCTTGAAGCGATTAAATACTACTATTGTGACAATCTAGTCGAAATACAAGGTCTTGATAAGGTGGAGTTGTTAGAGATGTTCAATGTCTGTAATCATGGTTCCATCAAAAGATTACCTGACCTATGATGCTTGTGAACTTGAAAGAGTTGAATATCAATGGTTGTCATAACCTACGTGGCGTCGAGACTCAATTCCCAGTCTTACATAATTGCAAGAGTGGGGAAGTCGGTCCTAGAAGCTAACATGATGCTTCAGCCAAGATCAAAATTTAGATCCGATTGTGGTTCTTCATACGTTAGAAGGTGTTGGTCATCTGGTAAGATTCTTCGTCCTTTAACAACTAGCATGAGCGAAAAGTGTAGTACTTTTCTAACATATATATCTTTTAAGAATTATTTGCTCGACGCTTGGTATTTATTTGATTTGGATTTGCCCAAATATATTTGTTGTTGATTCCATCACGGCAATGTTTTTCAACTAATCTTCAATCGGCAACTTTTGCAGATAGATTGGCAGCTTGTGAGGCAACAAATGAAAATTAACGACATAGGTAAACAAGAATTACTTAGTGATTTACAGTTTCCCTCTTGGTAAACCCAAGATGAGAATTTTTCATCAAAAGGTTGATCTTTTGCGACTCAATTTATAAACTGCGTGCTAGATCCCTTTTTTCTCTGTCTCAAACAAGTAGTTTCCTTTAAAAAAATCCTTTGCCATTTTGAACTCCTTTTGTGAGCAATTTTGTGTCAGATTTGACTATTGGTAGATATCCTGTTTAGGATAAATAGCTCTCAATTTTTCGTGATGATGGGAAAGCTTGTCCATTGTTATTCGAGCATGAATTCCTAGTAAGGAAGAGAAACTGAGCTAAAATAAAAATAAAGGTTCAATTTTTTTCTGGTACGTGATTTTAAAAAGTAAAAATTAGTTTTGGCTTAGCCTTTTTCATCTATGATTGTAGGCAGGCTTTCCATAAACAATTGTGAGACTATTGAAAGATTATCAAGCGAGATAAATTGGTGCTACTTTTTTGACAGGTCCGATTGGTCTATGTAATGATCAAGGCTTACTTTTGGACTTCAATTCAAAGAGCTGTATAGATGACCTTTTGCATAATTGGGACAATTTTTTGCTTGCTCTGTAAAACAAGCTAGGCGAGGAGCTTAAGATTTTGCTTATTATTTTACATCCCGTTTGATCCTTATGTTGTCAGGGAATCATTTTATCAAATGATTGATTTAGGTCTGGCAAACTTGACTAAGGCAATTCATAGTCCATACCAGAGAACGATCAAATTAAGAAGAGGGATTTTGCTGAGGTGTCATCAGCAACAGCTGAAGGCTAGCTTTTGTGCGACCTTGAACAGGCTCATGAACCAACTGGAGTGTCCTAAGGAAGTTTTTTATGCCTGTGAAGATCCAAGCACTTGATATGGTTTCATCAGCACAAAACTAAACGATTGTGAATGTATTATTTTTCAATTTAATCTACTTTTTGTATGCTCATTAGGTTCTACCTCTATTAAGCAAATACATACGTGCTGATTTTTCTACATGTTAACTAGATGCAGAGTTCTTTGATGCAAAGCGCTCTAATGGTATCATTCCCAAACTCAGTCAGGCTCTGCAGATAGAGGTATGCACTGCTAGTCCTACCATAATTGTGAAAGAGTGGCTTGTGTATTTATATTTAATTGAATGTGCTGTGTGCTTGTTAGGTTCTACCTCCCTGTTAATCGAATATGTACGTGCTGATTTGTCTGCATGTTACCCTAATGCGGAGTTGTTTGATGTGGTCTCGTTCTAACGATATCACTTTCAAACCCAATGAGGCTCTACAGATGGAGGTATGTACTACCAGTTGTACCATAATAGAGCAACTAGTGTGCTTATGCTATGTGATCTGTGGAATTTCAAATCCGTGAACTAGGATGCATGATGACAATGTCCTCTTTTTCTGTCAGAATGTTGTGATAAAGGTCTTTGATATAACGAGCTTAAATCTCATGTATGCATCATTAAATTTGTAAAGTTAAATATAGCCTCCTAGTAAACAATTCCGTATTGCTGATTTCGCTAATTGGATATTGCAAAATAACCGAGTAACAAGTACGCCTTTCTGTTCTGTAGTTTGGGCACTTTGCCTTTTCAGCATCCGTTCTGTTCATAAACACAAACAAGGCTGATGGTGCTAATTGCTGATTTCTCCTCTTAAGTCCGTTGTTTTTTATTTCTTTGGCTGATAATGAAATCTATTGATTGCGATCCAACTGGGAATTAATCAGAGACCCCTGGAATGTGTGGCAAAACTAATGTCCCCAGATTTTGGTGTTGATAGATGAGATTCATTGAAGAGGTCATTTGTAGATCGCCAGAATATGGACCAGGTCAAAATAACCTTGTTTATATTGATGGACTCTCAAGTCTATGCTTACTACTTTCAACTAATTTTAGGTTCTTCATTCCAAATACATCTAAAAATAGACAAAACTAAGGATCCATGCAGCCGCGCCTTTATCTCTCTTCGAGATGATTGGAGAGCGTAATGCATTTTTGCTCTCAACCATCTCGTGTAACACATGCATTGCCCTCATTTTCTGGCCATCTTTAGCAAGTGCCCAGGTGGAGACTAGTTATAAGTCTTCTAAGGTTGAATTTGTTAGTGTTCGTAACTTTTGATGAAATATCATAAACAACCTGAATTTATCATACATTCTTTTCCTGAATCTATCACTAAGTACATATGTAGCTAGTAGAATTATAATTATTTTCAAAATCTCATGTGACAACAGCTGACTGGAAAAGCCAATGAGTGTGAGACCCAAATACAGGGTTTACATTTGATGATGCGGTTCAAACTATAAGAGACACACCTTCAGGTCGTCCAAAACTTCTTAACGACTTGCCTCGAAGGACACAACCAAGAGAAGGGAACAAATCTCACCAAGGATGGAAGAAGGAGAAGGGAAAGGGGAAGGAGAAGAAGAAGATTGCCTCAACTGAGTTGACAACAAAATTGCAGCTACCACTGCTATCGGGACCTTCTCATGTGGACTCCGGTGCCACCTCCTCTGCGGTATACTGGTATGATGACTAATTCATGAAATATTTGATATAATGCCAAAGTACTAATTTCCAAGTCCCCTTCATTTATTGAGTAGTATAAGCGCGCACAAGTTCAATTTCCTTGCTCTCCTATCAGCAGCAGCATCACAAAGTCCGGTCTTCCAATTCCCAAGGAAATTTCTTTTTTATTCTTTGCAGGGGTTTATATCGATAAATTGTTGATACTTCCTGCAATAACCACCGACGATCGTGGTGTACATGGTCACATCTAGCTCTCAGCCTGTGTCTTCCATATTCTTCAGCGATCCAACGGCTTTTCCAGTATTGCCGGTTCTGCACAATCCCTCATCATGGCTTGGCACGTGGTTATATCTACCTCGATTGTCTAGCCAACATTTCATCTGCCAAGCTCATGGCTTTGGCGATTCCACCCTCTCCAACAAGCCCATTGATCAAAGCGTTAAAAGTTCGCAGTTGTGGGTTCAAGTCCAAGTTTGACCATTTTACACAAAACTGAGGACCCGAGATCGGATCTTTTCAATTGGCAGAGGTAATTCATCAAAATGTTGCCAGTAGAACTGTTGGGAGTCGTTCCTTTCGAGCCCATCCGCTCAATCATGTCAATGGTGACGGGGTAATGCGTCATCTTGGCCCCAACCCCCAAGAGTTGGGCGAAACAGGGAGGTAAAGTCAAGAGGTTTCACTTGAATCGTCCTCTCCAAGAAGAATGAAGCATTGTCAGCTTCCACCAATCCGCTATTTCTGCATTTGTTCACCATAGAGGTCACAAGTTCAGATTGATCCATTGAATCACTCACTCCAGCAGTGGATGGGCAACTGTGGGAGCGACGTGAAAGAAAATGGTTCGATGCAAAGATGGGATGAGAAGTGAGAGGTTTAGTGAGATCGCCAGATTCTCAAACAAGACGGTGAAGAGTAGAAGTGCAAATGGATCGATTCATTCTCATTAGTTTTGCCAAATTTTCTCCTTCCGAGTTCAAGAATCCACAAATTGACGCGATGGCGTATGGAGAGGATGATTATTAGGCAATTCAATCACTAAAACTTTAGATGTCTGATAACAACATAGTTTTCGATTCAATCAATGAAAACTACTTGATTGGCAAACTGAACATTTCTAGAAATACTCCTGATCAATTCATTCCCGTACTCAGCAATTGAAGAGAGGTCAGGATTGTCGCGACCTCTTTTTTCCGGCGCCCGATCGGGGCGGGCGCCTAGCGGAGGCTAATAGCTCGACTAGGTTAATTAAGCTCGGACTTTCCCCAGTCCACCAATTCACGACTTTAATAGTCTAAGTTTTTAACCCGTAAGTTAATTTTTAAAACGGAATCGCCACTAATCAATTTGGGGTGGGTTGATTAGAAATCCATGCGAAATATTGGGAGAAATACTCGCTCCTACGCAACCAGAGAAATTAGGATCGGGGACTTGATTACACTAGTTAATCACTAATGCCCTTTCGGTACCTAATCTTGTTTAAACCCTCAGGTTTTTTGGATGTTTTAGAGATTTTCCATGCATTTTTGGGAGGAAAAACATTTTGAGTCTTTTTCTAATTTTTTTGGACATAAAAGGGATTTTTTTTGGATTTTTTGGTATTTTTTTTAGAAAAATACAAGTCTTTTTGGCTTTTTCTGGATTTTTGGCATTTTTTGGAAAATATGAAATATTTTTTATTTTTTATTTTTTATTTTTTATTTTTTTTTGGTGTATAAAATATTTTTTTGGAAAATAAAGTATTTTTTATTTTTCTGGATTTTTCTGGAAGATAAAATATTTTTAATATTTTCTGTTTTTCTGGAAATTAAAATATTTTTTTAATATTTTTCGAAAATAAATTATATTTTTTATTTTTTTTGGAAAATAAATTATTTATTATTTATTTATTTATTTAAAATTTTATTTAATTTTTTTTTTTTAAAAAAAGAAGCCGACCGGGCCCGACTTTTTTCTTTTTTTAACGAAACGACGCCGTTTTTGAAGGGAACCGGTGAAAACCCTACCCAGTTCCCCGACCCAAGTCCGACCCGACGACCCGGGGAAACCCTACCCGGATGAGCTGCGCCCGACCCGGCTCTGACCCGATTCACAACCGCGACCCGGCTCATGGAACCCTACCCGGACGCCAATCCGGATCCGCCCGACTTCGACCCGTCTTCCCCTTCGCCGACCCAGTCTTCTGGAGTTCACGAGATCTGGCGATTCACGGTGCTGATGAAGGACGGTGGAGGTCAAGCGGACAGCAGCCCGGCATCCGACGGCGGCGACGTCGCAGCCGACAGCCGGCCACTCGACTGGATCGACGACGGGGCTCGTGGCGCGGCGGTAGGAGACGCGACGAAGGCCTAGATTCACTGAGGTCGAGATCCGGAGATGGATGGGTTTCGAGAGAGGGGGGGTGCTACGACGGCCAGTGAAGCATGGACACGTTGTCCGTGCTTCCGTGTCGTGTCCGACACGTGTCGGAGCGTGTCGGACACATCGACAAGCTCGGACACGGTCGAACACGCGTTCACCGCGTGTCGATTTTTTCGACACGGGGTCAACTTTTCTCAACACGCGTGTCCGGAAGACTCCGGGTGGAGGCGAGGGAGGGGGAGGGAGCAGAGGCCGCGAGCGACGGCGAGAGACGACCAGAGCGGCGAGGGCCGCCACTATCGCGATGGATCGACGAGGAGGAGGAGGAGGAGAAGGTCAAGAGGAAGAGGAGAGGAAGGGGGTCGCGTGGAGAGGAAAGGGGTCGTGCGGAGAGGAGGAGGAGGAGAAAAATCGAGAGGAAGAGAAGAGGAAGGGATCGGGGCCAGAGGGGGCGCCGAGCGGTGGCGGCGGCGACGGCGGCGACGGCATCTCCTCCTCCTCAGCGTCGCGTCTGCTCCATCGTCCGAAGCTGCAAAGCGGTAGAAGCCTAGAAGGTCCGAAGGAGGAAGAAATAGAGTGTCCTTAGGGTTTTTGACAAAGGAATAAAAAATAATAAAAAGAGGGGGAGATGGCGTGTCTTTTGAGTTTTGGGGGAGGGGAAGTGAGATTGACAGGCTGTCTGTCAGTGGTGTGAGGGAGGGAAAAAAGTAAAATGAGTTTGGGTTGGAGGGAAATGGACAAACGAAAGAAGGTGTGAGTTTGGGGGGATTTTTTTTTTATCGAAAAATTAAATAAATGAAATTAAAAAATAATTTCGAAAAGTAAAAGTATTGAATTTTGAATAATAATAAATTTTGGTCATTCTAGAAAATCATGAATTTATTTAAATAAATTGATTCTAATTTCTTATTAATTATTAGTTTCATCAATAACTTTTGTTAAAATTAAAAATATATTTCGCATTAATTATGAATATATCTTTCGAATTTCAAATGAATTGAATTATAGGCTTTTTTTAATTAATTATTTATTTGTGAATTTGAATCAAATTAATTAAAAATAAGAATATTTATTTAATATTTAACGTGTCGGAATTCTCTATTTTTTAAGAAATGACATGTCACGTGTCGTGTCGTGTCGTGTCGTGTCATGTCATGTGTCGCGTGTCGCGTGTCGGTGCTACACTGACGACGACTACGCAACCAGAGACGGCGGATACCTGGTGGCGGCGATGGTGGTGGTGACGACGACAGAGCAGCGACGGCAGTCCCTCAACTCTCAGATCCGGCGTGGCGTTGGCAGGTCAATCACGGCACGGCGTCGGGGCGGGGAACAACAGCGAGCCTTCGAGGTCGGGACTTGGTTGCGGCGTCGGCATGGCGTTCGGTGGCAACGACAGCAGCAAGAACTCCAGATCTGAGGCGCAGATCTCGACCGGACCTTCCTCAGCCTCGATTCTCTCTCACTCTGGCCAGATCCGAGCCTCCACTAACCAGATCTGACCTTCTCGAAGTCGCTCGCCGCCGGCCCTCCCCGAAGTCTCTCGGTGGAGGATGGGCTAAGCTCGCGACTCGAGTTCTCCCCTGCGCTCGCCCTTCGATATTTCCCGATGTCTCTCAGTGAAAGATCTCCGAGCTCACCGCCCCCTCTGACGGTGCTTGCGACAGCCTATTTATAGGCGAAGGAAATCCGGTCGACGGAGGTCATCGGCCGCCGGCTTCCAGCTTGCCCACCGGTTCCCCTTGGCTGAATCGGTGTCCCATCGAGCTTTCCAGCGAAGCCTGCTCAGCATTAATGGCATCTGAAACCTTATCCTCTCCGGCCGACGTCGGCCTACCCTCCTCGGCCGTAGGCCGTCCTTCGCGCGTCGGCCTCCCTCACGCGCTTGAGTTGCAGCGGCGAAGGAGATGGAATGAGGAAGAAGAAGAGAGAAAGGGGCCGGGCCGGGGGGAGAAGAAGGGGGGAGAGTTGGGCTGGGCTTTTGCTTTTCTTATTTTTGTTTTGCTTTGTTTTCTGTTGTTTTGTTTGTTTTTGCTTTGTTATTTTTTTGTTTTTATTATTTATTATCCGAAAAAAGGCAAAATAGATAATTAATATAAAAAAAAAAACCTAATTTTAAAAAATGAAATTTAGGCGTCAACAGCTGCCCCTCTTTGAAGGTGAGTTCGCAAAGGTTGCCTTCAAAGACAAACTGATGACTAAATTTTATCCGTGTATGCGTAACGGATTATATTTTATTTGGGACCTATTATTTTATGCAGAAAAAGAGCAATATAACTTTACATATACTAAGACAGATAAGAAGATACCTGGAATTACTTACCGGGAGTGAGTGAGATAGGGTGTGAACCCCGAGTTTTGGCAAGTATCAAGGCGTCATCTTACCTGGTGATATGAGAAGGTTGCTTCTCTTAGGACCTGAACCATTCTTCGGTCGCCTGTTAGAGCAATTAGTAGTTTGTCTTGGACTCGAACCTCTCTTCGGTCACCTGTCAGAGCAGTAAGTGGTTTGTCTTGGATCCGAACCTTTCTTCAATTGCCGTGACGGGAGATGCGCCGACCTTTCTGAGGGCATCAATTTGTGGGGTGCCTGATCTCAGTTAATGACACCAGTTGGTACTCGACCTTTCTCGGGAGATGCGCCGACCTTTCTTAGGGCATCAATTTGTGGGGTGCATGATCTTTGTCGGGGACACCAGTTGGTACCCGACCTTTCTCAGGAGATGCGCCGACCTTTCTTAGGGCATCGATTTGTGGGGTGCCTAATCTTTGTCGAGGACACCAGTTGGTACCCGACCTTTCTCGGGAGATGCGCCGACCTTTCTTAGGGCATCGATTTGTGGGGTGCCTGATCTTTGTCGAGGACACCAGTTGGAACCCGACTTTTCTCGAGAGGATGCACCGACCTTTCTTAGGGCATCGATTTGTGGGGTGCCTGATCTTTGTCGAGGACACCAGTTGGAACCTGACTTTTCTCGAGAGGATGCACCGACCTTTCTCTGGGCATCGATTTTGTGGGGATGTCTGACCTTTGTCAAAGACACCTATTGGAACCCGACCTTTCTCGGGGGATGCACCGACCTTTCTCAGGGCATCGATTTTGTGGAGATGTCTGACCTCTGTCAAAGACACCTATTGGAACCCGACCTTTCTCGGGGGATGCACCGACCTTTCTCAGGGAATCAATTTTGTGGGGATGTCTGATCTCTGTCAAAGACACCTGTTGGAACCCGAACTTTCTCGGGGGATGCACCGACCTTTCTTAGGGCATCAATTTGTTGAAGATACCTGGACATTCACAGGCATTGAAAGAGTACCTGGATATTCAAAAGTACTAACCTTTGGGCCTTTGGAGGCGTCGAATGGGTACTTGGATGATCACAAGTACAAACTCTTAGAGGATACCTGGATGTTCGCAGATATCGAAGGGGTACTTGTATGATCACAAATACTAGATGCTGGAAAATACCCGATTGCTTGCAAGTGTTAAAAGAGCATTTGGATGTTAACAAGTACGGACTTTGAAGGATGTCTGAATGTTAGCAGGCATTGAAGAGGTACTTGGATGATCGCAAGTACAAACTTCTAAAGAATACCTGGTAGGCGGAATATAGAGGATGAGTCTTGCATATTTGTGAAGGTCTCTCACCTCCTGGAAAGTGGGAATATCGAGGGCGTACCTCGCATATTCATGAAGGTCTCTTATCTCCTGGAAATTGGGGGAATATCGAGAACGTAACTCGCATATTCATGAAGGTCTCCCACCTCTTGGTAGTGTAGTATGAGGCTTACCTGGATGGCCGCAGGCACACAGGTGTACAAAGTAGAGGAATATTTGGGTGAACACAAATATTTAATGATATGATCAGGAACCACTCAACTGGTCCAAGTGTAAGAAAGCATACCTGGGTGATTGCAGGCGCATGATGTGGTGGAATACTGGAATAGCTGCTAGTATTCAATAGCGTAATTTTGAGGACAACTCGAACAGGTCGAGTGTCACGGGAATGGAGTATCCAAACGGTGGTCGGTACTCAAAGACAAGAGGATATTAGGACAGTCATGAGTATCCAAACTTTAAGGACAACTCGATCAGATCGAGTGTCAACAAAGGGAGTACCTGAGTAGCGGCATGCACTCAAAAACAGGGGGATATCTGGACAGTCTCAAATATCAATACTTTGGGGACAACTCGAGTAGGTCAAGTGTCGATAAGAGGGAGTACCCGACAAATGGTGGGTATTCAAAGACAAGGGGATACTTAGACCGTTGCAGGCACCCAAACTCAGGGGACGACTCGAATAGATCGAGTGACAAGAAGAGAGTACCTGGACAGTGGTAGGTACTTTAAGACAAATGGGGATAGGGATATGCTTACCTGGTAATATCTCTAATTACTGAGAGTATGTTTGCTATTTACACAATATGCAGACATGTACACGATGATTGTATATGCTGTAAATTCATAAATTCAAATGTGATTTATGCATGACAATTTCGTCAGTTTTGTATCATCTGAATTCCACTGGGGAAGATTTTGAAAGACAACCCTCATTTAAAATGTAGATGTCTTGAGCATGCCAGATGAGGGACTTTCAGTCTGAAAGGACTTTTCACTCACTCTCATGGAAAGGCTGTTTTATCTTGACCATTGATGTAGGATTTATAAGGATCACACTTCTCACTGTCATCATGTTAGCAGGGGTCCGGGTATTCTCGCAAGTGGTACAACTTTACCAATGTTAGAGATCTTTGTTGAAATTGTGATGAAGACTTGGTCAACAGCTCATCAAAGGGGACCATCAAGGTCGAAGCCGATGGACGAAAATGTTGCACGATCATCTCTGGGTCTACAAGTCAGGAGCTTTGCGAAAAGAGATAGAGTAATCTTGCTCGTACTTCGTCGAACGATACTTATGCACATATGAAATCCTACGTTAATTGAAGTGCCTCTAGTCTAAAGAGACTTTTTACAATGGGAATATAACGTAGACTCGGCTCACATGAAGAAGGGTGAGAGTTGGTGACTGTCTCGGTATTCGTCACTAGTCTTTCTTCCTACTGTCAGATGGAGATTTTACAACAGCAACTTTTTCTTGGCTGTATTTTTGACTGGGGGGCATTGGCCTTGCTTTTACCAGGCACACTGCTTTTTCATGCCCCTATTTCTCATTCCAATTTTTTATTCATGGGCATTGACCTTGCTTTTACTAGGTACATTGCTTTTTATGCCCCCAGTTTTTTCTTGCTGCTTGAAGAACTGGTCTAGACAAGTTAGACTATTGGGTCTGCATCTTTTGTTGGTGTTTCTGATTATGGCAATAACTTCTGCTTTGTCTCAATGTGAGGGTAAAATTACAGACTCACTTGGGTTGCACAATGTATACAAATGCATAGAAAAGGAATTGCTCTTCGTCATCCTAAGGCACTTAAATTAACGCGAGTGTTCATATGCAATAAAGACACTCGAAGATTGATGCAAGTGCAAGCAAGAGAATTTTTATCCCTCTTCTCACCTTGTGATGCTGATTTGCCTTGTCTTTGACATGCTCCAGTGTGGGGTGATTTTTTTATGAGAGAAGCTTCACCAGTGTATGGGGCTCATAGGGGGGGGGGGTGAGCAATGAAATGCCTCTCACTATTTTGGTTATCGTACTGTTCGCGAGAGAACTCTTTACCCTGCAGTCATGGAATTTTCTGCACTCATCTCACAAGTGTATAGATGGGGGACTGTGTGTAGGATATGGCTTGCCTGTTATCATTCTGACGCACCTCATCTAGCATGCTCAACTAATCTTGTATCTATCACTTAGCTGTCTATTCTGGTAATCCTCAATGGAATCAGTGATTTAGACAGACAAAATCACCATGCAAAAATCCATTTGGAGAAAGGCATTCAGCATTTTTTAAGTGTGAGAGAGTTTGTACTCTAAAAACAAATGAATGATTTCTACACAAGAAACCCTATCGACAACTTTAGGGGTGTTTACTTGATGAAATTGTATTTACAAATGTATTGAATTTTGAATATCAAAAGAGTTATTCACAAATAGTTATTTACAGATGAGTGTTGATGGGTTGTCTCTATAAGGATATAACACACGAATGATCAGCTAAGGGTTGGGACTCCGAACGGACATCTCTGCTTTTGCCATCGGGTTATGTAAATTGATCTGGATCGCTTGATTTGCCACTATTTAACCACTAAGCTTGGTTTTTGAACTCCAACGCTTCCTGTCAATATGGCAAAAAAATGAGTTCAGAGAGTGAGTGTTGGGAACGATACCAAATTAGTTTTTCCCCCAGAGTTTATATGTGCTGGCCTCCAGGAATATTTGAATGTTGATGACGGCCCCTTTATAGTTCAACGCTTCTTTTGATTGGCCTTTCTTATTTGTGGCCACATATGCCTGATTGCTGGTCGTTGATTCATTTTCAACGCCTTCCTTTTGTGGAATTTCTCCTTCTGTCTTTGATTATAGCAGCATTGGGTAAAGTCATGTACTTCAAGCCTCTACGGAATTTGAGATGGACAATTAAAACTTCCAGTTTTTTTTGTTAATCACTTCTCGCGAGAGCATGCGTCTGGAACAAGAAGTGAGGTTTCCCGGTTCCAAGGTTATTGTCTAGGATAGAGGGCTTCCTTTTATTTGAATGGACTGGTTCTTGAACGACACGTCTTTTACATCAAGTTAGGCGAATTTGACATGGGTCACTCCTATGCGTTTGCCTGGGTAGTATCGATTATTCCATCAAGTTTGCTGCCTGATTCTCGACACTCCCTTAAATGCTAGTGATTATCATTCATTCTTCTTTGTTGAATCAACCAAACACATTTTTATGATGGTATAAATACATCACTCATAAAAGGCGCATAGGCATTTTCATTTCGATAGAGAAATGCTTGGCAATGCCAGGCAATGAACATCTTTCAAGGGTATTAACCGGCTTAGAGAATTCCCGCCCATCCATTTCAGTCAAGATCAAGGCTCCTCTGGGGAGTACCTTCTTTATCACGTAAGGACCCTTGTAATTTGGGGCAAACTTGCCTCCAAGCTCCGGGAAGATTGGCAATGTCTTTCTCAAGACTAGCTCATTTACCTCAAAGTTCCTAGGTCGCACTTTCTGATTGAACGATCGGGCTACCTTCTGTTGATAACACTGACCATGACAGAGGGCTTTTAGTCGTTTTTCATCGATCATATTCAGTTGCTCGAGCCTTTGTTGTGTCCACTCTTCCTCGGACAATCCTACCTGGGATAAAATTCGTAGGGATGGGATTTCTACTTCTATGGGCAAAATCGCCTCCATGCCGTAAACCAGGGAAAAAGGGGTTGCCCCAGCGGAAGTTCGAATCAAAGTTTGATATGTTGTTAGTGCGAAGGGTAACCTTTCATGCCAGTCGCGGTAGTTTTCAGCTGTCTTGGCTAGGATTCTCTTGATGTTCTTGTTGGCGGCTTCCATGGCTCCATTCATTTGTGGACGATAAGGGGACGAGTTCAGATGTTGGATTTTGAACTCAGAGAACAATTGATCAATCAACTTGTTGTTCAGGTTTGACCCATTGTCGGTGATGATAGCTTTTGGCACGCCATAACGGGCGATTATGTCATGTCTGATGAACTTCATAACGTTCCGCGCAGTTACGCTTGCATAGGATGTGGCCTCGATCCATTTTGAGAAGTAATCGATTGCAACCAAAATAAACCGATGCCCATTTAATGCTTTTGGATTGATTGGGCCAATTATATCAATGCCCTACATTGAGAATGGCCACGGCTCAGATAATTGATGCAGTTCGGTTGGAGGGACATTTATCTTGTTCCCGTGAATCTGACAACGATGACAGCTTCGCACATGTTGTGCACAATCGCCTTCCAAAGGGAGCCAGTAATAACCTAATCTTATTATTTTCTTGGCCAACATACGTCCATTCATGTGAGGGCCACATACTCCCTTATGTATTTCCTGCATTATCAGTGTGGCTTCAGTTGCATCTACACACCTTAGCAGGACTGAATCATATGATCTTTTGTACAGATTTTCACCGCTGACGAAGAACCTTGAGGCCATTTTCATTAGGTATTTTCGATCAGAGTGAGTGCTTTCTTCAGGGAATTCCTGCTTCTGGACGTATTTCATGATATCGTAATACCAGGGTTTCCCGTCGGGTTCTTCGGTTATAGCCATGCAGTGGGCATGTCTTGTCAGAACTTCGATTTTCAAAGTGTCTACTTCTAACCCTTTCGTTACTTGCAACATAGATGACAGCGTTGCTAGCGCATCAGCGAACTGATTATGAACTCTAGGTAGGTATTCAAACGAGATGTCCTGAAATTCTCCCACCAATTTTTCCAAGTAGTCGTGATAAGGTACAAGTTTGGTATCTCTCGTCTTCCATTCACCCACAGTCTGGAGGATAATTAAGGCGGAGTCATTGAATACTTTTAGTTTTGTCACTTCCATTCTAATAGCCGCTTGTAGGCCAAGGATGCATGCTTCATATTCGGCTATATTGTTGGTGCATGGAAAAATCAATTTTGCAGCCACAGGATAATGTTGCCCATTAGGGGTTATCAAAACTGCCCCAGTGCCAGAACCTGACAAATTTACGGCTCCATCGAAAAACATAGTCCATGCATCTTCTTCTATTATTGAAATATGGTCGTCTGGTATATTATCCTCGCGTACCTCCCTAGGGCGATCTGCTAACATATCAGCAATCTCTCGACCTTTAACTAATTTTTGCGACATGACTTGGATGTCGAATTCTGAGATCAGGATTTGCCATTTGGCCAATTTTCCTACCAAGGCCGAGCGACCGAGCAAATACTTGATCGGGTCACTCTCAGTTACGAGGAACGTTTGGTAGTGCAAGGTATATTGCCAGAGTCTATGCAATACCCATACTAATGCAGCGCATGTTTTTTCTGATTTGAAGTAGTTTTGTTCCGACGTGAACTTTTTACTCAAATAGTAGATGGCTCGCTCCTTCCCATCATGGGGTCCTTCCAGTGTGAGCATTGCGCCTAAGGATTCACTGTTGATAGTAAGGTAGAGGATTAAAGGGTGCCCCGGGACCGGAGGTACCAGAATCGGGGCTTCATCAGGTACTGCTTTAGATTTTCGAATGCTAGTTGGCAATCATCATCCCACTTAATTTGTGCATCCTTCCTGAGAAGTTTAAAGAAAGGTTTTGCAGTTTCAGAAAGTTGGGAAATGAACCGCGCAATATAATTTAATCTTCCCAGGAGGCTCCGGACTTCCTTTACAGTCGAGGGATGAGGCATCTCAAATATTGCCTTGGTTTTTGACGAGTCTACTTCTATCCCTTCACAGCTCACAATGAATCCAAGTAATTTGCCAGAAGTTGCCCCGAACACACATTTTGCTGGGTTCAAGCGCAACTTGAACTGGCGGAGTCGGTCGAATAATTTATCCAAGGTTTTCACATGGTCTTTTTCATGTCTGGTTTTGGCGATCATGTCATCAACATATACTTCAATTTCTTTGTGCATTATGTCATGGAAAAGGGTGACCATGGCACGTTGGTAAGTTGCTCCGGCATTTTTCAGGCCAAAAGGCATGACCTTATAGTGAAAAGTTCCCCATGGAGTAATGAATGCCGTTTTTTCCTTGTCCTCCTCTTTCATTTTTATTTGGTTGTATCTTGAGAATCCATCCATGAAAGAGAAAAACTTAAATCCAGCCGTACTATCCACCAGAACGTCTATATGGGGTAGCGGGAAATCATCTTTTGGGCTTGCTTTGTTCAAATCGCGGTAGTCGACACAAACTCAGATTCGACCGTCTTTCTTCTTTACTGGTACAATGTTCGCTACCCAACTAGGGTATTGCGAGACTTCGAGGAAGCCTACTTCCAGGAGCTTCATCACTTCTTCTTCAATCTTTTTTGACAACTCTGGTTTAGTTCTCCTTAGCCGTTGCTTCTTGGGGGCTACATCAGGGTTGGTTGGAAGCTATGCTTCACAATCATTGGATCGAGGCCTGGCATATCGGCATATGACCATGCGAATAAATCTTGATATCTCTTTAGGAGGGCGATTAAGCTTACGGCTTCTTCTGTAGGAAGGTTCGCGCCGATCTTTATCTCCCTTGGATCTTTTGTGCTGCCTAAATTGATAGCGACGGTGTCTTCAGTAGTAGGGGGCTTTGTTTCTTCGTGTCGCTCCCAATTCTGTTGAATTTCGTCAGAATCATCAAAATCATCATCTGAATTATCAGAATGGTTACTTACGGTGTTGGTTTGGACCGTTCCCATACCCTCGCCTGCTTCTAGATTACTCATGTATCATAGAATAGATAGGCTAAGGGGACAAATAAGGTTAACATCATGCATGCTTCTTTCTTTTTGAAAATGGGGATGAATTGTTTTTTAAGATGAGGAAGCATGAGGAAACCCGGGCCTCAAATTTCTTCTTTCATTTTGCGGTCAGATATCATCAACGGGCCGGTTTGGTGTGTCTCCTCATGCTCTCAAAATGTTTTCAACTTTATTTATTAGTAGACGGATTTACAGAGTGGTTTCAAAAAAAGGGGTTCCCTGGATGGAACTAATGTTGAAAACAAAACAAGCCAGACTTTAAAAAAATATGTACAGGCTCCCGTGTAGGGGAGTATGCAGAGGAAAATAAAAGGATTCTACTCGAGCGGGTCTGCACCCATTTCCCCTAATGGTCCTTCGTTGATAGCGCCCACGAAGAAGTCTTCATACCAATTGCTAGTCACGTCTCCCTGTGTTCATGGCTTTGCGGATTTCAGATCATCCATGCCTTTCCATCCATCAGGGACGATGTGGTGATGATGATCATAGAAACTTTGGGGGATTAAATAATTGACATAGTAGTCAAATTTACCACTTGGTTGGCCCAAAGTGTCCATGATCGCCTCTCCTTTACGTGTTTCTTTAGCATGCTCAGGGAACATGGTACGGGTGCTGGGTACTACAAGGAGGTGATCCTCGCCAAAACACAGCCACGGAGAGCGAAACGTGAATACCCCAGCATCCAAAAGATCCTGAACCTTGTCTCTCAAGATGGTGCAATCATCTAGCGAGTGTCCTAATTCCCCCGAATGATAATCACATTGCTTGGATGGATCATAACCAAGGAAGTACTCAGGAGTAGGATGACTCAGTTCCCTAGTGATTATCCCTTGCTCTAGGAGAATGGGAAAGATGATGGCCACCGATTTAGGAAGAGGCGAATACGGCCGCGTGCTTCTTGAGGACTGGGGTAACCGAGCCCCTTGCTAGCTCGTGTCAGTAAGGTCTTCTTCACTTACTTTGGCTGCCAACTCCTCATTGCGACGAGAGAGAAATGTACGGGCAACTTGGGCGAAATTTTCTATCAAGTGGTGTACTGTCTCGCGTAGCTCATCGACTTGACGTTGAAGCTGGGTGAACGAGAAGTTATCGCATATTTCTTCTAATTGTTCCTCATCAATGGCACCTACGAAAATGTCTCCAAATATGGTGGTCACACCATCTGGCCCTTCTTCCTTCATAGGTACAGGCTGAATTGTGTCTTCCTGGATTATGGGCGATTTCGCACTTCCGGAGTTGGACCATTTTGAAGTATTCACTTCTTCTTCCTCATGCATCATCCTGGCTGGGCCTGGGAAAGTTTCCTCGAGACGGGGATATACAAGGCTGACTTTTTTCTTTGTTTTTCTATCCGAGGAATATCCTAAACCGATAGTATAGGGTCTCCTCAAGGCTTTAATAGGCTGAAGGATGCCCTGGCCCCTCCTACCAAGCCCTTGTCCTGGAATGAAATCATGTCCAATCATGATTTTTCCTACCATGATTGCAGCACTTGATACCTCAGGGACGAGGGGCAAAGTTCCTCAAGTTTCGTGTATAGTAGACACGAGCTCGAACGATTGATAGCTGGCTTCGCTTTTGTCACTAGGTTCAACATAAGGGATGGCCGTCTCGTGGTAGATACGGTGATCTTCTTCTCCTCGGATCGTGATCAATTTTCCTCCAACCACGAACTTCACACTTTGGTGGAGGCTTGAAGGTACTGCTCCTGCGACGTGGATCCATGGGCGTCCTAAGAGGAAATTGAACGCAGTGGGGATATCCATCACCTGGAACAAAATTTTGAACATGGTTGGGCCTATTTGAACGTCGAGTTCGATCTCTCCCACTGTTTCCTTCTTTGTTCCGTCGAATGCTCGAACGGAAGTCTTGGGTACCTGGATCCATGATCTCTCTATTTTAAGGCGACAGAGTGTTGCTAGTGGACATATGTTAAGAGCAGATCCATTGTCAATTAGCACTCGAACGGCGTGAGATGCGTTGCACTTGACTAATATGTAGAGGCCCTTGGTGTGTCCTCTACCCTCCTCAGGAATTTCTTCATCAGAAAATGCCATTTGATCTTTTAAAAGGATGGTACTGACAAATTCCTCGAGTTTGTCATGCTCAATCGTTTCAGGGACATGTACCTCACTTAGTACTTTCATGAGGGATTTCTGGTGCTTGACAGATGTCTAAAGCAATTCCAGCAGAGAGATCTGTGCTGGTGATTTTCGTAACTGTTCCACCGCATTATATTCAATGGCCTTAACTATGGCCAAAAACTCCTTGGCTTCTTCGTCAGTGACGGGCTTGGCAGACTGGGTGTTTGCTTGAGCATACGTTCGCCCAGATCTCATGACTAAACCAACATCAAGGTCATAAGACCATGGTACTGCATTGTTGTATTTGTATTTGTAAGGCTGGGGAATCTCGATGACTATAGCTGTTTCTGCTGTTGATGCTTGAACAATGGCTTCCTTCCTTTCAAAGACGCTCTTAGGTGAGGTGGACTCTTTCTTCTCCTTTTCCGCATTTAGTGCGGCAAATTCTTCCTCCCAGTTGATGAGGACTTGCGATATGGTAGAAACTACGCTGGCGTGGCTGGCGTACACGATTATTCCGGCCTCTATCATTCTTAATACCCTTTCCTCCATTATTGCAGAGGGTGGTATTTCATTGCTTGAATAATACCTAGCTTCTACCAGCCCTCGATAGATGTCAACAGTAGGTATTTTGGCATTTCTAACTTGACCGGCCTCTGAACTGAATATCGCATTCACCTTGTCAGCGTGATCAGGGAGTGGATTGCTTTGGACATTTGGTTTCGTAGTTTGGAATGAGAACGCCTTAGTATCCAGCAAGTTTTGGATCCGATGCTTAAGGGTGAAACACTCGTCAGTTGAGTGGCCTACTTCTCCCATGTGATAGTCACATTTTTTGGACGGGTTATAGCTGGAGAAACTTTCAGCATTGGGTCTCTTTGGCTCGGTTGAGAGGAGGTTTTTGTTCCAGAGGATTGCCAGAACTTGTGATGGAGATCCAGGAAGCGGAATGAACTGTCTCCTGTTGTTGTAGTGCTGAGGCGGTTGACGATTGGTGGTCTGTTGTTGTCCTGCGCTTGTCTGAACAGTCGGGAGGTGACCGGTGTTTGTAGTGTAGGTTGCATTAACATCAACCAGGGGTTCTTTGTCTTTTTTCATGTTGAGCCTCCTGCTGATGGGTGCAGGCTCAGTGAACCAGCCATCCCTTAATCCTATCTCAATCTGTTCTCCTACTGGAATGAGTTGATTGAATGATTCGGCGATCGTAGTTACCATACAGTTGCGGTATTCATAAGGGAGGGTTTTGATGAACATTTTTCTTAGTTCGAAATCAGTTGGTTCAGGACTGATTTGGGCGGCCAGATTCCTCCATCTAATGGCATATTCTTTGAAGGATTCATGTTTTTTCTTTTCCGTACACTCTAGATCCTCACGAGAAGGGGTAATGTCCTTTATAAATTTGTACTGCTTGAGGAATGCCTCACTTACTTCACTCCATGCTTCGAGGAGGTTTATATTTTTTGTGATATACCACCTCAGGGCATGGCCTATTAGACTTGACTGGAACAACTGAATCATCAATGGTGCATTATTAACATATTGGGTCATTCGAACCAAGTACATTTGCAAATGAGCTCTTGGGCAAGTTGTGCCATCGTACTTCTCAAACTCAGGTATTTTGAATTTTTCTGGCATTCTGACTTTGGAATAAATGGAGAGATCTGTCAGAGTAGGATCTTGGAGGCCTTGCAGTTGTTTCAGTCTTTCCTCAAGCTTTTCGAGGCGTTTGTCATGCTCGATTTTAGACAAACCGCCTGGCTTAGCTTTCTCAATCACGGTTTGGTGCAGATCGTCTTCCAATTCAGGCATGTTATCATCAGTATCTCTTCCTTGATCACCTCGAATGGATGATTGTGGTAACAGTACTTCGATTGAGGCCGGGGCAAGAGCCAGCTTGCCCTGAATGGAATCTATCTACTTTAAGAGTTGCTGGAGCACATTGAAGACCTGCTTCATTTTATTTTTCATGATCTCGACACGGCTTGGTACGTTTTCTTCAGCCATTCTGGCTTTTGAATGCAGCTATGTCGTAATTACCTGTATTTACGCAAAATGGAAAAAACATAAGCGAGGGAAACAAATGGAACATTGGCCCATGGCAAGGGTCGAGTCATTTTTATTTATTAACAGGGGAAATATACCATGCCGAAAGGGCTCTTTAAACAGGGTATAAAAGATAGAATGACCCTAACTATTCACATTTAGACATATTCACATTAAAACCGAACTGCCTATTTTCATATGTGATGGGAAGCTCCAGTCTTGTGAAGCCGCTTGCTTTTTCGTGCTAGCTTAGATATGCGTTTCCTGCTTGTCTCCAAACTTTTTTCAAGAGATTCAATTCGTCCTCGCAAAGTAAGCTTATCAGCGACATCGGGGATTACTGGCCGCAGTTCCTCGGGAATTATGTGGTTGAGGTGTAGAATGTGGATGCATGATGAGCTTTTTCTTGCCCCTTCAATCTTCTGGGTATGACAATCTTTTCTGTGTGACATCTACTCCATGCATCTTGGATTATACGAATCTCCTCCGAGTAGTCATAGCTAGTATGGGTGAAAAGGATTCGGAACAATCCTTGTTTAAGCGGCGGCGGAATTTCTTGGAGGACCCTGTACTGACGAGCCACCCTATGTGGATAATATGAGGTAGCTCCGGAGAGGCCTAGCAGCGGGATGGGGTCGTAATAATCAAGCGCAAAATGCGCCTCTCCTGCAATGAACCATTTAGTTCGCCATAGAAATATCTCGGGGACAGGGTTTTTTAATAAGTTAATCCATTGAGAATATTCATCGCTGGGAGAGTATTTTTTCAAGCTTTGAAACTTTTGAAGTGGATGTTTGAATTTGTTGATTTCAAATATTTGCATGAGGTGCCCAAATCCTTTGATATGGGAAAAGAACCACATTTGTAAAATTTCCGAGGCGGCCCTCATGATTTTTCCTTTGTTTTCCTTAAAACAATTAAGGGATAAAAATGTTTCGGCTAAAACCATGTTCACGTATCCTGCTCCAAAAGTGACTTGATTTATCACCCCCGCCATTGAAAGATTTATGGCATTTTTCCTATAGGGGAAGATAATAAATCCAAAGAACGCTAAGAGGAAGATCTTGTTTTTTTGGTTCATTGATTGTTTTTCAAAACATTCAATTAAAGATGATAGCGGGAAAGCATTGTTGTTGGCTTCAACTATTTCTCTTACCAAATGATTTTTTAAAAACCGTGATAGACTAACCACAAGGTCAATGCTGATCAGTGGCTTGGCAAGCTCCCTCTCCAGGGGCATTCCTATGGCGAGACTGTATTCTTCCAAGGTCGGAGTCAATTCAAAATTGCCGAACATGAAGGTGGATGCTTCAGGGCACCAGAAATGTGGTAGTGCTTGCATGACTCCAGAGTGGATGTTGATTTGGAGCAACGGAAGGAGATGACCGATGATTGCTTTGACATGCTCCTGGCCGAACTGATCTAACTGATTCCACCATCTGAGGAGCTCTTTCTTAGGAGTAGGAATGAACTGGATATCGATTTTTCCCATCACATATGAGAAAGGGAGTTACACGACCTGACCCTATGCCATGAGCCAATAAAAAGACTGAGTAAAAGTAAATAAATTACTTTGCTTTTAAAGAAAATGGCAAGTACAAAGACATGCACATGAGATGTGTGGCTCGATTTCTAACTGAGAAGGCTTGTTGAAATTAAAAGGGTATCTGCCCGTCGTAGTCTCGCGTTAGTAGCGTACCCTCCTAACCTCGGCTAGAGAAATTCGGGGAAAAGAAAGGCAACCTCTACATCGCAGTCTCGCGTTCGAGGTCGTATTTTTCTTGACACCATCCTAAATATCATATGGCGGCCCAGGTCCGGTGGCCGGGTTGTGTGTGCCATGTGTAGTGCTAAAACAGTAAAACATGCACAATAATTTATAATCACAAGATAATCTATTTTAAGCAAAAATAAATTTCTAAGCTACTGACCTGCATAAAAAAATAAAAATAAAAATAATAATAAAAAAAAAACCTAAATCAGTAAAGGAATTAAACAAGACAAAAAGGCCTAAGTCCTCAAATTCCCCAACGGAGTCGCCAAGCTGTCGCGACTTCTTTTTTCCGGCGCCCGCCCCAGGCGAGCGCCTAGTGGAGGCTAATAGCTCGGCTAGGTTAATTAAGCCCGGACTCTCCCCAGTCCACCAATTCACGACTTTAATAGTCTAAGTTTTTAACCTGTAAGTTAATTTTTAAAATGGAGTCGCCACTAATCAATTTGGGGTGGGTTGATTAGAAACCCATGCGAAATATTATGAGAAATACTCGCTCCTGCGCAACCAGAGAAATTAGGATCGGAGACTTGATTACACTAGTTAATCACTAATGCCCTTTCGGTACCTAATCTTGTTTAAACCCTGAGGTTTTATGGATGTTTTAGAGATTTTCCATGCATTTTTGGGAGGAAAAACATTTTGAGTCTTTTTCTAATTTTTTGGACATAAAAGGGATTTTTTTGGATTTTTTGGTATTTTTTTTTTGGAAAAATACAAGTCTTTTTGGTTTTTTCTGGATTTTTGGCATTTTTTGGAAAATATGAAATATTTTTAATTTTTGATTTTTTTGTGTATAAAATATTTTTTAAATATGTTTTGGAAAATAAAGTATTTTTTATTTTTTTGGATTTTTCTGGAAGATAAAATATTTTTAATATTTTCTGTTTTTCTGGAAATTAAAATATTTTTTTAATATTTTTCGAAAATAAATTATATTTTTGATTTTTTTTGGAAAATAAATTATTTATTATTTAAAATATTATTTAAAAAAAAAAGAGCCAACTGGGCCCGACTCAGATTTTTTTTGCTTTTTTTTTTTTTTTAACAAAACGGCGCCGTTTTGGGGCGAACCGGTGAAAACCCTACCCGGTTCCCCGACCCGGGGAAACCCTACCTGGATGAGCTACGCCCGACCCGGCTCTGACTCGATTCACAGCCGCGACCCGGCTCATGGAACCCTACCTGGACGCCAATCCGGATCCACCCGACTTCGACCCGTCTTCCCCTTCGCCGACCCGGTCTTTTGGAGTTCACGAGATCTGGTGATTCGCGGCGCTAATGAAGGACGGAGGAGGTCAAGCGGACAGCAGCCCGGCATCCGACGGCGGCGACGTCGCAGCCGACAGCCGGCCACTCGACTGGATCGACGACGGGGCTCGTGGCGCGGCGGTAGGAGACGCGACGAAGGCCTCGATTCACTGAGGTCGAGATCCGAAGATGGATGGGTTTCGAGAGAGGGGGGGTGCTACGACGGCTACGCAACCGGAGGCGGCGGATACCTGGTGGCGGCGACGACGACAGGGCAGCGACGGCAGTCCCTCAACTCTCAGATCCGGCGTGGCGTTGGCAAGTCAATCACGGCACGGCGTCGGGGCGGGGAACGACAGCAAGCCTTCGAGGTCGGGACTTGGTCACGGCGTCCGGTGGCAACGACAGCAACAAGAACTCCAGATCTGAGGCGCAGATCTCGGCCGGACCTTCCTCAGCCTCGATTCTCTCTCACTCTGGCCAAATCCGAGCCTCCACCGGCCAGATCTAACCTTCTTGAAGTCGCTCGCCACCAGCCTTCCCCGAAGTCTCTCGATGGAGGATGGGCTCAGCTCGCGACTCGAGTTCTCCCCTGCGCTCGCCCTTCGATCTTTCCCGGTGTCTCTCAGTGAAAGATCTCCGAGCTCGCCGCCCCTCCGACGATGCTTGCAACGGCCTATTTATAGGCGAAGGAAATCCGGTCGATGGAGGTCATCGGCCGCCGGCTTCCAGCTTGCCCACCGGTTCCCCTTGGCTGAACCGGTGTCCCATCGAGCTTTCCACCGAAGCCTGCTCAGCATTAATGGCGTCTGAGACCTTATCCTCTCCGGCCGACATTGGCCTACCCTCCTCGGCCGTAGGCCGTCCTTCGCGCGCGTGAGTTGCAGCGGCGAAGGAGATGGAATGAGGTTTCAGAAGAGAGAAAGGGGCCGGGCCGGGGGGAGAAGAAGGGGGGAGAGTTGGGCTAGGCTTTTGCTTTTCTTATTTTTGTTTTGCTTTGTTTTCTGTTGTTTTGTTTGTTTTTGCTTTGTTATTTTTTTGTTTTTATTATTTATTATCTGAAAAAGGGCAAAATAGATAATTAATATAAAAAAAAAACCTAATTTTAAAAATGAAATTTAGGCGTCAACAAGGATGCATAATCATGCTCTCATACTGTTGTGAAAACAACGAATGGATTGAAGTCTCACACGACAAGAACGGCGAACACTAGTGGAGTGGAAGTATCGCCTGTCGACATGAACGTTTCTAGTCTTACTACTATCAGCCCAAAAAAATGAGAAAATAATACTAACGTTTTCTACTATTGTCATTATGTGTATAGAACATACTTTTGACTTTATACCAATTTAACAATTTGTTTTGGTCTATTCGATGCTTTCTTACTCATTGAATGAGGCAAGCATCCCGGCTCACATGTTGCAAAACGAATTTTTCTTATATGAATTTTTGGGCTGGATGGTTTACATATGAAGTACGTATTTATGTGTTTTGCATATGAATTAGGTACTTCATGAAGGAAAATAATAATAATTTTTTTGGCCCTGATGACATAGGATTACTCAGTCAGTACTCTAAGGTAGCGCATGACAAAATTTCTGAAACAGAAATTGATTTCTGGCCAGAAATCAATTTCTCAATTTCTATTCCCCAGCCAAGTTTTTGAGTAAAGAAACCTGTTTGATAACGACTCAAAATTTCTATTTCAGAAACAGAAATCCGTTTGATAACAGAAAAAAATTTATATTTCTATGATTCATGTTGTCCCCATCCTTTTACTTCACTCTTCTTGGTGCTTGTGATGGTAATTTAATTTGATAAAAGTTGGTAAATCACTTTAATTTAGGGAGAAGTGCCAAAAAAGTCCTAAACCTTTTGTCTTTGTGCGGATTTAGTCCTAAACCTTTTTTTGGTACCGATTTAGTCCTAAACCTTTCTATTTGGTGCCGATTTAGTCCTTCCGGCAAATTTAGCTCGGAAAATGCCTACGTGGATACAAAGCCAGCGCCGGCCGTCCTACGTGGATGGACCGGCGCTGACATGGATGCCTGAAAACAAAACGACGCCGTTTTATTAAAAAAAATTAAAAATTAAAAAAAAACCTAGAACCTAGTTTAAAACCTCCTTGTTTTATTGAGAAAATAAAATTTGGCGTCCAAACCCGACACCGCATTTATTTTCTATTTTCTTGCCTAACCACCCTTTTTGGAAATAATCTCGCGCAACTTTTTTTTCTCTAAAGCTTTCGGATTTATTTCGTACGGGAGCACGTACGAATTTATTTCCGAAAGCTTTAGAAAAAAAAAAGTTGCGCAAGATTATTTCCAAAAAGGGTGGTTAGGCAAGAAAATAGAAAATAAATGGGGTGTCGGGTTTGAACGCCAAATTTTATTTTCTCAATAAAATAAGGATGTTTTAAACTAGGTGCGTGCAAAGTTTGATCGATTAATTTTGAGTACGGGAGCACGTACGAATTTATTTCCGAAAATTTTAGAGAAAAACAAAAGTTGTGCGAGATTATTTCCAAAAAGGGTGGTTAGGCAAGAAAATAGAAAATAAATGCAGTGTCAGGTTTGGATGCCAAATTTTATTTTCTCAATAAAACAAGGAGTTTTTAAACTAGGTTCTAGGTTTTTTTTTTAATTTTTTTTTTAATTTTTTTTTTTTAAATTTTAATTTTTTTTTTAAATAAAACGGCGTCGTGAGGAGAAGGAATGGGGGAAAGCACGATAGTGAGGAGAGGAGAGGAGTTTGGAAGGAAGAAGTGGAGAAATAGTTTTCTATTTCTACTTCAGAAATAGAGAAGCTACAATTTCTAGCTTCTCATTTCTCCTCCAAAACAATTTCTGAAACAGAAATCAGTTTCAGAACAGAGAAATTGAGAAACTGAGAAATAGAAATTTTACCATGCAGTACCTAAACATGTGAAACGGATGACGAAGCTAAATCAATAATTTCTCTTTGAAATTGAAAGTGTCTTCTTTTTGTGACTAGCCTTTTCATGCTTAGCTTATCATCTTGTCGTTCAATTGAACAAAGCATGCAACTGATTACAAATGTCGCTCTACGAGGACGTAGAAAGACAATAATTTACGATTTAAGTAGACAGGAACCTGAACGTTATGAGGAAATAATTGATAAAAAGAGAAAATGAGAAAGTCGTCCATATGACATTCATAACGGTAATTACCACTAGATAGGCAATATTTAGGAGGATAGAGTTTTCTGTTTTACATTTTTATTTCAATGTGCCATCAGATTCGGTAATTCTAGATTTAATTCATATTGTGATTCCTCTCATTCTTCATCCTGATCTCTTTTACGTCATTTCAGTTGCTTTGTTCATGTACAAACATGCCCTTACGGTTTTCTAGTGTAGGCATGGGTAGTTTGTTTTCTTCTAAGATATTTTTGCTTCTTGGAATTAATGTTGACAGAGTAGAGTTTTCTCCATCTTGCGATTTGGGTGCATTGAGGTGCTTGTGTGGTGGTGTTATGGGAAGGATGTCTCACATCGGAGACATGATGTAATGCAACGTTGTCGACATGAATTTTGATGAAAATGCATCTAGACCATAGAGTAGTGGTATAGGAACTCAGAAAACTCTCCGTGACAGCACAATATATGATTTCTTTGATAGATTTTCCTGCGGAAACTTGTCGAAGAAAGGTATCTGACTTCGCGTTTTGAATATGTATGTCGACAGCTATTTCGCCCGACGTATTTGTTTTTCTTCGGAGAGTGTGTGCATCTTCCGCCCTTTTTTTTTTTTTTTTTTTTTTTTTTTTTTTTTTTTTTTTTTTTTTTTTTTTTCTGGTTGTTGTGCATCCATGTGGTAGAAATTCTGCATTGGCAAATAATAGAAGTGCTATGCCATAATTTCAAATTATTGGGGGAAATTATGAGTTGTGCGTCTAGTAGTCCTTCCTCGAGGATGGGATAACGCGGGTCTTGAATGAAGCTACTAATCAAGATCCTTTTGTTCCCATGCACGTCAAGACGCAAAAACAATTTCGACCTATTTCTATGGGATTGCGCAGTAAAGAAGCAAATTTTCTGGTCAAAGCTGGGCAGTCACGGCAGGATCGCGGGTATCCCAAGCACATCCGGCTCATCTTCTAAGGCAATAATAGAAGAAGTAATTTCCAATATCAACACCTTACAAATGGAAAAGTTGCCAAGTACAAGGAGATAATTCCGTACCTCTTAAAGATGGTATCCTGTAAAAAAGTTAATCTCCACCGGGATTGGTGTGGCGATGGGCTCCAATTACAAAGAGAACTAACAAAAATATCACAGCGGGTAGTCTTGCCAATTTCGGGGGAGGAAGGTTTGTTACGGTGGTCTTGGTCAGAGGGTTAAAAAGAAGTAGAAGCGCCTCGTAAAAAGAACTTCTTTGGGGCAAGAGACTGAAGTAAAGCTTTATTTATGACATGTTTGGTAATGCTTCTAATTCTCAAAATTTTTATTTTTTTATCCTTGAAAATAGAAAAAGAATGCAAATTTATTAAGTGATGTCAGTTAATTTTTCGATTTCTTGAAACAAAGAATAGATTTGGAATAAAAATAAAAAGTAGAAAAAAGTTATTTATTTATTCTCGAAAACATTTTGAAACAAGTCATTTTTTCTTCTTTTCTTCTTCTTTCTCGTCTAGTTAGTTATCGGGCCTCATTGATGGCCGGCGATCAGCCAGAGACGAGGTCCAGCAACATTGCCAGTGATTGGGTGAGGTCAAGCCTCGCTGATGACTAGGACTGGAAATAATTCTGTCCTTTTCCTTTATTGTTTAATTATTTTCCTTGAATTTTATTTTCCTTTTTAATGTTCTTTACATAGTGCCCATGAGTTTGGGGGCATGACCAACTCCCAAGTTAATGAAAAGAAGACTAAGGTTCACTCGTAAGCACAAGAGATTATACAGTTGAGCTTGAGGTTGAGCTAAAGCTAAGCTTTAACTAGTCTAGTTTTAGTGTAAGAACCTCTTTTGTGGGTAGATATTACATCAAAGTACGTTGAAAATCACTTATTAGGTTATAGTTTTGTTTAATTAATTGAACAATCCTAGTGAATAAATGAAAAAAATGACGTCAGCTTTACTCCTGAAGGGACATAGAAATTAACATGCTGTTAGCACTTGATTAAGGTCATTTATAAACGTTTTTTTTTCCCTCCACTGCTCCCCTGTACGTATTTGGTAATTATAATCCTAAATAGAATACGAATTTTCAATGTGGCCTTCTAGTGGGCATAGAGCTTCATATGGTCTCTTCAAAGGTCTTCCCCAGTAATTCAGTAGAAATTGTTATCAAAAGTTGCCTCTGGTGCTGTGTTTTGTCATTTTGTTTCCAAACTTCTTTTGTTCGTATCCTACGGTGGCTTTTTGTTCATGAAAATATGCTTTATTTAACAAACTGTAAGCTAACATGCTTAGAGAAAAATGTTTTAGGAACCGACAGTGTTTTGGATTTTATATTCAAACCAAAAATGACACTGATCCAGAAGCAATTATCGTACCAAAAGGAAAAAGAGGAGAAACGGAGAATATAGATAACAAATCTTGGTCGGGTTGTTTGTGGGGTCGAGAGGCATCATTCATTCAGACGACATAAGATGCTGGAGATCTTGATTTTGTCTTCCACTTTAGAGTTATCCTCTGGATTATCTGTCTGCTTTTTCTCAAATTTCTCGGATGCACTGCTGTTGTTTTTGTAATTATTATGATTTATTATTATTATTATTATTATTATTATTATTATTATTATTATTAAACAAACATCCACTGGGTGAAGATAAATTTCTCCTGGTATGTTGCTCTTACTGTATCTCTTTAGCGATATCAATTGTGTTATATTCTCCTTTTGGTCATAATCAGTATTCATACAAAATCGTCAATTTGGGACCATTTGTAAGTTATTGCAAGATTAAAGAGGTGGCGAGATCACGGTACTTTCAATCGAATTCGACTTCCTCACACCATAGCTTCTACACGATAACTTGATCAAATGTTCATGGGTTAGCCTAGAAAGATGCACGGTAGAGTTTAGGGAAATATTTTTCAAATTTTTCAACGTTCGTTTCATAGAAAATAAACTTAAAAATATTTTTCAAAATTTTCAACATTCATTTCATGAAAAATAAACTTACATTTTTCTCACTCACTCTTTCTTATCTCATAACCTACTAGCTCCTCTTTTTTTCTTTTTTCTTTTTTTAATTTGAATTTTTAATTAGTTTTCTTTTTCTTTTTTTTCCAATTTCTTTGGCAAATCGTCAGCCATAGCTATGGTTGGCAACTAGCCACAAGCGAGCCTTAGGCCTTGTCAGATTGGCAAGTGTGAGTTTGGCGAGCTCGAGCTCGTTGCTCACTAGATCGGCGAGTCGGGGGCAAACGAGAGACTCTAGCTCACTAATTTGGTGAGGATCAAGGCTGGTGAGCTTGAACTCGCATTTGACCAGTCACCGGCCGATCAGTCGAAGAAGAAGAAGGTGGAAAAAATATAATATAAAAAGAGAAAAGAGAAAAGTAGAAAGAAAATAAGAAAATTCAATTAAAAATTCAATTTAAAAAAATTAAAAAATTAAAAGGAATACAAGGAGGAAAATTAAATCGAATTTTTCATACCAAATGGTAAAAAAATATTTTGTCGTTTATTTTCAAATTTCAACTAAACATCATAATATGGTATTTTTCGGGAAAGTGGCTTTCTAGAAAATATTTTTCAGAAACACCACATTTTTCGTGAAACGAATGGAACCTTAAATGAAATGCTTTTCGGACAAAAGGTTGGAATATTGTGACCATATGGATTATTTAAACGTAGTCCAGACTCATTCAAAAACTTATATTGAATTAGATTTTGTTGCTTTAAATTTATAAAAACCTAAATTTAAACTCTTAGCTAACTTTTTATCATCCAGTTTATTAAATATGAGTTTGAAAGTAGATTTTTGATTAATTTTAATGCCTCTAGCGGAAAGAGACTTCTGTTTCAATGGGCAGGGAAGGTGAAAAGTTGCCCGTCTTCAATTTGATTTGCACAATCAAGTGATCCAATTATAAGGTGAACTAACTAAAGGTGAGGGCTAGTCATGTAATTTTGATAAGGGTGTCAAATATTTGATTCGGTTCAGTTCGAATCAGATTTTCAAGAAATTCAAATTGAATCGAATTGATAAGGTGAGTAGCTAAATTGAATCGAATCGTGACCTGAATTAAAAATCCAGTTTGATTTTTTCAATTTTCCTTTTTTGGCCGTGCTTACTAAAGTGAGAAGAAGAGAGATTTTAAATTGCGCGTTTAGTTTTTATTGAGAATTTTAGTTTAGTCCAATTAATCAAATCAAAATAACCTCAAATTGAATCGAAAATCGAGCCAAATTGAAAACTGATAAAATTTCAATTTGGCTTCATTTTTTATTTCGATTTCGATTCGAGTTCACTTTTGAAGCCCCTGCAAATTACCTCGTTAAAGACGCGCAATCCATGACAAGATTGCGTGGATCCCAAGCGTCTGGCTCATCTTTTGAGGCGAGGGAAGAAATAATTTCCAATATGAGCACCTCCCGGAAGTCGCCAAGCGAAAGTGATGATCGCGTCATGACAAAAAGAGAAAAAAGGGGATGATTTCATGGTTCTTGCGGAGAAGCTACTAAAATATCTCTAAAGTCTACGGTGAGGTAGTCCTGCCAATTTCGAGGAAGAAAGGTTCGTTTCGGTGGTCTTGGTCAAAAAGGTGAGGGTTGAAAAGAAGTGGAATTGCCTCGTGAAAGAAACGCAACCTCCACAAGACAAGATCGCGCGCCTCCTTTGGGGCAAGAGTGAGAAGTAAAAGCTTTATTTAAAGTCCCAGTGCTTGTGCCTGAAAGAGGATAAATGCCTGTCACCATAAATCACTTGAGACACTCGTCTTTTGTTTTGAGAGATCTGATTTTTACATCTCCAGCTCGAGGCGTGAAGATGATCCTTGGATTGTATTGCCTTTCAAGACTCAGACACGACTTGATCTGCTTCAAGGTAATTTCTTCTCAAACACTAAAACCCATCACTGTAATTTCATCTTTGCATCAATCCTCCAAATAAGCTTGACCTTCATTGTCCAATCTATTACAATTGATAGGCTGAAGAAAAAACATTTGATTTTTACTCATTGCATAACACCTAACATCCTTTAAAGCATACAAAATTTTGCATGTGAGGTTCTCCCAACTTTTTGAAAAATCATCAGAAGATGTATTGCTAATTTTCTTACTTCTTCTTATTCAAACTAATCGGTATGAATGGTTGGATCGGTTAAACCCGGTGGAATTGCTCGCTGGCCCTTTAGCTCGATAATGTTTCAAAACATTACCTTTGACTAGAGACCAGAATGATTGACTGAACTCCCTTGGGCCAAAAAGCCCGTTCAATAAAATTGCAAAAATACCCTTCTAGACCCAATTTTCGGTCCATCGGTCCCATGCGTCTCCCGGTTGTATAAAATTACTTAAAGCCATGAAACATCCAAAACACCCAATTTTTGCACGAGTAGTTCCTTTTTTTCTTGAAAAAAGTTAAAAATTAATTTTTTTCCAAATATTTGATCGTGCTAGTATGTTCTTTTCAATAATCACAGTCTTTCAAAGGCTACTCATCAGAATTGTCAACAACAAACATTAATCTGAATAAATCATATCAACTAGAGAATTTTTAGATTTCCAGAAAAGTTATTCCATTATATTTTTTCAATTATCATAATTTCTGGAAAATGACAAAGATTTCAAATGTTTTCTGGAAATTATGAAAAATTCACAATTGTACTATGTTTTGTGCTGTTTTGAGTGGAAAACTTGAAAGTGAGCAAAGCCGCTGTCGTATCGAAAATTCCTTGTTGTCATTGGACAAAATCGTTGTCAATTCCTCTTCATGTTACCAATTTCACAATTGAATTACGACTCTTATTTCAAACCACATGCATTTTTCACTTTTACTATAACCACCGACAATTCTAATTTGTCTTTACTATGAATTTACTTCTTCTTTTTTCTTTCGAACTTGGCATGCTGCAATTGAAAAATGTAAGTGTGGGGACAGGTCGTCGATAACCTCAAGTTATTTCTATCGATAAGTAGCAGCCACACCAATCGTGTCCATCATGGAACAAAGAATGTACATGATCACAAATGCATCCCCTAGTCCTTTTGTGAGAAACTAATTTCTTAGCACTTTCAAAAACATGGAGAAAATAAATGATATGTTTGTAAAGTTGATCTCTTTATATTGATGGACATTTGAGACAAAATTAAAGAGGATAAATGGTTTAAAAAAAAAGACAAATTAAAATTGTGATCTCCATATCTATAAAATCAGCCATACAAAGTGCCAAAGAAAAACAAATTGCGCCAATTATATCTGGCGCACAAAGTGCACGAAGTGGGACTTTGATGGAGTGCACATTTAAGTGAAACCATATATCGAGAAAAATAAAAGATTGCAAGAAAAAATGTAAATTATATTGAAAATGTAAATTTTTACAATGAAAGTGTAAATTGTTTAATTTTTCCCTTAATTCTCAAATTACGTATCAGAACATAACCTCAGATTTTCCTTCCGATAAAATAGGCTAACCACCCATTTCCTCGGCCCCTAAACATAATTTACAGCCAGTTATCAGAAATCACACTCTTGAAATTAGGGACGAAACTCACTTGGGCCAAAGAGCATTTTCCAAAAAATTACGAAAATGCCCTTCTAGACCTGATTTAAAGTCCATGGGCCCAATTCGTATCCAAATGGTCCAAAATTACTTAAAGCCGTGAAACATAAATACTCAATATTTGCAGAAGATAATTCATTTCCAGAAAACAGATAAAAATTAAATTTTCTCAAATATCAATCATGTTAGTCTATTCTCTTCAATCATCGCTCAGACCCATTCAAAGGCTACGAACCAGAATTGTCAACAACAAATATTATCTGAAGAGAGCAGATCATCCGGAGAATTTTTGGATGTCCATTAAACTATTTTCCATAAAATTGGCAATTTTGTAATTTCTGGAAAACGATAGAAAATTCAAATGTTTCCAGTGAAAAATTCACATTCGTACTGTTTTGTGTACTGGTTTCAATGACAAACTATTTCGTAATCTGACAGGTAATCCATAAAAGCAGTTGGAAGCAACTGCATGGGCGAGCACTTCAAATTTTCAATTTTTTTGGCGTTTCTGAGTAGCCTACTTCGCCTTTGGTGGACTCATCTCTCTCTAAAGGAGTCAAATAATGGGGTTTAGGTTTTCATGGAAAGCTCTCACCTGTACTTAAAGTACGTGACAACTTACGACCTTAAGAGCACTTGGAAAAGGAAAATTTCGATTGGAAAGTTTGCCTACTCACCAACCTACGACTGTGATTTTGCCAGGCGTGTCTTTCAATTAAAGCGTCGAAATCACGCTTTGTCAAATCCCAATGGTTTGAGGTTGACTAGAGTTATGTTCGTACCCAGATTTTTTTTTTTTTTTTTGGTCAGAAAAAGGAAACTAGATTAATTAAGAAAGACCAGTACAACCGGCTGCCAAGGCATCAGCAGATATAATATCCAGCAAAGGAAAAGGAGGAAATACAGCCCAACTTTTAAAATGTGAGCCCCGAGTATGGGCCTTAGAAGCCCAGTCAGCAGCCACATTGGCCTGACGTCTGCAATGAACGAGGGATAGGTCAAGGAAGCAACTCGCCAGCGCCTCAGCTTCGTGGAAGAGAGATCGGTCCTCCCATGGTGGCTTCCTTCGGCGATTGAGTGTGTCCACCAAGATCGAGCTGTCAGATTCGATAAAGAGACGGGCATAGGTTAACCCTTGACGATGCAGGTGCTGGAGCGATAAAATAAACGCCTGGATCTCCGCCTGCAAAGCCGACCTTGCTGCACAGATCGATGAGAAACCATCGGTAAGTCGACCCTTATAATCCCGACATATGCAAGCCATAGTTCCTTCAAGTGATCCCGGGTGATGAGAGCCGTCTATGTTAACCTTTAAAATTCCCCGATTAGGCGGCTTCCACAGGGCGCCCCCAAGCAGAAGTGAGCAAGCTTTACCGGAGGAGGAGAAATTTACAAGACTAGAAGCATGATGTCCCGCAAGTGCTGCCTCGGCCACTCGAGAAGACTGAAGCGCTTGGTTGCGGAAAACAAACCCATTACGAGCTCGCCAAATCTGCCACAGTACAGAGGCGATGATCTCCAGACCATGTGAGTAACTTTTTCTATGAACTGTCTCGGTAATCCATTTATCTATGCGTTGTACAGCTATAGGAGAAATGTGTATGTTCAAAAGGGGATGAGACCATACCTCTGTTACCCAAGGACACAGTAAAAAGAGGTGTTCAAGAGTCTCGGGGACGTTGTGTTTGCATAGCAGACATATGGGGGTAGTGATAATCCTCCTCTGATATAAATTAGCCCTTGTTGCAAGAGCATTTTGACATAGAGACCAGAGGAAGGTTCTTACTTTTGGGGGGGATTTTAGATGCCAGAGTTGCTTCCACAACCAGCTTGGATGTCGATATGATGTCGAAGCCAAGGGAGCATGTGGGGTGTTGATGGATGCTGTGATAGTATGATACGCTGTTTTAACCGTGTAAGAGCCGTCATGGGTAGCAGTCCAAATAAGTTGATCGGTAGTACAATGAGGTTTGATAGTGATACTAGTGATTTGGTCCCTTACCTCCTGGCCGAAAAAATTATCCAGCAAAGCAACATTCCAGGTTCCAGTTTGCTGGTCAATAAGATCAGCTACAAATTGGGGTTCCTCGTGAACCGTTGGTCCACCTAAGACGCCCATAGGGAGCCACCGATCACCACGAATGTGGATGGAGCGCCCATCCCCCACCGACCAACGTATGTTAGGTAATATGGCGTCTCGCCCAGTCAATATACTCTGCCATCCCCAAGATGGACGGGATCCTCGTTCGGCATGATAAAATGATCTTGATGGAAAATAAAGTGCTTTGAAAACCTTACTCCATAGCGAGGAAGGGTTAGTGAGCAACCTCCAAGCCTGTCTACCCAACATGGCTTTATTAAAGCTTAAAAGATCTCTGAAGCCCAATCCCCCTTCTTCCTTTCGTTTCTTCAATATATCCCAACTCCTCCAATGGATGCCCGATCGATGCTTATCTGTCTGCCACCAAAACCTAGCAATGCGTTTCTCAATTGATCTGCAAATAGAGACAGGGAGTTTAAAGATGGACATGGCGTACTGAGGTATAGCCTGGACGACAGTTTTAAGAAGGATTTCCTTCCCCCCTTTTGATAGTAGTGTTTCTTTCCACCCTTCCAATTTCCTGTTGACTCTCCCCATTATCCAAGAGAACATATCTTTCTTTGATCGTCCCCAATCAGAAGGGATCCCCAAGTGTTTCCCAGACTGCTGCAAAATAGGAACCCGGAGTTCACTAGCCATATTTTGTTGTAAACTAACTGGGCAGGATTTTCCGAAAAAAATGCCGGATTTATTACGATTAATGGCTTGCCCCGTAGCTACACAGTACTGATGTAAGAGATTTGATAAATTATGACATTCACGAACAGTACCATCAAGGAAGAATATGGCATCGTCTGCGAAAAACAGATGGGATAAAGAAGGACACCGGCTATTCAGTTTGATGCCTTTAAGGGTGCCCATGCTGATAGCATTATTGATTAAGACCGATAAAAGGTTGGCCATCAAGATAAACAGATAGGGAGACAGGGGATCACCTTGTCTAAGGCCTCGAGAGGGGTGAAAATACTGAAGATGCTGTCCATTAAGTATCACACAGGAAGATTGGGTGGTAATACACTGCATAGTCCACTGAACCCACATGGGGTGAAAACCCAGTTGAAGAAGATAATCATGGAGAAAGTCCCATTCAACCCTGTCGTAAGCCTTCATCATGTCCGTTTTAAGAATAGCCCGAAAAGTACGCTTCCCTTTTTTTATCCTAAGCTGGTGTAGAACTTCCTGGACTAATAAGATATTATCCTGTATCTGCCTACCCCCAACAAAAGCAGATTGTTCCTCTGAAATAAGTGTTGGCAGCAGTGGTTTCAAACAATTGGCCATGATTTTTGAGATAATCTTGTAAATATAATTGCACAAGCTGATAGGGCGATATTGGTCGAGACGTTCGGGATGGGGAACTTTAGGAATCAGGGAAATCAGCGTTCTATTAATAGAATGTGGCATAATCCCAGAAGTAAAAAAGTTGCTTACCTCGCGAAAGAGATCAGCCTTGATTATATCCCAGTGCGTCTGGTAAAATAAACCACTAAGACCATCCGGACCGGGAGCTTTGGTGGCCCCAAGTTGAAAAGTGGCCTGATGGACTTCTTCAAAAGTGATAGGAGCGATCAAACTTGTATTCATCTCTTGTGTAATCATGGTAGAACATTGTGTCAAGAGAGGTTCGTAGTGTCGGCTCCCACTAGTGGTATATAGTCTCGAAAAGAAAGTAGTCGCCATTTCTTGTAATGTGGTAGGATCCCGAACCCAACTTTTATTTTCATCCTGCAACATAGTAATCTTGTTTCGCTGTCGCCGTTGAATAGTAGTTGCATGAAAAAATTTGGTATTTTTATCACCCCATTGCAGCCATTTCAATCTAGATCTCATGGCCCAATACTGTTCTTCACGGCTCCAAACCAGCTGTAACTCATCTTTCAAAGCTTTAGCAACCGAGGAGTCATACATACCAGGCGGTTGATTTATAAGTTGCTGTAACTGTTGTTGTAATTCGTTCACCCGGCGACGAGTATGTGAAAATTTTGCACGACTCCACCTTGCAAGAGCGCCAGAAACTGCTTGGATTTTCTTCGTAATCTTTGCATTCAGCAACCGATCAGAATTCCAGGAGGAATTGATAATTTCCTGACAGTCTACCTCTTGGTTCCAGTACGCTTCATACTTAAAATGGCGTTGTGTGGCCCTCAGAGAAGGCGCAGTGTTTAAAAGAAGCGGACTGTGGTCGGATGCAACTGGTGGGAGTGCATGAACTTCAGCACCAGGAAAATTCAGACGCCATTCCATAGAGCACAACACGCGGTCAAGACATTCCCTGATACAAGCGGCCCCTTGACGATTATTCGTCCAAGTATACGCACACCCCTTTGCTTCGATGTGCATTAGCCCACAGTCATTCACAACAGATTGGAAAGACGCCAATCGAGTAAAGTCGGCTAGTCGACCCCCTAGCTTCTCCCAGTGGTACAAGATTTCGTTGAAATCACCAAGACATACCCAAGGAAAATCATTTACAAGACTTATCCTTATGAGATCATGCCAAACCTGCTGTCTAAGATGGTGAACAGCTGGGGCGTGAAGACAGGTAAGACGCCAAGAAGGCCCGTCTCCTCCTTCCTTGCAGATCATATCAAAATAGGCCGGGTTAGAGCTGAGAAAATCCATGGAAATGGTGTCATGCCATAAAATTGCTAATCCTCCTGCTAAACCAACCGTATTGTAAACATGTAGAGAAGTAAATTGCAAGTTACGCTTAATACGCTGAAGGACAGCTTCTTGCTGCTTAGTTTCCATAAGAAAGAGCAAATCGGGCTTTTCCTTAGCCACAAGGGCTTTTAGTGCATGAACTGTCAGGGGGTTGCCCAACCCCTGACAGTTCCAACTTAAGAGTTTCATTTGTAACTAGGTGACTGTTTAGGGCCAGTCACCGTCGCCCGAAATCCAGCAGCAGGGATTTCCATGATTGGAGCATCTAGGAGAGAAGATTCGTCAAAACCTGATGAGACGGCACTTCCTATATCATAAGGAGTATAACGTTTAATCTTCTTTGCCGGACTTAGTTTTGGTGTATGTCGTGTGTTCTTGACTTTCTTCCCTAGTTGCAAAACACTAGACTGCTCTTGGATGCCTTTCTTCTTCTGTATTGCAGGAATTAGTGCTGTATGAGTCGGGTATACATGTGCCGGGATGCCCAGTCCAGGCTTGGGTAGCACTCCTAGTGAAAGAGATGTGTCCCGATGAGGTTGCGGTGCTGTGATAACTGAGGTGTAGGGCTGCTGAACAAGTCCTTGGTCGACTGGCAAATCTGTGGAAATAGGGTTGTCCTTTGAAGAGTGATGAGGTGCTAAGTCAGGGGGAGCATCGACCACAGGAGCAGGTAGTGGCACCAAACTTAGGGGCTGTGCAGTAGTAGGAGGTGTTTCAGGCACTATATCTTCCATATTTGGCTTCTTGGCAGGCAATGTATAAAATGTTGTCCAGTAAGGACTATGCTCCCTAACTTCGGCACGGAGCCATTGTCCATAGGGCATTTTATCCTTGACATCCAAATCATTTTCGTCGTATGGAACATTTTTACACGACAGGACATAATGACCTAATCGACCGCAGGCATAGCAGAAATGGGAGAGCCTCTCGTACCTGAAGTCGAGCCAGAATGTTTTGTTGCTGAGGCGAAGAAGTCGACCTGGCTGCAGAGGTTCCTGAAGATCAATTTCAACCCTTGCACAACCTGACCTCAAGGTAAAATTATCCGTGGCATCTGCTTTTACCTCTAGAACTTTCCCCAAAGATTGAACAGCTCTTAAGATAGTATGTTCTGTGCACCATTCTAATGGTAGACCAAAAACTTGTATCCAAAAGGCACAAGTAGAGAAGTTATAACAATGGAGTGGCGTATTGGGGGTCCAATCCTGAAACATCACAAGTTTCCCAGAAAACAACCATGGGCTACCATCTAAAACGCGTTGCTTATCATCCTGCTTTGTAAATTTTGCCACATAGACCCCATTTTCTCTCTGTGAAATAACGACCTGATCGGTTCGCCAAGCCTTTTTCATTGTGGTGTGAAAGGCTTGAAAGTTAATCGCCGAAGTAGAGTAAATCTTACCTACAATTGTTAAACGGCATTCACTTATTTTTGCAGGGGAAGGCGCTTCAGTCCATACCTCTATGTCCTGTGGAGAACATAAACGTCCCAGGCGATGACAAAGAGCAGCCAAGCGAGCAGAGCTGTCGTCGTCCTCTTGATCCATACCAGCAGCGAAAGAAAACCAGAGAAAAAAACCAATTGACGGCGAGCGTAGAGCCACTCGCTACTCAATTAAGAGATACAAAGACTCGAGACAGGTGTAGTGTGGGTGAAGTAAACATGCAACCAAAGAGGATGGGAGATATGGAAGGAACAAGTCATCGAGACGAGAGGAAAGGTGAAACTTTTGAAATCAAGGGAAAAACGCTATGAAAATGGATAATCGGAGGAGCAACAGCAGCAGAAAAGACAAATTTAGAGTTGCTGAACAGGAGAGAAAGAGGCGAGAAAATTAGGGTTCAACCAAGACGATGAAAAAACAGGGGACGTGCGAACGGGGTAATGGGTGCTAGAGAACGGCGGAGATATCGGAGGTAAGGCAAGGGATGGGCCAATAGCGAAGAGAAATTCCATTCTCAAGTCATCTGGAACACGGGATTGTCGAAGAAGAGTAATCTGTGCGATTAGGGTTTAAAGAAGAGGAACTACCATTACGGTAGAAGAAAGCTCGACAAAGCGAGAGAAAAAAGGGTAGCATATTAGTTTACCAGATTGTCGCCGGCAATTGGTCGGCAATTCTTGGACGATGGCAAAACAGTGGCTTAGGAGAAAGATTGATAAAAAGAAAGATACTTGAACTTTTGGATTGAATTACGATACCTACTATCAAATTCATGTGGAGCTAGCTTTTTCTAATTCGTTTTAAGCAAAATTAATTTATGAAAACACATTCATAATCACTAGCTAGGTCCTTTTTTCCATGTTTTTGACACATTTTCCAATTCCCATTTCAACTAAATAGCTTTTAAATGATTTATCAAATTTTCATTTGCAATCAATAAATAAAAACCGACGCTATGCTCATATTTGTAAATAAATGCAATATAACACGGATTCTAATTTTTTATAGCCCAGTTAAGAAATTTACGTGCATGTAATTCGAAAGTGGACAAAGCCAGGTCCAAAAGAAGACAAGGCAAGGACTCAAAACATCTGCACGTAAGTAAAAATTCCATGTTAATTTTTACTTGCTTGGTAAGATATTTCATGTTCATACTTGTCCATAGAGACTAGTTATCAATACTATTATGCAGCATAAAAGCATCTTTTGTTTCAATCTTCCCCTCAGATTGCCAGTGGCTTTGGGGTCCCAATCAATATGAAGAACTTCTCCCACTTTTTATCCCGCGAGTTCCATTGCATCTTTTGAGAACCACTCATAAGGGATACCATGAAGATTTTTTTTTTTTGGTCGAAACAGTACTTATAAATTAAGATCCCAACAAAACGTTTACATTCAGTTCAGAATATAAAAGATCCTGCAAAAAGGGAGGGGGTTGAAGAGCCCAATTCGGAGGGAGTAAGGAGGCCCGCTGGGCCTTTACAACTCGGTCCACAACCACATTCGCTTCTCTAGGGCAATACGCGAGATGGAAATTAGGGCAGCGACTCAGCAGCTCTCGCGTTTCTTCAAGGAGTGATCTGAGTATCCATGGTCGTCTTGCTGGATCGCGCTCCCGAACAACATCTACAAGGAGTAAGCAGTCAGATTCCAGCATGATTTTGTCCCTCTCTCTGCCGGTATGGATCAAATATTGTAGGGTTGAATTAAGTGCGATGGCCTCTGCTTGCAGGGCTGAGGAGGCGTGGGCATTCTGCATAGAACCATCAACCAAACGGCCAGAGGAATCTCTGCAAATACAAGCCACCACTGTGTCGAAGTTGGATGAATGGTAAGCTGCGTGGGATACCATGAAGATTACAACACATAGAAAGTAAATATACCTATAAGGAGGCATTTTGGGTTCTCATATGGAATCAAAAAGTTGTTTTCATTCAGTTGTAGAATGCCCCTCCCCTCTATTTTTCAAACTTTTTAATTGTCAACTAATAAATAATAAAGTTTTAGCAAATATGTAAAATAGAGAATGAAGTCTATTTTTTTTTTCATCTTTAACATACATCATGTTAACATATTTTGTTTCTCCTCATTTTAGAAAGATGATGTATTATACTAAATAAATAGCAAAGGATATTTAACTTTTTGAATTTGACTTATGATTAACTTAATAATTGTTTAAAGAGGGTAATAGTTCTTGAATTTTATTTTCCCTACATGACTAGCTCTTGACTTTTTAGATTATTAACACATTCAACTTCTTTCCTAAAGAATCTCTCATAATGTGTCAATAGTGTGTATGTTCTGAGTGGATATTTAGTATTGCCAAAATAGAGATAGACCTAATAGTAAAGGTCACTCAATCCATTTATACCAAGGAGTCCAGTCATTTCTCAACCATTTATACCAATACCTTATTTCTCAAGTTTGGAAATAAGTCATCATTTATCATATCTCACAGTTGGAAGCATGATTGTTGCAAAACATAGCTATTAAATTTGGATGACGTCTTTGCAAAAAGTTTCTAGCTACCAATAGATTCTTAAACTTTAGAATGTAAATTAATTGGAACATTTTAGTGGGGCCAAGAATTATGGATGAATATGTGAATTTTATCAAATCAGTGAGCCTAAATATAATTTCGAAAAGTTAAGCAGCGCCCCCTCAAGCCCCCTTTAAATCCACCCACGTTGTTCGACATTTTGGATGTGGCGGGAGAACAACTAAAAAAAAAGGAGAAAACTAGGGGGGATGGGAATATATGATACAGAGAGTCAAATGAGAGGATATTAGGGAAACGAAGAGAGAAGGACCAGGAAATAGACATAAATGACACATTTAGCGAGAATGGTTCAGGAAGGCTGCCATTTTTAGTGTAGAGCAAACTAGTTGGGAGAGAGCCAAATGGCAAATATGCTTAGAGAGAGAGAGTTTACCTTTTCGTCTTTTTATGTTTTAAATTTCAAAATGAAGTTTTATTTAACGATTTACGGACACTTCATTCTAAATGTTATGAATATCGGTAATCAGCACTTGATAAAGGCAGATATAAGGTACGCATGTGCTTTCGAGTAGATGCTTACGTTAAACTACCGATCAAAGGTAAGGTTGAAGGAAATATGAAAAAAAAACTTAGATGATCTGGGTTGATATTATTGGTCCTCACTTGAAACTCACATTATGCAAAGGGTGGGGATGCATTAAGCTTACATGCCTTAAGAATGTCTCAAAAAATTTAAGCACCGCCCATTTAATTTTAGTTAGTTTTTACACGTGAGCCATGTTTATATCTTGTAGCCCGCCAAATTTCCTCCCATTAGGAGAGTCCCGCTTCTAAAGACCAAGAGGCCCATTTTCTTTTTGTCCGTGTGCGGACGCAGCTTTTGATATTGGATTAACTAGTAGACACTCGCCTAGGAAGACTCGTTCATCAAACATTTTGCATTGGAACCGTTCAGAAAGCATGTATTCTCCATCCAGAAAGCATGTGCTTTCGATCCAGCCTTTTCGTTTGTTTATGTACATCTTTTCGTGCAGTAAGAAGGCATCCTCTCTTCATTTTTGCCTATCAGACTTCCATGGAGAAAGGACAAAGTCAGAGTAAGGCAAACAAAAGGATGCACCGTTTCAATTTAGGCCGTCCCTTTGCGGTATTCAATCATCTCAAGAAGAAGAAAAACGGTGCAGAGAAAGAGAGCATTGAGGGAGCATCCATTTCTTCCTTTATCTCTTCGATACCCACAGGAGGCACTGATCAATACGACATATTCTTGAGCTTTCGAGGCTTGACACCCGCAAGGGATTCACCGATCACCTCTAACGCAGTTTGATCAATGTAGGGACTGTACCAATTTCCGTGTTCAAGGACGATAATAGCCTCGAAATTGGCAAGGATTTTGATTCAGAGATTCTCGATATCATCACGCAGTCTAAGATTTCGATTCCCATTATTTCCGAAAATTATGCTTCAAGCAAATGGTGCCTCCGCGAGCTAGTTTGTATCATGGACTGCAAGAAGAGCATGTCTCACATGGTGTTGCCCATTTTTTACAAAGTGAACCCATCAGATGTGCGGTATCTAAAGGGAAAATTTGGGGAGGCCTTCCATATGCGTAAGAAGCGTTTTGATGAGAAGGATATTTAGGAAGGGAGACAAGCCCTTATAGAAGTGAGTTACTTAAATGGATGGGAATCTGAAAAATTTTCTAATGGGTACTTCTCTTCCACCTACACTTTTATTTTTCATAAGTTTTTTTATTCAGCAAAACTGATGTGATATGGATGAACTGCTTTCACTACAAGCTCACAAAACATCCCAGTATGTCCTAATGAATAACCATAATGGCCCAAAGACTACAAACCCTTGTACTCTGCTATTTTTCCCCTGCAAACTACACCAACAACAACTAAAACCTTAGGATCCCATACTCAGCCTTCCAAAGCTTGATCGACCCCAGATAAATTGACCTCCTACCCCCAACAGGGGTTGGCTCGGTTGATATGAATGGGACACTTCACATTGACCATGTCATAGGTTAAACTTCCGCTGCTTCCAGTAACCACCATGGGTAGGCGATTTATAAGTTAATTACAAGTTCCCATTTAGGGCCCTCGGATACGCTGGCCTCGGAGGGATGGCCTCCCCTCCTCCTAAGTCCTAAACTTTTTGTAATCAAAATAATCGACCTCCTATCCTTCAATTAGCAGCGACCATAGGCCTTATAACAAACAGTTTACTTCTAAAGATTCTCAATTTGGTCGGTGCAACACCTTATCTTATTTCAATAAGATCTATCTATTGGTAGAAAAAGAAGGAGAAAATGAAATGACTACTACACCATCATCCTTCATTGTTATTCATAAAACCTAAACATTTTGCATGTTAATTGGTTCCGTCCATCCTTCACATATATGTGGGTGTCCTTTGAAGAGATTACGTGAAACTACGAAATTATGATGAGTTATTGTTGTTTGACAGGCATGAAGGAGAATTAGTGGAAGAAGTCATCAAAACTATTCTGAGCAAGTTGAGACATGATTTTCAGCTTGATGTTCCTAAGCATTTAGTTGGAGTTGGCAATCATGTCAACAAAATTAGGAATTGGGTTGATACTCCTGCCAGTCATGCTCGAATGATTGGAATATATGGCATGGGCGGGATTGGTAAAACAACTCTTGCCAAGGTCATCTACAATGAGCTGTCGAATGACTTTTTGCACCGTAGCTTCCTTCCAGATATACGAGAGACAGCTCACCACAACGGTATTCTTTATTTACAATATCTACTAATTAAGGAAATACTACCCAATGAACATCAAGTTTGTAAAGTTGATGATGGAATTAGTTTGATCAAATCTAGATTCAAAGGAAAAAAAGTTCTCATTCTTCTAGATGATGTTGATCATCAAGATCAACTAAATGCTTTGGCTAGAGAATGTGATTGGTTTTTGACAGGAAGTATCATCATTGCTACGACTAGATATGAAGCTGTTCTTGATCAACCCGAATTCCAAGCAGACTACAAGTTTGAACTGAACGAATTAGATGAGGTGCATTCTTTGCTTTTATTTAAAAGGCATGCATTTCACATGGGCCATTGTTCGAAGGACTTTGACAGTATCTCACGTGATATCTTGTCCACCATGGGTGGGCTTCCCCTAGCTATCAAGGTCATAGGTTCATACTTGTATGGGAAAACAAATGGAAAAGTATGGCAAGATATGCTGAAGAAATTAAGAAATGAACCGGCTAAAGACGTACAAAAGATATTGATGATAAGTTATGATGCATTGGAACCTAGACATAAGAATATTTTTCTCCATATTGCTTGCTTCTTTATCGGCGAAAATAGCAAATTCGCCATTTACACATGGGAGGATTTTTATCCATATCAAGGAATTGAAGAGTTGAAGTTGAGGTGCTTAATTAAAATTGGAGATCGTGGTGAGTTTAGGATGCATGATCAACTTAGAGATCTTGGAAGGAGCATCTTTTGCCAAGGACAATCGCCTGAAAGATGTCTGAAACAATGGGTTGACCAAGAAGGCTTAACAGTGAAACCATAACGTGGGGTAAGATATGGCACTCCTTTTTTTCTTTCCCTCTCTCTCATAATTTCATGTTTAATTTGATCTATTCTACTCTTTTACCTAGTGTGAGCAGATGCTCCTACTTTTTAGGAAAAAAATCTTTTTATACGTCCATTCATGTCCATCATACATGAATTGTGGCCGTAATTGGATTATATGTGTGCCAATGATTAAAAAGTTACATTATATAATTCAAATTCATTTGCATAAATTACATTAGTAAAAAATTTAATATACAGTCGATTCTTTAACTATGATTCTATAGTAAAAATCTCATTCACTAAAAGCATGCAATTTTATATCTAGTTGAAAATATTGATAGTTTGAAAGACTATAATAATTAATAAAGATGAAGCATATACATCATAGATCATATAAATAAAGATTTTTTTTATTCAAAACAATAATGGATAATATGTGCCAATTATAATAACTAATAACTAAGCAAATCAGTAACATTAAAGAAAAATATCACATTTACAACGGGTGCTTACTTTCTATTACAGTCGAATGTATTGTGGTGCTCCTGTGAATTAGGAAATCAATGTTTGGTATGCTTTTTTTTTTTTTCCATTTTGATTCAAAAGTACCTGTCCCTCTACTAGTTATATCTATCTCTTTTCATTCTTCTTTCCTCTTAATAGATATGATGGCAAAGAATCTCCTTAATAAATATATTGGGAGAACCTTACTCTCGCTGTATCACGTGGACCTTGCTCATCTTATGGATTAGGTTAGGTGTTTTTTTTTTTTTGGTCCGTTAGGTTAGGTGTTTGACAATGAATGGATTTCCTTATTCTCCCTTCTTTGCTTCTTTCATTTCTGTTTTCTTTTTCCTTCGCTTTTCTTAATAAACATTTCTTTCCTCGCCAAGCTGTTTTATAATATTTATATTTTTGGGACAATGCCCTTTTGTGTCAATAGCCACTAGACTAACTTGACTATTTAGAGGAAATGTCGTGCTTCTAATACGATTTTCAGCATATTGATACATTTTTCTTTACTATATACGATTTTCAGCATGAAAGTAAGGTCAGTTTTCACTTAGCTTGTCAACGTTCATGTCATTTCATTTTTCTTATATTGTCCATTTGGGGAAGCCTTGTAGGTTCTGATAAATGGAAGGGAATTAACCTTAGCAATTAACCAAGAGATGCTGGGCAAAGGAAAAAGCTTTGTCTTCTTGATTTAGTTTTAAATAGTTTGCTCATAACATTACAAAGAGCACAATCTTTCAACGTTTCTCTGTTCAAACAAACTCTGACTTTTTTTTTTCCTATTTTTTTAAGCACCCATATTGCGTGCTCTCTTTGCTAATAGGTTCATGACTGGTCAATGATCAATTCCCCGCCATTGATTAGTCATGGACCTATTAGGGGAATTGATCAGTCAGGAACCTATTAGCAAAAAGAGCACACCATACAGGTGCTTAAAAAATGGAAAAAAAAGAAGAAAAAAAGGTCAGAATTTGTTTAAACAGAGATAAAAGTTGAAAGATCTAATTAGTTCAGGAAAAAACTTAGATGATTGTAAGATGTAGGGATGTTGATGTGATTTGGAAAATGAAATATTCATGGGACTAATTTCCGGTTATCTTGACTATTTATATTATTTATATCCTATCTCTACAATTCATTTCGGTAAAATATCTGTTGAACTTTTTTCTATGTAATATTAGAAAAATTAATGTACGATTGTAATTTATCAAAAATAGCGTGAGATGATGATAACAACAAGATTTAGTGACTTATCGTTCAAACAAACTTAAGAGAAATTATATTCACGGCACATTTTTCACTAATTAATATATAAAGTACCAACAATGTCGAACGAGTCAAACCCATAAAACTAAACCCAACCAAAAAAAAAAAAATGAAATTTAACTTTGGTTCCATGATGTTCAGAAAATTACCAAAACAGTTGTAAATCTATTGTAATTTTTCAAATTCAATTCTAAACCTTTTTTTTTTTGCCAATTCAGTCCTAAATCTTTTGCAATTGTGTCAATTCAGTTCATTCTTCCAAATTTGGCTAGTCAATGTTGACGTGGATGTTGGCCAACGTCGGCTTATGCGAACGTGTCATTTTTAATATTTTTTTTTTCATTTTTTTCATTATCTTCTTTTTCTGGCTGGTTGCCAGATCGATTAGAGGCTATGGCTGGGGAGGCCTAGCCGTCATGGGCGAGTTCCAAATGGAACTGAAATAGAGGATATATATGTCACATATGTATAAGTTTGGGTTTTTTCGTGACACGAAAATAAGTTGGGGGTATTTATGTTATAATAAGGATAATCTGGAGTTCTTTGTGGTATTTGCCCAAAAAAAAAAAAGATAATGCTTTCAATTTGGAACAAATATTGTTCTAACAAAAGTTCACGTGAAAGAAAAAGGGATCAACTAGTCGTGAACCCATGCCATGCGGAGACACAAAAACTAACATGAATGAATTTAGCGGGAAGATATAATGATAATATCCTAACATCTTTTGAATCCATGGGCTATTTTCGTCATTTAGCTCTTAAAATTGAGAACTACCATTAATCGCTACTAACCGCTGTCTAAATATAGTTGATCTATATTTGTGTGTATACACACACAAGTATATATAAACATGTGCTTTGCTTTTTTTTTCCTAAGAATAGTTCATCATTTGAAACTTCAATTGATGTCACTGTCTCAATTCAATATAAATGGTGTGCATAGCGCGTCATATCTTATCTATATCTATTATAACATAATAGTATAATTGTAAAAAAAAAAAAAAAAAAGAGATTGGTCTCAATTTAGGGCCCCTCCAATTTTACTATTATATAAGGATTCTCCTACTACTAAAAAGTGTGGCAAAAGACTTAAATCTCACTTTTCTACAGTACTTTTCCTCTAACCCACACGTCCCACACCTTTAACAGTTAAATAGTATTCTCTTCTTCAACACGTGTTATCATCCCCAGTACCTATCACCATTCTCTTCTTAGTTTTAGGAGTTAAAAAGTTACAAAGTTCACATAAAAATAAGCTTGATGTTAACGGAACACGCACGTGGCATGTGTCTAGAGTACCGTGGACATCACGCAGACTCCAATTACAAAAATAATACCATTTCTAGGTCGAATTTTACTTTTATATGTCACAAATGCATTTTCTTGAATCGAGTGAGGGGCATTATTGGCTTGAAATTACTTTGCTTTAGAAATGCATGTTAATGTAGTGAATACTAATTTCTAATTTTTAATTCACCTCTTAGGAAACATGCCCGTGCTAAAAACGAACGACAATAATTTACATTAACATACCTCTAGTAAAAATATGTGACAAAAGTGGGTACTAGCAGATATAAGTTCCATAACTGTGAAATGCTAAATTAACTCTCTTTGCCAGTTGAGAAACAGGCTTAATTAAGTCCTACCGGACAGTTCAAACAGGAAATCATATGTACTTGATAGTGCATGGAATCAAACTCATATTATCCGGCTAATCAACATACCCAAGCACATTATTTAACCACTAAACCATCTGCGTAGGGTTGCCTCTAAGACATTTCAGCCAAATCTTTCAGAAAACTATCAACAGTACCTTATTTTGCTTTTGGTAAATCCTAAAGAACTTTATCATAGAATAAATTGCAGAGGAAAAAAAAAAGAGAGAGGTTCAATAGGCATGTCTCCTGGATGCCAAACCGAGCGAGGCAGGGTGCCCACTTTGATTCAGAATCACACCGCTGTGGCTACTGGCGATCTCTGTCATGGACGTCTCAGTATGTTCCTCTGAACGTCTGCGAGATGTCAATCTGCAAAATCCTTCGTCCGTGGCTTCTTATATGCACAATGAGTCGCGTTTTGATTTATTTGTGATCACGCTTGAGACGCTAATCCAATAAAAAGTTTAAGTGGAGTTATGTGTGTTTGGAGTAAATGCTCTTCCTTTTAAAATTTCGATACTTGGACGCTATTGAATACCGTCACTGATCAGCTAAATTCTGGGGGGAAAAATAATAAGTATTGTTGTTAATGTCAATCAAGACGTCTGGGATTTTATCACCATCTTCTACTAATTAAATGATCTCTTTAAGCAGTACTTTTGACTTAAAAGATGCAAAAAGAATCGGCGCCGGTCTTAGGAAACGGACATACATATCTTCTCAGTTTTGGTAAATAGACATAAGTAGCTTTCTCCAGGAACTTTCATCCGGTAGAGCTTGCCAAAAGATATTGCCCAGCATTGACAACCTATTGTTTAAAAGATTTTATGAGACTATTGCTAATTGTTTTAAACATTTAAACTGTTAGACGAAAACATGATTTAATATTTAATTATTGTAACACTTCCCTCACGTTTAATTTGATCTTTTTGTTTAGTACTAAGCGTGGAAATATTTAATTGGGGAGGCAAATGGGGCCTGAAAAAATTGAACTCAGGATCTCTTACTCTATTACCATAAAAGATTTTGCTGGACCATCACCAACCGTTTTAAAAACTTAAATTGTTAGATAAATGCATAGTTTATTAATTAAATATTATAACATTTCTTCTTATGCTTAGTTGGTCCTTTTTTTGGTCTACTACTAAGCGTGGAAACTTAATAGGGGAGGCAAATGGGGCATAGAAAGATTCAAATTCAGGCCCACCAAGCTTTAATACCATGAAAGATTTTATATCGGCATCGCTAATTGTTCTAAAGGCTTAAACTGTTAGATAAATGTGTTGTTTAATATTTAATTATTCTAACATTGTTCCATATGTGAAGAGACCTTAATCTAACTACAACACCATGAAAGGAAGTTAATTAGTTCATTATTAGTTGGTCTAAAACCAACTCTTTTTTAATTCCCGTCAAAATCTAAAATATTATTCAAATGTTAAAGGTTTATTACTAACCAATATCACCAATGTATTCATTTTTTAAAGCAATGATTGAACACTCCATAAAAATAGTTAGCGAACTAAGAATTGGGTGCTTTCTTAGCAACTTAACAAGTCACCCATGCGCACTCGTCAGCAATTGTATGTTTTAAAAGGTTTCAAGTTTTTCACCTTGGATAAAAATCAAAAGGCAAGACATTGAGGTGTTTTTTCTCGAATCTTTTAAAGCAAAAGGCACACTTCTTTTTGTTTAAAATAATGTTTAAATTTCAAAAGAAGATCAAAATATTATATGTGAATTTACCTGTTAATATTTATATATGGTGAGGGGTAAAAAGATGACAAATTTTGTAAGTATGGAATTTAGAGAAAGAAAAATTTTTTTAAAAAAATTGAAAATTAATTCAAACACTCAATTGATTGGTTTGATATGCAGGCACGCTATTGTTTGAAAAACTACGATACATACTTTCAATGGCCCCGTGGTTGTTCCCCTGCATATACAAGTGAACAATTTAAAAACTTACCAAGCTCAAGGTTCCTTCAATTGTGCTGGAAGGCTTTAAGTGGAGACTTTAATGAACTATTTTCTGAATTAAGATGGCTTCGATGGTTTTACATTGAACCCAACATGCTATCTTCAGCGATAAATTTCCATCTATCTAAATTAGTGGTGCTAGAGTTGTCACAAAACAAGCTCACAGAGGATTGGAGCGGATGGAGTTCAATTATGGTAAGATGGAAAAAAGACATCCTTTGTGATCTTTGCTTTGTTTTGTCTTGTCCATTAAATTCCTTTTTTGACATCTTATTCTCCTTTATATAGGTTGCAAAGCGGCTTAAAGTTCTCAACCTTTCATATAGCCAGGTTTTAAGATGTACTCCTGATCTCTCGACTTTCACAGAGTTGGAGATTCTCATCTTGGATGAATGTTGCAAACTGGAGCAAGTCCACCATTCTATTGGCCAAGTCAAGAGACTTGTTTCCTTGTACTTGAGGAATTGTCTCAATCTCAAAGAGATACAAGAGGAAGTGGGTGAATTGCAAGAACTAAAAGAACTTTTTTTAGATGATGCTGGCGTTACAAAAATTCCTATGTCAATTGGCTCTTTGAAGAAGTTGGAGAATTTTTTTTTTTTTTGGTCAAAATAGAACTGACTATTACTTGATTAAGGAGGAGTCTTACATAACACAGATGGAGAAAGATCTGCACATAAAATTTTCCATAGAGGAAATGGGGGAGAAATCAACCAATTACGTGGGAGAGTTTGAAGCCAATGGTTCCTTGCGATCCAATATGCTGCGGCATTTGCTTGGCGTGGACAATGGATCACCGTAATATTGTTGCTTTGATTTAGCACACTCCTACAGCGTTGCACAATTTCTTTTAAGTTCCATGAAGGTTCGGCCCGGCCCGTTACCATTTCTACCACCGCTGAACAGTCACTTTCTATCGACCACTTCTCAATTCGACTTCCTAAGTCCCTCACGTGCGGCAACTGGAGTTCCTGAGTATATAATATGCCGTGTAAAATCGCCTCGGCTTCCGCTTCGTTTGACAAAGAAACCCTAGCCGTGGCTGCGAAACCTTCGAGAGCTCTTCCAGACGAATCGCGTACAACTCCAGCCACTGAGCAGAGAAATTCGCCTGAACACCTTGCCGCATCGACGTTTAGTTTCAGATCTTGCCCTTCCGGAGGCCGCCACTGGTCAGGTTTGTCTCGTTTGAGAGGGCTTCTATTTTTGTTTGGTTTTCCTCTACTAAACGAGATCTGTTGTTCCTGTGCTGACATCAATAGATCTGCTGGTCTGGGGTCGTTCGCTCGAAAAATCCAGTTATTTCTCGCCTTCCAGATGTTCCTCAGAATCATTCTAGTGAGCTCCCGAGCAGGTGAGAATGGATCGCTTCTGAAAGCGTTGAAGATCCACTGATCTGTATGTTTAATACTGCTATTTGGTCTAATCTTTTCAAAAATCGGGTCATCCCATACTTTCTGTGTCCATTTACATAAGAACAACAGGTGCTCTGTTGTTTCGATGCTAGAATGGCAGAACGAGCATAATGGGTCTGGAATTATTTTCCTTTCATGCAGGTTCTCCCTTGTTGGAAGAGCGTTTTGACAGAGACTCCAGAGGAAGGACCGAACTTTTGGTGGCACATCAAGACTCCATATTTGAGTCCATAAGGTACATGGTGGTTGATATGAACATGAGGGTCGATTCTGGTCTGATCTGCTTGTTGTTTCCAGTGCTCTGTTGTAGCCACTCTTGACAGAATATTGCCCTGTTCAGTTGCCTGTCCATATGAGTGAATCTGGCTTTGATTGTTGGCTTAGGGGGATTGCTAAAATCTCGTTTGCAATGGTTTCTTCGTAGAGTTGATGGATTTCCTGTTGTTTCCATTCTCTAGATTCTGCATTTATCAATTCAGACACTAAAATAGGCTCTGTTTGGTTTACTTGACCGCCTATTACTCCTTGTGAAAGCCATTTGTCTTCTCTTATGCGAATAGAATTTCCATCCCCAATTGACCATTTGATGTTATTCTTTATTGTGTCTCTGCCAAGCATTAAACTGTGCCAGCCCCATGATGGTCGGTGTCCCTTAGAGGCTTTCCAGACATCACCATTAGGGAAGTAAATCCCTTTCAACACTCTGCTCCATAGGGCCGAAGGGGAGGTAGCTAACCTCCAGGTTTGTCATTGGTTGTCATTGGTTGAAATCCCTCTCTCAATCGATAATCTTTCTTCTCTCCAACACCTTGACCTAAGTAGTTATTCACTATTGAGTGAGATCTCTAGGTCAAATAGGAATATTTCTTCTCTCAAATGCTTTAACCTCCTTAGCTCAATCGGGAATCTTTATTCTCTTCGACACCTCAACCTCTCTCAATGTTCGTCATTGAGAGACATCCTTAGTTCAATTGGAAATCTTTCTTCTCTCCAACACCTCAACCTTTCTCAATGTTCGTCATTGAGAGACATCCCTAGCTTAGTTGGGAATCTTTCTTCTCTCTTACACCTTAACCTCTCTCATTGTTCGTCATTGAGAGAAATCCCTAACTCAATTGGGAATCTTTCTTCTCTCCAATACCTTAATCTCTCTCATTGTTCGTCACTAAGAGAAATCCCTAACTCAATTGGGAATTTACACAAATTGCAACATCTAAACATTGATAATCCTTTGATTAAAGAGATCCCTGATGCCATTGGAAGGTTTAAAGAACTGCGGAGAATAATCATTAAATCCCGCGATAGTCGGGGAATTGGATCTGTCTATTGCTCTCGTTCGCTTAGTAAAATCATTGACACATCCTTATCTACTCTGCATGATTGCGAGGATAAATCTTTTTTTCAGAACCTCCTTTCCCAACACTTTAAGGTGCTCCGATTGATGCCAAAGCATCCTTCCGGTTTAACATATCTTCATTACAATTTCACAATTCCCAAATTCCTACAGCTTTCTTGTCTAATCAACCTTGAAGAACTTCATCTTTATGCATGCGATCAACTTGAGAGCATCCAGGGGCTTCCTTCAAGGCTCTTGAAACTTTGTGTTGACTCCTGTCCAAACCTGATATTACCTGAGCTTGGCAGATTCAAGTACTTGGAAGAGTTGTCGATAAGACGCTGCAATTTCATTAAAAGAACGGACCTCTCACAATGGAATCGCTTGAAAGAATTGGACATTCAGGATTGTGATAATCTAGTTGAAATTCAGGGCCATGGAGGATTAGAGTTCTTGGAGACGATAAATATATATAGCTGCATGTCAATTGAAGGTTGATCCTTATGAAATTACAGTGTTTGAAGCGAGTACATCCTTGCTCTTGCAACAATCTAGTTGAAATACGAGGTCTTGATAAGGCAGAGTTGTTAGAGGCATTAGATATTTCCAATTGTGGGTCCATTGAAAGATTACCTAAATTAGGATGCTTTGCGACCTTGAAAGAGTTGAACATTAATGGGTGTCACCATCTACGTGGTGTTGAGAGTCTCGAGAGATTCTCGTCTTGCCGAAGTATATTTATTAAGGATTGCGAAAACCTAGAAAAACTACCAAACTTGTCAAAATTTGAAAATTTAGAGAGTTTCGTAATCTTGGGTTTAATCCGGCTTAGGGAGATTCCTGGGATTGGGGAATCAAGATCTCTAACAAAAGTATCAATCATAGAATGTCAATCCTTGGAGACTTTGCCAGATTTGTCAGGATGTGAGAAGTTACGATATGTAAGGGTAGTAGCATGTGACAAACTTACTCAACTTTGGGTACTTGAAAAGTTTGGATTTGACTCTTTTTGCAAATTTATGGGTGCCAGCATGTACCAGAATTATTTAAAACATGCAACGGGAGATATGAATATGAATGCTTTTGTATACCCGAGGTAATTAAATTGCAGTGATAATAATGTTATGAACTTTATACCAATATTACAAGAGTGAGACTAGTCATGTTTCCTTGACAGAGGTAAATAAGCAGTAAACTACCATTTTTCTTTGAGCTTCATGACCTATTTTTCATCATTATCTTCTTTTGACAATAAGGTTTTCCTTGATAGGGTTTTGTTCTTCCTAAGTTCCTAGACTTAGTAACTTGAAGGAATGGTGGAGTTGGTCGTAGAAGCTGACATGATGCTTCAGCCAAGATCAAAATTTAGATCCAATGGTGCTTCCTCGTACATTAGAAGGCATTGGTCATTTGGTAAGATTCTTCATCCTTTAACAACTAGCATGAGCGAATAGAGTAATACTTTTGTCAAGGATATATCCTTTAAGAATTATTTGCTTGACACTACATATCTCAGCGATATGGATTTGCCTAAATCTATTGTTGTAAATTCCATGACAACAATCTTTTTTTAGCTATCCTTCCATTGGCAACTTTTGTAGACAAATTAGCGGCTTGTGAGGCAACAAATGAAAATATCGACATATGTAAAATAATTACTTAGCGATTTACAGCTCCCCTCTCAATAAACCCGGTATTTTAATTTTTTATCTAGAGGCCGACGATCTTCCGCTACTCAATATTGTAAACTGCACCCAGATCCGCTTTTTCGCTGTGTCTTAAACTAGTATTTCTTTTAACAAATCCTTGTTTGAACTCATTTTGTCAGCTCTTCAACAGGTCAAATTTGACCGATGGTAGTTATCCTGTTAAGAGCAAACACCTCTCGATTTTTCATGATAATAGGAAAGCCTATCAAGGCTCTTCTCATTCGCTTGAGCATGAATTCCCAGTTAGGAAAAGAAACTGAGCTAAAATAACAATCAAATTTCAAGTTTTTCTGGTGGATGATGGAAAAGGAAATGAAAAGTAATTTTGGCCAGTCTGTTTCGTAAATGATTGGAGACAGGCTCTCTATAACCGATTGTCATACTGCCGTTTGATGATCAAGCAAGGTAAACTGGTGCTGCTTTTGGGACAAACCTGGCCGTCTGTTTAATGATCAAGGCTTACGTTTGGACTTTGATTCGAAGAGCCGTACTGATGACCTTTTGCATAATTAGGATGATTTATTTGCCCGTTTTATAAAACAAGTTGGGCAAGGAGCTTAAGATTTTGTTAATTCGTTTGCACGCTGATTGATCCTGTTGTTGCTGTGGAATCATATTATCACATGATTAATCTGGGTCTGGCTAACTTGGTTGAGGAAATTCAAATTCCGTACCAGAGAACGATCAAAATGAGGAAAAGGAATTTTGCTGTGGAATCATCAGCAGTAGCTGAAGGCTTTTGTGCCCACCTTGAAGAGGCTTACGGGCCAACTGGAGTGTATTGGTAAAAAAATTTATGCCTGTGAAGATCAAAGTACTTGATCTGGTCTCAACAGCATGTAATTGAATAATTGGGATTGTATTTTTTTTTCAATTGAATCTGCTTTTTGTATGCTCCTTAGGTTCTACCTCTATTAATTAAATACACGTGCTGATTTTTCTGCATGTTACCCCGATGCAGAGTTCTTTGATGCGACTGCATTCTAATGATATCATTCCCAAACTCAGTCAGGCTTTGCAAATAGAGGTAGCACTGCCAATCCTCCCATAACCGTGAGAGAGTAAGTTGTGTGCTTATACTTAATTGAATGTGCTTTTTTGTAAGCTTGTTAGGCTCTGCCTCTCTGTTAATCAAATACGTACGTGCTGATTTTCTGCATGTTACCCTGATGCAGAGTTGTTGGATGCGGTTGCTTCTAATAATATCCTTCCTGAACTTAATGGGGCTCTGCAGAGGAAGGTATGTAGTGCCAGTCATACCATAACAATGAAAGATTAACTTGTGTGCTTTAAACTGTATTCAATGTGCTTTTTTTATGCTCGTTAGGTTCCACCTCTCTATTAATAAAGTACGTACCTGATAATTTTTCTGCAGGTTACCCCGATGCAGAGTTGTTTGGTAAAAGCTTAAAGAAGAAGAAGGAAGAAGAAGAGAAGCTCTCTTGTGCCAAACAGCATTTTCTGGTCGTGTTTGATGAAGTTATTCGAAAGTCCTTGCTCATGAAATTTTACGGTCTGATCTCACTTTCTAGCCAAAACAGCACTTTTCACTATACGTGTTCAATTATTTTTATAGAAGCCATTGGTGATGACCCAGGAAAAAGGAAATGAAGCGGAACATCAAGAAGGTGGTATTTGCGCCATTTTTCCTATTTCCTAGTTAGTAATGCAATTGGAAGAGAATGTCTTCAAAGTTCAGGCATAACAGAAGGATTGGTGGGGATTGCAGCTACCTGTGCTACTGGGACCATCTCATGTGGACTCTAATGCCACCTCCTCTGTGGTATACCGGTATGATGACTAGTTCATGAAATATTTGATATAATGCCAACGTGCTAATTTCCAAGTCCGCTCTGTTTATGCAACAGTATAAGCTAGCACATGTTCATTTTTCTCTCATATAAGCAGCATCACAAAGTCTGGACTTCCAATTCCCAAGGAGATGAAGGTTTGTCTTGTTTTCTTTGCAGGGGTTTATACCAATAAATAGTCGATACTAGACACTAAGGATCCAAGCAATAACTGCCGATGCTCTTTGCAATAACTGCCGATGATCGTGGAGTACGTGATCAAATCTGGCTCCCCGCCTTCGTCTTACAAATTCTTCAGCAATGGAACGGCTTTCCTGGCATGTGGTTATATCTACCTTATCAAAGTGTTAAAGCTCACAGTTGTTGGTTCTAGTGCAAGTTTGACTATTTAACATCAAAACTGAGAAACCGAGATCGGACCTCTTCAATTGACGGAGGTGATTCATCAAAATGCTGCGAGTAAAAACATTGGGCGAAGTTCCTTCCAAACCCATCCTCTCGGTCATGTCAATGGTGATGGCGCAATGACTATTTTACTAAAGACACGTTAGATAGAAATTATTACTATGAAAACATAGAATAACTTCAAAAGCACCGCTGTTCCTTGGAGAAGACAACGTCAAGACCCATTCTAAGACACCAATTCAGCCACAGCTCCATGAAATGGCAAAACCCAACAACATTCCCACCCGCGGCTACCTATAACCGTCGCGGGCACAGTAAAAAAACGAGTCTTTTCCATCTGTTTTCCCGCTTCCCCTCTGGGAGAAGACAATATCAAGACCCATTCTAAGACACCAATTCAGCCACAGCTCCATGAAACAGCAAGACCCAACAACGTTCCCACGCCGCGACTATACATAACCGTTACGGGCACAAGTTAAAAAACGAGTCTTTTCCATTCATTTTCATGTTCACCCTACTGCCCATATTCCCCACCGTCCGAATTGCCAGTACCTTGAAAGCTGCTGTAACAAACATCGACGCCCGGGATCGGGCGGGCCATGTAGTAGTCGATGGACACGATCCGGACGCTGAAAATCGCGGGGTCCTTCTCCGGCCCCGACACCGCTGTACTGGGTTGCGAACCTTCTTCCTCCGTCGGGAGTGGCAGCTCCTCCATCTGCGGGAACCTTCCCACGACCCTCGCTCGGGAAAAGCGCCGGAACCCAGTGCGTTGTTAGCCCGAAAGTCGATTGCCGGCGAGAGCTCGGAGGCGCTGGCTGGTGTTTAACCGACCGCGCGAAAGTCAAGAGCGTCTTCTCCAAGCTTTTTCCAATTTTTTCCCTCTCGCTTGTTCTCGTGCAGTGCGGTAACGGAACGCCGGAATAGGAAAATGGACCGAGAAAAGTCTTTGGGCCGATGAATTATTATAAGTTACCTCGGGACGGTTATTTTACTACTGTCAAATATCATGATAAATTCCGACCAAAAAAAATTTAATGATGGATTCGGTCAAAAAAATATTTGATGATAGATTAAAAATTGGCTTTAATCTATCTTATTAATTGGTTTTATATACTAAGTAAATGCTAAAAACAATGTTCAATTAGAGATATTAGCTATTAATAACTAAGCAACCAAATTACAATTTTATAACTTTCAAATAGATTAAGGAAATAAGAGTATTGGAAATATTAAAATTTTCAAAAAAGTACAATCAAATTAAATTTTTTATCATAAATGTACAATTGAGTTTTAAAATTTTTAAAAAATACAATCAAGTCTTAAAATGAATTAATGACTTTAATATGAATTAAGATTTGTGTATCAGTTAAATCAAAACTAGTTCATAAATTAATTAAAGAAAAATTGTGTATCACTTGAATTAGGATATGTAACTTCATAAAAGAATTAATGACTTTAACATGTTGACAACTTGTACGACTAAATATTTTTAAATTATTAAAACGAACAATAATTTTAGAACAATCAAACAAATCCCAGTATTTTTTATGAAAATTAGGGTACAAGTACGTCACTAGCCAAGTACGTCACTAGCCAAGTACGTCACTGATCTTTTTTTTTCTACAAACTGTTACTAAACAATATTTTTGAACTTACTGATACGGAACAATCAGTGGTCCTCATGTTCTGTCTCTTGCTTCCATGGAGGTTCTCGGAATAGACATTTTCTTTTCGGCTTTCTCTGTTCCGACAGCAACTCACCACCACTTTCGAGAAGATAATAATTTAGTTGGACCTAAGCGTGGCAGGTAGGAAAAACTAATATCTGTCAGCTTGTGTGCTGCTACGATAGGGCATGATTGGTTCTATTGTATTATTTCGCAAGAGAAGTCATTTGCGAGTTCTTTCTCTTTGCGCCTCTCTCTCTACCCTCCCTCTCTCTCTCCGACGAACAAGATCGCGACCTCCCTCCCTCTCTGCCCTCCCTCTTTCCGATCGGCGAACCACCGCACGGGACCGGCGAACCACCGCGCTGCCCCTACGGCTCCAGATCAGGCGCCGACTCGTCCGTCCCTTTCTCTTTCTCTCCTCTCGCGTTTCTGTCTGCCCTCCCTCTCTTCAACGGCGAACCAGCGCGTGACCGGCGAACCAATATTTTCTCCTTGCGGAGAAGCAACGAAAATATCTTTGAAGTCTACAGCGAGGTAGTCTTACCAATTTCGAGGAAGGAAGGTTTGTTTCGGTGGTCTTGGTCAAGAAGGTGAGGGTAAAAAAGCAGCACAATTGCTGCGTGAAAAGACGAGCAATCTTGTCGTGCCATCCTCTCCACGGGATTGTGCGTCTCCTTCGGGGCAAGAGGTTCGAAGTAAAGCTTTATTTAAAGTCCCGAGTGCTCGTGACCCAGTAGCAGAAACGCCAATCACCGTAAGTCACTTGAGACGCTCGTCTTTCGCTCTGAGATATTTGGCTTTGATAGCTCTAGATTGAGGCGTGAAGGTGATCTCATAATTGTGTTGCTTTTGAGGCTCGGATGCGACTTGATGTGCTTTAAGGTAACTCCTTTTTAGACATTAAATCCCATCCGAGTAATTCCGGCTCTGCATCACTCCTCCAGATGAGCCGGATAGTCTATTACCTTTTGATAGAAGAAAATAAAAACATCTGATTATTACTCATTGCATGACATCTAACATCCTTAAAAGCATGCACAATATAATATGTGAAATTCCATCGACTTTTTCAAAATCACGGTCGTCACAGTTATTGCAGATTTTTCTTACTACCTTCCCCTTATTCAAACCGATCAGTATGAGCCTCTGTCTTGCAGAACGATTCAAGGCTATCATCTACAGTCCTTGCTCAATTTCTTTGTTCATTTCCCTCATAAAAGTTCTCGGCGAGGCTTGTTTAGGGTCGTCTCTCTCCGAACTCGCACCTCTCTTTGCATCTCAGCGCGCAGAAGGTAATCGCTTTTTCATCTCTTATTAGCGTGTCATTTCTGTTGATTTGTTGCGGCTGAACTAGCGTGTTTTGGGCTCTCTTTGTCTGATGTGGGCGGCTGTTAACTTCGTGTGTCACCAGCTCATAATTGACTTCCGTAGAAAAGGGAAGCCTTTGCTTTCAGACCTTAGATGTGACTAATCATGTGGCCTCTGTCTCATCGTTCGTTTGCATCGTAACTTAGTGTCGATCCTTTGTCGAGCTAGAATGAGTTGGAATGCGAGACGCCCTAGATTCTATTGCGCACAAAATTGCCAGTATTCGCCTCAAGCCAAGGACCGTCTTTCTACGGATTGTGAGGTTTCTTTGTTCCTGAAGGTCTAAGATCCATTAAATAAAAAATGAAATACAAAAGAAAAAGTAGTAGGCCAGTTCGCGGCAAGTTCCAACATCAGGGGGGGTTCGATTTTCAATTCCGAAAATTGAGAACATGCTCTGATAGGTAGGTTTCACGGTTTTGGTCCAGAATCTACACACTTTGTAGCCAATCACCCATAAAAGCAAGTACTCTCTTAATCAGATTTTATTCACAATTTTGCCTTAGACAATTATAGGACATTCTAGACAAATAATATGTTGTCTTCCTCGAATTATTGGACTATATAATCCTAAAAAGTATATTGCCTTTCACCTCTAACTCATTTTCTTCCTTCAAAGTTTTGAAAATTGATGAAGTTAGTTCCCCAAAAAAGGGCAAAAATAGGTTGAATTGAGTAATGAAAAAGTATAGTTCACATGCATAAACGACCATAGCTATTATGCGAACGTCAGAGCATTTTTAACTCTATTGCCAGTTTCTCGAACGCAAAATCTCCGTTGCTACTTTTTACCTGCTCCCAAATCGGTGATAGCTTTAGTCATCATCACAATACAAGGCATACCAAAATCCATGGTATGATGCTTCTTAGGATCTTTTATGTTAGAGAAAAATAAACTAATTGATCTTTGACATATACACATGAAAACATATGAAAAAATTGAACTATACATGTTTATTAGGACACTCACTTAGCTTTATATCTCTCATATCTTTCACCTTTTTGCTACAAACTATAAGTTCATTCCTTAAAATGTAATTAATCAATTTAATCTGACTTATCACGAATTTAGCCTATAATCCTATTCTACGTCCATTTATTTGGATTAAAAAAACTTTGCAATGATATTCTCAAGGTGGGCCCTCGAGGAAAAAGGGGGCACGCACTGAAGGCCATTATTTTCAAACCTTGGTCCTCTCTGAATTTTCCTCAGTAGTTTCCCTTTATTTTCTTCTCTTCTGCTCCTCCTTCGATCAAATCATGACCTAATTTCAAGTTGTTCACCTAGGGCAAAATCAGAGCAAGGCAAACAAAGGGATACATCGTATCGCTTCCGATCGTTCCTTTGCTATGCTCGTTGCACTGATTCTTTTCTCTATGCTTGTATTATATCATCTCAAGAGGAAGAATGTGAGTGCAGAAAAAGAGAGCACTAAGGAGCATTTGCTTCTTCTTTGGTGTCATCTAACAAATGATAGTTCTATTCTACAGATAAAATGTCGATCAATTATTTAAATTTCAAAGTTTGAAGAGAATAACTCAGTAATGTAATATCAAGTTAAAGTGGATTCATTTTGCATGACATTGCTAATAAGTAAGGTCAGCGGGGAACAAATATAAGAGAAATAGCAAAGACCTTTTGTTCATCTCTATCTCATTTCCAAATTCATTTATAATATGACAATTTGAAATTAAAATGTAAGATCACATTCCTAATCACTAACTAGGCCCTTTCTTCATATTTTCCACACATTTCCAATTTTGTTTGAACTCATTTATCAGCTTTTAATGATTTATCAAATTATGAATTTTAATAATCAAACAAAAACAGAACCTTTGCTTGTTTATTTTAATGAATGCAACTTGCTTGTACACAGATTCTAGCTTTTTATAGCCCAAGTAAGAATTTAACATCGTGAGCGGACCAAGCCAACATCTTTTGATTTGACCAGAGGGTGAGATACAAAAGAAGATAAGGCAAGGACTAAAAGCATCTGCAACTGCTTCTGTTCAATCAATTACAAATTTAATTAAAGATTTCGTGTTAATCTGTTCTTGCTTGGTAAAAATATTTTGGTGGGGTCAAGACTTATGGATGACTATGTATTTTTTTTTTTTTAATAATTGTGTTTAAGCATAATTTCCGAGAGTTGGCTGGGGCAGGGCACCCTTAGCCCCTCATTAAATCCACCCATATTGTCAGACATTTTGGATGTGGCAGGAGAATTACTAAACAAGGAGAAAACTCAGGAGGGCATTGGGAATATATACTGCTGAGAGAGTTGATAACTTAATCAGTGGAGGTTAGGGAAATGAAGAAAATAAGAAAAATAGAAAAAAAAAACCATTACTAATGAGGGCGAGGATATGGACATGGATGACCCATTTAGCAAGAATGGTTCGGGAAGGCCTACCATTGCTGGGGGAGAGCTCACTCTCTCTTCTTCAAATAGATGCTTACATTAAACCACTGATCAAAGGCATGATTGGAGCAAATATGAAAATTTCCTGGAGGACCCGAGTGCATATGACCTTAATAAATCTGAACCTTTGTTATTATTGAGTCTAATGTGAAAACCACATAATATAAGAGTTGAGATTCATTAGGGGCATATGCATTTGAGAATGCCTAATGAAATGTAGGCATCAGCATGTTAGCTTTAGTTGATTTTACATGTGAGCGACATGTTTAATTTGTAACCAAACAATAAGAGACACGGTTAATGAAAATCTCCTCGATTAGGAAAGTCCATGTGTCAAGAGGATGAGGTCCATGGGAAAGAGAAGATGTGCATTACACTTCTCCAAAACAACAACTTGTAATATTGGATTAATCAATAGACACCCCCCCCTAAAGAAAACTCATTCATTAAATATTGTGTACATTTGGAAATCAGGTGCTTTCTATCTAGTCTTTTCACTTGTTTATCTACATCTTTTAGTGGAGCAGGAAGGCATCTTCTCTTCACTAAACATTTTAGTGTTAGTAATCGTTCAAAATGCATGTGCTCTCCACCAAAGATTAGGAGCCTTGACTATAGAGCACGCATGTAGAGTTGAAGACTAGCCATTGCTTTCTTGTCCATGAGTGGACACAGCCCAATGATGTTGCCTTGACGAGAAAGCGCGGTCCATTGGAAAGAAAAGACGCACGCCTAAGTCGATAACTTTTACTATTCAATTAGTCAATAGACTGTTTGGATTCGAAATCGTTCAGAAATCATATGCTTTCCTCCCAAAAAGCACGTGCTCTGCCTTTTCATTTGCTTATTTACTTCTTCTTGTGCAGCAGGTTGGCATCCTCTCCATTTTTGTCTATAAGATTTCTATGGGGAAAGGGCAAAGTCTGAGCAAAATAAAAAGAACAAGAAATAGAGCGCAAAAAAAAGGAGCACTGAGGGAGGAAAAGGGAAGGATTGCTGAGAAAGAGATCACTGATGGAGCATCTGCTTCTTTGTCCTTCCCTTCGATATCCACAGGAGGAGGTAGTAATCAATACGATGTGTTCTTGAGCTTTAGAGGCTCCGACACTCGCAACGAATTCACTGATCACCTCTACCGCAGTCTGATCACTGTAGGGACTGTACCAATTTCTGTGTTCAGGGACGATAACAGCCTTGAAATTGGCAAGGATTTTAATTCAGAGATTCTCAATGCTATCACGCGATCTAAGATTTCAATCCCCATCATCTCTGAAAATTATGCTTCGAGCAAATGGTGCCTCCGCGAGCTAGTACGCATCATGGATTGCCAGAAGAGCACGTTGCACACAGTGTTGCCCATTTTTTACAAAGTGCTCCCATCGGATGTGCGGTATCTAAATGGAAATTTTGGGGAGGCCTTCCATTTGCGTAAGAAGTGTTTTGTAAGAAGTGTTTTGATAAGGAGGACATTCAAGAAGGTCAACGAGCCCTTACAGAAGTGAGTTACTTGAATGGATGGGAATCTGAGAAATTTGCCAATGGGTACTTACCTTCTACCTGCACTTTTTTTTTTCTAAGTTTTGTTATTTAGTAAAACCAATGTCATATGGATGAATTGCTTCCACTACAAGCTTACAAAACATCCCAAAATGTCCCAATGAATAACCATAATGGCCCATAGACTACAAACACTCGTACTCCCTAGGATTTCCCTAGAAAACTACACTAACAACATCTAAAACCTTAGGATCCCTTACTCAATCTTCCAAAACTTGGTAACCGCCGGATAAATCAATCTCCTATTGCTTCACACAGATCATGTCTAGGTTTAACACCCGCTGTTGCCAGTAACTTTCATTTGTAGGCGACCTATAAGTTAATTACAAGTCCTCCATTTAGGCCTGTGGGATACACTGGTCTTAGAGGGATAACATCTTGTCCTCCTAAAACTTTTTGCAACTAAAATTATTGGCCTCCTATCCTTCAACTATCAGTGACCATTAGCCTCATAACAAACTCTTTACTTCTAAAGAATCTTAATTTGCCAGGTGCACCACCATATCTTAATTCAATAAGATCTATCTATCGGAAGAAAAAGAAGGGGAAAAATGAAATGATTGCTACACCATCATCCTGTATTGTCATTTGTAAAACCAGGACATTTTGCATGTTAACTGGTCACATCCATCCTTCACATATATGTGGGTGTCTTTTAATGAGATTATGCAAAATTATGAAGTTATGATGAGTTTTGTTGTTTGACAGGCGTGAAGGAGAATTAGTGGAAGAAGTTGTCAAAACTATTCTGAGCAAGTTGAGACATGATTTTCAGCTTGATATTCCGGACCACTTAGTTGGAGTTGATGATCATGTCAACAAAATTAGGAATTGGGTAGACATTCCTGCCAAGCATGCTCGAATGATAGGAATATATGGCATGGGTGGGATCGGTAAAACGACTCTCGCCAAGGTCATCTACAACCAATTGTCGAATAAATTCGAGCATTGTAGCTTCCTTCCAGATATACGAGAAACAACTCACAGCAAAGGCATTCTTGAACTACAAAATCTACTAATTAGGGAAATACTACCAAATGAACGTGGAGTATGTAAAGCTGATGATGGAATTAGTTTGATCAAATCTAGATTTAAAGGAATAAAGGTTCTCATTCTTTTGGATGATGTTGATCACCGAGATCAACTATATGCTTTGGCTAGAGAACGTGATTGGTTTTCGACAGAAAGCATCATCATTGTTACAACAAGATATGAAGCTGTTCTTCATCAACCTAAATTCGAGGTAGATTATGAGTATGAATTGACAGAATTAGATGTGGTGCATTCTTCGTGTTTATTTAAAAGACATGCATTTTCCATGGGCTATTGTCCGAAGGATTTTGAGGGTATCTCTCGTGATATCTTATCCACCATGGGTGGGCTTCCCTTGGCTATCGAGGTCATAGGTTCATACTTGTATGGAAAAACAGATGGAAAAGTATGGCAAGATATGTTGAAGAAATTAAGAAATGAACCAGATAGAGATGTCCAAAGGACATTGAAGATAAGTTATGATGCATTGGAACCTACAGAAAAGGAGATTTTTCTCGATATTGCTTGCTTTTTAATCGGCAAAAATAGCAAATATGCTAGTTACATGTGGGAGGACTGTGAGCTTTTTCCATATATCGGAATTAAAGAGTTGAAGCTAAGGTGCTTAATAAAAATTGGAGATCGTGGTGAGTTTAGGATGCATGACCAATTGAGAGATCTTGGAAGGAGCATCTTTTGCCAAGGACAACTGCCCGAGAGATGTCTGAAGCCATGGCTCGTAGATAAAGCCTTGAGAAGTAATATGGAAATGGAGGTAACATATGGCTCTCTCTCTCTCTCTCTCTCTCTCTAAAAAATCTATTCATACACCCATTTATGTCCCCCTTAGATAAATTGTGATAATAATTGGATTATAAGTGTCCCAAGGATGAAAAAGTTACATTATTTGATCCAAATTCATTGATATAAATTACATCTGTCAAAAACTTAATTTTGCAATCAATTTAAGATTCTTTAACTAAGATTATACACTGAAAATCTTGTTCACTAAAAGCATGTAATTTTATATCTACTTGAAACTGTTGATAATCCAAAAGACTACAATAATTTAATTAAGATGAAGCATATACATCATAGATCAGATAAATAAAGATGTTTTGAATTTTTTATTCAAAACGGTAATGTACGACATAAGCTAATTATAATAACTAATAATTAACCTAATTAGTTGCGCTAAAGAAAAATTTCACACTTATCACAGGTGCTTGCTTTCTTGTACGGTCGAATGTATTGTGGTGCTCCTATGAATTAGGAAATCAATGTTTGATACACTTCTTTTTTTTTTTTGCCATTTTGATTTTGAAGATACCTCGGTTAGGACTAGGATTAGCACTTAGAGGGGGGGTGAATAGGTGACTAAAGCGATTTTAACAATTTAATCTGAATAAGAGATTAATGCATTAAAAACAACAATCGTAGCAAATAAAAGTAATGAAAGATAAAAGGATTAGGGATAGAGAATAAGAACACAAGATTTATAGTGGTTCGGCTTAGACCAAGCCTACGTCCACTCTCCCACGCTAACAGCCTTCTTGGCTGGATTTCACTATGCAATCAACAAGAGATTACAACTTTGAGTGCAAACACTTAGTAGTATATCACACTATCTCACTAAGTCACTCTTTTGGTATTTCTCTCCAGATCACAAACGTTTAAGCTCACGAGAGACAAGTGTATGATAGAAGATCGCTCAGACTTTGGAATTATAAATTCTACACTCTATCTCCTACTTGCTCATCGGTCCTTCATCTCCTTAAATACTCCTCCACTTCCAAAACTAGCCGTTGGACAACATCCTGAGGATCGTCTTCCAATATACCCATTGGACAGCTCTGTATCAAGAAGATTTGGTAGCCGTTGAGTGACAAAAGTAGAATCCCAAATTGATTCCAATCGCCCATACAAACGAAATCTTGGTTTCCATAAGTAAAGCTTCTTCGTATAGAAAGTTCTTGTCTTCAAGATCTAATTGTCAATCAATTGGATTGAGTCAATCAAATCAATCTTGATGTGGAATCCAAACCAGATCACTAGCCGTTATATCTTCGGGCTTGTGTTACATTCTGTCAAGTTCTGGATGTAAAGTCTGAGAGCAATAGACTTTACAATATGAGTCTGACTGCGATAGACTTTGCAATCTGGGTCTGAACAGATTTAGCTTTAAGGTCTGAACACAGTCTGTTATGTTCTGCTTCAGCATAGAGTCTGTCTTCTGGTTCTTCATTCACGTTCAGTCTGGAATTTGTCTGAGTTGACAGACTTCTGATGTAGAACAGACTTTGACACTAAAGTCTCGCAGTCTTCAAACTTTGACACAGAAATCTGAAAATCTTCAGAATATACTTTGGACATGTGTTACGTTCAGTCTTCTGGCCGTCTTCAAACTTTGACAATATCCTTTACATGTTTAATCATTTGCATAGTCTATTACTCAACCATCAAACATGTTAGTAGCCTTTGATTTATTTTGTCATCTTCAAAACATCATAAGGGATTTCCCTAACAACCTCTTCCCCCCACGAGGTATATCTATCTCTTTTCATTCTTCTTGTGTCTTAATTGTCATGATGGCAAAAATCACCTTAAGAATCTTATAGGGAAAATCTTTACAATGTTTTTAAGGTCGGATCACGTTGACCTTGTTCATCTCATGGATTTAGGTGTGTGATAAAGAGTGGATTTTCTTATTTTCCTTTCTTTGCTTCTTTCATTTCTCGTTGTCTGTTCCTTCGCCTTTCTTAATAAACATTTCTTTCCTCTCCAACTTGTTTTATATTATTTATATTTTTTGGTACAATGCCCTTTTGTGCCAAAAACCCAGACAAACTCGACAATTTAGAGGAAATGTCATGCTTGTTATTATATCGATACCTTTTTCTTTACTAAATAACATTCAGTATGCAGTCAATTTTGAAAGTAAGTTTAATTTTTACTTATATTGTCCATGTTCATGTGGTTTCATTATTTTATATTTTCCATTTAGAGAAGCGTAGTAGGTTCATGACTGAACAGTGGGGGGGAATTAACCTGTGCAATTAACCAAGAGATGTTGGGAAAGAAAAAAGCTTTATTTTCTCGATTTAATTTGAATTAGTTCGCTCATACCATTATAAAGAGCACATTCTTTTGTTGATTCAATAACTATTCTTAAGAGAAATAACATTGACCGTGAGTTTTTCACTAGTTAATACATAAAGTACGGATAATGACAAATGAGTCAAACCATAAAATTAAGCCCAACCTAAAAAAGAGAAAAAAGAAATCTATTTTTGGTTTGATAGTGTTCGTGGAAGTTCATATTTCACAAAACAAATTTGTCTTTTTGCAGTTCAGTTTATTCATAATATTTCCAAGAAAGTAATGAAAAAAAATGCACTTTCAAGTTATGTTGATCAGTCGATAATTTTTCTTTTTAATGTTTACTTATATCTCCTGCCCTACTGTATCTTTGCACTCGGCCTATAAATAGCATTCCAAAAAAAAAAAAACAAGGTACTACTTTCAATTTGGATCAGATATTGTTGTCACAAAAGTTCATGTGAAAGAAGAAAGGTGTCGAGTGTTGTGAAATATAGATCAACTATTTGTGAGCCCATACCATGCATATGCACAAAACTGACATGAATAAATTTATCATGAAGATATAACTATAGTATCCTTATCTCTATTGGAAAAGCACATATAGATGGACAAATCATGTTCTTTGGAAAGACAGTTATAATTTATAAGTTGACAGTTCTTAATCTTTCATTATAGTAATTCAACTGGAAAAAAAGAAAGAAAATAAAACCTCTCATTATAGTAAAAATTCAGGCCGGAAACCGCATTCGAAAGACATTCCTTTTTTTTTCCCCTAAATAACAATGGACATACTTCTCTTGGATGGAGTGCACAAGAAAAGGTTAAATGCGCTAAAAATCGAATTATAAGGAATTTAAAAAGATATTAAATGAAATTGCATGAAATGGAAGTGCGATCAAAAGAAAATTACGAGGAAAGTAATAGATGAACTTTGTTGTGGCGTGCCTGTCTGATCAATTGTTTCCTGCGTTACTTGCCACATGCATCCTATGACACCTAGTCCTATACTATTCTTTTCAAGGTAGAGATTTCTCAATCATTCTCTCAAACTAAATTTTCTCAAAATCAAGTTCATTATAAATTGTATTTATTTAAATGAATCCATGGGCTATTTTCATCATTTAGCTCTTAAAAGGGGAAACCACCATCATTAATCGCAATTGCCCACTGTCTAAACATAGTTAATCATATATATATATATATATATATAAACATGTGTTTTGCTTCTCTTTTAAGAGGGAATTGCTCATCATTTGAAACATCAATTGGTGTCACCTGCTGAATCCAATATAAATGGTGTGCATAGCGTGGGTCATGTCTAGTCTATATTTGATATAACATGATACTATAATTATAGAAATGAGTTTGGTGTCACTTTAGGTCCCTTCCAATTTTACTATTATTTAAGGATTCTACTACTAATAAAAAGTATGGCAGAGGAGTGAAGTCTCACTTTGGTAGAGTGCTCCTTCTCTAACCAACACATCCCCCACCTTCAACGGTTATATAATATTGTCCTCATCAACATGTCGTACGATCCCCAATTTTTATCACCATTCTCTTCTTATTTTTAAGAGTTTAAGTTACAAAGTTCACATAAAAATAAGCATAATGTTAACATAACACGCGCGTAGCATGTGTATAGATTACTGTGGACATTAAGCAAAGTCCATTTACAAAAATTATACCATTTCTAGGTCGAATTTTGCTTTTACATGTTACAAATGCATTTTCTTGAACAAGTCTAGTGAGGGGCACTACTGGCTTGAAATTACTTTGCTCTAGTGCGTAGCATGTGTATAGATTACTGTGGACATTAAGCAAAGTCCATTTACAAAAATAATACCATTTCTAGTTTGAATTTTGGTTTAACGTGTTACAAATGCATTTTCTTGAACAGGTCAAGTGAGGGGCACTACTGGCTTGAGATTACTTTGCTCTAGAAGTGCATGTTAACATATGAGTACTAATTTCTAATTTCTAATTCACATCTTGAGAAGCATGTCCATGCTAAAAACGAATGTCAATATTTACATAAACATACCTCTAGAAAACCTATCTGACAAAAGTGGGTACTAACGGCTACGTAAGTTCCATAATGGTGAAATACTCCATTAACTGATTGCCAGGTGGGACACTAGCTTAATTAAGTTCGACTGGATGGTTCAAATAGGAAATTATTTACACTTAATAGTGCCAGGAATCAAACTCATATCATGATACACAAAAGCACAATCCTTAACCACTAAATGAGCTGCTTGGGGTTGCCTCTCAAATATTTCAGCCAAATCTTTCAGAAAACTATCAACTGTTCCTTATATTGCTTTTGGTAAATCCTAAAGAACTTGACCATAGAATAAATTGCAAAGAAAAAAATAACTCACTAGACATGTCTCCTTAGTGCCTAACCAAGTGTGGCTAGGTGCCCGCTGTGATCCAGAATCGCACGCCCAACCGAGCATGACTAGGTGCCCACTTTGATCCAGAATCGCACCGCTACGCTATTCAAGCGACTAAGTCTTGCTGGAGGGCCAGCCACCGACCAGTAGCTTTGGCTAGTTGCGATCTCTGTTATGGGCATCTCAGTCTGTTTCTTTGAACGTTTATGCCATGTCAATGTGTAGATTGAGTGGCGGCTTGATTTATTTGTGGTCAATCTCGAGATGCTAATCCAATAGAAAGTTCAAGATTTAAAATTTCGATACTTGAACGTTATCCAATACTGTTACTGATCAGCTAAGCTTTCGAGGGAAAAATAATAAAGTATTGTTGTTAATGTCAATCAAGCCGTCTGGGATTTTGTCACCATCTTCTTCCAATTAAAAGATCTCCTTTAGCAACAAAGTTTAGGCAATACTTTTGACTTATAAGATGCGAAAAGAAATGGTGCCAGTTTTGGGAAATGGACATATGTATCTTCACTTTTCTGTTTAGGTAACATAAGTAGATTTCTCCAGAAACTTTCATGTGGCAGAGTTTGCCAAAAGATGTTGCCCAGCATCGACAATCCTATTGTTCCATATGTTAAGACCTTAATCTAACTATAACACTATGTAAGGAAGTTGATTAGTACATTTTTAGTTGGTCTAAAGCCAGCTCTCTTCCAATTCTGTCAAAATCTAAAATATTATTCAAATGCTAAGGGTGTATTGCTAAAGAATGATTAAACACTTAACAACAATAGTTAACAAATTGAAAATCAGGTGCTTACTTAGCTACTTAACAAGTGACCCATGGGTACTCTTTAACATTTGTATGTTTTAAAAGGTTTCATGTATTTCCACTTTAATAAAAATCAAAGTACATGCACTACGAAATTCCAAGAAACCGAGAGGTAAGAATTGAGGTGTTTTGTCTTGAATTTTTCAAAGCAAGAAAAAGTGTTCTTTTTATTTAAAATATTGTTTGAATTTTAAAAAAATTTATCAAAATTCTATATGCGTGTGTTTACCTGCAACATTTATGTTTGGCAAGAGGTAAAAAGATGACAAATTGTGAAAGTATGGGGTTTAGAAAAGCAAAAGTAAAAATTAGAAGTCGATTAGACACTCAATTGATTGATTTGATATGCAGGATTTCAAGAGAAGCTTTGATTATTGGCCCCATGGCTGTTCCTCTACATGCACAAGTGAACTAATAAAAAACTTGCCAAGCTCAAGGTTCCTTTCATTTTGCTATACGACCATAAGTGGAGACTTTAATGAATTGTTTCCTGAATTAAGATGGCTTCGATGGTTATACATTGAACCCAATATATTTTCTTCGGCAATCAATTTGCATCTATCTAAATTAGTGGTGCTGGAATTGTTACAAAACAAGCTTACAGATGATTGGGAAGGATGGAGTTCAATCATGGTAAGATGGAAAAAAAGACATCTTCTATGATCTTTGCTTTGTTTTGTTTTATTGATTAAACTCCTTTTTGACAGATTTTTCTCTTTTGTATAGGCGGCAAAGCAGCTAAAAGTTCTCAACCTTTCATATAGCATAGAGTTAAGATATACTCCTAATCTCTCAACTTTCACGAAATTGGAGATTCTCATCTTGTCCAATTGTTACAAATTGAAACAAGTTGACCCTTCTATTGGCAAACTCAAGAGCCTCATATCCTTGCAATTGTGTTATTGTGATAATCTGAAAGAGCTACCAGAGGAAGTTGGGAAATTGCAAGAACTAAAAGAACTCCTTTTAATTTCAACCGGCATCACAAAGATTCCTATGTCAATCTATTCTCTGAGGAAGCTAGAGAAACTGGCTATAAGATCTTGTCATTCATTGGTTAAAATCCCTCTCACAATTGGGAATCTTTCGTCTCTCCAATACCTTGACCTTTTTTTCTGTTTGTCATTAAGGAAAATCCCTCATTCGATTGAGAATCTCTCTTCTTTGAAACGACTTGACCTAGGTTGTTGCATGTCATTGACAGAAATCCCTATCTCAATTGGGAATCTTTCTTCTCTTGAACAACTTAATCTAAACGATTGTTTGTCATTGATAGAAATCCCTAGCTCAATTGGGAATCTTTATTCTCTCAAACAACTTGATCTAAAGAGGTGCAAGTTATTGAAAAAAATCCCTAGCTCAATTGGGGATCTTTCTTCACTCAAACAACTCCAGCTAGGGATTTGCTCGTCATTGACAGAAATCCCTAGCTCAATTGGGAATCTTTCTTCTCTCGAACAACTTGATCTAGAGGATTGTTGGTCATTGACAGAAATCCCTAGCTCAATTGGGGATCTTTGTTCTCTCGAACAACTTCAGCTAGGGTATTGCTTGTCATTGACAGAAATCCCTAGCTCAATTGGGAATCTTTCTTCTCTCGAACAACTTCAGCTAGGGTTTTGCTCGTCACTGACAGAAATCCCTAGCTCAATTGGGAATCTTTCTTCTCTCAAACAACTTCAGCTAGCGGGTTGCTCGTCACTAACAGAAATCCCTAGCTCAATTGGGAATCTTTCTTCTCTCGAACAACTTCAGCTAGCGGGTTGCTCGTTATTAAGTGAAATCCCTAGCTCAATTGGGAATCTTTCTTCTCTCGAACAGCTTCAGCTAGGGGGTTGCTCGTCACTGACAGAAATCCCTAACTCAATTGGGAATCTTTCTTCTCTCGAACAGCTTCAGCTAGGGGGTTGCTCGTCATTGACAGAAATCCCTAGCTCAATTGGGAATCTTTATTCTCTCGAACAGCTTCAGCTAGGGCGTTGCTCGTCATTGACAGAAATCCCTAGCTCAATTGGGAATCTTTCTTCTCTCGAACAGCTTCAGCTAGGGGGTTGCTCGTCATTGACAGAAATCCCTAGCTCAATTGGGAATCTTTATTATCTAGAACAGCTTCAGCTAGGGGGTTGCTCGTCATTAACAGAAATCCCTAGCTCAATTGGAAATCTTTATTCTCTCGAACAACTTCAACTAGGGTGGTGCTCGTCATTAACAGAAATCCCTAGCTCAATTGGGGATCTTTCTTCTCTCAAACAGCTTCAGCTAGGGTTTTGCTCGTCATTGACAAAAATCCCTAACTCACTTGGGAATCTTTCTTCTCTCGAACAACTTGATCTAGGGGATTGCGTGTCATTGACAGAAATCCCTAGCTCAATTGGGAATATTTCTTCTCTCGAACAACTTTATCTAATGAGATGCGAGTTATTGACAGAAATCCCTAGTTCAATTGGGAATCTTTCTTCTCTCAAACAGCTTCAGCTAGGGTTTTGCTTGTCATTGACAAAAATCCCTAGTTCAATTGGGAATCTTTCTTCTCTCGAACAACTTGATCTAGGGCATTGCGTGTCATTGACAAAAATCCCTAGCTCAATTGGGAATCTTTCTTCTCTCGAACAACTTTATCTAATGAGATGCGAGTTATTGACAGAAATCCCTAGCTCAATTGGGAATCTTTCTTATCTCAAACAGCTTCAGCTAGAGTTTTGCTCGTCATTGACAGAAATCCCTAGCTCAATTGGGAATCTTTCTTCTCTCGAACTACTTGATCTAAGGGATTGCGTGTCATTGAGAAAAATCCCTAGCTCAATTGGGAATAATTCTTCTCTCAAACAACTTTATCTAAGGGGTTGCATGTTATTGACATAAGTCCCTAGCTCAATTGGGGATCTTTCTTCTCTCAAACAAGTTAGCTAGGGGGTTGTGTCATTAAGAGAAATCCCTAACTCTATTGGGAATATTTCTTTTCTCAAAGTACTTGGACTAGGGGCTTGCAAGTCATTGAGAGAAATCCTTAGCTCAAATGGGAATCTCAGTACTTGGACTAGAGGCTTGCAAGTCATTGAGATAAATCCCTAACTCAATCGGAATCTTTTTTCTTTCAAAGGGCTTTATCTACCACATTGCATGTCATTGAGAGAAATCCCTAGCTCAATTAGGAATTTTTTTTCTCTCAAACAACTTGATCTAATGGGTTGTGAGTTATTGACAGAAATCCCTAACTCAATTGGGGATCTTTCTTCTCTCGAGCAACTTGATTTAAGGGGTTGCATGTCATTGACAGAAATCCCTAACTCAATTGGGGATCTATCTTCTCTCGAACAACTTAAGCTAGGGGTTGTGTGTTATTGAGAGAAATGCTTAGCTCAATTGGGAATCTTTCTTCTCTAAAAAAACTTAGACTAAAGGCTTGCGAGTCATCGAGACAAATTCCTAGCTCAATTGGGAATCTTTCTTCTCTCAAAGGGCTTTATCTATCACGTTGCTTGTCATTGAGAGAAATCCCTAGCTCAATTAGAAATCTTTCTTCTCTCAAATACCTTAACATTTACAGGTGTTGTTCACTAAAAGAAATTCCTACCTCAATGGGGAATTTACCGAATTTGCAAAGCACCGGGGATTTTTGACCTTGAATAGTTACCCAGTGCTATTGGAAGGTTGAACAAACTGGCAAAGGCTATTTCTTAAATCTTGTGATAGTCTAAAAGGGGGAATTCCAAGAGAAATTGATGACTTGTCTTTGCTCGTGGTTCTCCATATCACTAGCACATTTATATTTGACCCACTAGAAAGCATCTAGAATCTTTCTTCTCTTTAATGCCTTGACCAAGAGGGCTGTAAGGAGCTCCGATTGTTGCCAGAGCTTTCTTCCGGCTTAATATATCCTAAGGTCAATTCCCTGATTCCGAGGTTGCCAAAGCTTTCTTACCTATTCCACCTGGAAGAACTTCATTTTTATGGATACAATCAACTTGAGTACTTCCCAGAGCTTACCTCAAGACTCTTGAAACTTTGTGTTGACTCCTGTCTTAAGTTGATATTGCCTCAGCTTGACAGATTCAAGTACTTGGAAGAGTTTGTCAATAAAACACTACAATTCCATTGAAAGAATGGACCTCTCACAATCGAATCTTTTGAAAGGATTGGACATTGAGGATTGCGATAATCTAGTTGAAATTTAGGGCCAAGGTGAATTGGAGTTCTTGGAGACAATACGTACATATAGCTGCGAGTCCACTAGAAGGCCGATTCATCCGAAATTACGAGGGGTTGAAGCGATTAAATACTTGCTGTTGCGACAATCTAGTCGAAATACAAGGTCTTGATAAGGTGGAGTTGTTAGAGATGTTGAATGTATGTAATCGTGGTTCCATTGAAAGATTACCTGACCTATGATGCTTTTGGAACTTGAAAGAGTTGAATATCAATGGTGGTTGTAATCTATGTGGTGTCTATCGAGGCTCAGTTCCCAGTCTTACATAATTGCAAGAGTGGGGAAGTTGGTCCTAGAAGCGAACATGATGCTTCAGCCAAGATCAAAATTTAGATCCAATTGTGGTTCTTCATATGTTAGAGGGCGTTGGTCATTTGGTAAGATTCTTCGTCCTTTAACAACTAGCATGAGCAAAGAGTGTAATACTTTTCTAATAGATATATCCTTTAAGAATGATTTGCTTGACGATCGGTATCTATTTGATTTGGATTAATAAAAGTCATTTACAAATGCAAATTTTACCAAATGGTATTTTGACTAAAGTTGTTTCTCAATGCAAATTTTACCAAATGTTATTTGCATTTTGGAAAACCCCATTCTCCCAAAGGTATTTGCATTTTTGCAAATGCATTTCTCAAAAGCCAAACCAAACAGGCCATTACAATTTCCCTCTTGGTAAACCCAAGATGAGAATTTTTCATCAAGAGGTTGATCTTTTGCAACTCAATTTATAAACTGCGCCCAGATCCCTTTTTTCTCTATGTCTCAAACTAGTATTTTCCTTAAAAAAATCTTTGCCATTTTGAACTCCTTTTGTGAGCAATTTTATGTGTCAGATTTGACTATTGGTAGATATCCTGGTTAGGACAAACAGCTCTCGATTTTCGTGATGATGGGAAAGCCCGTCCGTTGTTCATTCGAGCATGAATTCCCGGTAAGGAATAGAAATTGAGCTAAAATAAAAATCAAGGTTCAATTTTTTCCTGGTGCGTGATTTAAAAAAAGTAAAAGTTTGTTTTGGCTAGCCTTTTTCATCTATGATTGTAGGCAGGCTTTCTATAAACAATTGCGAGATCGTCGAAATATTATCAAGCAAGATAAATTGGTGTTACTTTTGTGACAGGTCCGGTTGGTCTATGTAATGATCAAGGCTTACTTTTGGACTTCAATTCAAAGAGCTGTATAGATGACCTTTTTCATAATTGGGACAATTTTTTGCTTGCTCTGTAAAACAAGCTAGGCGAGGAGCTTAAGATTTTGCTTATTATTTTGCATCCTATTTGATCCTGATGTTGTCGTGGAATCATTTTATCAAATCATTGATCTGGGTCTGGCTAACTTGGCTGAGGCAATTCATAGTCCATACCAAAGAACGATCAAATGAAGAAGAGGGATTTTGCTAAGGTGTCATCAGCAACAGCTGAAAGCTACCTTTTGTGCAACCTTGAACAAGCTCAAGGGCCAACTGGAGTGTCTAAAGGAAGTGTTTTTATACCTGTGAAGATCAAAGCACTTAATATGGTTTCATCAGCACAAAACTGAATGATTGTGAATGTATCATTTTTCATTTGAATCTACATTTTGTATGCTCATTAGGTTCTACCTCTTTTAGGCAAATACATACGTGCTGATTTTTCTACATGTTAACCAGATGCAGAGTTCTCAGATGTGATGCGCTCTAATGATATCATTCCCAAACTCAGTCAGGCTCTGCAGATAGAGGTATGCACTGCCAGTCCTACCATAACTGTGAAAGGGTGACTTGTGTACTTATATTTGATCGAATGTGATGTATGCTTGTTAGGTTCTACCTCTCTGTTAGTCGAATATGTACCTGCTGATTTTTTTGCATGTTACCCTGATGCGGAGTTGTTTGATTCACTTTCAAACACAATGAGGCTCTGCATAGGGAGGTATGCACTACTAGTTGTACCATAATAGAGTAACTTGTGTGCTTACAGAATTTCATCGGAAAATCCATAAACTAAGATGTATGATGACAATCTCCTCTTTTCTGTTAGTTTATAATATCCTTTGAATGTTGTGTTAAAGGTCTTTGATATGATGAGCTTAAATCTCATGTATGAAGCATTGAATTTGTAAAGTTAAATATAGCCTCCTGGCAAACATTCCCGTATTGCTGATTTCGCTAATTGGATATCGCAAAATAACCAAGTAACATGGCGCTTTGCCTTTTCAGCATCCGTTCTGTTCCTAAACACAAATAAGGAAGATGGTGCCAATTGCTCACTTCTCTTCTCTTAAGTCCATTGTTTTCTTTTTCTTTGGCTGATAATGAAGTCTCTGTTGATTGCGATCCAACTGCGAACTAATCAGAGACAGCTGGAATGTGTGGCAAAAATAATGTCCCCAGAGTTTGGTGAGATTTATTGAAGGGGTCACTCGTATATCGCCAGAATTTGGACAAGGTCAAAATAATCTTGTTTATATTGATGGACTCTCAAGTCTATGCTTACTATTTTCAGCTAATTTTAGATTCTTCATTCCAAAAACATCTAAAAATAGACAGAACTAAGGATCACTGCAGCCGTGCCTTTATCTCTCTTCGAGATGATTGGAGGGTGTGGCAAATTTTACTCTCAACCATCTTGTGTAACACATGCATCGCCCTCATTTTCTGACCATCTTTAATTAGTGCTCGGGTGAAGATTAGTTGTAAGTCTTGTAAGGTTGAATTTGCCAGTGTTTATAACTTTTGATGAAGTATTTATAAGCAACCTGAATTTATCGCACATTCTTTTCACTATAGGTGAGACCCAAATACAAGGTTTATATAGGTGGCATTCATGCCATTTTATAACAAACGGAATGGTGAGGATTGCAGCTGCCACAGCTACCGGGACCTTCCCATGCGGACTTTTGGTGCCACCTCCTCTGTTGTATAATTGGTATGATGACTAGTTCATGAAATATTCGATATAATACCAAAGTGCTAATTTCTAAGTCCCTTCATTTATTCAGTAGTATGAGCTAGCACAAGTTCATTTTCCTTACTCTCGTATCAGCAGCAGCATCATAAAGTCCGGTCTTCCAATTCCCAGGGAAGTGAAGGTTCCATTTTGTTCTTTGCAGGGGTTTATACCAATAAATTGTTGACACTCCCTGCGATAACCGCTGACGATGGTGGTGTACGTGATCACATCTAGCTCTCAGCCTGTGTCTTCGAAATTCTTCAGCAATCAAAGGACTTTCCCAGTATTGCCGGTTCTGCACAATCCCTCATCATGGCTCGGCACATGGTTCTATCTACCTCGATTGTCTGGCCAACATTTCATCCGCCAAATTCGTGGCTTCGGCGATTCTACCCTCTCCAACAAGCCCATTGATCAAAGTGTTAAGCTGGCAGTTGTGGGCTCAAGTCTAAGTTTGACCATTTTACACACAACTGAGAACCCGAGATCGGATCTTTTTAATTGGCAGGGGTAATTCAACAAAATGCTGCAAGTAAAACTGTTGGGAGTCGTTCCTTTCGAACCCATCCGCTTGATCATGTCAATGGTGACGGGGTAATGCTTCATCTTGGCCCCAACCCACAAGAGTTGGGCGAAACAGGGAGGTAAAGGCAAAGGGTTCACTCGAATCGTCCTCTCCGAGTAGAATAAACCATTGTCAGCTTCCACCAATCCGCCATTTCAGCATTTGTTCACCACAAAGGCCACGAGTTCGGATTGATCCATTGAATCACTCACTCCAGTAGTGGATGGGCAACTGTGGGAGCGACGTGAAAGAAAATGGTTCGATGCAAAGATGGGATGAGAAGTCAAAGGTTTAGCAAGATCACCAGATTCTCGAACAAGACGGTGAAGAGCAGAAGTGCAGATGGATTGATTCATTCTCATCTATTTTGCCAAATTTTCTCCTTCCGAGTTCCGACAATCCACAAATTGACGCGATGGTGTATGGAGAGGATGATTGTTAGGCAGTTTAATCACTGAAACTTTAAATGTCTGATAACAAATTTTTCGGTTCAATCATTGAAAACTAATTTTTTGCCAAATTAAACATTTGGAGAAATACTCTGATCGATTCATTCCCATACTCAGCAGTTGAAGAGAGATCAGTTTGCAAAATCATGCTCTGACACTGTTGAAACAACTATGAAATCCACATCTGAAACCAAATCTGAATGAATAGAGATTTCATACAACGATGGCGAAGACCAGTGGGGCTGAAGTATCGCTTATAATGAGAACCTAATACGAATGTTGCTACTATTGTCGTTGTGTGCACGGAACTTACTACATTATACCAATTTAAAATTTTGTTTTTGTTCTATTCGATGCTTTCTTACGCATCGAATGAGGTAGTCATCCCAGCTCATATGTCGCAAAATGACGTCACAGGGAAATTTTGATGGTTTACATTTGAAGCACGTAACTTCGTGAAAGAACATAATATTTCGGTCCTCTTTTTGTGACATCCCGAATTTTCGCTTCTGTTTCCTTCTGATTGAATCGGGCGTTTCATTGACGTGTTTATAGGGCTATTCTCAGAACTGATCATTCTTGAGATAACTAGACTATCTGGGGAAATTATTAAGAATTTTAAGGCAATAGACTTGAGAATTCGACCAGGAATCGGCTTCTCGACCGTGTCCATCTTTAGAGGCCATCTCGGCACAGTTAAAAATCGATTTGAAATCAGAGATAGACTGGATCGACTGAGATGTGTGGCTAATCGTGGGTGACACCACTAAATTAGAAAATTCTCGTCGACCGGCTCTAGACTGATTTTCTTATTATTTTGGTACCCTGTGTTCGTATTTAGATCCTCAAGATTTTCACGACAACCGAGAGTCGCCAATGAGTCGAGTGGGTTCATAGTGGCTCGAAGAAAATCGACCACGAGTCAATTGCACTTAAAAATATCTGAAAGTTACCTGGTAGTCTAGGTCGCGCTAAAATCGCGTCGAATTGAAATTAACCGCCAATTCGAGTCCGATTTCAGAAATTGAAGTTTCGGCCATGTCACAATTAATTCTAGGAGTGTCGACTTAGTCTTAGAAGATTTTTCTGACACCCGACACTTTTTGGGAAAAAGTTGTCGCATGGTCATTTTTGTGCAATTGAGATCGAGGATTAAAGTTGATGGCAAATTGTGATACATGATGGGTTTTCCGATGAGGAAAAATAACAATTGAGACATTGAGGTGTTGATTTATTTTATGGGAGTTGAATTGAGTAGAATTGAGGACCGATAGGTGATCAATTGAGGGAAAACCTATGTAATTTCGTGTGCCCCCATGAGTAGTGACTTATGGACCAATTCATCTCTCTAGAAGGGGTAATTTGGGATGAAAATGGACTGGTGGATGACAGCTATGTGGATAGATAAGAGCAAGAGATATTTGTGAGGAAAAAGATCAAGCTTAAGGGGATTCTCACCTCTCATCTCTATCCATCCCCTCATTTCAACGGACAGCCTTTTTTCTCTCCCTCAATGGTTTCGTGCGACACTCCCAACTGAAGAAGGCGAAGATGCACTGAAGACCGAAGACCCTTCATCCGTGCCTCTTATTCTTCAGCCGCGCGAGATCTTCCACTGGAGACCACTAGTGCCTTCGTGTCTTCAAATTTCTGGTCAACCTTTGAGCCACGAAGCCCATTAATTGACCGCATCAGGCCACTCGCGAACGCCAGCTCGCATCTCCAGCGTCTCCACCGTGCTGATTTCGATTAGTTGACCTTAGTAGTGTTGAGGTTGCTTCTTCTCAGCTGCCACGAGTTCAACGCCTGCAACTTCTTCGATTCCTTCGCTGTTTCCTTCTCCAAATTTGCCACGTGAAGCTGGCCAAAGCAGTTCACGCCAACGCAACAACCTGACCGACCCATCTCTGCCGCACGTCCGTGTTTTCTCATTCAGTCCACATCCAGCGAAATTCACGAGTCCAGTATCGTGTGAAGCCGCCTGCCATCCGCACGTCCGCGAGTCCTTCAGCTCGCGCCAACACCTGCCGAGCGAAGCCCCGCCATGATTTCTTGTTGAAGTTGCTGCCTTCACCGAACGGACCTACGGATCTGTCTCCAGCGAAGACCACTCATCTTCGGTCTTCTTCGTGTCTTCATTTCGCATGGGCTTCTTCAGCAGCAAAGGCCCAGCTGCTCCTATTTTGGTCGAGCAAAACAGCAGAGGCAGGGCCCATCTTTGGCCAATTAGTTCAAGATGTCTTCAGCCCAATTGAAATTCAAGAGCCCAGCAGCTTTTGGCCCATTTGTAGCCAAGCCCGTCCATTACCACCTCAAGCCCAACAAAGACAACAAATCTTCGGCCCAACAGAATTTCAACTCCAAAGCCCATCAAAGTTAGAGGCCTGCGGGGGCAGCCCATTCAAGGCCTGTTCAGTCAAGTGAAGCCCAGTCCGAAGCAAGAACAAATCTCACTTGGGCTGAGATTTGTTGGGCCCAAGTCTAAGGCCCGGCCCAAGCCCGCCGGTGTCGCCGAAAATCCGATTTCGACCGCCGTCGCGTCGCCGTTGCAGTGATTCGGTCTCCGCTTTTGCCAAGTGAGTTTTACTCACTAATGCTTTCTTAGTCTGCTAATTATACTTAGGGTTGGTTAGATTTAATTAAATGCAATTAGATGGTTAGATTAGTTTAAATTAATTAAATTAGAGACTTAATGATGCATGTTAGGTGGTTAGAAATAGACACTAACAAGTAGACATGCCGTGTTATTTATTGAGCGAGTCTCGGTAATTTTCCGGGCTTGTCTTGGCTTCCAATCAGGCAATACGGGCCTAAATTGGATTTGTTTGTATTTATTTATTTAATTTTCGAAATTAATTATTTAATTATTTATTTTTCCGGAAATTCAACCGGGATGGCCGGTGATCGGAATTTCGTGCTGATTGTCGTGGTGCAGTCCGTTTATTTAATTGAGCTTCAATTTATATGGAATTGATTTAAATTGTGAATTTTAGGACATGTTCCTAATTGGTTGATTTCAATTATGTGATGGGAAATGTTTGGGTACCGATGATCAGTATCGACAGTGGAGTGGTGAATCAGTGTGGCATCTAAAAGGGCACGTGGGCTCGGTGACTTGATGCATCACTTTGGTGAACGAGTGCCTTAGAGAATGCACGTGGCCCAGGCATCGTAAAAAGGGCACGTGGGCTTGGTGAATTGATGCATCACTTTGGTGAACGAGTGCCTTAGAGAATGCACGTGGCCCAGGCATCGTAAAAAGGGCACGTGGGCTCGGTGAATTGATGCATCACTTTGGTGAACTAGTGCCTTAGAGAATGCACGTGGGCCCATGGAATTAAGTGAGGCATCTTGGAAGAGACACGTGGGCTCGGTGATTTGATGCATCACTTTGGTGATCTAGTGCCTTAGAGAATGCACGTGTGCTCTATGACATGTAATCGACTCGTTCGATTTGTTATGAGTAGTTGGGTGCCTATTATGAATTATACTGATTTGCAGGTGGAATCTGAGGCCAAGGTAAGTCCTCCGACCTGTGCATGTTTAGGCAGCCCATAGTGTATTGGCTTACTAATCGAGTCTTAGGGGGTAGAACTCGCTGAGACGTGGTCTCATTGGTTATTGAATAACCATTTCAGGACCCTAAGGAGGAGCTGAGGAGGAGGATCCTGAGGAGGAGAAAGATTTTTGAAGAAGAAGATGATCCAGAGAGGGATCTTGAGTACAACCCGGATGTGGATTGAGATCCCATCCCTTTTGTGAACCCTGTCTTAGTGTAGATAGGGGTGGGACTTGTTTGCTGTAAATAGTATTGTAATTATGCTATGAGTTGTACTATTAATGAAAGTGTGGTTGTGAATTTCAATATGAAAATTATGGCCTGCTTTTCTATCCCATTGTTTTATTGTCTGGGGATTCTTAACTGCTTCCGCATGCGTAAAATAAATTGAAAGGGTCGGCGATACATAGTCCTGGGATATCGCACTTTAAAATCGACCAAGGTAAGGGATGGGCGCGTGCCCGAGGATCGGGGCGTGACACTTTTCCCCATGGCATAGGATTGCTTATTTAGTGAATAAACTCTAAACATGTAAAGATCGTGTTAATTCACCTAGTTGAAGTCAATAGAGGTGAGTGAGAGATGGCTCGGACACCAACTGATGGCTAAATTTAAAAAAGAAAAAAAAAAAGCTAATGAATTAAGAAAAATTATAAGCTATAAGTCTGGACTGCGAAATTCATTATCTATCTTTGATAATGTGGTTATGCGAAGATCGATTCCATAACACGCAGTTAATCCACAGGCGCAAGTTCATCGTGAATCACAAAACCAATCGCATGAGTAGTGTTGGGAAAAGGAATCATTAATTATGACATTTGAATGAACGAAAATGAAAAGATTCTTTTTCCCAACTTGAAATTGTCCCCATTTTCACAAGGAGTATAGTTTACAATTTGGTTCTCATCTTGAGGATATCAATTGTGCATATAACGCAAAACAGACGTAGAGGTTTGATCAATAACTTCTTCTTTTATGCGTATCTTATCATTGTGTCATTCAATTGGAGTAAAACATGTGCCTAATTAGCAATTCCAATCTATGAGAACACAGAAAGACAATAATTTACAATTTAACTAGACATGAACCCCAATGTCATGCCGAAATAAATGACTAATAGAGGAAATGAATAATTATCAAAAAGGGAATAAGTATTGTAAAAGATTCTTTTATTCATTTGCTCTATAACATAAAGGAGCAATTCATGAAAAAATATGAGTACTCAAATGTTATTAATGACAATAAAAGGCAAGCCTTTGAGGTGAAGAGACCAAAACCAATTGTCCAACGAAATGTAAATATATGCTTAGGTGGAGCATTTTTGGTGGAGAATACAGTAAATCCAAGTTTTGCAATATGAATAAGACTTCTCTAGTTATCTTAAGTCTTATGCGTCATCATGGGAAGTGATGCTTTAGACTTTGTTATTACGTATTTGTATAAATGAGACCGTATAGAATTTGTAATACCTGGTAGCTTAATGATTACGCATGAATGTTTTCCTAGTACATCAATTTTTTTTTCTTCTAGGTTTTGCCGGATCGGGGAGTGCAGGTAAAGACTAGTTGGGCCATGTAAAAGTCTTATTAGATCATAAAACAAACCTCAATTAATGCAAAAACAACTCTTCCCATCATTAAGTGGAAAGTATACGACGATAGGTGCATAATAGACCAAGCTATCTAATTGCCGATAGATCTCATAATAAATTAGCAGATATTCTGATGGAAAATGCATCTAGATTATAGACTAGTAGTGTAGGAACTCAGAGAAAATCTCACGGATTGATGCAGTAGAATAATAGTTGACTTTTCTTTTTATAGATTTACCTGCCGAAACTTACTCACATTTTGAAGATGTATATCGACAACTTTTTCGCTCACTTATTAATTTTTTCTATTTTCAGAGAGTGCATGCATCTTCCAATTTTTTTGGGTACATCCTTGTACTAGAGATTCTGCATGGGCAGATAGAAGAAGTGCCATGTAGTAGGGTGAAGTTATGAATCCAACCGGCCATCCTCGAGGATGGAATGGAATGGGCCTTGAATAAAGGTACTAATCAATACCTTTTTGTTCCTATCCACATTAGACGCAATAACAATTTAGATGTGTTTACTATTGGTCACTTTCTTAAAAAGTCAATAACATGTGTATAGTTTCTATTACATTGAGCATTTCTAGATACGTAGAGATTAGTGAAAATAGTGTCACGCCCCGATCCTCGGACACGCACCCATCCCTCACCTTGGTCGATTTAATAGCGACGTCCCAGGACGCATCGTCGACCCTTTCGTTTTTATTACGCATGCGGAAGCACATAATAATAATTCTCAGACAATAAAGCAATGTGATAGACAAGTAGGACTAAAAGCTTGAACCTGAAAACCAACACCCTTATGTACATATATAACAACTCAGTCATATATATACATATACAAGCCATACTAAAATGTAGGTTTTTACTCAAACAGGTTCCACAGCAAAAGTCATCAGATAGGAGTGGTGTCTCAATCCTCATCAGGATCTTACTCTAGATCATCTTCGGGGTTCTCCTCCAAGTACTCCTCTTCGGGTTCTTTCTCCTTAGGTTCCTCATTAGGGTCCTGAAATATTGTCCCACAACCGGGATGAGATCACATCTCAGCAAGTTCTACCCCCCTAAGACCCGATTAAGAAGCTAATACACCTTAAACTGCCTAAGCACAACACGAGTCAAAGGATTTACCTTGACCTCAGTTCTCTCATGCAAGTCAGTATATATATATCAAATATACGCTATCACATCACATCACCCAATCAAATCGAATCATTGATCAACCGACCTAATCGATTACATGTCGCCTAGACCATTTCTTGGTCGGCCCTTTCCATACTATCTATAAGTTTGATCAACATCCAAGACTACTCACCCTAAGTGATACATAAACAACGAGCCGTCAATATTGCTCATTTCCAAGTCCACTCTATTTACTCAATAGTATAAGCTAGCACAAAGTTCATTTTTCTTACTCTCATATCAGCAGCATCACAAGGTCTTCTCTTCCAATTCCCAAGGAAAGGAAATTTGTTGTATTTTCTTTTACTTTACAGGGGTTTATACCACTAAATAGTCGAATCTTTTTCTGCTTTGTCAAAATGTCATAGTCGGCATTAAAACTGAATTGCATATTAAACTTATTATTGATAAGAAAATTTGACAGTAGATTCACTTCTAACGTCTCAGCTAGAAATGTCCATCAGTTTTCCGACTCAGCTGATTGAGAGGGATGACAGAGTCCTCTTTGCTCAAGTTCTACCTAGATGTCTATTATGGCATTGAAATTGAAGCGTAGCTGGAGATTATTTCTTCTTAGTCAGAGCTGTCATTGTGTGTCAACAATATATCGAACTCTCTAGATTCCATGCTGATTGGATGATACAACTGTGTCTTCAACATGGAGTAGTTTGGTGGCACTTTGCAGCATGATCTAAGGCTATTCAACTCGGTGCTAATCAATGGATGTCCACTAATTTGCGTAATTCTTAAACGTATATTTCCATGGAAGGTTCTTCCGTGCTTTTCTCCTAAATGCTGAGGAAATTTAACGCCATCCCTCGCAAATACATTGCCTCAGTCCCTTCTTTATATGAGCTATTTAATTGCCTGTTGTAGTTATGGTTGATTAGTTTTTGAAGCAGCTATTCACATTGAAGCAGTTCATGGAGGTTGTAATTGCTGTTGTCATACAGTTAGGACTGCAGTAGACTCTCACTACCCATCTGGTCCCCAATTTGTTGAATCATTATTACCATCTTCCAGCTGATAATTGGGCATCCTAGCGAATCGTCAGCTGATCATTTATGCACATGTTGGGATGTTTGCAATTTTAGTAAAATAATTTCAGACAGCACTAGTACTTCGAGAAATCTTTTTGACATTGGAGAGTTTCTCAATCCTCTTGTTGGAGATGTTAAATTCATTTCTCTATGACATGCTTGGCATTAAGGGCATGCAACGGAAACCACCTGAATCGGGAACCGCCCGGATCAGATCGGATTGGCTGATTTTGGGCAGTTCCCAAAGAGAGTGGTCTGGTTCCTGTTTCTCACTTTTGGAACCGGTGGCCGGTCGGTCCAGTTTCTAGTTCTAAGGTGGAAACTGAATTGTCCGTACTGGACCTTGGAGCTAGACCGGAACGGGAACCAATCAACCCTGCATGGCATCAACATGTAGAAATTCATCTACACTACATTTAATCTGGGACTGGTACAAATTCTGTTTCTTGGAGTATTATAAGAAACGAGGGGAAGTAGAGTAGAATGGGACCACATCAAATGTTGATTGAAAGAAAAATCTCAAGCAATTCCAGGTAAACGTCATTTGTCTAGAATGCAGTTCCAAAATATCAGCCAAAACCGGCATTTCGTATGTGCAAGTTGCCCCTAAAAATGTCACCTCCCAGTCATTGCCTAATCAATCCGATGGTCTTTTACAGCCGGTAGCCTCTCTGTAAAATTACTTTGCATTCGGGGACAGCAAGCCTGCGACCTGCCTCTGGAGCCTCCTGTCATTGCATTTGATCAGATGAGGCCTGCAGCCTCTTTCTGTTAAATTCGTAAGAAATCTGATGGCCTTTGCAGTTTTGCATGGCCCTCCAGCCATGATTTCACTATATATCCTTTGGCAAACATTTCATCGACTGAACTTATGACACGACTTGTGCAATTTAACCTTTTCCTTAAAGCCCATTGATCAAAGGGGCAAGCTCACAACATCTGGTTCGAGTCCAGGCCTGAGGACTATATTCAAGACAGAGAACCCAAGATGAAATCCTTTCAAGTGGCAAGAGGCGATTTGTCAGAATCCTGAGAATATATGTCTCGAGTTTAAGGGGGTGTGGGTCATTGCAGCAACCTCTGCAAGTAAAAACATACTAAAATCTACAGCAACCTTATCATGAAAAGACACAGCCGTGCTCAATCTACTACTAGAATAAATAGCCAAAAAGTTTAAATGGAAAAACAGACGTTAAAAAAGGTCTCGTTGTAGCTTGGCAGAGTCATTTTTCTTACTCTCATACCACCATCATAAGGATATCATAAAATCAATTCGGACCTTTCTTTTCTGGTCTTCCGATTCCAACGGAAATTAAGAGAAATTAGGCATGAGTGCCTTTTTATTTTCTGTTAAATTAGCGCCTTATGTTTCTCATCGCAGGTACCTTTTTATCTTCTGCAAGTAGAGAAATGCTAAATCTATAGCAAGCTTCTGGTGAAACACAGTTAGAGATACGAACCATGATCAATCCTCTACAAAGATTTATAGCCTAAAGGTTCAGTGAGAAAACAGATGTAAGAAAGAGCTCTTGTTGCAGCTCGGTAGAGTTTTGAAGATGGTGATGAAGAACCTACGAGAGTTCCATTGTGAGGAGACTCACAGATCAACACAGTCTGGACCAGTCATGTTTGTGTTGGTGTTTTCTCAAGTCCATGCATACAACTTTCAGTTAATTTTAGAGTCTTCGTACCCAGTATAGTCAAAACAGGTAGAACTGAGGATCAATGCAACTGTTCCAATCGTCTCTCATCGAGAAAAGAACTCTCTACTACATACGGTCACTCTCAACCATCTCGTGCAACCCATGCATCACCCTCATTTTCTGACCATTTTTAACGAGTGTTCGGGGGAGAGTGCCCCTTTTCTTTCAATTCTTGAAGCAGCTCATAGGAATCACTCGTTCAGTTGGCTTTACGTAGCCCTGCAATTATAGCACCAAATAACAAAGCATCATGTTGCAAACCTTTCTCGGGCAGGGCATTGAAGAGTTCTATAGCATCTTCAAGTTCCCCTGCCACCCAAGCCGCTAATAAGGGTGTCATAGCTGATGATATGGACATTTCCACCTTCCACTTGTCTATACAAAGCAATTGCCTGATGAACCTGGTGACATTTACAAAGATCATCTAACGTTATTGATTATTGTTGATTTAAATGTTCGCTACTAGCTAGAATTTTGTAAAACATATGGTGCGCAACCCGAGGCAGTTCAATGAGGAAAAAGCCACCCCGAGACAGTTATAGGTGGCAACATCAGGGACTGATCCATTCTCTAACATTCATGAATCAATGTTAGATTGGTTGTGAGTGAAAGAGAGCAGTTTTGTGCAATCATCAAATGAAATGTAGTGGGTGCATCATCTATTTGATTTTAACGACAGTTACCACCAAGCAATGAAGTATATGTGAACTAGGTCGGGCGTCAATCCTCCTCAGATCATCAGATTAAAAATGCACTTCATCTTGGCCAGCAAAACCTTCGCTTCTTTCCGTTAACCAACCCAAGTTGAGCCATGTATCAAGGGCTGACATTTGGGCATCAGTCATAATATTATACAACTTTAAAGCCTCTGTCTCAGGTGCCTCCGATGATCATGGTGTACTAGGAAGCACGGACACTCTCTGGGGGCCTCCGTGTTGGTGTCAGACGCGTGTAATTCTTGTTGTCATAGTTCGACAGTTAGGATCACAGGAGACTCATGAATTTCCCATCCAGTTCATGATTTGTTGAATATCTCAATTTTCCTGCTGAAGATTGGACATCCTAGCGATTTGTCAGCCGACCATTTCTGCATAAGTGTGATTGCGATTTTAGCAATATAATTCCAGACAACACTAATGCTTGGAGAAATCTTGTTGACGTTGGAGATCTTCTCAATCCTCTTGTTGGAGATGTTGAATCGATCTCTCTACGGCATGATAATTGGTATCTCCATGTATAATTTCATCTGCCCTTGTTCCAACTTTGGAATTGGTAAAAATTCTGTTTCTTGGAGTATTATAAGAAACAGAGGAAGTAGAGTAGATTGGGATAATATTAAATGTTGAACGAACGGAAACGTCCCGTGCATTTCCAGATAAATGTCATTTGACGTGAATACAGTTTCAAAATAGCAGTCAGTCAAAACCGGCATTTCATAAGTGCAAGTTGCCCCTTAAAAGTATCATCTATTAGTCATTGCCTAATCAATCCAACGGGCTTTTTGCCGCCTGCAGCCTCTCTCTGTCAAATTACTTTGCGTTTGGTGACATCAAGCCTGGAATCTGCACTCTGCAGCCTCTTTGTGTCATTGCAAGATGAAGCCTGCGGCCTCTTTCTGTTGAATTTGTTAGAAATGTGACAGCTTTTGCAGTATTGAACGACCCGCTTGCTATGACTCCCCATTGGCTTTAAATGCTTGGGCTAAAATTTCATCCCACCAAGCTTACTCCACAGCTCGCTTTATTCTACCAGTTTCATAAAGCCCAGCGATCAGAGTGGGGAAGCTCCCAACATCCGGTTCAAGTCCAAGTTTGAAGACTATATGCTCAAAACAGAGAACCCAAGAGATCTTTCCAAGAGGCAACTTGCCAGAATCCAGAGAATATAAGCTTGAACTAGTCTGGTTTTAGAGTAATAACCTTTTTGTGGTTCTTTATCGAGAAATTATATTAAAGATTACATCTATATACATAATAAATCACTAATTAGGTTATAGTTTGGCTCAATTATCTGAACGATTCTAGTGGATCGATGGAAAAGGAAAAAAAAAACCAACTATGGCTTTACTCTTGAAAGAACATTGACATTACCGCGTTGTTAGCAAGTGATTAAGGTCATTGACTTTGGCTTTACTGTTTTTCCTCTACAGCACCGCAGTACATATTTTGCAAATAAAATATGCATTTTCTTTGAGGCCTTGTGGTGGGGATACAGATTCCTATAGTCTCATTAAAGGTTTTTCCTATGAGTTTCGGTAAAAATTGTTGTCAAAACTTTTGCCAAAGAGAAACAGAGGAGGATCGACGAAGTCTTGGTCGCGGTGTTGAGTGGGTCAAGAGGCACCGTTCCTTCAGACAATATCAGATATGGGAGATCTTGATTTTGACTTTGGAGTACCCTGTGGATTCTCTCTCATCTTTTTCTTAAATATCTCGGATGCATTGTCGTTATTAGTTATTGTTTTTATTATTATATTATTGACCAGAGATCCATGGAGTAAAGTTAAACTTCTCCTGGTACATTGTTCTTATTACATCTCTCTTGTAACATCAATCATGTTGTATTCTCTTGTTGGCCATAATCAGTATTTATATAAAATCGATCATTTGGGACCATTCGTAATTTATTCCCTCACATCACTGATTCTATGTGATAATGTTATCAAATGTCCATATCTTTTAATTCTCGACTCTTCATTCTCACCACTTAAATGATATTGAAGGTCCACTGTAGCACCGTCCACTGTAGCACCAACCGCTTCTTGAAGGATAGCTATAAAGATTATTGCCGTGTCAGTCTGCAGGATGGAAACTGGAGCAGCGCCCCACATACCGACAAGAAGGCCTGCTTGTACTTTTTTTTCTAAGGAAAATTACATCAAACATTTTTAGAACATCATAAAGACGCGACATTGGATTTGCAAATTATAGGGATTTCGATTTTCTACAAGGGGCTCATGACATTTTGCATTGTACCTTTCTTTGTACAACTTGTTAGTCAACATTCAGGACCTAACATCAGCCTAAGGCCGATTTTTCGTGAGGAACTATGGTTCTATCTATGATGCTCGATCGAATCAAAATCTAGAGTTCTATTCACATTATCAGCTCAGTTAAAAGTAATTTTATTGTGATTCTTCCTTGAGAAGAAGGTAAATGTGATGGCATGAAGAGAATCCGTATTCGATGTGTCGTGGATGCTTCCATCTTCATTTGCAATGGAGTTTTCACAATCAATACAGCACAAGGGACAGAAACTCCATCACCTGAACGGAGTACTTCACGGTGAGGTTCGCGATGCTATCGCCGCGGTTAATCAGGTGTGAGATTGTGAACTTCCCCACGCCATTATCCCTCCAAAAGCTGACCGAGCTTGGGACACCGACCACCTCCTTCAACCTCCAGGGGCCACGAAGGCTCCGGTGACCATGTCGCGATCGGAGGCGACGGAGCTCCAGTTGCGGTAGACGTAGCTTGTGCGGGCTAGGTCTGGGACGGGGAGCTTCTCAAAGATGAGTTGGAGGGTGTTGCGACAAGCAAGGGTGGAGAAGTGCGAGTTCATCGGCGAGATGGTGGAATCGTCGGCGGCGGAGGCGGAGGAGGAGGCGGCGGTGGCGGAGGACGGCGGCGGAGAGAGAGATGGGGATGTCTATGGAGTCGGTTTTGATGGTTTTGGATTTTTGGTTTTGCATGGTGGATGGTAGGTGCCAGAAATATGGTTGAATTACGATTTTCCCCCATGTTTTGTCATTTATTACAAATTGCCCCTGACTTTTCGATTTTTTGCAATGTCTCCCCTAAAATTTGAAATCGGTTGCCATGTCAGACTGGTGTGACTTCCATCATTTTTCAGCTTGAGCACCGACCATGTGCTTGTCACGTGACTGAGTTGATCTTTCATGGAGGGTAAATCCGTCGGATGATAACATGCAAATTGCATTTTAACCCCCAAACTTTGGCGCGTATGAGAAGTTGCCCTAACTCTCCCGTATATTTCTCTTCCACTTTTTATCAGCAATAGAAATTATAAAATCATTTCCTTTGATTTATAAATATATTGCTCACACGAAAGCTTCACAAAGGCAAGTACTTATACCGATTTGGTACTTTTTTTTATAATATAGCTAGACACATCGTCATATTGCATGTTCGTATCATGTTCCTACATACTAATGATAGTGCCAAACTATCGTGTCCTTTATTTAAGAATCAAAACAATTGACTTACTGAGTAATCACTTTAATTTGTGCTAATAAACCAGTTTTGCAGGTTCTATTGTGTCTTGCAAATTTTAGGATTTTTTTTTTTTTTTTACATTTCTTAAATTGCTTTTATGTCTTACCCTGTATTGCAAGCCCTAAGAAGTCGTTTCTAGTAATGATACATAGATTTTTTTTAGTTGATTACATATACCTTTGAAAGTCTGGATGAAGTTTGGAAGCCATAATTAAAATCAAATATAAAATTGATTTTAACTAAATATTTTAAAAGTATGGATTTATTTCGCAGGTTTTGGATTCCGCAACGAAATATCTTTCACAAATTGTTATATTTTAGTTTTTATTAAAGAAGACTCAAATTCTATATTAGTTTTACACATAACGCAAAACGAATACACCTTATAATCTCGAGTTCAAAGAAGTCACTGACTTAACATGAGCTTAATATTGATGAAACCTGATCGGGGACATTATACATAATAATGAAAGCCCATTAAATTAAAGTAGTTTACACAATGTTAAAGGTGCTTGGACAACACTAGATATTAACAAGATGCCTAGAAATCACCGTTCCCTACTATGTTCAAAGACACAACATCGGAATTTAATTAATGACACTGGATAATGATGACAACACCTAGTAGACAATACTTCTAGATGGATATGAGAACACAATGTCCAAATTTAATTGATGACGCTATCACCTAGTACACATTGTTCTTAGATGCACATTAGGACACGACGTTGGAATTTAATTGACAACGTTGCAACGGCTAATGAATGCTGCTCTTGGATGACTATGAGGACAAAACACTGGAATTTGATCAACGACGTTGGACAATAGGTGAGCACTGGAATCTAATCAATAGCACCACTCGCCCCTGACCTTCCTCAAGTTCCTTCTGGTCTTGCGGTTTCTAGTTTACAGACAATTGCATGGGCCTTGGCTCCGACCTCCACCGCACCCTTGGTTCCCTTCTAGCGTCGTGAAACGTTACTGAATGTCCTGCAATGCTACCAACACTTGCAGCTGTAAGTCTTGGGATTTGGTCTCTTGCGCCATTGATTCCGGCTCTGATACCAAGCTATTAGGATCGGAATTCCTAACATGGTTTCTTCGCCTACATGGACGCGCAATTTTAAAACGTCTATGGGATGTTTCCATCAAAGATTCAAGCGGAATCTCAAATGCTTGGATTTTGTTTTATTTCTTGAATGCATAATTCCTCATAGGAGGTATAATTTATAGTTTTTGTACAACCAGGAATTTTATTATAAAAGGAAATGGAAATACTAATAATGCAAATTGATCCAGCTACGACGATAATTGATTCAGCTACTAATTCTCTTCCATTTTAAGCTTTCCTTGATTCTTGCTTCCATCCCGATAAGTCATCATCCCTTCAATTTTGGTCTAAAAGTCTACATTCTCTGTCCCAAATTCCATTTTAAGCTTCCCTTGATTTTTGTTTCCATCCCCAGAAATCATCCTCCCTTTAATTTTGGCCCGAAAATCTTCATTCTCTGTCCCGATTTCTGCTTTCCTTACATTACACGAAATAATATATTTTTCAATGTTCTAATAAATAGTTAACATTATCCAAATTAACCCCATGCATGAAAATTTGGAACATCCAAATACATTCTCTATTTGGTCTTATTAATTAATATATTAAACCAAATAAAGAAAAATAGTTCACCATATAACCTAGAAATTAAATACGTTCTACTTTGTTTATATCATTTACAAAAATAAAAATACAAAAACTACTTTCATTATTTACGGCAATATTTAGACATAGTTATTGTTAATTATGAAAATGATTTTCATTGAATAATTATTTCAAGTGATATAAATAATCACTTAAAAAAATATTTTTCAAATTATTCATTTTTTGCGAAATAAAAGAAACCTTAAAAAAAATAAAAATTAGGGTTATCTAAATAGATAGGAGACCATGCAATGATGGAGAATCTCAAGCAGCCCTTACCCATTAAGCATGGATCCAGAGGAGCATTCAGTCCTGCCTCATTGTCATTGTCATTGTGATCCAGAGAAGCACCAGTAAGCATCCAGGGATCGAGCAAAGACTCTTCCTCTCGCTGAAGGCGGAAACCCAATTCCTAGAGAAACAAGGGCATTCGCCTGCTGCTGGAAATGGGAATGAACAGGTTTTGGTGAAGAATCAAGGGGGAATCTGCCACAGGAGAAAACAGCACAGTTGCTAAAGAACGCACGCAGGAAACGTCTCCGTCTTTTATCATTTCATCGTGTTTTTCTGTGTGAGAGGAAGGGAGAGACTTGGACTTGGTCGAAGTCTTGAAATCTAATCAACTACACTGTTGAAAATTACAGATATGTTTTATTTTACCGCTAGCAAAAGCAAGAAATTCACGGCTCAATACAGAAGTCCACAGTCATAGACATAATCGCATGCCGTATCATCATCCGAAAACAATCGTAACAACTATAGCAATACCACATCAAACTACTAGTAGACTACAGTTGGTCTCCACTTCGACTATCGTGACACTTATGCATAGGTAAATTTATCAAATATATTTAAACCATGAATATATCGATTTACAAGGCCTAATCACCAATGACAACCTTCTGCCCCCTAGGTGTTTTTTATTTTTATTTTTTTGGTCTGAACCCCCATCTAGGTGTTGGGTCCCGGGGCGTTGGTCGGGTTCGCTGTGGATCAATTCTCACTTTCGCATTGTGAAATGCATTAAATCAACGCCTCGAGAAATCCCCAATTCACGGCGCTTCCTCTTCCTCCTTTTCACCGACCAAAAACTCATCCGTCCATCCAGCCATCCACCATCGTGGCCTAACTACATTCCTCAGCCCAACGGGCCCCACCCCCTCGCCAACCCCCCCGGGGCCACCTGCGCCCCCCGGCCGTCGTAGTTTCGTACGCCCAATTAATGTGATCACGTGGTAAGGCGTACGGCAGCCGCGTGGACGGTGGAGATGTGGGGCCTTCTCCTTGTTGTCCTAAGAAGCTATTTCAAATGAAGTCGGGTAGCATGTCTAGGAACATGAATAGACAACTCGGGGGCTACGTGGAGGCCTCATGGAGAAATGACACGTCGGGCCCGTTTGGTTCGGCTTTAGGGAAATGCCACTGGGAGAATGCAAATACCTTTGAGATAAAGGGATTTTCCGAAATGTTAGACTATTTGGTAAATTATAACTGAAAAGTGCTTTAGGCAAATGCAAGACTGTTTGGTAAACATATATTTGAAAAGCCTTTAGTGTAACAAAATTAAGTTTTTTAGTTTTAGTATTTTTAAAATTGTAAGAAAAAAATAATGACTATATAACCTTTTACATTTTCATGTTGAGAGTAATATAAAAGATATATTAGTAAATTTATTTAAAAATTATATTAAAAGAATTTGATTATAGATTAGATGCAAAGCTCAACTTTTGGCCTAGGGTTCTTTTAGGTTTGTTTTCAACTTCGAATAATTTTTTTTTAATTATTATAATATTAATCATCTTCGCTAATTAATTATCATTCTAGTGTATTGTTAAAAAATTGGCTATTGATTGTCAAAAGATAAAAATGACAAAAAAAAAAGAAGAAGGTGAACCCAATATTTGCAAATATTTTTATTATTTTTTTAAAAAATAAAAATAAAAAACGATGAAACTCCATCGCTAATTAACGGTGGTTGGGGTGTGGGGAAGATGATCGGTTTAAAAAAAAAAAAAAAAAAAGTCAACGGATGAATAGTAAATGTGGACTTGCATTTCCGAAATGCTGAAAGCCCAAAGCAGGTCCAGACTTGCTTTGGACTTTCAGCATTTCGGAGCATTCCAAATGCTAACATTTGGCCAAGGATGTCTTGGAATGCTGAACCAAACAGGTAAAATTTTCTCCAATAGGCTTCCGGGGCTGAAAGCCCCTTAGAAATGCTGAACCAAACGGGGCCATCATATGGGTATCGTCGCATGCTTTCACTCTTCTATTTTTTTTACATGCTTTTTTCGTTTTCATTCTACACTATAGCCTATCACTAAAATAAATAAAAATGATTTTTTTCTCTCTTTGATGATTTGATTGCTTTTACTCCACTTTGGTCGTCGTCGTCGCAGCAGCCCATTTATAGAGAGAGATGGGAATGTCTATGGAGTCGGTTTTTATGGTTTTGGATTTTGGATTTTGAACGGTGGATGGTAGGTGCCTGAAATATGGTTGAATTACGGTTTTCTCCGTGTTTTGTCATTTATTACAAATTGCCCTTGACTTTTCGATTTTTTGTGATGTCTCCCCTAAAGTTTGAAATCGATTGTGATGTTAGACTGGCGTGACTTCCATCATTTTTCATTTGAGCACCGATCATGTGATTGTCACGTGACTGATTGATCTTTCATGGAGGGGAGAAAATATCAGCTGCCCTGTGGCAAATAAAATAAGAAGGTGGAAGGGAGAAAATATTGGCTGCCCTGTGGCAAATAAGATAAGGAGGTGGTAAGAAGGCGACACGTGTCCTCGTGGGCCCACGATCTAAATGATTGAGGAAAAAATGAGGCGTCATTTAGCTTCAGCAAAAGGGACGGTTGGGTTTTTTCCGAGTTCTCTTTCTTTGCGCCTCTCTCTCTACCCTCCTTCTCTCTTCGACGAACAGTATCGTGACCTCCCTCTCTCTCTGCCCTCCCTCTTTCTGATCGGCGAACCACCACGCCACCTCTCCGCTCCATCCGGCCCCGACTCGTCCGTCCCTTGCTCTTTCTCTTCCCTTGCGTCTCTGTCTGCCTTCCCTCTCTTCGACGACGAACCGGCGCGTGACCGGCGAACCAATATTTTCTCCTTGCGAAGAAGCAACGAAAATATCTCTGAAGTCTGCAGTGAGGTAGTCTTACCAATTTCGAGGAAGGAAGGTTTGTTTCGGTGGTCTTGGTCAAGAAGACGCGCAATCTTGTCGCGCAATCCTCTCCACAGGGTTGCGCGTGTCCTTCGGGGCAAAGAGGTTCGAAGTAAAGCTTTATTTAAAGTCCCGAGTGCCCAATCACCATAAATCACTAGAAGCTCGTCTTTCACTTTGAGATATCTGGCTTTGATAACTCTAGATTGAGGCGTGGAGGTGGTCTCAGAATTGTGCTGCTTTTGAGGCTCGGACATGACTTGATGTGCTTTAAGGTAACTCCTTTTTAGACATTAAAAGCCCATCCGAGTAATTCTGTCTCTCTGCATTACTAATCCAGATGAGCCGGATAGTCTATTACATTATGATAGAAGAAAACAAAAACATTTAATTATTACTCATCTAACATCCTTAAAAGCATGCACAATATAACATGTGAAATTCCATCCTGATCAGTATGGGCGGTTAGACCGGTTAAACCTGGTGGAATTTAATAGTTCTTACTACAATCTCTCTCTCTCTCATATTTGTCACTTTCTGAACCTTTTACATCCGTCCTCCCTCTTGCAGAACAGTTCAACGCTATCATCTACAGTCCTCGCTCGCTCTCGTTGTTCATTTCCCTCTCGAAAGTTCTCGCCGAGGCTTGTTTAGGGTCTTCTCTCTCCGACCTTGCACCTCTCTTCGCATCTCTGCTCGGGGAAGGTAATCGCTTTTTCATCTCTTATTAGCGTGTCATTTTTGTTGATTTGTTGCGGCCGAACTAGTGAGTAACGTGTATTGGGCTTTTTTTGTCTAATGTGGGAGGCTGCTAACGTGGTGTGTCACCAGCTCCAGCTCATAATCGACTTCTGTAGAAAAGGGAAGCCTTTGCTTTCGACTTTAGATGTGACTAATCACGTGGCCTCTCTGTCTCATTGTTCGTTTACATCACAATTCATTGTCCATCCTTTATTAAGCTAGAATGAGTTGGAATGCCAGCACGCTAGATTCTATTGCGCGCAAAATTGCCAGTATTCACCTCAAACCAGGGACCGTCTTTTGATGGATCGTGAGGTTTCTTTGTCTATGAAGGTCTAAGATAAATTAAATAAAAAACGAAACAGAAAAGAAAAAGTAGTAGGCCGGTTTGCGGCCAATTCTGGGATCAAGGGGTTTGATTTTCAATTTCGAAAATTGAAAACAGGCTTTGATAGGGTAGGTTTCAGGTCTTGTTTCGGAATCTACACACTCTATAACCAATCACCCATAAAAGCAATTATTCTCTAAATTGGATTTATTCAACAATTTTGCCTCCCAATAGAACATTCTAGACAAATAATATGCTGTCTTCCTTGAATTATTGGACAAGATAATCCTAAAAGGTACATTGGCTTCGCCTCTAACTCATTCTTCATTCAGAGTTTTGAAAATTGATGGAGTCAGTTAACTGAAAAGTTGAATGAGTGAATATGCCAAGGTTTGAGTATTTTTAACTCCATTGCTGCTTTTTTTGAACAAAAAATGAAAACTATATTGCTACTTTCTACCTGCTCTCCACTCATGATAGTTTCAATCATCACAATACAAAACATACCAAAATCCATATTATGATGACTTCTTTCACTTTTGCGTCTCTCTAAAATTGCAGTCATGGTAAAATCTTGGTTTACTTGGGACTCCCAAATACACAAATTCTCTAAAAATAGAATAGAAGTAGATAATTAAGGGCTTGTCATTCAACAGTATAATATGACTTATATACCCGTGTCAATCAATATCCATATTCACATATATCTATCTATGATCTTTTCTTTAACTTCATACCTTTTACATGATATTCAATAGGAAGAAAAATATCTTATGACACACGCATGAAAATGATCTCATAAATTGAGCCATATGTGCATATTAAGAGATTCACCTAACGTTATAACACTCATTTCTTACACTTCTTATTACAAACAATAAATTCGTTCTTTAAAATGTGATTAATCAATTTAACCTGGTTTATCATGAATTTAGTCAATAATCCTACTCTTCTTCCATTTAGTTGAAGAAAAAAAGCTTTGCGGTGATATTTTCAAAGTGGGGCGTCCAACAAAAATGGGGACAAGCACTCATCGTCATTGTTTCAAACCTTGGTCGTCTCTTAATTTTCTTCAGGAGCTTCCATTTACTTCCTTTCTTCTCTTCTTCTCCTGCTTCCACCGAATCCGTACAATCTTGTGTCATTCCTAATCGGTCAGACTAACGTGGAGAAGGGGCAAAGTCAGAGCAAGGCAAACAAAGGGCTGCACCTTTTAGTTTCAGATCGGTTTCTTTGCGGTGCTTCTTGCGTCTCTATGCTTGTATTCAAACATCTCACTAAGAAGAAAAAGAGTGCACTGAGGGAATCTGCTCCTCCGTTTGATGCTATCTAACAAATTTATAGCTTTAGTTCCACAGATAAGATATCAATCAATGTTTAAGATTTGAAGATTTAAAATGAAAGGCTTGGTGATGATATACCAGTTCAAACTAAAGTATTTATACATGGAATTATAGCATGTGGTGTTGGCGTGTAATAAGTAAAAGATAAATAACCATGAGCATTTGTTTATCCCTACCTCACATTTCCAACTTCATTAAATATATGACAATTTTAAACATAATTTAAATATAAAATCACATCCATAATTACTAGCTCAGTCCTTTCTTGACCTCTTTCACGCATATCTAATTCTGTTTCAAATCAATTATTAACATTTAAATGATTTATCAAATTCTGATTTTCTATAACCCAATAAAAACCAAACATATGCTTATGTCTTTAGTCGAATGCAATATACTTGTACACAGATTCCAGTTCTTTATAGCCTAATTGAAAAATCAATGTACACGTTGTTCGTGATTGGATCAAGCCAACGAGGTTGACTTGACTAGAGGATGAGGTCCAAAAGAGGTTATTTAAAAGCATAGATATTTAAAAATATTTCTTTTATCACACTAAAGTCCCTAAAATTAACGTACAGGTTAATTGAAAAAATTTTAGACCCGCATTTTCAGGGAAATACTCTTAGAAAAGCCCTACTCAATATCTTCTTTAATTTCTATGCACTTTTAGAAAGAAATAAAATGTCGGCCCAAAAGGAAATATTTCCCCTCAATTTAAAAATAATTTTCATCAACTTCCTTCAAAATTTAAACAGCCAAACAAATGAAATTTTTTCCTCAATATTTTAGTTTTAGTTAATTTTACATATGAGCAATGCCTAAAACTTGAATTCTGCCAATTAAATCATGATTGATGGAAAATTTCTCAAATTAGGAAAGTGCACGCATCTGGAGAATGATGTCCACTGGGCAACAATTACATGACACCACATTAGTTTGGCCAACCGAAATGGGTTAGTAGAAAGGGTTGGGAAAATGAGGTGGTGAAGATAATGAGGTTTGTTTGTATATTAGACTAAAAATAATAAGAGTAAGGTCGAAGGCTATTATAAGGATAAGATGTCGTGGGAGTTTATATTTGGTGGAAGATGGTTCCATGGTGTCTCCTACATAATTTCAATGTTTTAGGTGTGAACTAAAAGAATCTGTCTTGAAATATCATAGACAAAGTTATGTCGTTATACCATGTGTTTTGAGGAAGTCGATTAGGCGTGGTAGCTAGGAGCACTGGCATTCGACTTTTTTGTTTAATTACTTCTTTCAATGTGAATTGGCTTTCTGAACAAGTAAATGAAGGGGCTCTTTGGGGGCCCTTTTCAGGGGCCATCACCTAATCTTCTGCAGTCAAGCCACGTTGGTCACCCAAACTGAAGGCCGTGTCCTCCCCCCCTCTCTCTCTCAGGAGCACGAACTTCTTTCAGCATTTCCCTCTCAGATCGCCATGGACAAAGGGCAAAGTCAGACAAAGAGAAAGACAGCACAGAAAGAGAGCACCGAGGGAGCATCCAGTTCTTCGTTCATCTCTCCAAAACTCACAGGACAAGGTGACGATGCATACGACGTATTCTTGAGCTTTAGAGGCTTAGATACTCGTAAGGAATTCACCGACCACCTCTACAATAGACTGGTCAATACTGGGATTTTTGTGTTCAAGGACGATAAGAGCATCCCAATTGGTGAGGATTTTAGTTCACAAATTTTTGGTGCCATCTCACGATCTAAGATTTCGATCCCCATCATCTCCTAAAAGTATGCTACTAGCAAATGGTGCCTTCGTGAGCTCATCCATATGATGGACTGCAAGAATAGTGGGTCACACATAGTGTTGCCAATTTTTTACAAAGTTAAACCATCAGATGTTCGGCATCTAAAAGGAAATTTTGGGGATGCCTTCCGTTCGAGTAAGAAGGATTTTGATGAGAAGGTTATCCAGGAAGGGCCGCGAGCACTTAAAGAAGTGAGTGACTTACAGTTGTGGGAGTCCGAGAAATTTGCTAACGGGTACGTCACAGAACTTTTCTTCCTTTTTTTTTGGGTTGGGGAACTTTTCCTTTTCCTTTGATAAGTTCTCTTCACGCAAAACCAATGAAATGCAGATGTATTACTTGCATTGCAAGCTCAGAAAAGATCCCCAAAATGTCCCAATAATGGGTCGAAGACTAGCAAACACTAGTACTTCCCAAGATCTCGTGAAACTAAACGAACGACAACTTAAACCAAAGACCCCGTAGTGCCCAAGAATTTTACATTTGTCTCCAACACAAAGCCAAAAAACGAAAGAAACAACCCCTTCAGCCAATAGTATGCCTATAATGGACCCCAATACTGGGTCTTGATCGCTACCAGATAAATTAGACCTCATTATGCCAACGAGTTGGCTCGGCTGAGAAGGGTTGGAAAATTCCCATTTACCATGTTTAGGCTTGATTTCCAATGCCAAACCCTCATTGGTAGGCAATCTTGGGATAGCCTCCTCTCCTCCTAGAATTTTTTAACCAAAAAATAAAATAAAAATGGACCTATCTTTGAACGGGCAACAACCTCAATCGTTATAATGAACATTATAGTTTGAAAGACTCTTCTTGAGCCAGGTACACCACCTTATTTTATTTCAACAAGATCCATCTATTGGCATAAGAGGATAGGGTAAAAAAAATTGGAATGACCGCTACTCCATCTTCCCCCATTGTTATGCGTAAATCCAAAACAGCTTGCATGTTAATTGGCCCCATGCATCCTTAAATATATGCTGGTCTTTGGATGAGACTAAGTATAATCAGGTAGTTATCAATGAATTTTGTTGTTTGATAGGCATGAAGGAGAATTAGCGGAAGAAGTGGTCAAAAAGGTTCTGAGCAAATTGCAACAAGACTTTCAGCTTGATGTTACTAAGCACTTAGTTGGATTTGGGGATCATGTGAGCAAAATCAGGAATTGGGTAGACACTCCTGCCAATGCTGCTCGAATGATTGGAATCTATGGCATGGGTGGGATCGGAAAAACAACTCTGGCCAAATCAATCTACAACCAGTTGTTGGATGAATTTGTACATCATAGCTTCCTTGCTAATATTCGAGAAACGGCTCAATGCAACGGTATTCCTTATCTACAAAATCAACTAATTGAGGAAGTACTTCAAATCAAATGTCATATTCGGAATGTTGACCATGGAATTAGTTTGATTAGATCTAAATTCAAAGGAAAAAAGGTTATCATTCTTCTAGATGATATAGATAACAAAAAGCAACTAGATGCTTTGGCCAGAGAGCGTAACTGGTTTATGAGTGGAAGTATTATCATTGTTACAACTAGAAATAAAGCTATTCTTGATCAATCTGAATTTGAGGTAGACTACCCATATGGATTGAATGAAATGGATAAGGTGCATTCTTTGCTTTTATTTAAGAGACATGCATTTCGTATGGATCATTGTCCAACGAAGTTTGAGGATATCTCTCTTGAAATCATAATCACCATGGGTGGGCTACCCTTAGCTCTTGAGGTCGTTGGTTCGTACTTGTTTAAAAAGACAAATCTAAATGTATGGAAAGATACGTTGAAGCAATTGAAAGAAGGACCACATAAAGATGTCCAAAAGATACTAAAGATAAGTTATGATGCATTAGAAGATGGACATAAGCAGATTTTTCTCGATATTGCTTGTTTCGTTATCAGGGAAGAGATCAAATTCGCAATGTACATGTGGGAGGATTGTGGGTTTCGTCCAAGTCAAGGAATAGAAGAATTGGTACTAAGGTGCTTAATAAAAATTGAAAATAATGACAAGTTATGGATGCATGATCAATTGAGAGATCTTGGAAGGAGCATTTTTTGCCAAGGACAATCACCTAAAAGATGTATCGAACCATGGATTGGCAAAGAAGCCTTCGGAGAACAAATACAAAGAGAGGTAACATCTGGCCCTCCTCTCTCTCTTTCTCTCGTAATTATACATATATATTTTTAATATGAATAATTCTATTCTTTATTTAGTATGAGGAAATGCTCCTACTTTTTAGGAAAAAGTATGTTTAAACATCCATTCATGTCCATTGTAGATGAATTGTGACAGCTAATTGGGATTATAAGTGTCCCAAGGATGAAAAAGTTACCTTATTTGTTTCCAATTCATTGATATAAATTACATCTGTCAAAAACTTAATTTACAATCAATTTAAGATTCTTTAACTACGATTCTGCACTAAAAATCTGGTTCACTAAAAGCACGGAACTTTATATCTAGTTGAAAATATTAATAATCTGAAAAATTACAGTAATGAATACAGATGAAGCATATACATCGTAAAAAAAATATGGGCCAATCATAATAACTAATAATTAAGCAAATCAGTAACAGTAAAGAAAAATCAATGTTTGATAAACTTTTTTCCCCCATTTTGATCATGAAGGTACCCGTCCCTCTACTAGTTTTATCTATCTCTTTTCCTTCTTCTTTCCTCTTAATAGATATGATGGTAAAAAATCTCCTTAAGAACTATATTGGAAAAACCTTACTATGCTTTTAGGGTTACGTCACGTTGACCTTGTTCATCTCATGGACTAGGTTAGGTGTTTGACAATCAATGGATCTTCTTATTTTTTCTTTAATTGCTTCTTTCATTTCCATTGTCTGTTCCTTCGCTTTTCCTAATAAACACTTCTTTCCTCTCCAAGTTGTTTTTATATTATTTATATATTTGGGACAACGCTCTTCCGTGCCAACAACCACTGGACAAACTTGACTATTTAGAGGAAATGCCATGCTTATTATTATATCGATACTTTTTTATTTACTATAAACAATTTTCAGCATGAAGTCAAATTTGAAAGTAAGTTTAATTTTTACATAGATTGTCAATGTTCGTGTCATTTAATTATTTTATATTGTCCATTTGGGGAAAGCCTAGTAGGTTCACGACTGATCAATGGCGGGGAATTAACCTTTGCAATTAATCAAGAGATGTTGGGAAAGGAAAAAGCTTTATTTTCTCGATTTAATTTGAATTAGTTCGCTCATACCATTATAAAGAGCACATTCTTTTGTTGATTCAATAATTATTCTTAAGGGAAATAATATTGACCGTGAGTTTTTCACTAGTTAATATATAAAGTACGGATAATGACAAATGAGTTGAACCATAAAATTAAACCCAACCAAAAAAAGGGAAAAATGAATTCTATCTTTGGTTTGATAGTGTTCGTGGAAGTTCTTATTTCACAAAACAAATTTGTCTTTTAGCAGTTCAGTTTGTTCATAATATTTTCAAGAAACTAATGGAAAAAAATGCACTCTCAAGTTATGTTGATCAGTCAATAATTTTTTTTTTTAATGTTTACTTATATCTCCTGCCCTATTGTATCTTTGCATTCGGCCTATAAATAGCACATTCCAAAAAAAAAAAAAAAACGAGATAATGCTTTCAATTTGGAGTAGATACCGTTGTCACAAAAGTTCATGTGAAAGAAGAAAGGTGTCGAGTGTTGCGAAATATGGATCAACTAGTCATGAGCCCATACCATGCATATGCACAAAACTGACATGAATAAATTTATCATGAAGATATAACTATCATATCCTTATCTCTATTGGAAAAGCACATATAGATGGACAAATCATGTTCTTTGGAAAGAGTTATAATTTATAAGTTGACAGTTCTTAATCTTTCATTATAGTAATTCAACCAGAAAAAAAAATAAAAATCTCTCATTATAGTAAAAATTCAAGCGGGAAACCACATTCGAAAGACATTCTTTATTTTTTTTTTCCAATAACAATGGACATACTTCTTTTGGATGCAGTGCACAAGAAAAAGTTAAATGCGTGAAAAATCAAATTATAAGGAATTTAAAAAGATATTAAATGAAATTGCATGAAACGGAAGTGCGATCAAAGGAAAATTACGAGGAAAGTAAAAGACGAACTTTGTTGTGCCGTGCATGTCTGATCTTACCTCCGAATACCCCTTTTATACCAATGCCTCGTGTCGACCATTCTGTTTCTAGGCCATTCACATGTAACTTCCACATGCATCATATGTCAGATGCATCACTTGTCTCCTGCGTTACTTGCCACTTACATCCTATGACACCTAGTCCTATACTATTCTTTTCAAGGGAGAGATTTCTCTATTATTCTCTCAACCTAAATTTTCTCAAAATCAAGTTCATTATGAATCGTATTATTTAAATGAATCCATGGGTTATTTTCATCATTTAGCTCTTAAAAGGGGAAACCACCATCATTAATCACAATTGCCCCCTTTCCAAACATAGTTAATTATATATATATATACGCGCGCTCGTTTTGCTTCTCTTTTAAGGGAAAATTGCTCATCATTTTAAACATCAATTGGTGTTACCTGCTCAATCCAATATAAATGGTGTGCATAGCGTGGGTCATGTCTAGTCTATATCTAATATAACATGATACTATAATTATAGAAATGAGATTGGTGTCACTTTAGGTCCTTTCCAATTTTACTATTATTTAAGGATTCTCCTACTAATAAAAAGTACGGCAGAGGAGTGAAGTCTCACTTTGGTAGAGTACTCCTTCTCTAACCAACACATCCCCCACCTTTAACGGTTATATAATATTCTCTTCATCAGCATGTTGTACTATACCCAATTTTTATCACCATTCTCTTCTTATTTTTAAGAGTTTAAGTTAAAATGTTCACATAAAAATAAGCATAATGTTAACAGAACATGCGCGTAGCATGTGTATAGAGTATTGTGGACATTAAGCAAAGTGCATTTATAAAAATAATACCATTTCTAGGTCGAATTTTGCTTGTGTTACAAATGCATTTTCTTGAACAGGTTGAGTAAGGGGCGCTATTGGCTTGAAATTACTCTGCTCTAGAAGTGCATGTTAATAGATGAGTACTAATTTCTAATTTCTAATTCACCTCTTGAGAAGCATGCCCATGCTAAAAACGAATGTCAATAATTTACATCAACATACCTCTAGAAAACCTATTTGACAAAAGTGTGTTTGGGTACTAATGGCTACCTAAGTTCCATACTGGGAAATAACTCACTAGACATGTCTCCTTAGTGCCTAACTGAGCGTGGCCAGGTGCCCGCTGTGATCTAGAATCGCACGCCCAACCAAGCATGACTAGGTGTCCGCTTTGATCCAGAATTGCACAGCTACGCTGTTCAAGCGACCGAGTCTTGCTGGAGGCCCAGCCACGGACCAGTAGCTTTAGCTACTTGCGATCTCTATTATGGGCATTTTGGTCTGTTCCTCTGAACGTTTACGCCATGTCAATGTGTAGATTGAGTGGCGGCTTGATTTATTTGTGGTCAATCTCGAGATGCTAATTCAATAGAAAGTTTAAGATTTAAAATTTCGATACTCGAACGTTATCCAATATGGTCACTGATCAGCTAAGCTTTCGGGGGAAAAATAATAAAGTATTGTTGTTAATGTCAATCAAGCTGTCTAGGATTTTGTCACCATCTTCTTCCAATTAAATGATCTCCTTTAGCAACAAAGATTAAGCGGTACTTTTGACTTATAAGATGCGAAAAGAAATGGTGCCAGTCTTGGGAAATGGACATACGTATCTTCACTTTTCTGTTTAGGTAACATAAGTAGATTTTTCCAGAAAGTTTCGTGTGGCAGAGTTTGCCAAAAGATGTTGCCCAACATCGACAAACCTACTGTTCCATATGTTAAGACCTTAATCTAACTATAACACCATGTAAGGAAGTTAATTAGTTCATTTTTAGTTGGTCTAAAGCCAGCTCTCTTCCAATTTCCGTCAAAATCTAAAATATTATTCAAATGCTAAAGCATGGTTAAACACTTAATAACAATAGTTAACAAATTGAAAATCAGGTGCTTACTTAGCTACTTAACAAGTGACCCATGGGTACTTTTTAACATTCGTATGTTTTAAAAGGTTTCATGTATTTCCACTTTAATAAAAATCAAAGTACATGCATTACAAAATTCCAAAAAGCGAGAGCTAAGAATTAAGGTGTTTCGACTTGAATTAAAAGTGTTCTTTTTATTTAAAATATTGTTTGAATTTTAAAAAAAATTAATCAAAATACTATGTGTGTGTTTATCTGTCAACATTTATGTTTGGCGAGGGTAAAAAGATGACAAATTGTGAAAGTATGGGGTTTAGAAAAGCAAAAGTAAAAAATTAGAAGTCGATTCAGACACTCAATTGATTGATTTGATATGCAGAGTTTCAGGAGTGGGTTTGATCATTGGCCCCGTGGCAATTTCTCTACATGCACAAGTGAACTGTTTAAAAACTTACCGAGCTCAAGGTTCCTTTCATTATGTCGGCCAACCATAAGTGGAGATTTTAATGAATTGTTTCCTGAATTAAGATGGCTTCAATGGTTATACATTGAACCCGATATATTTTCTTCAGCAATCAATTTGCATCTATCTAAATTAGTGGTGCTGGAATTGTCACAAAACAAGCTTACAAGTGATTGGGGAGGATGGCGTTCGATCATGGTAAGATGGAAAAAAAAGACATCTTCTATGATCTTTGCTTTGTTTTGTTTTATCAATTAAACTCATTTTTGATAGCTTTTTCTCTTTTGTATAGGTGGCAAAGCAGCTAAAAGTTCTCGACCTTTCATATAGCCGAGAGTTAAGATATACTCCTAATCTCTCGGCTTTCACAAAGTTGGAGATTCTCATCTTGTCCAATTGTTACAAATTGAAGCAAGTCGACCCTTCTATTGGCAAACTCAAGAGCCTCATTTCTTTGGACTTGTGTCATTCTAATAATCTGAAAGAGCTACCAGAGGAAGTCGGGGAATTGCAAGAACTAAAAGAACTCCTTTTAAATTATATTGGCATTACAAAGATTCCTATTTCAATCTGTTCTCTGAGGAAGCTAGAGTATCTGGTTACCATATCTTGTCATTCATTGGTTGAAATCCCTAGCTCAATTGGGAATCTTTCTTCTCTCAAACAACTTAATCTAGGATGTTGCGAGTCATTGACAGAAATCCCTAGCTCAATTGGGAATCTTTCTTCTCTCGAACAACTTCATCTAAGGTATTGCAAGTCATTGACAGAAATCCCTAGCTTAATTGGGAATCTTTCTTCTCTCGAACAACTTCATCTAAGGGGTTGCGAGTCATTGACAGAAATCCCTAGCTCAATTGGGAATCTTTCTTCTCTCGAACTACTTGATCTAGGGAGTTGCGAGTCATTGACAGAAATCCCTAGCTCAATTGGGAATCTTTCTTCCCTCGAACAACTTTATCTAGGGAGTTGTCAGTCATTGACAAAAATCCCTAGCTCAATTGGGAATCTTTCTTCCCTCGAAAAACTTAATCTAGGGAGTTGCCAGTCATTGACAGAAATCCCTAGCTCAATTGGGAATCTTTCTTCTCTCCAACAACTTAATCTAGGGAGTTGCAAGTCATTGACAGAAATCCCTAGCTCAATTGGGAATCTTTCTTCTCTCGAACAACTATATCTAGGGAGTTGCCAGTCATTGACAGAAATCCCTAGCTCAATTGGGAATCTTTCTTCCCTCGAACAACTTTATATAAGGAGTTGCCAGTCATTGACAGAAATCCCTAGCTCAATTGGGAATCTTTCTTCCCTCGAAAAACTTAATCTAGAAAGTTGCCAGTCATTGACAGAAATCCCTAGCTCAATTGGGAATCTTTCTTCTCTCGAACAACTTGATCTAACGAGTTGCGAGTCATTGACAGAAATCCCTAGCTCAATTGGGAATCTTTCTTCTCTCGAACAACTTGATCTAACGAGTTGCGAGTCATTGACAGAAATCCCTAGCTCAATTGGGAATCTTTCTTCTCTCGAACAACTTGATCTAACGAGTTGCGAGTCATTGACAGAAATCCCTAGCTCAATTAGGAATCTTTCTTCTCTCGAACAACTTAATCTAAGAAGTTGCGGGTCATTGAGAGAAATCCCTAGCTCAATTGGGAATCTTTCTTCTCTCGAACAACTTAATCTAAGGAGTTGCGGGTCATTGAGAGAAATCCCTAGCTCAATTGGGAATCTTTCTTCTCTCGAATACCTTGATCTAGAGAATTGCGGGTCATTGAGAGAAATCCCTAGCTCAATTGGGAATCTTTCTTCTCTCAAACAACTTGATCTAAGGGGTTGCGGGTCATTGAGAGAAATCCCTAGCTCAATTGGGAATCTTTCTTCTCTCGAACAACTTCATCTAAGGTATTGCAAGTCATTGACAGAAATCCCTAACTCAATTGAGAATCTTTCTTCTCTCAAAAAACTTTATCTGGAGAGTTGCGAGTCATTGACAGAAATCCTTAGCTCAATTGGGAATCTTTCTTCTCTCGAACAACTTGATCTAAGGAGTTGCGAGTCATTGACAGAAATCTCTAACTTAATTGGGAATCTTTCTTCTCTCCAACAACTTTATCTGGGGAGTTGCGAGTCATTGACAGAAATCCCTAGCTCAATTGGGAATCTTTCTTCTCTCGAACAACTTGATCTAAGGAGTTGCGAGTCATTGATAGAAATCCGTAGCTCAATTGGGAATCTTTCTTCTCTCCAGCAACTTGATCTAAGGAGTTACGAGTCATTGACAGAAATTCCTAGCTCAATTGGGAATCTTTCTTCCCTCGAAAAACTTAATCTAGAAAGTTGCCAGTCATTGAGAGAAATCCCTAGCTCAATTGGGAATCTTTCTTCTCTCGAACAACTTGATCTAACGAGTTGCGAGTCATTGACAGAAATCCCTAGCTCAATTGAGAATCTTTCTTCTCTCGAACAACTTGATCTAACGAGTTGCGAGTCATTGACAGAAATCCCTAGCTCAATTGGGAATCTTTCTTCTCTCGAACAACTTGATCTAAGGAGTTGCGGGTCATTGAGAGAAATCCCTAGCTCAATTGGGAATCTTTCTTCTCTCGAATACCTTGATCTAGAGAGTTGCGGGTCATTGAGAGAAATCCCTAGCTCAATTGGGAATCTTTCTTCTCTCAAACAACTTGATCTAAGGGGTTGCGGGTCATTGAGAGAAATCCCTAGCTCAATTGGGAATCTTTCTTCTCTCGAACAACTTCATCTAAGGTATTGCAAGTCATTGACAGAAATCCCTAACTCAATTGAGAATCTTTCTTCTCTCAAAAAACTTTATCTGGGGAGTTGCGAGTCATTGACAGAAATCCCTAGCTCAATTGAGAATCTTTCTTCTCTCGAACAACTTGATCTAAGGAGTTGCGAGTCATTGACAAAAATCTCTAACTCAATTGGGAATCTTTCTTCTTTCCAACAACTTGATCTAGGGAGTTGCGAGTCATTGATAGAAATCCCTAGCTCAATTGGGAATCTTTCTTCTCTCCAGCAACTTGATCTAAGGAGTTGCGAGTCATTGACAGAAATCCCTAGCTCAATTGGGAATCTTTCTTCTCTCCAGCAACTTGATCTAAGGAGTTACGGGTCATTGACAGAAATCCCTAGCTTAATTGGGAATCTTTCTTCTCTCCAGCAACTTTATCTAGGGAGTTGCGAGTCATTGAGAGAAATCCCTAGCTCAATTGGGAATCTTTCTTCTCTCCAGCAACTTTATCTAGGGAGTTGCGGGTCATTGACAGAAATCCCTAGCTCAATTGGGAATCTTTCTTCTCTCCAGCAACTTTATCTAGGGAGTTGCGAGTCATTGAGAGAAATCCCTTGCTCAATTGGGAATCTTTCTTCTCTCGAGCAACTTTATCTAGGGAGTTGCGGGTCATTGAGAGAAATCCCTAGGTCAATTGGGAATCTTTCTTCTCTCGAACACCTTTATCTAGGGAGTTGCGGGTCATTGAGAGAAATCCCTAGGTCAATTGGGAATCTTTCTTCTCTCGAACACCTTTATCTAGGGAGTTGCGGGTCATTGAGAGAAATCCCTAGCTCAATTGGGAATCTTTCTTCTCTCAAACACCTTGATCTAGGGAGTTGCGGGTCATTGAGAGAAATCCCTAGCTCAATTGGGAATCTTTCTTCTCTTCAACAACTTCAACTAGGGGGTTGTGTGTTATTGAGAGAAATCCCTAGCTCAATTGGGAATCTTTCTTCTCTCAAACAACTTGATCTAAGGGGTTGCGGGTCATTGAGAGAAATCCCTAGCTCAATTGGGAATCTTTCTTCTCTTGAACAACTTGATCTAGGGGATTGCGGGTCATTGAGAGAAATCCCTAGCTCAATTGAGAATCTTTCTTCTCTCAAACAACTTGATCTAGGGGGTTGCGTGTCATTGACAGAAATCCCTAGCTCAATTGGAAATCTTTCTTCTCTTGAACAACTTAATCTAGGGGATTGCGTGTCATTGACAAAAATTCCTAGCTCAATTGGGAATCTTTCTTCTCTCAAACAACTTGATCTAGGGGGTTGCGTGTCATTGACAGAAATCCCTAGCTCAATTGGGAATCTTTTTTCTCTTAAATAACTTTATCTTTCTTCTTTCGAAGAATTTGATCTACATGGTTGCGTGTCATTGAAAGAAATCCCTAGCTCAATTGGGAATCTTTCTTCTCTCAAACAACTTCAGCTAGGGGGTTGTGTGTTATTGAGAAAAATCCCTAACTCAATTGGGTATCTTTCTTCTCTCTAACAACTTGATCTAGGGGGTTGCGTGTCATTAATAGAAATCCCTAGCTCAATTGGGAATCTTTCTTCTCTCAAATTCCTTAACCTTTACGGGTGTTGTTCGCTAAAAGAAATTCCTACCTCAATTGGGGATTTACCGAATTTGCAAAGCATTGAGGATATTTGACCTTGAATAGTTACCCATTGCTATTGGATGGTTGAACAAACCACTGAAGGCTATTTCCTTAATCTTGTGATAGTCTAAAAGGGGGAATTCCAAGAGAAAACGATGACTTGTCTTCGCTCATGATCTTCCATATCACTGGCACATTGATATTTGACCTGCTAGAAAGCATATGGAATCTTTCTTCTCTCTAATGCCTTGACCAAGAGGGCTGTAAGGAGCTCGATCATTGCTAGAGCTTTCTTCCAGCTTAACATATCTTCAGGTCAATTCCCTGATTCCTAGGTTGCCAGAGCTTTCTTACCTTTTCCACTTGGAAGAACTTCTTTTTTATGGATACAATCAACTTGAGTACTTCCCAGAGCTTACCTCAGAGACTCTTGAAACTTTGTGTTTACTCCTGTCCTAAGTTGATATTGCTTGAGCTTGATTGATTCAAGTACTTGGAAGAGTTGTCAATAAAACAATATAATTCCATGGAAAGAATGGACCTCTCACAATCGAATCTTTTGAAAGGATTGGACATTGAGGATTGCGATAATTTAGTTGAAATTTAGGGTCAAGGTAAATTGGAGTTCTTGGAGACAATACGTACGTATAGCTACAAGTCCATTAAAAGGCCGATCCATCCGATTACGAGGGCTTGAAGCAATTAAATACTTGCTATTGTGACAATCTAATCGAAATACAAGGTCTTGATAAGGTGGAGTTGTTAGAGATGTTCAATGTATGTAATCGTGGTTCCATCAGAAGATTACTTGACCAATGATGCTTTTGGAACTTGAAAGAATTGAATATCAATGTGTAATCTATGTGGTGTTGAGACTCAATTCCCAGTCTTACATAATTGCAATAGTGGGGAAGTCGGTCCTAGAACCTAACATGATGCTTCAACCAAGATCAAAATTTAGATTCGATTGTGGTTCTTCATACGTTAGAAGGCATTGGTCATTTGGTAAGATTCTTCGTCCTTTAACAACTAGCATGAGTGAAAAGTGTAATACTTTTCTAACAGATATATCTTTTAAGAATTATTCGCTCGACGCTTGGTATCTATTTGATTAGGATTTGCCTAAATATATTTGCTGTTGATTGCATTAGGGCAATGTTTTTTCAGCTAATCTTCAATCGGCAACTTTTGCAAATAGATTGGTGGCTTGTGAGGCAACAAATGAAAATTAACGACATAGGTAAACAAGAATTACTTAGTGATTTACAGTTTCCCTCTTGGTAAACCTAAGATGAGAATTTTTCATCAAGAGGTTGATCTTCTGCAACTCAATTTATAAACTGCGCGCCAAATCCCTTTTTTTTCTCTGTCTCAAACTAGTATTTTCCTTTAAAAAATCCTTCGCCTTTTTGAACTCCTTTTGTGAGCAATTTTATGTGTTAGATTTGACTATTGGTAGATATCCTGTTTAGGACAAACAGCTCTCGATTTTTCGTGATGATGGAAAAGCCTGTCCATTGTTCATTCGAGCATGAATTACTAGTAAGGAATAGAAGCTGAGCTAAAATAAAAATCAAGGTTCAATTTTTTTCTGGTGCGTGATTTACAAAAGTAAAAATTAGTTTTGGCTAGCCTTTTTCATCTATGATTGTAGGCAGGCTTTCCATAAACAATTGCGAGACCGTTGAAAGATTATCAAGCGAGATAAATTGATGCTACTTTTGTGACAGGTCCGGTTGGTTTATGTAATTATCAAGGCTTACTTTTGGACTTCAATTCAAAGAGTTGTATAGATGACCTTTTGCATCATTGGGACAATTTTTTGCCTGCTCTGTAAAACAAGCTAGGCGAGGAGCTTAAGATTTTGCATCCCATTTGATCCTGATGTTGTCGTGGAATCATTTTATCAAATGATTGATCTGGGTCTGGCTAACTTGGCTAAGGCAATTCATAGTCCATACTAGAGAACGATCAAATGAAAAAGAGGGATTTTGCTGAGGTGTCATCAGCGACAGCTGAAGGCTAGCTTTTGTGCGACCTTGAACAGGTTCATGGGCCAACTGAAGTGTCCTAAGGAAGTTTTTTATGCTTGTGAAGATCAAAGCACTTGATATGGTTTCATCAGCACAAAACTGAATGATTGTGAATGTATTATTTTTCGGTTGAATCTATTTTTTGTATGCTCATTAGGTTCTACCTCTATTAAGCAAATACATACGTGTTGATTTTTCTACATGTTAACCAGATGCAGAGTTCTTTGATGCAATGCGCTCTAATGGTATCATTCCCAAACTCAGTCAAGCTCTGCAGATAGAGGTATGCACTACCAGTCCTACCATAACTGTGAAAGAGTGACTTGTGTACTTATATTTAATTGAATGTGTTGTGTGCTTGTTAGGTTCTACCTCTCTGTCAATCGAATATGTACGTGCTGATTTTTCTACATGTTACCCTGATGCGGAGTTGTTTGATGCGGTCTCGTTCTAATGATATCACTTTCAAACCTAATGAGGCTCTGCAGATGGAGGTATGTACTACCAGTTGTACCATAATAGAGTAACTTGTATGCTTATACTATGTGATCTGTGGAATTTCACCAGAAATCCGTGAACTAGGATGCATGATGACAACTCTTCTTTTTCTGTCAGTTCATAATATCTTTTGAATGTTATGATAAGGGTCTCTAATACGACGAGCTTAAATCTCATGTATGCATCATTAAATTTGTAAAGTTAAATATAGCCTCCTAGCAAACAATTCCGTATTGCTGATTTTGCTAAGATATTACAAAATAACCAAGTAACAAGTACGCCTTTCTTAACTGTAGTTTGGGCACTTTGCCTTTTCAGCATCCGTTTTGTTCATAAACACAAACAAGGATGATGGTGCTAATTGCTGACTTCTCTTCTCTTAAGTCCGTTGTTTTCTATTTCTTTGGCTGATAATGAATTCTGTTGATTGTGATCCAACTGCGAATTAATCAGAGACCCTTGGAATGTGTGGCAAAACTAATGTCCCCAGATTTTGGTGTTGATAGATGAGATTCATTGAAGAGGTCACTTGTAGATCGCTAGAATCTGGACCGGGTCAAAATAATCTTGTTTATATTGATGGACTCCAAGTCTATGCTTACTACTTTCAGCTAATTTTAGGTTCATCATTCCAAATACATTTTAAAATAGACAAAACTAAGGATCCATGCAACCGCACCTTTATCTCTCTTCGAGATGATTGGAAAGTGTGACACATTTTTACTCTCAACCATCTCGTGTAATACATGCATTGCCCTCATTTTCTGACCATCTTTAGCAAGTGCCCAGGTGGAGACTAGTTACTAAGGTTGAATTTGTTAGTGTTCGTAACTTTTGATGAAATATCATAAACTACCTGAATTTATCATTTATTCTTTTCCTGAATCTATCATGAAATACATATGTAGCTAGTAGAATTATAATTATTTTCAAAATCTCATGTGACAACAGCTGAGTGGAAAAGCCAATGAGTGTGAGACCCAAATACAGGGTTTACATTTGATGATGCGGTTCAAACTATAAGAGAGACACCTTTGGGTCGTCCAAAACTTCTTAACGACTTGCCTCGAAGGACACAACCAAGAGAAGGGAACAAAATCTCACCAAGGAATGAAGAAGGAGAAGGAGAAGAGGAAGGAGAAGAAGTAGATTGCCTCAACTTAGTTGACAACAAAATTGCAGCTACCACTGCTACCGGGACCTTCTCATGTGGACTCCGGTGCCACCTCCTCTGTGGTATACTGGTATGATGACTAATTCATGAAATATTTGATATAATGCCAAAGTGCTAATTTCCAAGTCCCCTTAATTTATTGAGTAGTATAAGCTTGCCACAAGTTCAATTTCCTGGTCAAAGATGAGTAGTCACGGAAGGATCGCGTGTATCCCAAGCCCATCCGGCTCATATTCTAAGGCAATAATAGAAGTAATTTCCAATATCAACACCTTACAAATGGAAAAGTTGCCAAGTACAAGGAGATAATTCCGTACCTCTTATAGATGGTATTCTGTAAAAAAATAAATCTCCACCGGGATTGGTGTGGCGATGGGCTCCAATTACAAAGAGACCTAACAAAAATATCACAGCTGGTAGTCTTGCCAATTTCGGGGGAGGAAGGTTTGTTATGGTGGTCTTGGTCAGAGGGTTAAAAAGAAGTAGAAGTGCCTCGTAAAAAGAAGCGCCATCCTCTGCAAGATTGTGCGTCTCCTTTGGGGCAAGAGACTGAAGTAAAGCTTTATTTATGACAAGTCTGGTAATACTTTTATTTTCAAATTTTCTATTTTTTTATTCTCGAAAATAGAAAGAGTGGAAATTTATTAAGTGATGCCAATTAATTTTTTGATTTCTTGAAACAGAGAATATATTTGGAATATAAATAAAAAGTAGAAAAAAAGATTTATTTATTCTCAAGAATAATTTGAAACAAATCATTTTTTCTTCTTTTCTTCTTCTTTCTCGTCTAGTCAGTTGTCGGGCCCCTCGCTGATGGTCGGCGATCAGCCAGAGACGAGGTACAGCAACCTCGCCAGTGATTGGGCGAGGTCAAGCCTTGCCGATGACTAGGATTGGAAATAGTCTTGTCCTTTTTCTTTATCATTTAATTCTTTTCGTTGAATTTTATTTTCCTTTTTAATATTCTTTACATAGTGCCCATGAGTTTGGGGGCACGACCAACTCCCAAGTTAATGAAAAGAAGACTAAGGTTCACTCGTAAGCACAAGAGATTATACAGTTGAGCTTGAGGTTGAGCTAAAGCTAAGCTTTAACTAGTCTAGTTTTAGTGTAATAACCTTTTTTGTGGGTAGATATTACATCAAAGTACATTGAAAATCACTTATCAGGTTATAGTTTTGTTTAATTAATTGAACAATTCTAGTGAATGAATGAAAAAAGCGATGTCAGCTTTACTCCTAAAGGGACATAGAAATTAACATGCTGTTAGCACTTGATTAAGGTCATTTATAAACGGTTTTTTTCCTCCACTGCTCCCCAGTACTTATTTGGTAATTATAATCCTAAATAGAATACTCATTTTCAATGTGGCCTTATAGTGGGCATAGAGCTTCGTATGGTCTCTTCAAAGGTCTTCCCCAGTAATTTAGTAGAAATTGTTATCAAAAGTTGCCTCTGGTGCTCTGTTTTGTCACTTTGTGTCCAAACTTCTTTTGTTCGTATCCTACGGTGGCTTTTTGTTCATGAAAATATGCTTTATTTAACAAACTGTAAGCTAACATGCTTAGAGAAAAATGTTTTAGGAACCGACAGTGTTTTGGACTTAGTATTTGTTAAAAATTTTGGATGTGTGCATGCGGAAGCATGCATGGTTTTGGTATTAATGATAGTTTTTGATTAGTAATGTGTGCAAGTGTATGATATGGTTTGTAGATGATAGATAAGGGATGAGATAAGATAGGTCAAGGGATACAAAATTTTTTATGGGACAAGGATAGTTTCACTAGTATATGAAAATAATTTTACAATAGTTGGAAGTGTTGGTGGAGGAGCTTTATGATATAGAGTATTTTCCCATGCTCCTCTCACTCTCTTACATGTTATGGCCTTTTTATAGGCATCTACACCAACTAAGTACAACTGTCTTAGAGGATTCTAGACTTCTCTTGAATGCTGTCCACGCAGGCTTCACTAGCTTGTTCTATACTTTCTTCTTCAACTTGGCTTATGCTTGCTTGCATTCCCACGTGAATCTTCTAGATTCAGCTAGCAACCTCCATTCTCAACAATTCTAGACAATCTTCAACATGAACGCTGCTGCGAAGGTTCTCACATTCATAATTAAGTTAGTAGTTTCTAGATAGTTTTTGAAAATGGATCACAATTTCCAACACTCCCCCTGATCCATTTTCGGGATAATCCGGACATTGTATCATAAATCCTCGGACGTACCTTAAAATTCTCCTTGTAGTTTGTCCCATGCCTTTTATGTTGTCTTCATTCCACAATCCCGTGTATTCTCTTGTCGAAACACTTGCACCTGCCTGTGCATGTATTTTTTTAACGATGTCCCATATGTCTCGGGGCATCAAAATGCTCTTAGTTGTAGTTGTTAGCTCGGGCTCTGGCTGGCTCTCTAGGCTCTGGCTCTAGCTTCAGCTTTGATTTTGGCTCTCGCTCGGGCTCTGGCCTTTTTAGTTGAGGATGGTGAGGACAAACGCCCAAAACTCCATCCAAGTATGCCTAGCTCTGGCTTCATGGTCCTTTACGCCTAGCTCAGTTACGAGTTTGGGCACATCTGACTCTGATATTATGTTAAAAATTTTGGATTTGTGCATGCGGAAGCATGGTTTTGGTATTAATGATAGTTTTTTATTAGTAATGTGTGCAAGTGTATGATATGGTTTGTAGATGATGGATAAGGGATGAGATAGGATAGTTCAAGGGATAAACACAAATTTTTATGGGACTTTATGAAAATAATTTTACAATAGTTGGAAGTGTTGGTGGAAGAGTTTCATGATATTGAGTATTTTCTCATGCTTCTCTCACTCTATTACATGTTATGGCCTTTTTATAGGCATCTCCACCAACTAAGTACAACTGTCTTAGAGGATTCTAGACTTCTCTTGAATGCTGTCCACGTAGGCTTCACTAGCTTGTTCTAGAATTTCTTCTTCAACTTGGCTTATGCTTGCTTGCTTGCTTGCTTGCATTCCCACGTGAATCTTCTAGATTTAGCTAGCAACCTCCATTCTCAACAATTCTAGACAATCTTCAACATGGATGCTGTTGCGAAGGTTCTCACCTTCATGATTAAGTTAGTAGTTTCTAGATAGTTTTAGAAAATGGATCACAATTTCCAACAGTATTCAAACCAAAATTGATACTGATCCAGAAGCAATTATTGTACCAAAAGGAAAAAGAGAAAAGAAACGGAGAATATAGATAACAAGTCTTGGTCGGGTTGTTTGTGGGGTCAAGAGGCGTCATTCCTTCAGACGACATAAGATGCTGAAGATCTTGATTTTGTCTGCCACTTTAGGACGCGTTTAGTAACGATTCTACTCCCGAGAACAAATTCTAATCATAAATGATTTTTTTTTATTCGGTTCCCAGGAATAGATTCTGAGGAAAAAAAATGTTTGGTAACTGTATTCAATTTTTGATTCTTGAATAAAAAAAGAACAGAAATGCATTTGGTAACTGCATAAAATTTCTATTTCGATTCTTTTTTAATTACATTTTTAGATGAGTGTAAATTTGATATTGAATTCTCATAAACCACTCACTAATATAATTGTCTTCTTTTATGAATGAAGAAATCATATTATATTTTATTATATTTTCAATTTCAAAATAATTCAAATTTAGAATTCTATTATATTTTAAAATTCTATCAAATCATAGAAATTATATTGATTAATTATATTTATACTAAGTAATAAAAATATTAACTAATCAATTTTTTATTAAATAGTTAATAATAAACCATAGTATAAACTATACTAATTATAAACTATCCGGACTTGGCACTTGTGAGTGGGATTGAAGCAGCACCAGCTGCACCACCACTCGGCTACGGCCACCAATGCCCGCGGATGGAAAGCCATACTCTATGCTTTCTTTCATCGGATGGAAAGCCATACTCTATGCTTTCTTTCATCTGCCGCTTGAACAGAATCGTTTTGCAACCAATCCACACAAGATCCACGCGAGAACGATCGTCACTTCCACCGTATGTCGAGAGAATCCCGACTTGAGAACTCTTTCGCAGGTTAAGACAGCCATCGCGCAAAGGAATAGAAAGGGGCAAGCTTCTTCTTTCGAGCAACAAGTCGAGCATATAGGCACACGGGCAAAGGGAGAAAATGCGTCAGCTGCAAAGGTCAATGGTGTAGCATGTAGTAGAACGTCTGTGAAAAGGGTACCACAAATAATGCTGCGTTCTAAAACAAAGAGCTTCCTAAAACCTAACTGAACAGTTATCTATCACCACAGGGTAGACTTAATTGGGATCATTCCAGGAATTGCCACCGCCCCCCCTTCCTTCTCTCTTTCTTTTTTCACTCGCGTGATGTCTAAAGCCTATGCGCCAATTCCGGTATTCAACAAGGTATTGATCTCTCCGATGATGTTGACCGGTCTTCCGTCGAACGTGGATGAAAGTGTGGTCTTGCAAAGCTTCTTGAGCTCCCTGGTTTTCCGAAGAGCAGCTTCCGGTAGCCAACACCAAAACCACACAGAATTACTGGGAAAATCTAATTTTGAGAAAACAAGGGTTTTCAACGGGGGTCAGAGCTGTTTCCATATAAGTATATATATATAGGTTTTGAATGGGGGTCAGAGCTGTTTTCATATATATATATATATATATATATACATATATGGAGGATACAGTAGATCTCTGCTCTTGAGACAATTTAGGACATGCGGCAAAGGAGCTATCAAGAAAAGGTACTTACTTACTTAGGCCAGGATGAAGATAACGAGTTCTGCAGCTCCATGTGTCTAGCAGCAACGTCCTTTAACCCCTCTTTCAACTTAACTTAATGGTGCTTTTTTTCCTCAAGCGAACTCACCAATCTGTTCAGAAATCTAAAATTCGGAGAAACAAAGGAGTTATTAAAGTATGTTCTCCTTTGTATATAGGAAATATAAAGTAGACTGGCAACTCTCCAACTTCCTATAGTGAAAGTGACAAATTGCATACACTTTGAAAAACTGAATAGAAATTGCAATGAACAGACCATCAATCTGAAAGAACATCTGAAAGTACCTTTTGGAGTTCAATATCATGATTAAGTCTCGAGTTTTCCTGTTTGTCAGCAGAGAAATGGCCAGTGAAACGTCTGAAACCATTGTCTTGATGGCATCAGCCGCAAACTGCTGTAGAACAAAGGGAGCAACTGACTGGACTTGATGCTGCAAAGATAATGTATCTTGATTCCTCAACTCTACTAATTGCTGATGGAGAAAGGCTTTGATCTGATGAAAGTACCAAATTAGGCAAGAAGATGTTGTCCAAGACAATGTCAGTACAATCTTTGCAAAATACAATAAATCTGGGAGGTGACCATGAGATGAACCATAAATTGGGAAAGAACAATGAACGACGCAACAAACTAAACACTATCTCATAGAGATCATCGAGAATCTTATTTCTATATTCTGTATCTAGAAGCTGGCTTCGACCTTCCTTTGTTTCTGCAGCTTGTGCAATAGTTGGTGAATTAACTGCACCTACATTGGGCAACCTAACATCATCAATGACATCAACTTGAGGTGTTTCAACACTAACATCCCAAGATATCTTTGACACGCGTCCTGTCCAGCATTGCTCGGTTGAATTTGATTATGCTCGACAGCTTCATTGACCTCGCTTGCCATGATGATTTCATAAGTACCAAAGCCATTACTGCCGTCATCAGTTTCTTCCACAGTCCCAATATCTCGATCAATTGCAGCATTGTCTACCGAGATATCCCAGTCAATATTATCTGCAGCAGCATCCACATCACCTCCTAACTCATTGAAGCCTGATTGAGTATTTGCAGAGTCTGTGATATCAGAGACAGCAGAAACATTCAAAGATGGTGGATTTTCACGAATGTCTATCAAGTTTGGTACAACACTCTTAGGACATCTGCAAACATGTTTCAAGAAATTAATCTTTACAATCAGACCAAAAACCAATAAATGGATCTTAAATAATTTCTAATTTACTGCCTTACATCCTTCTCTGTGTGAGCATCTTTCACAAAATTTGAGTAATACTCAATAGCTCGAGACACTGAGTCGCTGTTGATCACTTCCAGAATTCTGCTAAATGTGCTCGGAAGTGATTTTGCAGTTTCCAAAAGTTCAAACCTCACATTTGTTCCCTGAAAAGCAGACATGGATGCCCTTTAATCCTATCTAAAGGAAAGGTTGCTATTCTTTAGCTTGGTAGAAGCACACACCCAATATCTTAATAGACTAGATTCAAAAGTTTAACCTGCAAACCAAGCTCTTGACAAGCCTCCACATATTTAGCTGCTGACAGAGCTGCATTTCTTTTGATATCAACTTCTCTACGCTCTAGCTCTGCTAGTTGCTGCTGAATCTTCTGAACTTGTTTCCTCTGATAGGGGCTTCACATCGTATTAATTATCAATGATATGATTATGCCTATCACAGAAAAACATATTGCAATGTACTCTACACATCCTATCCTCTCGGCAAAACTTATCGAGGAATAGACTTACATTTCATAATTGACATTTTGGATCATTATCTGAGCAGCTTCGCCTAAAAATATATGATCTTTCTCGAAAGAACGAACAATTGTCTCCCAAGCACCCTGCCAAAATTATAAATCCAATGCGAGAATTATCCTTTAGATCACAGAAGAGTGTGTGTGAGCGTGAGAGAGAGAGAGAGAGAGAGGGAGGTCTTACAGCGGCACCTGATAGCCAGCCAGATCGGCGGGGGCGCCCGCCGACTCGAGTCCGGTGGCGCTCCCGCCAGCCGTCGCAGACGACGGCGATGGTGAGCGAGCCGTCACCCAGATCAGCCGACAACCACCCATAGCTGCGAGTGAAGGGAACTCACCTTGACGAGCAGCTTCAACGATGAAGAAGCAGCAGTCGCCGTCTGTCGCAATTCTCGAGGAGAGAATGACTTTTGTGATGTAAGAAGAAAAAGAAAGGGTTTGAGCAGAGGAGATGAGAGAACGTATGGGAGAGAACGTCATGCAAAGGAGAGAAGAGTTCCACTTTTTTTTTTATTTTTTTTTAATTCTCGGAACAAAAATCAATTTTTCTTTTTTATTCTTGACTTTATTCCAAATATGTTCCCGAAGCAAAAATTTTATTAAGCGCGATTCTATTCCTAAACTGATCCTAAAAATAAAAAAAATCAAAATCAGGTATTATTTGGATGGTTACAAAACAATGCCTTAATAGTTAATACTTGCAAGGTTGATTCACTGGCTGTCTACATGGACTTTCATTCAATTTCTCCAGAGCTCAAGACAAGTCCAAGTTTTGAGCCAGGCTCGAATCTACAAGTACTAAGTCGACGTATTGACTGCCTATTTATTTCCTTTGTTGCTTAACTAGTGCCAAAGTATTTGTTTGAAATTGACAAAGTACTACTTTTTTTTTTCTTAATTTACCTTTCTACTTTTATATTCGTTTTCATCTGACGATCTCCAAAAATATTGAAAAAATAGCATTTCCAACACTACTTTACCGTCTGGCCAGAAAAAGAAAATGGATAATTATGTACACCAAAGGAAAATTAGGATCCGTAAGGTAATTTACTAACAAACTGAAAATAGAAAAACCATACGACCCATAGCAAAATCACCATAGCAAAAATAGCATTTCCAACTGATGGATTTAATAATGGGCCTAACCTGGCCCGGCCACGATGGGCCTAAAGGCCCGACCCACGGGAATTAGGCCCGTGGAAAGGGGAACCTATAAAAGGGATGAGAGAGAATGAGAAGACACCTTTTGACACAATTAACATACGTTCTCTTCTCTTCCAAAAGTTCTATCTCTCCAAGAAGCGACGCCATCTCCACTTCACGGCGAATCTTCGACATCGGATCGAACGGAACTGAAATCTCTTCTTTAATACGGCATCGGTGTCTAATCTGTGGCCAACAAGGTACGCTCGAATCCGTGGTGTGCTTTTGATCGGTGATACGTGACATTCCCGGGCTTATCTTCCGCATATGAATTAGGGATTCGGTTTAGGTGCCGAATCCGGTTTTCGGGGATCAATAGATCCCAACATTGGTATCAGAGCCCGTGTTAGCGTTTTCCCGACTTGTATGATGTTTTATGATTGATTTTCGCATAATCCTTTTTTCGCAAATGAACTCCGGCCGTACGGATCGGGGCAAGGAATCCCGACACCCGAGAGTTGTTCGCATATTTTTTCGATTTTTCGTAAGTCGAAACCAAAATTTGATGGCATAGGGAGGAAGGCGATGTCGAGACGAGTCCGCGGAGATGCCGTGCGCCGCCGGGGGACACCGCACGCGCCCACACGCACGGCCAAAAGCCGTTGCGCGTGGGCTCGACGCGCCCAGACGCGCTGGTTCGTCCAGCGCGTGCGGCACACGCGCCGGTGACGAACCGGCGCATGCGAACCGCCGGCCGGCGAACCGGCATGTGCCGGTCCACGGATCGACGCGTGGTGACGTCAGCATGACGTCACCCAACGGTCGGTAACCGCCGGGGTGACGTCATCGCTGACGTTAGCACCGGTTCGTTTTGGTCGGACTGTCACCGGCCGGCGACCCGACCGACGACCCGACCCGACTGCCTGGCACACGCGCGGCACGTGCAGGATGACGTCATCATGACGTCATCCCATGCACGCGCGCCGCATGTGCGGTCGGTCGGTCTGACCCGGCGACCGGTCCGACCGCCCGACCGGTCTGACGACCCTGCCGGTTGATCGTTGACCGTTGACCCGTTGACTTCCGTTGACCGTTGACTTCGAAGGTTGACCGTTGACCGTTGACTAATAAAAAAAGGAATTTTTTTCTTTTTTCAATTATGTCTATGTGGATTATATGTAATCCATTTTTTGTTTTGCATTTGTTGCAGGAACAATGCCTCCCCGTAAGCCGCGCGCATCTGTGCGCACAATGTCAGATGAACAGAAGGAAAGGCTTACGAGGTTGATAGCCGATCTGAATGGTTATCGATGGGAGAGTGACGACATAATTGATCATGTCATAGAGGTCAACAACAAAATTCAGGAAGTCATTTGGAACGGTTATCCCATGCGAGATATTCAGATGATGCGATTCTTTATGAACATTCTTCCACAAGGATGGCAAGGAGTGTTGAATCACCTACGGGAGGTCAAAGGATTTACTAGCTATAAGGCGCTAGTAATGGAATTCGTAGATGAATACCATCGGGTTGGAGCCACAAAGACTGCGACCCAAGGAATGACTTCGATTGGGCCATGACTGAATGTGCGTAGGAGAAATCCTAAGGGATATCCGTCTGTTTTTCCGTGGCTGTCAAGAATGCCTGAGAATTTTACAGAGAAAAAGAAAAAAGAAATTAGACCATGTAGCTGCTTTCCCTATTAGTTGCATGATGCCTCGTTTATAGATGTTATGACTTGTCTTTATTTAATGTTCTTGGTGGACATCTTATGTAAAGTTAACTACCTGATTGTGGTTGTTTATAACAACCTATTTGTTAGCAATATTGAGTGAAAGTATTATTATTATATTGTATGTCAATTATCTGCTGCTTTCTGTGATTGCTGGTTGCTGTGGGTAGTTAGCTGTGGGTAGTAATAGAAATTTGTGTAGCTTCATAAAATTGATTTTGCATATGACAATCATATTAATGATAGTTTTAAGTTAGGATTTTTGGAGGATGATTGGAAACATAGTGACCTTTTGATTCTGAAACCTTACTTAAAATTATTAATTAATATGATGGGTTTTGTGCAAAATAGATGCATAAGTGATAGGCATTAATAATTCGTGCATGTATGTCTGATGTGTTCAGATCAATGGCTTCAGCCACAAAGAGCATAGTTGTCGAGCTGAACAAAGGTGAATAGCTCAAAGGTGACAACTATGAAATTTGGCAAATGAAATTTCAATGTGTGCTGGAAAAGCAAAAAGCTCTAAAAGCTCTTGACCATGTTATGGAAGATCTAGAGGATGCTGTGCGCCACCTTGAGTTAGCTGATCATCGCCTCAAGGCATTAGAGCAGGAAACATATATTTTCTGTGTTGCTTTAAGCTCAGAAGGGACTTCATGCTCTAAGCGCAAGCGCATTGATTCGTTCAATATGTGGAAATGCAAGGGATCAAGTCCTTCTTGCAAGAAACCAAGAATTAACCAACAAAAGAGAGGAAAACGTCATCATGTGAAGAATATCTCAAGGGTGAAATGTTACAACTGTGACCAGAAGGGTCACTATGCCCGCGATTGTCGCGAGCCAAAGAAGGTACACACCCTTGGTACGATTGGGAACTTTCCATATGTGTCAAGTTCTGTATTCTTGACTAAATCTAATCCTCTATGGACTGTGGATTCAGGAGCGACAGACCATGTAGCGAAGGATAGAGGATCCTTCGTGGAATTCCGATGAGTACCTACTGGAACTAAGTGGATCTATGTGGGAAACAACTCCAGAGCTGAAGTGAAAGGAATTGGTACATGCCAACTGAATATGCGTGATGGACGCACTTTGTTCCTTCATGATGTGTTGTATGCTCCGGAGATTCGTCGGAATTTAGTGTCTGTTTTTAGTGTTGGTTAAATTAGGTTTTAATATGAACTTCCATAATAAAGGTGTAGATTTGTATTTGGATACAAACTACTATGGTCATTGTTATTTTCTGGATGGTTTCATTGTATTGAATATTGATTATGTTAATGCAAATGTTTGTTATTCCCTTCTCACGTCTCACAATACATATGATAATGATGTGAATGTGTGGCATGCTAGACTTGGTCATATTGGCCAACAGCGTATGAATAGACTAGCCGAAGATGGCTTGTTGGGCAATATTGAAAAAGTCGATTTGCCCATCTGTAAGCATTGCCTAGAAGGGAAAACAACAAGGAAACCATTTGGAAAAGGTAAAAGAGCTGAATTTCCTCTGCATTTAATCTATTCTGATGTCTGTGGTCCAATGAATGTGAGAGGAAGGCATGGGGCTGTTTATTTCATCACTTTTATAGATGATTATACTCGATTCGGATATGTCTATTTGATTTCTCACAAATCTGAAGCAATAAGTTGTTTCAAAAGGTTTATGAACCTGGTAGAGAATCAATTAGACAAGAAAATAAAAGCATTGAGATCCGATCGAGGTCGAGAATATTTATCTGATGAGTTCAGAAAATTAAGTGATGAAAAAGGAATAAAAAAGACAATTGTCTATTCCATATACTCCTCAACAAAATGGTGTTGCAGAGAGAAGAAACAGAACCCTACTGGAAATGGTTAGGTCCATGATGGCGCAAGCTAACTTACCTATCACTTTTTGGAGTGATGCGTTGTTAACTGCTGCCTATATACTTAACCGAGTGCCTTCCAAATCAGTTACTTCCACTCCATATGAGTTATGGATAGGTAGAAAACCGGACTTAAGTTTTCTTAAGCCATGGGGTTGTGCTGCCTATACACATGAGTCCTCTCACAAGTTTGGGAAATTAGGTCCCAAAGGAAAGAAGAGTATTTTCATAAGATACTCGGATTACTCAAAAGGGTATGTGTTCATATGTGAGCAGGAAAGTGGGAGTATAACTGAATTTGAATCACGGGATGTCACATTCTTAGAGGATGAATTTCCTAAGAAGGGCCAAATAGGGGAAGACAACACCCTATTTGAAACCTTGGATCAAGATAATGATCTTAGTGGAGTTCGTCCAAGTGGGAGTAATATGAGAAGTGATAAATTGAATTCAACTCATTCTCAATTGCAAGCATATAATGAGACGACATCATCATTATCTAATCCAAGTGGGAGCATAATGGGAAATAATGTGCATAGTGTACAAACTCCCATACGGCGAACAAGTCGCCAAAGTATTCCCCGTCGACGTTTTGACATTGAAGGGGAAACTTTTATGGTTGCTCCACAAGATGAGGATGAGCCAAGAAATATTAATGAGGCTCTGAATTGCCCTAGTAAGGAAAAATGGATTCATGCAATGGAAGAGGAAATTGAGTCAATGAAATCAAACCAAGTCTGGGAACTGGTTGATCTTCCAAAAGGACGCAGAGCTATTGGGAACAAGTGGGTTCTCAAAATAAAGCGAAAGGCTGATGGCTCGATAGAAAGGCATAAGGCTCGTCTTGTGGCGAAGGGGTATAATCAACAGGAAGGAATTGATTATGAAGATACGTTTTCTCCTGTAGTGAGATTTACCTCGATTCGCATTATTCTGGCAATAGTAGCTAGTATGAATCTTGAGTTACATTAGATGGATGTAAAGACTATTTTCCTCAATGGAGAATTAGAGGAAGAAATATACATGGAACAACCTGCTGGTTTCATAATGAAAGGCCAAGAAGAAAAGGTATGTCGACTTTTGAGATCGATATACGGCCTTAAGCAGTCATCGAGACAATGGTATATACGTTTTCATAATGCCATAATGGCATATGATTTTACAATGATTGATGAGGATCATTGCGTATATATCAAAAGATCCAAGGATCAATTTGTGATCATATCATTATATGTTGATGATATACTGATTGCCGGAAGCAATATGGAGTTTGTTCATACTGTCAAGAGTTGGTTGTCTTCCAACTTTGAGATGAAGGATATGGGTGAGGCTGCATACATTCTTGGAGTTAAGATTTCAAGAGATCGTTCGAAGAGATCGTTGTCTCTTTCGCAAGAAACATATATAAATAAAGTTCTTGAACGATTTCGTATGCAAGATTGTAAACCCAAAGTCACTCCTATTGCAAAAGGTGAAGGATTGAGCCATAAACTGTGTCCGAGGACTCCACAAGAAAAGGAAGAAATGAAACATGTTCCTTATGCTAGTGCAGTTGGGAGCTTGATGTACGCTATGATGTGTACAAGACCCGACGTATGTTTTGCAGTTGGAATGGTGAGTAGATACCAATCCAATCTAGGTCCAGCACATTGGAAAGCCGTTAAGAGAATACTGAGGTATCTAAAGGGAACTGCTGATTATACGATGAGTTATCAAGGAAAGGATCTGCAACTCAAAGGCTATTCTGAGATTGATTAGGGAGGAGGTGTAGACAAAAGGAGATCTACCTCTAGGTTTGTTTTCTTATTGAATAATGGCACCATATGTTGGAGCAGTAAGAAACAAACGTGTATAACCTTGTCCACGATGGAAGCTGAGTTCGTGGCATTATCAACAGTAATATAAGAAAAAGTTTGGCTTAAGAGATTTTTGGATCATTTAGGTGTTATTGAGAAAGCTGCAAATCCATTATTAGTTAATTGTGATAGCCAAGTAGTTATAACGTACACCAAAGATCCAAAATATCATGGCAAGACCAAACATATAGATACCAAGTATAACTTTGTAAAAGATATGGTTGCACGAAAGGATGTGAACTTGCAGTACATATCTACGCATAGAATGGTAGCAGATCCTATGACAAAGCCAATACCTAGAGATGTGTTTTGTGGTCATGTAAAATCTCTAGGATTGCGTAGAGTCTGATATACTGGATTGTATTTTCCCTGAGTTGTTCACATGTATGAACTAGTATTGTTTCATTATTAATGCCTATGAGTCTTTTGTTTGATCTTTATGCATCTTAATGCTTAGTGCATTATATATTATGTTGAGAAAGTATGTCGGACATATAAGAGATTAGCCTACTCACACGGGTAATCGCCTCTATTTACTATGTGATAGATAGAGATGAGACTGTTTTTAAGCTTATTATCTAGGTGATAATCGAGAGCTCAAGCTTAAAATAAATATGTCGCCTTAACTGAGTGTTAAGATGAGGACATAATACTTACGATGTCTGAAAGTAAAATAACCCACACATTTTACTTTATCTGTCTAAGATGCCAGATATGAGTTCTGATGAATTTTGTGAATGAGTAAATACGTGAACTCAAGTTAGACATTGGGTATGTCTGAACTATCATCTGTACGGTATTGATTGTGTAGACATACGCTCCATGGGAAATGAGTTAATACCGTAATACGTATTTCATACTACGTATGCATGAGACGACCTATAAGAGTGGCAAAAGTTATGATCTCAACTTTTATGACGTGTGAGACTCTTGAGGAATAGAGTTCCTCATTTTTTAGTGCCCTCATGACTCTTACTTATTCTCAAGATTTCTATTTAGTGTTTGCTATCTTAGAATGTTGCCAATGGTCATGAGATGATTCGATCTAATGTGATATTTCTAGAAAAGCAAGTTGAACTGAAATTGAGAGTTTGAAGGAAAGAGGAAGATCGGATTTGTAGAATCACATTGTGGTTTTGTATTCACAGGTCGACCAATTATGACTGTTTTTGGGATAATCATAATTGTGAATACAATACATATATCATTGTTTAAATGAGATTAAGAGAGATATAAATGTGATCGATCGATCTAGGGTACTGCATACTAAATTTACTCGGAAAATGATGCCCAATATGAGCTGCTATATATTCCTAACAGATGTATAGCAACGAGCTCTCAAAATATGCTGGTCGCACGGATTATTCACCGGTATGAATGTTGAAAGAGGAAAAGAGGATTTTCAGTTGATGGGCCTAAGTTGGGCCTATCCGCCCATGTTGGTTTATGACCCACCATGTGCGAGTGGGAGATGATGGATTTAATAATGGGCCTAAGCTGGCCCGGCCACGATGGGCCTAAAGGCCCGGCCCACGGGAATTAGGCCCATGGAAAGGGGAACCTATAAAAGGGATGAGAGAGAATGAGAAGACACCTTTTGACACAATTAACGTACGTTCTCTTCTCTTCCAAAAGTTCTCTCTCTCCAAGAAGCGACGCCATCTCCACTTCACGGCGAATCTTCGACATCGGATCGAACGGAACTGAAATCTCTTCTTCAATACGGCATCGGTGTCTAATGTCAATATCATTGTAAAATCATATGCCATTATGGCATTATGAAAACGTATATACCATTGTCTCGATGACTGCTTAAGGCCGTATATCGATCTCAAAAATCGACATACCTTTTCTTCTTGGCCTTTCACTATGAAACCAGTAGGTTGTTCCATGTATATTTCTTCTTCTAATTCTCCATTGAGGAAAGCAGTCTTTACATTCATCTGATGTAACTCAAGATCCATACTTGATACTATTGCCAGAATAATGCGAATCGAGGTGAATCTCACTACAGGAGAAAACGTATATTCATAATCAATTCATTCCTGTTGATTATACCCCTTCGCAACAAGGCGAGCCTTATGCCTTTCTATCGAGCCATCAGCCTTTCGCTTTATTTTGAGAACCCACTTGTTCCCAATAGCTCTGCGTCCTTTTGGAAGATCAACCAGTTCCCAGACTTGGTTTGATTTCATTGACTCCATTTCCTCTTCCATTGCATGAATCCATTTTTCCTTACTAGGGCAATTCAGAGCCTCATTAATATTTCTAGGCTCATCCTCATCTTGTGGAGCAATCATAAAAGTTTCCCCTTCAATGTCAAAACGTCGACGGGGAATACTTTGGCGACTTGTTCGCCGTATGGGAGTTTGTACACTATGCACATCATTTCCCATTATGCTCCCACTTGGATTAGATAATGATGATGTCGTCTCATTATGTGCTTGCAATTGAGAATGAGTTGAATTCAATTCATCACTTCTCATATTACTCCCACTTGGACGAACTCCACTAAGATCATTATCTTGATCCGAGGTTTCAAATAGGTGTTGTCTTCCCCTATTTCGCCCTTCTTAGGAAATTCATCCTCTAAGAATGTGACATCCCGTGATTCAAATTCAGTTATACTCCCACTTTCCTGCTCACCTATGAACACATACCCTTTTGAGTGTTCCGAGTATCTTATGAAAATACTCTTCTTTCCTCTGGGACCTAATTTCCCAAACTTGTGAGAGGACTCATGTGTATAGGCAGCACAACCCCATGGCTTAAGAAAAACTTAAGTCCGGTTTTCTACCTATCCATAACTCATATGGAGTGGAAGTAACTGATTTGGAAGGCACTCGGTTAAGTATACAGGCAGCAGTTAACAACGCATCACTCCAAAAAGTGATAGGTAAGTTAGCTTGTGCCATCATGGACCTAACCATTTCCAGTAGGGTTCTGTTTCTTCTCTCTGCAACACCATTTTGTTGAGGAGTATTTGGAATAGACAATTGTCTTTCTATTCCTTTTTCATCACTTAATTTTCTGAACTCATCAGATAAATATTCTCGACCTCGATCGGATCTCAATGCTTTTATTTTCTTGTCTAATTGATTCTCTACCAGGTTCATAAACCTTTTGAAACAACTTATTGCTTCAGATTTGTGAGAAATCAAATAGACATATCCGAATCGAGTATAATCATCTATAAAAGTGATGAAATAAACAGCCCCATGCCTTCCTCTCACATTCATTGGACCACAGACATCAGAATGGATTAAGTGCAGAGGAAATTCAGCTCTTTTACATTTTCCAAATGGTTTCCTTGTCGTTTTCCCTTCTAGGCAATGCTTACAGATGGGCAAATCGACTTTTTCAATATTGCCCAATAAGCCCTCTTTGGCTAGTCTATTCACACGTTGTTGGCCAATATGACCAAGTCTAGCATGCCATACATTCACATCATTATCATATGTATTGTGAGACGTGAGAAGGGAATAACAAACATTTGCATTAACATAATCAATATCCAATACAATGAAACCATCCAGAAAATAACCATGACCATAGTAGTTTGTATCCAAATACAAATCTACACCTTTATTATGGAAGTTCATATTAAAACCTAATTTAACCAATACTAAAATAGACACTAAATTCCGACGAATCTCCGGAGCATACAACACATCATGAAGGAACAAAGTGCGTCCATCACGCATATTCAGTTGGCATGTGCCAATTCCTTTTACTTCAGCTCTGGAGTTGTTTCCCACATAGATCCACTTAGTTCCAGTAGGTACTCGTCAGAATTCCGCGAAGGATCCTCTATCCTTCGCTACATGGTCTGTCGCTCCTGAATCCACAGTCCACAGAGGATTAGATTCAGTCAAGAATACAGAACTTGACACATATGCAAAGTTCCTAATGGTACCAATGGTGTGTACCTTCTTTGGCTCGCGACAATTGCGGGCATAGTGACCCTTCTGGTCACAGTTGTAACACTTCACTCTTGAGATATTCTTCACATGGGGACGTTTTCCTCTCTTTTGTTGGTTAATTCTTGGTTTCTTGCAAGAAGGACTTGATCCCTTGCATTTCCACATATTGAACGAATCAATGCGCTTGCGTTTAGAGCATGAAGCCCCTTCTGAGCTAACAGCAACACATAAAATATATGTTTCTTGCTCTAATGCCTTGAGGCGATGATCAGCTAGCTCAAGGTGGCGCACATCATCCTCTAGATCTTCCATAACATGGTCAAGAGCTTTTAGTGCTTTTTGCTTTTCCAGCACATATTGAATTTTCATTTGCCAAATTTCATAGTTGTCACTTTTGAGCTTTTCACCTTTGTTCAGCTCGACTACTATGGTCATATGTGTCCAGCACATATGACCATAGTAGTTTGTATCCAAATACAAATCTACACCTTTATTATGGAAGTTCATATTAAAACCTAATTTAACCAACACTAAAATAGACACTAAATTCCGACGAATCCCCGGAGCATACAACACATCATGAAGGAACAAAGTGCGTCCATCACGCATATTCAGTTGGCATGTGCCAATTCATTTTACTTCAGCTCTGGAGTTGTTTCCCACATAGATCCACTTAGTTCCAGTAGGTACTCGTCGGAATTCCGCGAAGGATCCTCTATCCTTCGCTACATGGTCTGTCGCTCCTGAATCCACAGTCCACAAAGGATTAGATTCAATCAAGAATACAGAACTTGACACATATGCAAAGTTCCTAATGGTACCAATGGTGTGTACCTTCTTTGGCTCGCGACAATTGCGGGCATAGTGACCATTCTGGTCACAGTTGTAACACTTCACTCTTGAGATATTCTTCACATGGGGACGTTTTCCTCTCTTTTGTTGGTTAATTCTTGGTTTCTTGCAAGAAGGACTTGATCCCTTGCATTTCCACATATTGAACGAATCAATGCGCTTGCGCTTAGAGCATGAAGCCCCTTCTGAGCTAACAACAACACAGAAAATATATGTTTCTTGCTCTAATGCCTTGAGGCGATGATCAGCTAGCTCAAGGTGGCGCACATCATCCTCTAGATCTTCCATAACATGGTCAAGAGCTTTTAGTGCTTTTTGCTTTTCCAGCACATATTGAATTTTCATTTGCCAAATTTCATAGTTGTCACCTTTGAGCTTTTCACCTTTGTTCAGCTCGACAACTATGCTCTTTGTGGCTGAAGCCATTGATCTGAACACATCAGACATATATGCACGAATTATTAATGCCTATCATTTATGCATCCCTTTTACACAGACCCATCATATTAATGAATAATTTCAAGTAAGGTTTTAGAATCAAAAGGTCACTACGTTTCCAATCATCCTCCAAAAATCCTAACTTAAAACTATCATTAATATGATTGTCATATGCAAAATCAATTCTACGAAGCTACAAAAAACTTCTATTAACTACCCACAGCTAACTACCCACAGCAACCAGCAATAACAGAAAGCAACAGATAATTGACATACAATAAAATAATAATGCTTTCAGATAAAACAACTAACATATAGGTCGCTTCAACAACAACAATCAGGTAGTTAACATTACATAAGATGTTCACTAAGCACACTTAACAAAAAATAGCTAATACTTCTATCACAAAATCATCACACGAACTGGGAAAGATCCTCCATTGTTCAATTTCTTGATCTTTTCCCTTGTAACAATGCAGTAATATTCTTTTACAAAATCTATCACAATTTTCTTATATGAAGCAGCACCGTTGACATCCCATATGTGATTCAACACATCTTGCCAATCAGATGGAAGAGTGTTAATGAAAAATCACACCATCTTTGATTGTGGCATGGGACGACCATTCCATATGACCTGTTGAATCTTCCCGTTGACTTCTAGAACATGATCAATTAAATCACCATTCTCCCATCGATAATCAGTCAACTTAGCTATCAACTTAGAAAGCTTTGCCTTTTGTTTATCGGTAATCACACGAATAGGCGTACGTAACTGAAGGGGATGCATTGTTCCTGCAACAAATGCAGAACAAAAAAATAGATTACATATAATCCACATAGACATAATTGAAAAAAGAAACAAATTCTTTTTTTTTTTTTGGGTCAACGGTCAACAGTCGTCAGTCAACGGTCAACGGTCAAGTCAACGGTCAATTGTCGGTCAACTGTCGGTCAACGATCAAGTCAACGGTCAACGGTCGGTCAACGGTCCGACCGGTCAGACGGTCGGGCCGGTCGCCCGGTCGGACCGGTCACCCGGTCGGACGAACCGACCGGCACGTGCCAGGCGCGTGCCGGGATGACGTCACGATGAAGTCATCCGGCACGGGCGTGGCACGCGCTAGGCCGAACGACGCGCCGTTGCTGGCATGCATCGCGCGCAGCCAGCCGCCGTTAGCTCTGGCAGTGCTGCTTGTGCGCCGATGACCCCCGTGCGTTCCGGCCGCGTGTGGCGGCGCGTCCGGCGGCCTTCGGCAGCGATCCGCGACTCGTTTTTCTCGTATCGACGAGAGCTTCATCCCTGCATTATCAAAAACGAATTTCGACTTGCACAAAAACTCAAAAAATGGCGAACAGTACGCGGGAGTCGGGATTTCTCGCCCCGATCCGTACGGCCGAATGGCATTTTGTGAAAAAACAATCATAAACAGTAAATTGATTGGGAAAAACGTGAACTAAGGCTCTGATACCAATGTTGGGATCGCCTGATCCCCGAAAACCGGATTCGGCACTGAAACCGAACCCCTAAATCATATCCGGAAGATAAGCCCGGGAATGTCACGTATCACCGATCATAAAGCACACCACGGATTCGAGCGTACCTTGTTGGCCACAGATTAGACACCGATGCCGTATTGAGGAAGAGATTTCAGTCCCGTTCGATCCGATGTCGAAGATTCGCCGTTCAAGGGAAGACGGCGTCGCTACTTAGCTTTTGGAGAGAGAGAATTCTTGAAGAGAATGGAGAACATTCTTGCAAAAATGCCAAGAGGTGCATTCTTTCCCTCTCTCATCCCTTTTATAGGTTCCCATTTCCACGGGCCTTATTCCCGTGGGCCGGGCCTTTAGGCCCATCGTGGCCGGGCCAACTTAGGCCCATTATTAAATCCATCAGAGGCCATACCTGCAATCTGATACACATGGAAGTGGTGATTTGTGTTCATATGTGGGATTAATCGTGCCAAAAGGTTTGGATACGATGTGTTATAAAAAAATCATAAGAAAATTTTTAGACCACTGTCCAACTGTCTTTAATTCTTAATTTGATATGATATGGTAAGCACTTGGTTAAGAAGAATTCCATGGCAGACAACTCCTACATTTTGCGCTTTAGATCTGGGTCGTGCAAGCAAGCACTCATGCAAACTACCTCGCCTTGAGTTGGCGATAGTTTGCTTTATACCACGTCAACGACATGGCATCTGCATATCAAATGTCCATGAGTCGACTAATTTTCATGAGTAAGAACGCAGATGACTGAGTAAGGGCAGAATCCAGAGCAATGCAAGCATCGGAATGTGTCGCGCGAAGAAGAGAAACAGGGCCAGCAGTGACTGCATAGAAACTGAAATAGGCGCCAAAGCATCCGCGTCCTCGTTCAAGAGATTTTTCTGGACATTGCTTGTTTTTTTCATTGGAACGGACACGGAAGTTTCTAGTGATATTTCATTTTTACTTATGGGGAACGAAAAGGATTCCAGCCATTTGTCTTGACGAAGGCTCAGAAGAAAGAAATGACAAAGAGGACCGGACATACACAAATGAACAATTTGAGAAGTTCCTGAGCTTAAGGTTCCTCCAAATGAGGGAAGCGAATTTTAGCGGAGATTTTGAGAAATTGCGATTACAGAACACTGGAATGGATGGAGCTCAATCAAGGTAAGCCAGAATGACACATCCAACATCGTGTTTTTAATACTGATCACTCCTCAACAACTAGCTCCCATGATACTTTTCATTCTTATGGACGGCGAAGCAGCTCAAAGTTCCGATCCTTACTAGGTGTGGTCATTTACAACGTACTCCTGACTTCTCTGCTTTCCAAATTTTAGAAATTCTCACCCTTAAAGAACGTAGACATTGGAAGGAACTTGTTTTGGATTCAACTGCCATAAGAGAGATTCCTGCCATTGGTTCTTTGAGGAAGCTGGAGAAGCTTAGTGTCAAGCGTTGTTCTGCTCTAGTTTGACTTTTGGACTCAATAAGCCATCTAATGAATCTTTTGACTCTCAATTTATGCAACTGTCGGGGAATCATTAAACTTCCAGATAACATCGAGTACCTTAAGAAGCTGCAGAACTTGCTACTTGGCAGTTGGCGCTACTTCTACACTTCGTTGCCCATCAACACAGATCCCATACTCCAATGGGAAGATGGAGTTACTGACTAAACTCGACCTGTCCAGCACATGCATAACGTAACAACCATCTTCCATTGGGGATTTGCATAATTTGGAAATCCATAAGATTTCTCCTACCATGATCCAAAAGCTGCCAGGTACCATTGGAAGGTTGGGGAAAATCCTGAAGAACCTTTCTGGAAGTCACCAGGCAGAGTTGCGCTTTGCCTCCTCTTTTTATCTAATCCATCTAAGAGAACTCACTGTTTATGATTGCATATCGCAGGAATCTCTCCCAGAGCTTCCTCCAAGACTATTGAAGCTTCATGTCGCAGGATATGGCAAGTTGAAATGCTTGCCAGGATTAGAGCTCCGTGAATGCTCCAGACTGATGCAAAGCGAATGCCGGCAAGTATCAATATCCCCGACAACGTTGGCCATAGTAGGTCGCATGAAGTTGACTAAGCAGGATGGCCTTAGACAATGTGCAGAGTACTTGAGATGTGTGCCAATGAGTCAGAGCTATGGATCAAGCGCTCCATCTGATATGGAAGACAATCTAGTCGATGTTCAAGGTCTTGACAGGTTGAAGCACGTGGAAGAATTGGATGTAGATTTTTGCCATTTTATTGGAAGATTGGACCTTCTAAAACCAAATCATATGAATGATTGACCAATAGAAATTGCGAAAAACTAGTTGAAATTTGAAGCCTTTATAGTTCAGAGTTCTTGGAAGCACCAAATATCACCGACTGCACGTCCATTGAAAGATTGAACCTTGCAAAATCAGAGCTTCTAAAGGAATTAAAGGCCACAAATTACAAAAGTCTAATTGAGATTCAAGGCCTTGATAGGTCGAGATTCTTGGAAAATTTGGACCCCTGGTCGTGCGAGTCCCTGGAAAGATTACCAAAGCTGTTGTGCTTCGAGACCCTGAGAGTTGAACATCAACTGGTGCATCATCTGACCAAAAACAAAAATTGGTGCATTGAGCTTCATGATATTGAGTCCGGAGAATTTCTTGTCCTGCCAACACATATACATTGACGAATGTCCATCCTTAAAGATATTGCCAAACCTGTCAAATTTCGAGAATTTAGAGAAACTCTACCATCAGGATACGCTTGATACTTTGGAGATACCTGGAATCGAGGATTTGATATCTCTAGACACATCTAGATATCACATGATGCAAGTCAATCAGGACTTTACCAGATTTGTCGACATGTAAAAAGTTACAATTTCCGGTGGTACAAGACTGCGACAATTTTACTGACCTCCGGGGACTTGAAAACTTGGGTTTGATTTATTTGGATATTTCTGATGCAACTCACTACTTGCCTAGAACACACATCGTACAGAACTACGAAGTTTTTTACAGGAACATTTTCCTAAGCAATCAGCTCTTTTTCATTGTGATCCTGATTATTGGAATTTTACGCCACGCAAGGTGGATTTGTCCTTGATGCTTATCCTGGACATTCCAACTTGGCAAAGTTAATCTCGTCTATACTTTATGTGCTTGTGGTTTTGATGTGAGCATAAGAGTTAAATCAATCAAGAAAACTACTATTCCAATTTCGATCGAAACCCAGCCTAAAAGTTAGCTGCTGCAAGTCCAAACAACTCCAAGCAGTCAGGAACGACCAACGCACTAGCCACAAAGAACGATGCTCAAAGCCTGTAGAATTAGTAATGCTATCTTCCATTTGCTTGAACTGAGTTGACCACAAAATGCACTGAAAACCTCCAAAAAAAAAGAAGGGAATGTCTTTGAAGATAGAAGATAACAAACGAAATCGTGAGGATTGCAGCTACCGGTGCTTCCAGAGACTTCTCATGTAAACTCTGGTGCTGCCCCCTCTGTGGTACAATGACTGGTTCTTAAAAAAATTGATATAATGCCAAAGTTTTTGTAAACACAGCGAGCTGTCAATATTGCCAATTTTCCGAGTCCACACTATTTATTGGAATGTATAAGCTGGCACAGGTTAATTTTTCTTACTCTCATATCAGCAGCATACCGATGTCTGGTTTTCCAATTCCCCAGGAAATGAAGATTTCTTCTCTTTGCAGGGGTTTATACCAATAAATTATCGATACTCTTTTACATTGTCAAAATGTCACAGTTGGCATCAAAACTGAATTGCATATTAAGCGTATTATCAATAAGAAAATTAACGATAGAATCACTTATGATGTCTCAGCTAGAGATGTCCATCACTTTTCTGACTCAGCTGATTGAGAGGGATGACAATCTTCATTGCTCAAGCTTTTCCTAGGTGTTTATTGTTGCACTGAAATTGAAGTGTAGCTGGATATGATTTTTACTTTGCCAGAGCTGTCACTATATATTGGCAGCATCTGGAACTCCATAGATTCCTTGCTGATAGGAATATACACCTGTACCATCAATATGGAGGAGTTTAATGGCACTTCGCAGCATGATCAAGTGCCATTCAATGGCTGTCCACTAATCTGCGTAATTATCGTACCGGCATTTACATGTAACTATGTAAGGTACTTCCGTGCTTTTACTCGTGAAAAGTGAGGGAAAATTAATTGCTTGCTTTAGTATAGTTTGGCAGTTAGGATTGCTGGAGACTCTTGAATTACTCATCTAGTTCCTGATTTGCTGAATCATTTTCACAATCTTCTTACTGAAGATTGGACATCCTAGCGATTTGTCACCCGACAATTTCTGCATAAGTGAGATTTTTGCCATTTTAGCAAAAATAACTTCAAACGGCACTAATGCTTGAAAAAATCTTGTTGAAGTTGGAAATGTTAAATTCATTTTTCTCGGACATGATAATTGGCACCGCATGTAGAAATCCACCATCGCTCCATCCAAATCCGGGACTGATACAAATTCTATCTCAGCATTGTAAGAAACAGGCGAAGCAGAATAGAATGGTACTATGAAATACTGAATGAGAGAAACATCAGGTGCAATTCCAGATAAATGTCATTTGACCAGAATGCGGCTCCAAATATCAGTCGAAACCGGCATTTCATACGTGCAAGTTGCCCCTAAAGTCATTGCCTAATCAATCCAAAGGCCATTTGCACTTGCATCCCGCATCTTCTTTCTGTCAAATTACTTAGCATAAGGTGACATCGAGCTTGGATCTGCACTCTGCAGCCTCTTTCTGTTGATATTGTTAGAAATCTGACAGCCTCATCCAAACCTTTTTTATGGTTATTTTCCAGTTGATTATGGTAGATATTACATCAAAACACTTTGAAAATCACTTATCGGGTTATAGTTTTGCCTAATTAGACGAATGATTCCAATGGACCAATGATTAAAAAAAATCTTTGGCTTTACCCTTGAGAGAACATCGACATTAACATGTTGTTAGCATGTGATTAAGGTCTTTTGCGAACCTTTTTTTCCCTCCAACAGAACGTATTTCGCAATAGTAATCTTCAACATAATATGCATTTTCTTTGTGGCGTCATAGTGGGCGTACAGTTTCGTATGGTCTCTTCAAAGTTTTTCCCCGATAATTCAGTAGAAATTGTTATCAGAAGTTGTCTCTGGTGCTGTGTTTTGTGTCCGAACTTCTTTTGTTCGTCTACTACTCTACCTCATTCGCCATTAAAAAAAAAAACAATAAGTAGATACAATAGAAGTTAGTCTAATATCTAACAAGTTAAAAGTTAGCGTACCTAGATTTCTGAAAAATGATTGCTTGTATCTCAATCGCTCCAAAGATATTTTTCAAAAAATAAATGATTTGAAAAATATATCTTTTCTCGTACAGGCATAATATAATTCGAGCAAAAACATTATGCCCAAAATATTGAAGGTATACCATGGAATCAAGCTACTTATGGGCTTCATATCATCACAGAAGGAACCATCAAACCATGCAGAGGTCCTCATTGTCCCAAAAAGTGGCATGTGATTTTATGCCGAAAATAAAGTACTTGTGTGTGTTTTCGTTGGTAGCCATCACAACATCAAGGCACCAAATTGCATTGGTAAATTGGGGCATCTGCATTATCTCAATTTTTCTTATACTAATATCAAAAGGCTTCCTAAGTCAATTGTTCGACTACACAACCTAGAAGCTTTAATGTTGCATGGTAATGAAAATCTTACCGAATCGCCTGAATATATTGAAAAACCGATCAATTTATGATTTCTCGACATTAGAGAAACTCTAAGCCTAACAGATATGCCACTGTTTATAGGTAAACCTGTGGGTCTTGAGATGTTGCTACCACTTTTTTATAGGTAATCTTGTGGGTCTTGAGATGCTGTCCAAATTTGTTGTGGGAACCAAAAATGGCTAAAGGAGTTGTAGATAATGCCGAATGCACCTTGTAGGGAAATTATTCACCTCCAAGTTGCTTAAGGTTGGAGAGCATGTCAATTTACCCACTAGGGACAGAATATGCTAGTGGACCACGTAGTGAGTGAAGATTATGAAAATTTCCTGAATTTGTTTGCAATTCTAGTGGAATGACTAACTTTAAAAAAAAAAATACATTAAGAATCATATTGGCCAAAAAAAAAAAGTACAAGAATGACATCGAACAGATTGTAAAAGTACAGGCAGTTTATTATCTCTAAAGTTTTTGCACAAGTTTTGTGAAGAGTCTCCTAAAGATTTTGTTAAAAGTGAAATGCATTGCTTTCTATTCTTTTCCCACAGAATCATGGCAATAACACTTTCAAGAAAATGTTCTACACGTCTCAATGTCTTTTCCCATTTCCACATGCATTATTTTCTCTAACATGGCTCTTACAGAGTATTGTCATATAAAAATTAATCTCCACACCACCCGCGGTGACTCCGTTGGATAAGCTCTCCCATGACATTTGCCCAGGACAGAGGAGTTCGAATCCTGCGGGTCACACGGGATCTTAAGCGCGACGTCGGGGTGGTAGGTTCTCCGCTAGCGTCGCTCCAAGCCTCCAAGTTTTACCCGCCGGTTGCCAACTGTACAGGGTTCTCTCGGTATTAAAAAAAAAAATTAATCCCGGCTGCTAGCTATACATGGTTCCCTGGGTATAAAAAATAAAATAAAATTAATCTCCACTATGAATACATTGACTCTTACACTGGGATCGATTCTTCTTTGTTGGCCAAAGGCCAAAAGTGTAAACTAAATGCCTCCCAGCAAAAGACCAATTTTCCACCTGCATTATTCTAGTGCATTTTGCCGTACGTCACATTTGAATAGGTGTACCTCATAGATACTTTCACACTTTTCAATGAAAGGCTGAAATTTATTCTTTAGCGGTTCGACGGTGATTGATCTTTTAGGATTTGTAAAAAGATGAATATTAACTTTTTACGCTTTTTACACAGACATGGGATACATGCTAAATTAGATTTGGACCCCCCAAAATGACAAGATCCATAGCAATTTTATGTGAGTCCCATTAAATTTAACAGTCTAAATTCAAATTAAGGCGAGGGTTCGTCGGGTTCGCTAAATACATAGTAGAAAAATGAGTAAGGAATAAGTGACGCAGTTGTGTACTATGTAAATTGTGCTCGTGCTAGGTTGTACCACACCCATACAGGAGGCCCACCAAGAAGGAGCTATATAAAAAGCAAATGGAAAAATCATAACTATTTTTTTTCATTAACCTGAATTACACGTGAATGTAGTTCAAACTCCTTAAAATTTACATTGAATTAAATTTTGTTACTTAAAAATGTAACAATTAATTCTTTGAACTTTAACTAATCCATACGATTCAACTCATTAAAAATGAGTTAAAAATTATATTTTTGACCACATGAACGCTTTTAGTGGTGAGAAACTTATGTTTTAAGGATAAGGAAAGCAAAAGGTTGTCCATCTTCACCTTGATTCGCACGGCTACGTGATTTCATTACAACGAGAACTAACAAGAGGGAAGGGTTAGTCGGTTAAAGAAGTAAATTGCCTCATCAAAGACGGTAAGATTGTGTGTATCCCAAACACATCTTGCTCATCTTTTAAGGCAAGAGAAGAAGTAATTTCTAGCATGAACACTTTTGTAAAAGTTGCCGAGTAAAGGAAATGATTGCATGGCTCTTTAAGGAGTGGCACAATGTGAAAACTAATTTTCTGATGTGAATACCTTGACTCCAAGGTAAAGTGTCGATTTTTTCGGTTAATGGATTCAGGGAATGCTAAAGTTCGTCCGTCATCATTTTGATTTGATTGGTAATGCAGTCTAATTGCAAAGAGAAAGTAACAAAATATCCTCAAAAGTCTAAAGTGAGGTAGCCTTGCTCAAAGGTGATGATTAGCTTTCTATGCCTTTTACACAAACGTTATATATATAAAATTAGATTTGTACCATTGAAAATGATAAGATTTGCATAAGTTTTATGAGTCTTGCTAAATCTAATGGTCTAAATTTAAGTTAAGATGAGTCTATATCTAGTTCATGAACGTTTGATAATATTTTTATTTTCGAAAATAATTTTTGTTTAGATATAATTTTTTCATTTTTATTTTTGAGAATGAAGAAATCAATTTTTTTTTTAATTTTTTCTATTTCAAATATATTTTCTTATTACTTTTCTATTTTGAAAAATAGATAAATTAACTGTTATTGTCAAACAAATTTTTATTTTTTTATTTTAATCAACAGAAAAATATAAAAATGGGGTGAGTATAAAACATGGCCTGAATAATCACTAGAAAAATGAGTATGGGAATGAGTCACGTGTCACATGGACATTGGTCAAAGAACAGGCAAAGGAGAGAAAAAACTCACGCGGTGGTCGTACCACATGAGTTGGCCGCCACACGTTGGGGTGTACCGCACTTAAGCATGAGGGCCAACTAAGAAGGAGCTTCGACCAAAAAAAAAAAAAAAACTAAGAAGGAGCCATGTGAAAGCAAATGAAAAAATCGTTACTATTTTTTTTCATTAACATGAATTACGTTTGAATGTAGTTTAGACTCATTAAATTTCTATGTGGTTTTTTTTTTTTTTTAAATTCACAACAACCCATTCTTCACATTTTTGCTAACTTGAGTACATTCTAACTCACTAAATATGAGTTGAATTGTAGATTGTTTTTCAACCCATTTTAACGCCAGCAAAAGACTTCTATTTCCGCAGCAGAGACAGCAAAAGGTTGCTCATCCTCACTTTGATTTGCATGGCTAGGTGGTCCAATTACAAGGAGATCTGACAAAAGCATATTCCCCATCAAATACATCCACAGTAAGATTGTGTGTATTCCAAGCACATCTGGCTCATCCTTCAAGGCGAGAGAAGAAGTAATTCCTCAATTTGGAGCATGAATACTTCCGCAACAGTTGCCAAGTAGGCGATTGCGTGGCTCTCTAAGGAGTAGCACCATGGGAAAACTAAATTCCAATGTGAACACCTTGGCTACAATGTAAAGTATGGATTCTTTCAATTAATGGGTCAGGGAAAGCTAGAGGTTGCTCATCTTCATTTTGATTTTAGTGGTCACATGGTCTAATTACAAAGAGAAAGTAACAAAGTATCCTTAAAAGTCTACAGTGAAGAAGTCTCACCCTAAGGTGATGATTAGCCTCTTACGCTTTTTACACAAACATGATATTATATATATGTTAAAGATTTGAACTATTGAAAATGAGTTAGGCAGTAGATTTTCAATTAATTTTAATGCCTCTAGCAAAGAGAGACTTTTGCTTCAATGGGCAAGGAAAGTGAAAAGTTACCCATCTTCACTTTGATCTTTGCAGCCATGTGGTCCAATTACAAGGTGAATTGACAAAAAGGTGAGGGCTGATTATGTAAATTGTTAGGAGTGTTAATGATTTAGTTCGTTTTGAATTACGGATAAGCAAAGGTTGAATCGAATCAAATCAAGTCTCGAACTAAAAACTCGATCCGATTTGATTTGGTTTTTCAGTTTTCCTTTTTGTGCCCTACTTATTAAAACCAAACTGAATAAGAGTGAAAAAGGAGAGTATTTAAGTTGAGTTAATTTTTGTTGAGAATTTCGATTTGATTTAGTTAATTAAATTAGAATAATCCAAACAAAAAGTGTCACGCCCCGATCCTCCAAGCGCATGCCCATCCCTCTTGGTCAATTAAATAGTGACATCCCAAGATGCATCGCTGACCCTTTCATTTTAATATGCATACAGAAGCAAATAAATAATCCCCAGACAATAACAAGATGGAATAAAAAGCAAGGCTATAATTCACAATCAAAACAAGCCTTTTATAAACGAACATGTTTATATACAATACCAGGCTGTTTACAAAATATCGGCTTAACAAAAAGGGAACTATCCTAAGACCCACTGGTTAGACACGTTTGCCATTCTTCGGTCTCCACCTTCCTAGACTCCGGGGCTTCCGGTCCCCCATGACCACTATCTAGGGACCTAAAATTGTTATCCCACAACGGGTGAGACGACGTCTCAGCAAGTTCAATCTCCTAAGCTCCGACTAGGAAGAAAATACACTCAAAGGGCTATCTAAGCACAAGCACAAGCACAAGCTAGAGGACTTACCTTTGCCTCAATCCCTTCCTACAAGTCAATACAATTTAAATAACCGTTCAATCATTTTAACCAATCAGACTGAATCATCGATCAAGTCGATTACATGTCATCACGACTTACTCTCGGTCGGCACATTCAATACTTATTCCAATTATTAATCACGACCACTTACAAGCACAGCCTTTTCCATATTCGATGGTTTCCTAGTGCAACTAGATTAATTACAGCCCAATGGGCACAACCTTGATTAGGTGGTAATCACGGCCCGATGGGCACAACCTAGATTAGGTGCTAATCACGGCCCGATGGGCACAGCTTATTCCAAGTTAGGCGATAAATCACGGTTCTATAGGCACAACCTGCTTCGACAGTTAATCACGATCTTATAGGCACAATCTACTTCGGCGGTTTTCTTAACCCAACTCATATCATCATGCACAACATACATCACCTCATCTTTCAATAGTCATCTTATTACGACTATAAGTCATCACACGATTATTTACCCACGCCCAATGACATTGTGTCTCACACTTCAATTCCTTAATTTAAATGATATCTTGGCATATTTTCCTTATGTTAAAGATACCTGGTAAAAATAATCGTATGTGAGTACACGGTCGGTCTCGGCAAAACATATAATATATTTACTTTATAAAATCTCACTATTTTCAGTAGTCCACAAACCATTTTTGGCACTGTAAACCAACGCCCGGTAATTTTCTAATTAAATTCTTAAATTAATAAATTTTGGGATAAATACCCAAAATTGCAAATCACACTAAATCAGCACAAATTAGCAGTCAAATAAATAATTCAATCACACCATTGCAATCAGCATAAAATTTCGGTAACCGGCTATTTCGGTTTAATTTCCGAAAAATAATTAAATAATTAAATAATTACGGAAATTAATTATTAAATACCAACAATGCACACTTACGCCATAAAAGTCCAATTAAAAACCGAGATGGGCTCGGAAAATTTCCGAACCACTTTAGATAAATACTAGAGCTTGTCTAGGCTCTAATTACACAACTCTAACCACCTAACATACAATAATGGTTAATTAAATTTGCTAATTTATTCTAACTATCTATCTAATCCATATTTAGTTTAAACTAATCAATCCTTAAGCGTCATTAACTTACTAAGTAAGGATTAATGAGTTAAACTCATTGAATTAGTGCGAAAACTAGTTCACGGCGACCGCGACGCGACGCGGCGCGGCCGATAAACTCCAAAGCAGCGGCATCGAGCGGGGCCAGGACGGGCTCAAAAACGGCCACAAAGCCCACGGCGGGGCTGTTCGGTTCTGTCCGTTGCTGGTTCGGGAGTTGATGGCCAGACATGAGGCTACGATTTGGGTTGGTTTCGGCGGCCGCGGGTGGAGATGCTGGTGTGGGCTCGATGGAGATGCGGGCTGACTTCAGTGGAGTTCGGCTGGCCGTGAGTGGTGATCGCGTCCAAGAAGCCGCTGGAGTTGACCGCAGGTGGAGGATACAAGGACATGTGGTGTGAGGGACTCTAGTGGGCGAGGAAATCCTTCGCGGGCGTGCTGGTGGAAGACGCGTGGCAGAGAGAGAAGTCAGTGGAGTTGCACGCGATCGTTGCTGTGGGCGTCTTCAAAGGAGAATGAAAGGTAGGTGGGGGCTGCGTCCAAGCGAGAGGGGAGAAATGAAAGCAAACGGGAGACCGAAGGGGGAAAACAGCCGGCAAAAAGAACAGATAAGGGGGGAACAGAGGGCGTCGGCCAAGGGGAAAAGGAACGTGCGAAATGGAGAGAGAGAGAGACGTCGGCTGAGTGAAAGAGGAGAAAATATTAGGTGGTCCGGGACCGCCATGTCAGCGTGGTCTCGGACCACTCACGCGGCGCCACGTGTGCGTGGAGGGGACAAAAAACCCGACCCGGACCCACCTCTCTGACGCTCTCTCCTCTTTCTATTTTTTTGTCTCCTCCACGCACGCGTGGCGCCGCGTGAGTGGTCCGGGACCACGCTGACGTGGCGGTCCCGGACCACCCAATACTTTCTCGTGAAAGAGATAAGGAAGACTTGAAAGTCAAAGGGAAAAAGGCATGAACGAACACTGCTGCAGGGGGGCCCTTTCATGCGTAAGCTTTGAACGGAGAGAGAGAGAGAGAGGCGTGCGAAGGAGGGGTTCCAGTGGAGGAAAAAGAAAAGTAGTCAACACGACTATCCTTGGATCCTTGAGTGTTCAATCATCCTCAACTTCAACAATTGATCACCCAAGGTCAATTTCAACACTAAATTGTCCCAATTGAAGTCCAAATAAAGATCAAAATATAACCGTCCCTCGAGTCTACGAATTTTTCTCAATTCCGAATTACATTTCTTTTTTTCACAAAATCCGATTTCGTAACAAATTTCTCCGATTAACGTCCAATTTTGTCGAAGAAAAAACCCACATAACTTCATTTCACAAAGTAGTTCACACGTGAGGTAAAAAATCCATTCGATTTGGCCAATATGAATTTCCGTTCGTTTTTCGAATTGTCCGAATTAATTTTCTGTAAAAATCTCAAACTTGCTGAAAATTTCTCGAAAGATGAGTTGACGTTCCTAAAATAAATCGTGACATGACAGAACTTTTAATTTCTGAAATCGGGTTCAAATTCGTCGTTAATTTTAATCTGGCGCGATTTTAGCATTACCTAGCCTACCGGGTAGTTTTCAGAAATTTTTAGCGCAATTGATCCGTTTTTTTCGAGCCACAATGAACCTCTTCGACACATTAGCGACTCTCAATGGTCGTGAAAATCTCGAAATTTCAAATACGGACACATGATATCAAAATGATAGAAAAATCAGTCTAGTATCGATCGACGAGAATTTTTCAGTTTGGTGGAATCACCCACGTTTAACCACATATCTCAGTCGAACCGACCTATCTCTGATTTCTAATCGATTGTGCCATAATGATCTCTGCATATGAATACGATCGAATAGTCGATTCCTAGTCGAATTTTCAAGTCTAATGCATTAAAATTTCTTAATGATTTTCCAGATAGGCTAGTTATCTCGTGAGTGGTCATTTCGGAGAAAAACACTATAATTGTGTCGATAAAAAGCTTAATTTGTTTAATTGAAATCAGAACTGAATTTTCATAACGCCATAAAAAAATTATTTTTTTATCATTAGAATTGAATCAAATTGAAATGTACGAAATTTCGATTTCGATTTATTTCGCTTCCGACACGCTTACAAATTACCACGCACAAGGCGCAATCCACGGCAAGATTGCGTGTATCCCGAGCAGGTCTGGCTCATCTTTTGAGGCCAGAGAAGAAGCAAATTCCAATTTGAACACTTGCGGAAGTTACCGAGCAAAAGTGACGATCACGTTACGACAAAAAAGGAAATAGGGCGACGATCTTGTGGCTCTTGCGGAGAAGCAACGAAAATATTTTTAAAGTCTAAAGCGAGGTGGTCTTGCCAATTTCGAGGAAGGGAGGTTTTGTTTCGGTGGTCTTGGTCAAAAAGGTGAAGGTAAAAAAGCAGTACGAATGCGTCGTGACAGAAGCGCAATCCTCTCCACAAGATTGCGCGTCTCCTTCGGGGCAAGAGTGAGAAGTCAAAGCTTTATTTAAAGTCCCGAGTGCTTGTGCCCCAGAAGCAGAAACGCCGATCACCATAAATCACTTGAGACGCTCCTCTTTCGCTCTGAGATTTCTGGCTTTGATAGCTCTAGATTGAGGCGTGGAGGTGGTCTCATAATCGTGCTGCTTTTGAGGCTCGGACACGACTTGATGTGCTTTAAGGTAACTCCTTCTTAGACATTAAAGCTCATCCGAGTAATTCTGTCTCTCTACATTACTTTCCCAGATGAGCCGGATAGTCTATTTCATTTTGATAGAAGAAAATAAAGACATTTGATTATTACTCATTGCATGACATCTAACATCCTTAAAAGCATGCACAATATAACATGTGAAATTCCATCGACTTTTTCAAAATCACGGTCGTCACATTTATTGCAGATTTTTCTTACTACGTTCCCCTTATCTAAACTGATCAGTATGAGCAGTTGGACTGGTTAAACCTGGTGGAATTTGATAGTTCTCTCTCTCTCATATTTCTCACTTTCTGTATCTTTTACATCCGGCCTCTCTCTTGCAGAACGATTTAAGGCTATCATCTACAGTCCTCGCTCACTTTCTTTGTTCATTTCCCTCATAAAAGTTCTCGCCGAGGCTTGTTTAGGGTCTTCTCTCTCCGAACTCGCGCCTCTCTTCGCATCTCAGCGCGCAGAAGGTAATCGCTTTTTCATCTCTTATTAGCGTGTCATTTCTGTTGATTTGTTGCGGCTGAACTAGCGTGTTTTGGGCTCTTTTTGTCTGATGTGGGTGGCTGTTAACTTGGTGCGTCACCAGCTCATAATTGACTTCCATTGAAAAGGGAAGCCTTTGCTTTCAGACCTTAGATGTGACTAATCATGTGGCCTCTGTCTCATCGTTCGTTTGCATCGTAACTCAGTGTCGATCCTCTGTCGAGCTAGAATGACTTGGATTGCGAGACGCGCTAGATTTGCCTTGACGAGAAAGCGCGGTCCATTGAAAAGAAAAGATGCACGCCTAAGTCAATAACTTTGACTATTCAATCAGTCGATAGACTGACTTGATCATTAAACATTTTGGATTCGAAATCGTTCCGAAATCATATGCTCTCCTCCCAAAAAGCACGTGCTCTGCCTTTTCATTTGCTTATCTACTTCTTCTTGTGCAGCAGGTTGGCATCCTTTCTTCATTTTTGTCTATAAGATTTCTATGGGGAAAGGTCAAAGTCTGAGCAAAATAAAAAGAAAAAGAAAAAGAGCGCAAAAAAAAGGAGCAGTAAGGGAGAAAAAGAGAAGGATTGCTGAGGAAGAGATCACTGATGGAGCATCTGCTTCTTCATCCTTACCTTCCATATCCACGGGAGGAGGTAGCGATCAATACGATGTGTTCTTGAGCTTTAGAGGCTCCGACACTCGCAACGAATTCACTGATCACCTCTACCGCAGTCTGATCAGTGTGGGGACTATACCGATTTCTGTGTTCAAGGACGATAACAGCCTTGAAATTGGCAAGGATTTTAATTCAGAGATTCTCAATGCTATCACGCGATCTAAGATTTCAATCCCCATCATCTCTGAAAATTATGCTTCGAGCAAATGGTGCCTTCGCGAGCTAGTACGCATCATGGACTGCCAGAAGAGCATGTCGCACACAGTGTTGCCCATTTTTTACAAAGTGCTCCCATCGGATGTGCGGTATCTAAATGGAAATTTTGGGGAGGCCTTCCGTTTGCGTAAGAAGCGTTTTGATAAGGAGGACATTCAAGAGGGTCAACGAGCCCTTACAGAAGTGAGTTACTTGAATGGATGGGAATCTGAGAAATTTGCCAATGGGTACTTACCTTCTACCTACACTTTTTTTTCTAAGTATTGTTATTTAGCAAAACCAATGTCATATGGATGAATTGCTTCCACTACAAGCTTACAAAACATCCCAAAATGTCCCAATGAATAACCATAGTGGCCCACAGACTACAAACACTTGTACTCCCTGAGATTTCCCCAGAAAACTACACTAACAACATCTAAAACCTTAGGATCCCTTACTCAATCTTCCAAAGCTTGGTAACCGCCGGATAAATCAACCTCCTATTGCTTCACACAGATCATGTCTAGGTTTAACACCCGCTGTTGCCAGTAACTTTCATTGGTAGGCGATCTATAAGTTAGTTACACTGGTCTCAGAGGGATAACATCTTGTCCTCCTAAAATTTTTGCAACAAAAATTATTGACCTCCTATCCTTCAACTATAAGTGACCATTAGCCTCATAACAAACTCTTTACTTCTAAAGAATCTTAATTTGCTAGGTGCACCACCATACCTTAATTCAATAAGATCTATCCATTGGAAGAAAAAGAAGGGGAGAAATGAAATGACTGCTACACCATCATCCTATATTGTCATTTGTAAAACCAAGACATTTTGCATGTTAACTGGTCCCATCCATCCTTCACATATATGTGGGTGTCTTCTGATGAGATTACGCAAAATTATGAAGTTATGATGAGTTTTGTTGTTTGACAGGCGTGAAGGAGAATTAGTGGAAGAAGTTGTCAAAACTATTCTGAGCAAGTTGAGACGTGATTTTCAGCTTGATATTCCGGACTACTTAGTTGGAGTTGACAATCATGTCAACAAAATTAGGACTTGGGTAGACATTCCTGCCAAGCATGCTCGAATGATAGGAATATGTGGCATGGGTGGGATCGGTAAAACGACTCTCGCCAAGGTCATCTACAACCAGTTGTCAAAGAAATTCGAGCGTTGTAGCTTCCTTCCAGATATACGAGAAACAACTCACATCAAAGGCATTCTTGAACTACAAAATCTACTAATTAGGGAAATACTACCAAATGAACGTGGAGTATGTAAAGTTGATGATGGAATTAGTTTGATCAAATCTAGATTTAAAGGAATAAAGGTTCTCATTCTTCTGGATGATGTTGATCACCGAGATCAACTATATGCTTTGGCTAGAGAACGTGATTGGTTTTCGACAAAAAGCATCATCATTGTTACAACTAGATATGAAGCTGTTCTTCATCAACCTAAATTCGAGGTAGATTACAAGTATGAATTGACAGAATTAGATGTGGTGCATTCTTCGTGTTTATTTAAAAGACATGCATTTTCCATGGGCAATTGTCCGAAGGATTTTGAGGGTATCTCTCATGATATCTTATCCACCATGGGTGGGCTTCCCTTGGCTATCACAGTCATAGGTTCATACTTGTATGGAAAAACAGATGGAAAAGTATGGCAAGATGTGCTGAAGAAATTAAGAAATGAACCGGATAGAGATGTCCAAAGGACATTGAAGATAAGTTATGATGCATTGGAACCTACACAAAAGGAGATTTTTCTGGATATTGCTTGCTTTTTAATTGGCAAAACTAGCAAATATGCCGTTTACGTGTGGGAGGACTGTCAGCTTTTTCCATATCTTGGAATTACGGAGTTGAAGCTAAGGTGCTTAATAAAAATTGGTAATTATGGTGAGTTTAGGATGCATGACCAATTGAGAGATCTTGGAAGGAGCATCTTTTGCCAAGGACAACCACCCGAGAGATGTCTGAAGCCATGGCTCGAAGATAAAGCCTTGAGAAGTAATATGGAAATGGTAACATATCTCTCTCTCTCTCTCTCTTCTCTCTCATAACTCCATAAATTTAATGTGATCCATTTTAGTCTTTTATCTAGTATAAGCAGATACCCTTACTCTTTAGGAAAAAATCTATTCATACACCCATTTATGTCCCCCTTAGATAAAATGTGATAATAATTGGATTATAAGTGTCCCAAGGATGAAAAGGTTACATTATTTGATCCAAATTCATTGATATAAATTACATCTGTTAATAACTTAATTTTGCAATCAATTTAAGATTCTTTAACTAGGATTATACATTGAAAATCTCATTCATTAAAAGCATGTAATTTTATATCTACTTGAAACTATTGATAATCTAAAAGACTACAATAATTTAATTAAGATGAAGCATATACATCATAGATCAGATAAATGAAGATGTTTTGAGTTTTTATTCAAAACGGTAATGTACGACATAAGCTGATTATAATAATTAATAATTAACCAAATCAGTTGTGCTAAAGAAAAATTTCACACTTATCACAGGTGCTTGGTTTCTAGTACGGTCGAATGTATTGTGGTGCTCCTATGAATTCGGAAATCGATGTTTGATACACTTTTATTTTATTTTTTTTCCATTTTGATTTTGAAGGTACCTCTTCCCCCCACGAGGTATATCTATCTCTTTTCATTCTTCTTGTGTCTTAATAGCTATGATGGCAAAAATCACCTTAAGAATCTTATAGGGAAAATCCTTACAATGTTTTTAAGGTCGGATCACGTTGACCTTGTTGATCTCATGGATTTAGGTGTGATAAAGAGTGGATTTCTTATTTTCCTTTGTTTGATTCTTTTATTTCTCATTGTCTGTTCATTCGCCTTTCTTAATAAACATTTCTTTCCTCTCCAATTTTACTATTATAGAAATGAGATTGGTGTCATGTCTAGTCTATATCTAATATAACATGATACTATAATTATAGAAATGAGATTGGTGTCACTTTAGGTCCCTTCCAATTTTACTATTATTTAAGGATTCTCCTAATAAAAAGTACGGCAGAGGAGTGAAGTCTCACTTTGGTAGAGTACTCCTTCTCTAACCAGCACATCCCCCACCTAACGGTTATATAATATTCTCTTCATCAACATGTTGTACCATACCCAATTTTTATCACCATTCTCTTCTTATTTTTAAGAGTTTAAGTTACAATGTTCACATAAAAATAAGTATAATGTTAACATAACATGCGCGTAGCATGTGTATAGAGTATTGTGGACATTAAGCAAAGTGCATTTACAAAAATAATACAATTTCTAGGTCGAATTTTGCTTGTGTTACAAATGCATTTTCTTGAGCAGGTTGAGTGAGGGGCACTATTGGCTTGAAATTACTCTGCTCTAGAAGTGCATGTTAACAGATAAGTACTAATTTCAAATTTCTAATTCACCTCTTGAGAAGCATGCCCATGCTAAAAACGAACGTCGATAATTTACATCAACATACCTCTAGAAAACCTATCTGACAAAAGTGGGTTTGGGTACTAATGGCTACCTAAGTTCCATAATGGTGAAATACTCCATTAACTCTCATTGCCAGGTGGGACACAAGCTTAATTAAGTCCGACTGGACGATTCAAACAGGAAATTATTTGCACTTAATAGTGCAAGGAATCAAACCCATATCATGATACACAAAAGCGCATTCCTTGACCACTAAATGAGCAGTGTGGGGTTGCCTCAAACATTTCAGCCAAATCTTTGAGAAAACTATCAATTGTAACTTATATTGCTTTTGGTAAATCCTAAAGAACTTGACCATAGAATAAATTGCAAAGAAAAAATAACTCACTAGACATGTCTCCTTAGTGCCTAACTGAGCGTGGCCAGGTGCCCGCTGTGATCCAGAATCGCACGCCCAACTGAGCGTGACTAGGTGCCCACTTTGATCCAGAATCGCACCGCTACGCTGTTCAAGCAACTGAGTCTTGCTGGAGGCCCAGCCATGGACCAGTAGCTTTGGCTACTTGAGATCTCTATTATGGGCATTTCAGTCTGTTCCTTGAGTGGCGACTTGATTTATCTGTGGTCAATCTCGAGATGCTAATCCAATAGAAAGTTTAAGATTCAAAATTTTGATACTCGAACGTTATCCAATACGGTCACTGATCAGCTAAGCTTTCGAGAGAAAAATAATAAAGTATTGTTGTTAATGTCAATCAAGCCATCTGGGATTTTGTCACCATCTTCTTCCAATTAAATGATCTCCTTTAGCAACAAAGTTTAAGCGGTACTTTTGACTTATAAGATGCGAAAAGAAGTGGTGCCAGTCTTGGGAAATGGAAATACGTATCTTCACTTTTCTGTTTAGGTAACATAAGTAGATTTTTCCAGAAAGTTTCGTGTGGCAAAGTTTGCCAAAAGATGTTGCCCAACATCGACAAACCTACTGTTCCATATGTTAAGACCTTAATCTAACTATAACACCATGTAAGGAAGTTAATTAGTTCATTTTTAGTTGGTCTAAAGCCAGCTCTCTTCCAATTTCCGTGAAAATCTAAAATATTATTCAAATGCTAAAGCATGGTTAAACACTTAATAACAATAGTTAACAAATTGAAAATCAGGTGCTTACTTAGCTACTTAACAAGTGACCCATGGGTACTCTTTGACATTCATATGTTTTAAAAGGTTTCATGTATTTCCACTTTAATAAAAATCAAAGTACATGCACTACGAAATTCCAAAAAAGCGAGAGGTAAGAATTGATGTGTTTCGACTTGAATTAAAAGTGTTCTTTTTATTTAAAATATTGTTTGAATTTTAAAAAAAATTATCAAAATACTATATGTGTGTGTTTATCTGTCAACATTTATGTTTGGCCAGGGTAAGAAGATGACAAATTGTGAAATTATGGGGTTTAGAAAAGCAAAAGTAAAAAATTAGAAGTCGATTCAAACACTCAATTGATTGATTTGATATGCAGAGTTTCAGGAGTGGGTTCGACCATTGGCCCCGTGGCAATTCCTCTACATGCACAAGTGAATTGTTGAAAAACTTACCGAGCTCAAGGTTCCTTTCATTAGGCCAGACAACCATAAGTGGAGATTTTAATGAATTGTTTCCTAAATTAAGATGGCTTCAATGGTTATACATTGAACCCGATATATTTTCTTCAACAATCAATTTGCATCTATCTAAATTAGTGGTGCTGGAATTGTCACAAAACAAGCTTACATGTGATTGTGGAGGATGGAGTTCGATCATGGTAAGATGGAAAAAAAGACATCTTTTATGATTTTTGCTTTTTTTTGTTTTATCGATTAAACTCTTTTTTGACAGCTTTTTCTCTTTTGTATAGGAGGCAAAGCAGCTAAAAGTTCTCAACCTTTCATATAGCTGGGAGTTAAGATATACTCCTAATCTCTTGGCTTTCACGGAGTTGGAGATTCTCATCTTGTCCAATTGTTACAAATTGAAGCAAGTCGACCCTTCTATTGGCAAACTCAAGAGCCTTATTTCTTTGGACTTGTGTTATTCTAATAATCTGAAAGAGCTACCAGAGGAAGTGGGGGAATTGCAAGAACTAAAAGAACTCCTTTTAAATTCTATTGGCATTACAAAGATTCCTATTTCAGTTTGTTCTCTGAGGAAGCTAGAGTATCTGGTTATCAGATCTTCTTGTTCATTGGTTGAAATCCCTCTCGCAATTGGGAATCTTTCTTCTCTCAAACGACTTGATCTATGGAGTTGCAAGTCATTGACAGAAATCCCTAACTCAATTGGGAATCTTTCTTCTCTCGAACGACTTGATCTAGGGGGTTGCAAGTCATTGACAGAAATCCCTAACTCAATTGGGAATCTTTCTTCTCTCGAACGACTTGATCTAGGGGGTTGCGAGTCATTGACAGAAATCCCTTGCTCAATTGGGAATCTTTCTTCTCTCGAACGACTTGATCTATGGGGTTGCAAGTCATTGACAAAAATCTCTTGCTCAATTGGGAATCTTTCTTCTCTCGAACGACTTGATCTAAGGGGTTGCGTGTCATTGACAGAAATCCCTTGCTCAATTGGGAATCTTTCTTCTCTCGAACAACTTGATCTAGGGAGTTGCGAGTCATTGACAGAAATCCCTTGCTCAATTGGGAATCTTTCTTCTCTCGAACAACTTAATCTAGGGGGTTGCAAGTCATTGACAGAAATCCCCAGCTCAATTGGGAATCTTTCTTCTCTCGAACAACTTAATCTAAGGGATTGCAAGTCATTGACAGAAATCCCCAGCTCAATTGGGAATCTTTCTTCTCTCAAATATCTTTATCTAGTGGGTTGCAAGTCATTGACAGAAATCCCTATCTCAATTGGGAATCTTTATTCTCTCGAACAACTTTATCTATGGAGTTGCTAGTCATTGACAAAAATCCCTAGCTCAATTGGGAATCTTTCTTCTCTCGAACAACTTAATCTAGGGAGTTGTGTGTCATTGACAGAAATCCCTAGCTCAAATTGGGAATCTTTCTTCTCTCAAACAACTTGATATAAGGGGTTGTGTGTCATTGACAGAAATCCTTAGCTCAATTGGAAATCTTTCTTCTCTCAAACAACTTCAGCTAAGGGGTTGTGTTATTAAGAAAAATCCCTAACTCAATTGGGTATCTTTCTTCTCTCATACAACTTGATCTAAGGGGTTGCGTGTCATTGATAGAAATCCCTAACTCAATTGGGAATCTTTCTTCTCTCAAATTCCTTAACCTTTACGGGTGTTGTTCGCTAAAAGAAATTCCTACCTCAATTGGGGATTTATCGAATTTGCAAAGCATTGAGGATATTTGACCTTGAATAATTACCCATTGCTATTGGATGGTTGAACAAACCGCTGAAGGCTATTTCCTTAATCTTGTGATAGTCTAAAAGGGGGAATTCCAAGAGAAAACGATGACTTGTCTTCGCTCGTGATCTTCAATATCACTGGCACATTGATATTTGACCCACTAGAAAGCATATATAATATTTCTTCTCTCTAATGCCTTGACCAAGAGGGCTGTAAGGAGCTCGATCATGACTAGAGCTTTCTTCCAGCTTAACATATCTTCAGGTCAATTCCCTGATTCCCAGGTTGCCAAAGCTTTCTTACCTATTCCACTTGGAAGCACTTCTTTTTTATGGATACAATCAACTTGAGTACTTCCCAGAGCTTACCTCAAAGACTCTTGAAACTTTGTGTTTACTCCTGTCCTAAGTTGATATTGCCTGAGCTTGACGAATTCAAGTACTTGGAAGAGTTGTCAATAAAACACTACAATTCCATTGAAAGAATGGACCTCTCACAATCGAATCTTCCGAAAGGATTGGACATTGAGGATTGCGATAATCTAGTTGAAATTTAGGGCCAAGGTAAATTGGAGTTCTTGGAGACAAAACGTACGTATAGCTACAAGTCCATTAAAAGGCCGATCCATCCAAAATTACGAGGGCTTGAAGCGATTAAATACTTGCTATTGCGACAATCTAGTCGAAATACAAGGTCTTGATAAGATGGAGTTGTTAGAGATGTTCAATGTCTGTAATCGTGGTTCCATCAGAAGATTACCTGACCTATGATGCTTTTGGAACTTGAAAGAATTGAATATCAATAGTTGTCGTAATCTACGTGGTATTGAGACTCAATTCCCAGTCTTACATAATTGCAAGAGTGGGGAAGTCGGTCCTAGAAGCTAACATGATGCTTCAGCCAAGATCAAAATTTAGATCCGATTGTGGTTCTTCATATGTTAGAAGACATTGGTCATTTGGTAAGATTCTTCGTCATTTAAGAACTAGCATGAGCGAAAAATGTAGTACTTTTCTAACAGATATATCTTTTAAGGATTATTTGCTCGACGCTTGGTATCTATTTGATTAGGATTTGCCTAAATATATTTGCTGTTGATTGCATCATGGCAATGTTTTTCAGCTAATCTTCAATCGGCAACTTTTGCAAATAGATTGGCGGCTTGTGAGGCAACAAATGAAAATTAACGACATAGCTAAACAAGAATTACTTAGTGATTTACAATTTCCCTCTTGGTAAACCTAAGATGAGAATTTTTCATCAAGAGGTTGGTCTTCTGCAACTCAATTTATAAACTGCGCGCCAGATCCCTTTTTTTTTTCTCTATGTCTCAAACTAGTATTTTCCTTTAAAAAATCCTTCGCCTTTTTGAACTCCTTTTGTGAGCAATTTTATGTGTCAGATTTGACTATTGGTAGATATCCTGTTTAGGACAAACAGCTCTCGATTTTTTGTGATGATGGGAAAGCCTGTCCATTGTTCATTCGAGCATGAATTACCAGTAAGGAAGAGAAACTAAGCTAAAATAAAAATCAAGGTTCAATTTTTTTTCCAGGTGTGTGATTTACAAAAGTAAAAATTAGTTTTGGCTAGCCTTTTTCATCTATGATTGTAGGTAGGCTTTCCATAAACAATTGCGAGACTGTTGAAAGATTATTAGGTGAGATAAATTGATGCTACTTTTGTGACAAGTTCGGTTGGTCTATATAATGATCAAGGCTTGCTTTTGGACTTCAATTCAAAGAGCTGTATAGATGACCTTTTGCATAATTGGGACAATTTTTTGCCTCCTCTGTAAAACAAGCTAGGCGAGGAGCTTAAGATTTTGCATCCCGTTTGATCCTGATGTTGTCGTGGAATCATTTTATCAAATGATTGATCTGGGTCTGGCTAACTTGGCTGAGGCAATTCATAGTACATACTAGAGAACGATCAAATGAAGAAGAGGGATTTTGCTGAGGTGTCATCAGCGACAGCTGAAGGCTAGCTTTTGTGCGACCTTGAACAGGCTCACGGGCCAACTGAAGTGTCCTAAGGAAGTTTTTTATGCTTGTGAAGATCAAAGCACTCGAGATGGTTTCATCAGCACAAATTTGAATGATTGTGAATGTATTATTTTTCAGTTGAATCTATTTTTTGTATGCTCATTAGGTTCTACCTCTATTAAGCAAATACATACGTGCTGATTTTTCTACATGTTAACCAGATGCGGAGTTCTTTGATGCAATGTGCTCTAATGGTATCATTCCCAAACTCAGTCAAGCTCTGCAAATAGAGGTATGCACTGCCAGTCCTACCATAACTGTGAAAGAGTGACTTGCGTACTTATGTTTAATTGAATGTGGTGTGTGCTTGTTAGGTTCTACCTCTGTTAATCGAATATGTACGTGCTGATTTTTCAGCATGTTACCCTGATGCGGAGTTGTTTGATGCGGTCTCGTTCTAATGATATCACTTTCAAACCCAATGAGGCTCTGCAGATGGAGGTATGTACTACCACTTGTACTATAATAGAGCAACTTGTGTGCTTATACTATGTGAGTTGTGGAATTTCACCAGAAATCCGTGAACTAGGATACATGATGACAATCTCCTCTTTTTCTGTGAGTTCATGATATCTTTTGAATGTTGTGATAAAGGTCACTGATACGATGAGCTTAAATCTCATGTATGCAGCATTGAATTTGTAAAGTTAAATATAGCCTCCTAGCAAACAATTCCGTATTCATTCTCATTTGTTTTGCCAAATTTTCTTCTTCCGAGTTCAAGAATCCACAAATTGACGCGATGGCGAATGGAGAGGATGATTATTAGGCAATTCAATCACTAAAACTTTAGATGTCTGATAACAACATAGTTTTCGGTTCAATCATTGAAAACTACTTGATTGGCAAACTGAACATTTCTAGAAATACTCTGATCGATTCATTCCCATACTCAGCAATTGAAGAGAGATCAAGATGCATATTCGTACTCTTGTATTGTTGTGAAAAGAACTATGAAATCCACATGTGAGACCAAATCCGAATGGATTGAAATCTCACATGACAAGAATGGTGAACACTAGTGGAGTTGAAGTATCGCCTGTCGACATGAACATTTCTAGTCTTACTACTATCAGCCCAAAAAAAAAATGAGAAAACAATACTAACGTTTTCTACTATTGTCCTTATGTGTATAGAACATACTTTTGGCATTAGACCAATTTAACAATTTGTTTTGGTCTATTCGATGCTTTCTTACTCATCGAATGAGGTAGGCATCCCGGCTCACATGTTGCAAACCGAATTTTTCTTATATGAATTTTTGGGCTGGATGGTTTACATAGGAAGTGCGTATTTCTTTGTGTTTTGCATATGAAGTACGTACTTCATGAAGGAAAATAATAATAATTTTTTTGGCCTTGATGACATAGGATTACTCAGCCAGTGGATAAAACTCTAAACATGTGAAACGGATGACAAAGCTAAATCAATAATTTCTCTTTGAAATTGAAAGTGTCTTCTTTTTGTGACTAGCCTTTTCATGCTAGGTTATCATCTTGTCGTTCAATTGAACAAAGCATGCAACTGATTAGAAGTGCCGCTCTACGAGGACATAGAAAGACAATAATTTACGAAGTAGATAGGAATCCGAATGTTACGTGGAAATAATTGATAAAAAGAGAATGAGAAAGTCGTCCGTATGACATTCATAATAGGTAATTACTACTAGATAGGCAATATTTAGGAGGATAGAGTTTTCTGTTTTACATTTCTATTTCAATGTGCCATCGGATTCGGTAATTCTAGATTTAATTCATAACGTGATTCCCCTCATTATTCATTCTGATCTCTTTTACGTCATTTCAGTTGCTTCGTTCTTGTACACCAAACATGCCCTTACGGTTTTCTAGTGTAGGCATGGGTAGTTTGTTTTCTTCTAAGATATTTTTGCTTCTTGGAATTAATGTTGACAGAGTAGAGTTTTCTCCATCTTGCGATTTGGGTGTATTGAGGTGCTTGTGTGTGTTAAATATAAAAGAATAAAAGAAGAACAGCATCTTTTGGCAACTGAAAGCATGATCAACGATGAAGATCAGCTTAACTCAACATCAATGAAGGAGAATGGAGGAGACACCTGAAGCATGGAAATGACTTGGATCATGACATAGATCGCCGAGACTAACACGTGCACTATGAGCTGTATTCTGTTAATAGTAGTTTGTAGTTACTAAACAAACTACTTTCTGTTTTCTGTTAGGAAGTTCTCGCTTATATAACTTCAGATGAGAGGTTAGAAAGTAGCGAAGAAAACAGAATGATGAAAGTAGCATTTAAGAGATAGAGAGGAAGAAAGAAGGAAGGAGGATCATCCATTGATGTTTAGCATAACAAAGAAGCTGAAGAGATGATGATCATAGACTGCTGAAGATACAAGTAAGATTGAAAACAGAGCAAGTAGTTCTGGAATCTGTATTTCGTTTGCTGTTCATAATACATTGTACTTTGAAGATCTGTGAATACAATGAAAGCTTGAAGCTCTTTTAGAAGTGATTACTCTACAAATCTTCTCTGCCTATTGCTCATCTTCTTATCTTCATCTGGTTCAATACTTTGACAGTGTGGTGGTGTCATGGGAAGGAAGTTTCACATCGGAGACATGATGTAAGGCAAAGTTGTCGACGTGAATTTTGATGAAAATGCATCTAGATCATAGAGTAGTGGTATAGGAACTCAGAAAACTCTCCGTGGCAGCATAATATATGATTTCTTTGATAGATTTTCCTGCGGAAACTTGTCGAAGAAAGGCATCTGACTTTGCGTTCTGAATATGTATGTCGACAGCTATTTTGCCCGACATATTTGTTTTTCTTCGGAGAGTGTATGCATTTTCAGCCCATTTCTTTTTCTTTGTTTTTTGTTTTTTTCGGTTGTTGTGCATCCATGTGGTAGAAATTCTGCATTGACAAATAATAGAAGTGGTATGCCATAATTTCAAATTATTGGGGGAAGTTATGAGTTGTGCGTCCAGTAGTCCTTCCTCGAGGATGGGATATCGCGGGTCTTGAATGAAGCTACTAATCAAGATCCTTTTGTTCCCATGCACGTCAAGACGCAAAAACAATTTCGACCTATTTTCTGTGGGATTGCGCAGCCACCTGATCCCTTTGCAAAGAGAACTAGCAAAAGGTGAGGAGGGTTCATTGAGTAAAGAAGTAAATTTTCTGGTCAAAGATGAGCAGTCACGGCAGGATCGCGTGTATCCCAAGCACATCCGGCTCATCTTCTAAGGCAATAATAGAAGTAGTTTCCAATATCAGCACCTTACAAATGGAAAAATTGCCGAGTAGAAGGAGATAATTCCGTACCTCTTAAAGATGGTATCCTGTAAAAATGTTAATCTCCACCGGGATTGGTGTGGCGATGGGCTCCAATTACAAAGAGAACTAACAAAAATATCACAGCTGGTAGTCTTGCCAATTTTGGGGGAAGAAGGTTTGTTATGGTGGTCTTGGTCAGAGGGTTAAAAAGAAGTAGAAGTGCCTCGTGAAAAGAAGCGCCATCCTCTGCAAGATTGTGCGTCTCCTTTGGGGCAAGAGACTGAAGTAAAGCTTTATTTATGACATGTTTGGTAATGCTTTTGATTCTCAAATTTTCTATTTTTTTATTCTCGAAAATAGGAAAAGAGTGGAAATTTATTAAGTGATGTCAGTTAATTTTTTGATTTTTGAAACAGAGAATAGATTTGAAACAAAAATAAAAAAGTAGAAAAAGGGTTTATTTATTCTCAAGAACAATTTGAAACAAATCATTTTTTCTTATTTTCTTCTTCTCTTCTTTTTTCTCGTCTAGTCAATTGTCAGACATCACTGATGGCCGGCAATTAGCCAGAGACGAGGTCCAGCAACCTCACCAGTGATTGGGCGAGGTCAAGCCTTGCTGGTGACTAGTACTGGAAATAGTCTTGTCCTTTTTCTTTATTGTTTAATTCTTTTCGTTGAATTTTATTTTGCCTTTTTAATGTTCTTTACATAGTGCCCATGAGTTTGGGCCCTTTGGGGGCATGACCAACTCCCGAGTTAATGAAAAGAAGACTAAGTTCACTCGTAAGCACAAGGGATTATACAGTTGAGCTTGAGGTTGAGCTAAAGCTAAGCACTTATTAGGTTATAGTTATGTTTAATTAATTGAGCAATTCTAGTGAATAAATGAAAAAAAACGACGTCAGCTTTACTCCTGAAGGGACATAGAAATTAACATGCTGTTATCACTTAATTAAGGTCATTTATAAACGTTTTTTTTCCTCCACTGCTCCCCAGTACGTACTTGATAATTATCTAAATAGAATACGCATTTTCTATGTGGCCTTAGAGTGGGCATAGAGCTTCATATGGTCTCTTCAAAGGTCTTCCCCAGTAATTCAGTAGAAATTGTTATCAAAAGTTGCCTCTGGTGCTGTGTTTTGTCACTTTGTGTCCAAACTTCTTTTGTTCGTATCCTACGGTGGCTTTTTGTTCATGAAAATATGCTTTTATTTAACAAACTGTAAGCTAACATGCTTAGAGAAAAATGTTTTAGGAACCGACAGTGTTTTGGACTTAGCATTGAAACCAAAAATGATACTGATCCAGAAGCAATTATCGTACCAAAAGGAAAAAGAGAAGAGAAACGGAGAATATAGATAACAAGTCTTGGTCGGGTTGTTTGTGGGGTCAAGAGGCATCATTCCTTAGACGACATAAGATGCTGGAGATCTTGATTTTGTCTGCCATTTTAGGGCGCGTTTGATAACAATTCTGCTCCCGAAAACAAATTATGATTAGAAATGGTTTTTTTTTTATTCTGTTAAAAAGTACGTTTGGTAACCGTACAAAATTTCTGATTTTAAAATAAAAAAGAACAAAAATGCATTTGGTAATTGTATAAAATTTCTATTTCAATTACCTTTTTAGATGAGTGTAAATTTGATATTGCATTCTCATAAACCACTTACTAATATAATTGTCTTCTTTTATGAGTGAAGAAATCATATTATATTTTATTATATTTTCAATTTCAAAATAATTCGAATTTAGAATTCTATTATATTTTAAAATTCTATCAAATCATAGAAATTCTATTGATTAATTATATTTATACTAAGTAATAAAATAATTAACTAATCAATTTTTTTATTAAATAGTAAATAATAAACCATAGTATAAACTATACTAATTATAAACTATCCAGACTTGGCACTTGTGAGTGGGATTGAAGCAGCACCACCACTCGGCTACGGCCACCAATGCCCGCGGATGGAAAGCCATACTCTATGCTTTCTATCATGTGCCGCTTGAACAGAATCGTTTTGCAACCAATCCACACAAGATCCACGCGAGAACGATTGTCGCTTCCACCGTATGTCAAAAGAATCCCGACTCGAGAACTCTTTCGCAGGTTAAGACAGCCATCACGCAAAGCAATCTTTAATGAGTAGAAAGGGACAAGCTTCTTCCTTTCGAGCAACCAGTCGAGCATATAGGCACACGGGCAAAGGGAGAAAATGCGTCAGCTGCAAAGGTCAATGGTGTAGCATGTAGTAGAACGTCTGTGAAAAGGGTACCACAAAGAATGCTGAATAGAAATTGCAATGATCAGACCATCAATCTGAAAGAATATCTGAAAGCACCTTTTGGAGTTCAATATCATGATAAAGTCTCGAGTTTTCCTGTTTGTCAGCAGAGAAATGGCCAGTGAAACGTCTGAAACCATTGTCTCGATGGCATCGGCCGCAAACTGCTGTAGAACAAAGGGAGCAACTGACTGGACTTGATGCTGCAAAGATAATGTATCTTGATTCCTCAACTCTGCTAATCGCTGATGGAGAAAGGCTTTGATCTGATGAAAGTACCAAATTAGGCAAGAACAAGAGATGTTGTCCAAAACAATGTCAGTGCAATCTTTGCAAAATACAATAAATCTGGGAGGTGACCATGAGATGAACCATAAATTGGGAAAGAACAATTAAACGACGCAACAAACTAAACACTATCTCATAGAGATCATCGAGAATCTTATTTCTATACTCTGTATCTAGAAGCTGGCTTCGACCTTCCTTTGTTTCTGCAGCTTGTGCAATAGTTGGTGAATTAACTGCACCTACATTGGGCAAGCTAACATCATCAGTGACATCAACTTGAGGTGTTTCAACACTAACATCCCAAGATATCTCTGACACTGATGCGTCCTGTCCAGCATTGCTCGGTTGATTTTGATTAGGCTCGACAGCTTCATTGACCTCACTTGCCGTGACAATTTCATAAGTACCAAAGCCATTACTGCCGTCATCAGTTTCTTCCACAGTCCCAATATCTCAATCAATTGCAGCATTGTCTACCGAGATATCCCAGTCAATATCATCTGCAGCAGCATCCACATCACCTCCTATCTCATTGAAGCCTGATTGAGTATTTGCAGAGTCTGTGATATCAGAGACAGCAGAAACATTCAAAGATGGTGGATTTTCACGAATGTCTATCAAGTTTGGTACAACACTCTTAGGACATATCTGCAAACATGTTTCAATAAATTAATCTTTACAATCAGACCAAAAACCAATAAATGGATCTTAAATAATTTCTAATTTACTGCCTTACATCCTTCTCTGTGTTAGCATCTTTCACAAAATTTGAGTAATACTCAATAGCTTGAGACACTGAGTCGCTGTTGATCACTTCCAGAATTCTGCTAAATGTGCTCGGAAGTGATTTTGCAGTTTCCAAAAGTTCAAACCTCACATTTGTTCCCTGAAAAGCAGACATGGATGCCCTTTAATCCTATCTAAAGGAAAGGTTGCTATTCTTTAGCTTGGTAGAAGCACACACCCAATATCTTAATAGACTAGATTCAAAAGTTTAACCTGCAAACCAAGCTCTTGACAAGCCTCCACATATTTAGCTGCTGACAGAGCTGCATTTCTTTTTATATCAACTTCTCTACGCTCTAGCTCTGCTAGTTGCTGCTGAATCTTCTGAACTTGTTTCCTCGAGCCCGGTGGCGCTCCCGCCGGCCGTCACAGACGACGAACGACGGCGATGGTGACTGCCGGTCGCAGTTCTTGAGGAGAGAATGACTTTTGTGATGTAAGAAGAAAAAGAAAGGGTTTGAGCAGAGGAGAGGAGAGAACGTATGAGAGAGAACGTCGAGCAAAGGATAGAAGAGTTTCACTTTTTTTTCTTTTTTTTTTTTTATATTCTCAGAACAAATTTTTTTTTTTTATTCTTGATATTATTTCCAAATCTGTTCCCAGGAGCAAAAATTTTATTAAGCACAATTCTATTCCTAAACTAATCCTGAAAACAAAAAATCAGAATCGAGCACTGTTTAGATAATTACCAAACAGTGCCTTAGTAGTTAATACTTACAAGGTTGATTCACTAGCTGTCTACATGGACTTTGATTCAATTTCTCCGGAGCTAAGACAAGTCCAAGTTTTGAGCCAAGCTTGAATCTACAAGTACTAAGTTTTGAGCCAAGCTTGAATCTACAAGTACTAAGTTTTGATTCAAAGCATATTGCAATGTACTCTACACATCCTATCCTCTCGGCAAAACATATCAAGGAATAGACTTACATTTCATAATCGACTTTTTGGATCATTATCTGAGCAGCTTCGCCTAAAAATATATGATCTTTCTAGAAAGGACAAACAATTGTCTCCCAAGCACCCTGCCAAAATTATAAATCCAATGCGACAATTATCCTTTAGATCACAGAAGAGTGCGTGTGAGCGTGAGAGAGAGAGAGAGAGAGGTCTTACAGCGGCACCTGATAGCCAGCCAGATCGACGCGGGCGCCCGCCGACTCGAGCCCGGTGCGCTCCCGCCAGCCGTCGTAGACGACGAACGACAGCGATGGTGAGCGAGCCGTCACCCAGATCAGCCGACAACCACCCATAGCTGTGAGTGAAGGGAACTCACCTTGAACAAGCAGCTTCAACGATGAAGAAGCAGCAGTCGCCGTGGCAGTTCTTGAGGAGAGAATGACGTTTGTGATGTAAGAAGAAAAAGAAAGGGTGAGCAGAGGAGAGGAGAGAACGTATGGGAGAGAACGTCGAGCAAAGGAGGGAAGAGTTCCACTTTTTTATTTATTTATTTTTCTCAAAACAAGAATCATTTTTTTTTTTTTTTACTTCAAATCTATTCCTGAGAACAAAAATTTTACCAAGCGCGATTATATTCCCAAACTGATCTCGAGAACAAAAAATCAAAATCATACACTATTTAAATTATTACCAAACATTGCCTTAGCAATTAATACTCGCAAGGTTTAATTCACTAGCTGTCTACTTGGACTTTGATTCAATTTCTCCGAAGCTTAAGATAAGTCCAAGTTTTGAGCCAAGCTCAAATCTACAAGTACTAAGTCGATGTATTGACTGCCAATTTATTTCCTTTGTTGCTTAACTAGTGCCTAAGTATTTGTTTGAACTTGACAAAGTAGTACTTTTTTTTTCTTAATTTACCTCTCTACTTTTATATTCGTTTTCACCTGACGATCTCCAAAAAAATTGAAAAAATAGCATTTCCAACACTACTTTACCGTGTGGCCAGAAAAAGAAAATGGATAATTATGTACACCAAAGGAAAATTAGGATCCGTAAGGTAATTTACTAACAAACTGAAAATAGAAAAACCATACGACCCATGACAAAATCACCATCAATAGACAGGATTCCGTCCCATCTTCCCTTCTCATCTAGTCACTGTCGATCATTCGACTAATTCTTGCCATTCTTTAGGTGGCTTTGGGTTGTCCCCAAGCATTTTGCTAGCGAGCCGAACTCGAGTCAAGAAAACAATACTCGATCAAGTTTCAATTTTTGAGTGCCACAATCCGAGCCGAATACACGCATTTGTGCACATTTTCTGTGGCAAGTTTCGCCATTACGAGCGAGACAGATAATGACATTCGGGGATGAGTCACATATAAGAAAGCAAATGGTCGCAGCGAAAGGAAAGGATACCGAAGTCAGAAAAGCATACCGTACACATTGCACGGGCTAGTTGGCTTCAAACTTCAGACTTGCGAACACTGCAGGGCCATCCTGCCTAGCTTTGCATAGGACCCAAAACCTAGATATGTAAGAAATATTGATACTAAATATATACTATATATATATATACAAAATATATATTATGGAGTAGAAAGAAATTCAATATATATTGTTATTTTAAAATTTTCATTTTATATTAGAATACAAATATTATTTATATTTAATTTTTCATTAATTTAAGAAGTTTGTTATTTTAGAAAAATAGCTTTTACCATAAGTATAAGAAATTCTATCGACCTTTATCGTACTTCCTATAGGAAAAATTTCATCTACACTATATTTCCATTTATCCAACTTTATTATATCTTGATACACAAAATATTATACATTACACCATCCTATCTTGATTTTTTAATTAGGCTCATTCAATTATTGGTCAATCGTAAGATCAAGTATATATCCCAAACTCGAGTCTCTCTTCGCTTGGTGCGAAAAAGGTGTAAGTCCTCTGGCCTGGCCACAGCGGATGGTGGATGTCTTGGCCACAGGGTCATATTCATTATTCAGGCATCAGTGCACCTTCTAAAGCATGCTCAGCCACTTGCACAATTCTCATCATACGGTCAACAGCCATAGCTTACATTACACCGGACGTATATACCATGCATGATAAGCAACCAACTTCTTCTTTTCAGATGAGACAACGGCATTTTTCTTGTCTGGTCCGGCCATGATTCTCTCCAGAACATTGGATATCTCACGTTTAGCCACGTCTCCAGTTCACATGTGCTCTGACGTTTAGCCACGTCTCCAGACGAAGCATCTAAGCTACCCAGAGGCTGCCACCTCCAACTTCGTGGGATCGTAGATGATATCCAAACAGGAGTCTTCAGGTGGGCATCCCTAACCGAGTCAACCTGATGAGGAACTTCCAAGTATCATTGACTATCCACAAACATACGTACCTGTATATTATGAAAACCATATACAATATGAAGCATAAAAAGAAAGACGGTCTTGTATGGCATCCGCCATATAAGAGAAGATAAATATGACTTAAAAGCAGCAAACATGCAATGACTTTGCCATCACCTGTCTTCCTTGATCAATATCACTACATATCTTTGGAGCAAAAATATATGGTATTGGATGTCGAAACCTTATTCTCATTAGATGAAGAAGACCCATCCCAAATAAGTTATAGTCAACCTGCCATTAATTAACCTCAAGTGCATCAAGAAACACACATATGAAAGATAGCAAGTCTGGGCATGAGGGCATTAATCACCCATCCTTGCAAACTCACCCACTATAGAACCAGAGAAAGGCAAATTTGGATAAGATAGAAAGATAAACTGATGTCGCAAGATAATACCAGAAACTGAAGCAGATAGGGACTATGCGATTCATGCGGCTGCAAACTTCTGTCAAATACTGCCCCTCCCTGGAAAATGATGTTGGACCATGAATAAAAAAGAAATAGACAAACAAGATGACTATAGACACGTGTATTGCATGACACATTTTTTTTTGTCAAAACTAATATATTTATTACAAGCTTTTCTTACAAGAAAACCTTCCTCATAGAAGATTACCTTTTGGAACAAATCCAAATACCGTCCCAACTTTCATGCACATACCAATTTTCATCCACTACAAGTTTGTTGAAGGAAGGGCAATTTGGTCTTTGGACTATGCAGTTTGGGCCTAAGATGCAATTTGCGAATTTCAAAATTCGAGTATGTAAAGTGAATTTTGCGTGAAATCTTAGCCTGGTATTCAGAAGTTTGCCTTTTTTTTTACCAAAACTAAGATCTCCATTTACAAGGTTTTCTTTCGAGAAAACTTCCCTGCATCTCAGAAAATGTTCAACGCAACATACTCCAATGGCCACGTTAAATGACTAGTGGACTTCCACTGATACATTCATATTACTCTGTCAAAGAACAAAATATATGCTAATTTTCTCAGGCCTCTCAATAAATCAAAACTTAATTGCCAAATTTTCACCCATATATTTCTGGGATGCCCCAAATAAAATATGAATAGCAAATGCTTTCTTTTTATGATAAAACAAAAGTTTAGTTATTAGGCATGCACACTCTAGATCGAAACGATGAATACACTTGAAGGCATGCAATTGAAGAAGCCAAAGATGACAAGTACCAAATCTAGAGCAAAATGATGAAAACTCTTTAGTATTCCAAAGCAAGACCAATTCCAATAAGGCACTATTGATAGAGAAAGAAGAATACCAAAAGAAGCTTGGCAGCACGTGAGACATCATGTGGATGATAGCTAAAGCTTCAGTCAAGGTGCCGCAAAGATGTTGCTATGGAATATTCAAGCAGAAAAATATAGATACACAAGCTGTCATTTATGGATACAGGTATATCTTGACAAACAGCTCTTCAGATGCATGATAACCATAAAATCTCCTTGCTCGTACAAGGCTGCAACCATGCACGTGTTGCCGTTTTACGCCAGCATTGCCTTTGAGCTGCAGTAACTCACAAAACAATCCTTTCAGATACAAACTAGCAAGTGAATCGCACAATAAGTTAAAGCCAGGACTTAATATTTTCGAAGAATGACAAATTATACCTTCAAGGCTTTCTCCATGGCTAGAGAGACAGCATTTGTAAATGCATCCCCTGTGCAATTCAACAGTGACCAATTAATTCCACGCTAGTAGCAGAACAGTAAGAGACTAGTTTAAAAAGGGACATGAATTCGAAATATATAAAAGCATGAATAATTCAAACAAATTGAGATAAAGTCTACAGCAACATTATATTACGAGGACATTGACAAAAACTGGTCAAGTAAAACCACAGCCATGTTGCCAAAAGAACATGTCACCCTGAAAACACACAAGCTACATGCTAGAGGTATTGTGAACTGAGAGAAACGTTGATTAATTTCTTCAAACCAGGAAATGCACAAAGCAGCCTATGCATCTGTAACACGCACAAGTACCTTCAGACATTGGATGGATTGGAATATCTGTACATGGTACATACAAATAGGGTAAAGCCTACAAGAAGAAAAAAAAACATAATTTAGAACCAGTATGAAAAAAAATGTACAAGATATTGCTGTCTCATAAGCTATGCCATGGACAAGCATCATGTACTTTTCACAATAGATTGCTTGGAGCCATGTAAGCTCCTCATTTGTTATTTAGACATTCAACTAGTGTCCAGCCAGTCAAAGAAAGTAGACTGTTGCAAATATGGTGCCTCTTGCGAGCAGAAAGTGGAAGAAACTTTCTGCATTCTGAATTTGCCTTTTATCTTGTAGCATATACCTCAACTCAAGTCTGTAAACCCATGCTGGTTTAAATTCTTCATCGGCAGAAAGGAAGTCACTTTCATTGCTCCACAGCTCAAGGGGGGTAAAGCAAGTACTTGGAACAATTAAAAAACTACAAATAAACAAGGACTACACTCACCATATGCACATGTAAGCAAGTTTTTGACCAGCAGGAGTTGAACCATATACTTTTATTACAGGAACCTCATTCACTTTTTCACCTTCATCAATCAATCATGAACAAGAGTATGAACATACAAAAGTAAATATTTGTAGCTAAATTTCTAGCTACTGTATAGTAAATGTAACTGTTATTTTTTCAGATTAAAGGTCAAATCCTCATACAGAATTTTAAAGATTGACATGGGACCACGCCACATGAAAACTGTAAGGGTGCGTTTGGATGGGCATTCAGAAAGCCCCTTCAGCCTTCAAAGCCCCTTCAGCCCAAATATGGGTGTTTGGCAACCAACCTCAAGGAGCTTTCAAATGAAAGCCGGGCCTTGGGAATGCTGAAAACCTTTTTTCTTTTCTTAAATTACCCTCATTGATTTTTCATATTTCCGTTATTGCCCCTGTATTTATTTTTTTTTTAATTGAAAAAGGAGCAGCCCCCTTCGCCGGTCCGGCGAAGGGCTTAGCTGAATTTTAAAAAAAAAAGAAAAAAGAAAAAATATACCCCTCAAAGCCCTTTGCGAATGTGTGTTTTACCAAACGCACATCCAACTCAAAGTCCATTTGCAAAAAAATTTTACTTCCCCAAATAGCTTTAGGCTTTCAGCATTTGCATTGGACTCAAAGCCCATTGCAAATGCTGAACCAAACGCACCCTAAGCGCACCTTCTTCTCTTTGCATCCGCAACAAAAAAGCGAATTTCAAATATGTCATCATCAAGACAACTACACGCTCCAAACGAAAAGTAATCATCAGTCTACGGAAGAAGACGATGAGTTGAACAATGCCCACCAAATATTAAGAAAAATATTCAATACTCTCTGGATTTTCTAAGCAACCAAACCAATCATGTAATAAATTATCAAGACACCAATGTGCTGATTCCATGACTGTGCTACAATTTTAATCAATTATTGCGTATATCCATGCCAGGCAATTACTTAACATCAATCCAGCAGCCCCAACAAGAAGTCTGAATAAGACATCCACGGACAAACTGATAAGTTCTTCATAACAGAACACTAGGCCAAGCATATTCCTTGCACTCATAAGAAAGCAAACAAACTTTTGTCTGCAATACAGTAACTGATTTTTTTTTGGTAAAGGTAATAATTATAATATAATGGGGAAGGTAAAAACTATACAACCCTCACCTTCAAAAACTTACACTCCCAATGAACATGCTCATAGAGAGTGGAAGGAAGCCGAGAAAAAGGCCAAGCGGCAAGCAAAAGGACTAAAGCCAACACAAGAGACACTGGCACACCCAAAAAACACCAAGGGCCTACCCAGCCAGTGTACAAACATCAAAGGAGAAGATGGAAGGATCCAACTCCCAGAACCGTTGTAATCTTCTATTTCTAATGGAGTCGTCCACATTCCTGTAGGTGAGAGCCTTATCTTGAATGACTTTGAGAAGGTGCTTCTTCATGGTCAAGGTAGAAACGGGCTCACCCCTGAAAAGAATATCATTCCTATTCTTCCAGAGGATGTGACAGAGCGCACCAAAGGAAAAACGCGCAATACATTTATGGAACTCCTTGCCCGCAAGGAATGTAATGGCCCAAGTCAGCGTTTCCTCCCAAGGCTTGTTACTCCAAGGGAGTCCGCATCTGGTCACCCAAAAGAAGGTAATACGCAACGTAATGTGACATCCAAAAAATAAATGATCAATTGAATCAGGTTCCTCTCCACAGAAAGGGCAAAATGCATCATCGATCCTACCATGAGCCATGAGAAGGGATTGAGTAGGCAGCTTTCGCTTGGTAATGAGCCAAAGGTTAAACTAATATCGAGGTAGGATGGCATTGTTCCAGATGAAACCATTCCAACTAACTCGATCCTTCTTTCGCCTTATAAGCTCCCAAGCCGAGGCCACCGAGAAAACTCCCGAGGAATTCTCCCTCCAACAAAACCGATCCTTAGCATCAGTCAAAGAAGGGAGCGGCGAACCCCAAGATTGAGTCCTACTCTAGCAAACAAAACTAACAGCTTCCAGATTCAAACCACAGGCTTCTCTGGCATTTCCTACTTACCAGTTACCACTAGATTCCATAACCAAAGAAGCGAACACAAAAATTATGCTTCAAAAGATGAGAGCAGACTCTCATTCTTTTTTTACTGAAGATGTGTTACATACATTTTATTAGGATAAAAACATAGAATAACTTCAAAAGCATCGCTGTTCCTAGGAGAAGACAACATCAAGACCCATTCTAAGACCCCAATTCAGCCACAGCTCCAGGAAGCAGCAAGACCCAACAACATTACTGTGTGGCAACTACCTATTACCATCACGGGCACAGTAAAAAAAGTCTTTCCATCTGTTTTCGTGCTTCCGCTAATGCCCATATTCCCACATTCTCATTCTTTTTTACTAAAGACACGTTAGATACAAATTATTACTATGAAAACATAGAATAACTTCAAAAGCACCGCTGTTCCTAGGAGAAGACAACGTCAAGACCCATTCTAAGACACCAATTCAGCCACAGCTCCATGAAATGGCAAAACCCAACAACGTTCCCACCCGCGGCCACCTATAACCGTCGCGGGCACAGTAAAAGAACGAGTCTTTTCCATCTGTTTTCCTTCTTCCCCTCCAGGAGAAGACAATTTCAAGACCAATTCTAAGACACCAATTCAGCCACAGCTTCATGAAACAGCAAGACCCAACAACGTTCCCACGCCGCGACTATACATAATCGTTACGGGCACAGTTAAAAAACGAGTCTTTTCCATTCATTTTCATATTTCCCCTACTGCCCACATATCCCACCATCCGAACTGCCAGTACCTTGAAAGCTGCTGTAACAAACATCGACGCCCGGGATCGGGCGGGCCATGTAGTAGTCGATGGACACGATCCGGACGCTGAAAATCGCGGGCTCCTTCTCCGGGCCCGACGCCGCTGTACTGGGCTGCGAACCTTCTTCCTCCGTCGGGAGTGGCGGCTCCTCCATTTGCGGAAACCTTCCCACGACCCTCGCTGGGGAAAAGCGCCGGAACCCAGTGCGCGGTTAGCCCGAAAGTCGATCGCTGGCGAGAGCTCGGAGGCGCAGTGGCCGGTGGTAACCGACCGCGCGAAAGTCAAGAGCGTCTTCTCCAAGCTTTTTTCCAACCAATTAATAAAAAAATAAAAAATTGCTCTCGTGCAGTGCAGTAACGGAAGGCCGGAACAGGAAAATCGACTCCGAGGAAACTCTTTCGGGCCGATTTGATTATTATAAGTTACCTCCGAAACGGTTATTTTACTACAGTCAAATATATTGATAGATTCCGACCAAAAAAAAAAAAAAATTAATGATGGATTCGGTCAAAAAAATATTTAATGATAGATTAAAAATTGGCTTTAATCTATCTGATTAATTGGTTTTATATACTAAGTAAATGCTAACAACAATGTTCAATTAGAGATATTAGCTATTAATAACTCAGCAACCAAATTACATTTTTATAACTTTCAAATAGATTAAAGAAATAAGAGTATTGGAAATATTAAAACTTTTAAAAAGTGCAATCAAATTAGAAAATTTATTATAAATGTATAATTGAGTTTTAAAATTAAAAAAAAAATACAATCAAATTTTAAAATGGATTAATAACTTTGATATGAATTAAGATTTGTGTATTAGTCAAATCAAAACTAGTTCATAACTTAATTAAAGAAAAAATTGTGTATTGCTTGAATTAGGATCTGTAACTTCATAAAAGAATTAATGACTTTAACATGTTGACAACTTGTACAACTAAATATTTATAAATTATTAAAACGAACAATAATTTTGGAACAATCAAACAAACCCCAGTATTTTTTATGAAAGTTTGGGTACAAACATGTCACAAGCCAAAAACGTCGCCAATCTTTTTTTTTTACAATCTGTTACTAAACAATATTTCTGAACTTACCGATACGGAACAACGGAACAATCTTGATCAGTGGTGATGCTCCCGAATTACAGACCTTCAAGAGGTTTGTTCAACAACAATAGTCATCGAATTCAAAAGATATCCACCCATAGCTACATCTACAAGCCCAAGCTGAAAGTTTATCAACACCTCGGACCATTCGCTAAAACACTCGTCGATCGACACACAAATTACTCCGTAAATATATTAGTCAGTCCACGCATAAATAAATCATATGCTCCATTCCTTTGCAAAAGGCTAGAAATATACGTACGTTGATCACTTGATCAGAGAATCATACAATAGCCACCACCCTTTTCCTTTTGGACACTATATTTACTATGAAATGCAAATTACAAATATAAGGTTCTATCCACAGAGTGATGGGGAAACAAGCTAATTGACGCTTGGAGTTGCCCCAAGAATGCAAAGAAATAGATGCGGCTTGGTGGAATTGAAGATTCACACACATGGGGAAATAGGTTCAATTCCAGTCCCGTGCTTCAAGCTGCCATCACCATTCATTTCATCTTATTAAAGCAGCCACAACGTTGCCTAACCATTTCATTTAGGCCAATCCCACCTGTCTCTCCCACCTAAGGTCTTCGGAGAATTTCGAGAGTGCAGCCCTTGGGTCACCATCAGAGATAGACAAATAGTACTGAGCAGTCCCGTCATCAACCTGCATGCTCCTCCTAAGCGAGTCGAGGATTCTCTTCTTCCCTCGTTCAGAGGTTGTCCTCTTTAGCAAAGAACTTATCTCTATGTCCTGGACGCCTTCTGGGTAAAGCACGGCGACTTCCCTCTTTGCATGGTTATCTCGCTCTATGTAGCATGTGGAATCGATAAGAATGTCAGGGTTGCTTATGGGGATTAACAATCTCTCCCTCGAATATATACCATGATCACTCATCATGTTGTTCAAGCGCTTTATGTCCATGACCTGACGGCACAAAAGAAATTCTTGAAGCACGTGACATGCGGTGTAGACAGGCACAAAAAGGATATGCTTGACAGACACATTGAAGCAGGGAAGAAAAAAATTTCAGGGAAGCCATTCTAAAAGTAAGGGTGTGTTTGTTTATGTTTTTTTTTTTTTTTCAAAAATAGTTTTTCTGTTTTTTTGTTCCGGGGAACAAAAAAAGAACATAAACGCGTTTGTTTACGTTTTTGTTCCAAATATGTTTTTTTGTTCCCAGGATAAAAAAAAGAACAGAAACAAGAAACAAAAAAAAGTTATTTTTTGTTTCTGGAACAAAAACGAGAAACACATTTTCTCTCTCTTCTCTTCTCTTTTCTTTTTTTTCTTCTTTTCTTCTTCTTCTTGCTTTGGCCAGTCGCCGGCCTCGGCCATGGCCGGCGACCGGCCGATGAGGGCCGACGAGGGCAGGCGGCCTCGCCCGCCCAGCCACGACGAGGCTTCGAGCCCCAGGCCAGCCGCCCTCGTCGACCGGTCGTCGACGACCGGCCGGCCATGGCCGAGGCCGGCGACCGGCCAAAGCAAGAAAAAAAGAAAAAAGAAAAAGAAAGAAAAAAATGAAAAATAAACATTAAAAAATTAAAAGAAATAAAAAAAACATAAATTTACCAAACATGTTTTTATTCTTTTTTTATTTCAGGAACAAGTTTACCAAACGCGCATTTTTGTTCAAAAACTGTTCCTCGGAACAAAAATAGTTTTTTCTATTTCTGTTCCTCGGAACAAAAATAGTTTTTTCTATTTCTGTTCCCTGGAACAAAAAAAAAGAACAGAAACACAAACAAACGCACCCTAAGTCTCTGCCAACAGTTATCAAAACATTAAACCCAGAGAGATCTAACTACATGACATCATTATTGACACTTCACAGGGATTATTATGACTACAACCATGGAAAATTTCCATATAAAGACATGTTAATTTCCTAGTTGCACGAACAATTTAAGTTCTGCTCTTAGAACTTGATGTTCATGTTCAACCATTTTGATGAATCAATACCACCACTGCAGAATCATCTACTATTTCTATGTCAACATTATTAAGTCAGAGGAACTATCATGAGTATCACAAAGTGCATTGCCCATCATTTCACATTGATCACTTGCAAAATCTGAGCATCATTTAGTTTTGTGTGTTCTAGCAACTAAGAGATTGTGATTATCTATTAAGATAACCAATATATAGTCGTCAATCAAGCATATCTTTTTGCTATTAGTAACCGGAGATGCTTCTTGCTTGGCAAACTTAAGAAAACTTTACCACATGAAGAGATTTCGTAATGTTTTACATGAAGAGGACCCTATGCTCCCTAAGACATAAAATTTTTGTCCAAGCCCCAACCTTCCTCCATACCTCCAGAAGAAACCGCGACAATGACTTCCAAGTGTAACCTTTTCCTTTTCCTTCTTTATATTTTAGGCTTCACTAAAAGATGAAGTCACTCCAAAATTACAAAATCGGTATGTCAATTAGTCTGGCCTTCTCCAATGGGAATAAATCTATAAGATTTGTAGAAGTAAATTCCATTGAGCATCTATCCTACCACCTATTTGATACAATATAGAGCAACAGCGTAAAATTATAACTAACCCAACTCAATGGGATAAATCTGTAATTAACGTTGAAGTCATTCAACCGCCAGCCTGCGCAAAGAAGCTATGAACATCATCAAATGATATGTACACTGTGTAGCATCTTGTCAACATTTTTCTTCTCCTAGTAAATTCCCCAAGCTAACCTTTTATCGAAGAGGCCAGAACCCAATCGAATGGAGGTATAAAAGAGCATGCCCGAAACTGAACAAAACTATGTACTTAGACAATCCTGCACCAATCAACAGAGCTATCCAACTTTGGCTGTTATAATGGAGGAATGACAGAATGCTTCTTCAAGGAGAAAAGCCTCTGCAAAGACCTGATAATTGTTGCTAGCTGTACATCATTCCTCAACTAACAAGTCCTCAGCATTCTTCGGGATTGCCATTTTAGCAATCAAACTCAGGATCACAAATTCGTACATTATGAAAAGCACCTAACCCATCCCCACCCATCCTCTCAGCGCCAATGAATGACCAAATAGACAATTTATGCTGGAGAAGAAAACCAGATGGATTCCAAGCCATCAGCAAAGCAAACCCACCAGAAATTCCATGAAAATTCACAATAAGGCTCCCAGCTTCCGTCCACTTCACTCAAACGGACCCACCCACGTCTAACCCCAGCTACACATGACCACACGCAGAACAAACCTACATGACTTCCGAAACATCAGAAGGATACTACCAAGAAACCTTCTTCGTAAAGTTTCAAAAGCTGTAGCCGTACACACCACTTTAGCTCACTTTTAAAGGAAATCGCAATGCATTTGTTCTTCAGAATCAGCGAAAGTGAATCTCTATCGAAAATGCAGCGCCAAAGCATGTCATTTGCAAATGTCAAACGGACCTACTTAGATCACATGTATAATTTTTCATGACGTTTTTATAAGTTTGATTATATTTAGCTTTTGGTGAAAAAATATATATTCTTTTTTACATTTTGAATAACATGAACAAAACAGCTTTTGAAAGGTTTGGGTCAATATGAATTAAAGAGTTTCAAATGTTACATTCCGCAGAAAATCGAATATATTCATTATAACATTGGTAATCTTAAAATTTCGAAGAAGTTGGTGCTTTGCTAATTTGATTTGATATGTCGAAGCCAAGAAAAAAAGGTCGAGCGAGGGCCATTTCTGCGATCCCGTGCTTTTGCGCACGACAACTTTGTCATGTTTCTCCTTAGCCGTTGGATTCAAGTGGTTTAATACCAGCCGTTCGATTAATATGTGTTGTCAGCGTTTCTGGATCACTCCCGTTTCTGGATCACTTCCTTTGTTTATCGCCTACTTCAATTTTTCTTCCACCGTTCCCTTCTTTCCAAACAACATACGTTAATAAAATTTTTAATCAGTGCATTAACATTGTCGCAGTTTCTTTATATAAGCTGGTTTTTATAGAATGACACATATTCAATTTTTATTTTTAGCATGTAGATATATTTCATAAATAGTTTATGCTCCCATTTTGAGATTATCTATGTTAAAGAAAAAAAACGTACATTGACCGTGTATGTAATATATATTCTCTTCCAAGGGCTTTTATTTTGTACAATGGCAAAATAATTTTTTTTTGCACAAATAGGCTTTAGATAATTTTTTTGGCACAAATAACTAAGATTTATTTTCTCTCTTGTTTTATTTTGTACAATGGTGATATAATTTTTTTTTTTGGCAATGTTTATCACCTGCCGAGTGGTCGTGACTTCAATATTTATTTACTTGTGTATTGACTTCTCGCTGGTTGGTGACCCTGCTTGCAATGATTTTAAGCAGCCAGCCCATCTTTTATTTAAGAATGGTATCGGGAGCAAGTGCCTTTAGCAAAAGACAACTAATCATCTTTTGTTTAAGAATGATATTGGGGAGAATGCACATTATTATTATTTTTTAATAAAAAGCATTTGTTCGTTCCAGCGATCTCTGACATGAGTTGCATCGATCATGTGCATTCACATGTTAGATTTGTAAATTTTCTCCTCTCTTTTTGCTTTATAATTTTTTTAAATAAAAAAAGGGATATACCTAAAGTGAATGCACATTTTTATTATTTTTTAATAAAAAACATTTGTTCGTTTCAGCGGCCTCTGACATGAGTTGCATTGATCATGTGCATTCATATGTTAGATTTGTAAATTTTCTCCTCTCTTTTTGCTTTATAATTTTTTTTAAATAAAAAAGGGATATACCTAAAGTGAATGCACATTTTTATTATTTTTTAACAAAAAACATTTGTTCGTTCCAGTGGTCTTTGACATGAGTTGCATCGATCATGTGCATTCACATGTTAGATTTGTAAATTTTCTCCTCTCTTTTTGCTTTATAATTTTTTTAAATAAAAAAAGGGATATACCTAAAGTGAATGCACATTTTTATTATTTTTTAATAAAAAACATTTGTTCGTTCCAGCGATCTTTGACATGTGTTGCATCGATCATGTGCATTCACATGTAAGATTTGTAAATTTTCTCCTCTCTTTTTGCTTTATAATTTTTTTAAATAAAAAAGGGATATACCTAAAGTGAATGCACTTTTTTATTATTTTTTAATAAAAAACATTTGTTCGTTTCAGCGGTCTCTGACATGAGTTGCATTGATCATGTGCATTCACATGTGAGATTTGTAAATTTTCTCCTCTCTTTTTGCTCTATAATTTTTTAAATAAAAAAGGGATATATCTAAAGTGGCTGACCATATGTACGTTCTTCAATTTTTCAGCACCATCCATGTGTTTGCTTTTACCATAAGTTAACTGTGAACAAAAAACTATTAAACTTAAGTGACTTGATAATTCTAGTTCTGATTTAATTAAGGATTGAAGTGCACATATATGTCTATGTTTACATGGATGTAGATGTATTTAATATTGTATCATGTCTATATGGAGAGTCAAGTGTTGATCGTCGTTTCATAAACAGATGATAAAAGAGTCACTTTTTTCTTGAGCCACCAGAAAAGGCTAGCATGGCTTGAATACTTTACATTAGAAAAAAATAAGGAAAGAGACCCCTTCAATTATTTGGTTGTTACGATTATAAGTAGCCCATCTTTTATTTAAGAATAATATTTGGGAGCATGCGCATGTTCCCGTTGTTTTGTCAAAGATCTGAATAAAAGTTCATTGACAGTGAATGGTATTTGTTTTTCAGCCCACTTGTGACTTTATTATGTGCGTTCACACGCCAGATTTGAAAATTTTCTTCTCTCATTTTATTTTATTATTTTTTAACAAAAAAATAATATATTTAAAATAGTTGATTATTTGTGCGTTGTCTATTATTTTTACACGCTAGGGTTTTCTCTGCGAGTTCTCTCCCTTTGCGCCTCCCTCTCTCTCTACCTCCTTCTCTCTCCGACGAACAGGATCGCGACCTCCCTCTCTCTCTGCCCTCCCTCTTTCCGACCGGCGAATTACCGCGAGCAACCGACGGACCACCGCGCGGGATCGGCGAGAGGACCGCGAGCAACCGACGAACCACCGCACGGGATCGGCGAGAGGACCGCGACCTCCCTCCCTCTTTCCGACCGGCGAACCACCGCGCCGCCCCTCCGGCTCCAGATCCGGCCCCGACTCGTCCGTCCCTCGCTCTTTCTCTCCCCTCGCGTCTCTGTCTTCCCTCCCTCTCTTCGACGGCGAACCAGCGCGTGACTGGCGAACCAATACTTTCCCCTTGCGGAGAAGCAACGAAAATATCTTTGAAGTCTACAGCGAGGTAGTCTTACCGATTTCGAGGAAGGAAGGTTTGTTTCGGCGGTCTTGTTCAAGAAGGTGAGGGTTAAAAAGCAGTACAATCACGGCGTGAAAAGACCAGCAATCTTGTCGCGCAATCCTCTCCACAAGATTGCGCGTCTCCTTCGGGGCAAGAGTGAGAAGTAAAGCTTTATCAAGAGTCCCGAGTGCTCGTGACCCAGGAGCAGAAACGCCAATCACCGTAAGTCACTTGAGACGCTCATCTTTCGCCCTGAGATATCTGGCTCCGATAGCTCTAGATTGAGGCGTGAAGGTGATCTCATAATTGTGCTGCTTTTGAGGCTCGGACACGACTTGATGTGCTTTAAGGTAACTCCTTTTTAGACATTAAAGCCCATCCGAGTAATTCCGTCTCTAAATCACTCCTCCAGATGAGCCGGATAGTCTATTACATTTTGATAGAACAAAATAAAAACATTTGATTATTACTCATTGCATGACATCTAACATCCTTAAAAGCATGCACAATGTAACGTGAAATTCCATCGACCTTTTCAAAATCACGGTCGTCACATTTATTGCAGATTTTTCTTACTACGTTCCCCTTATTCAAACTGATCAGTATGGTTGGACTGGTTAAACCTGGTGGAATTTGATAGTTGTCTCTCTCTCTCTCATATTTCTCACTTTCTGTATCGTTTACATCTGGCCTCTATCTTGCAGAACAATTCAAGGCTATCATCTACAGTCCGCACTCGCTTTCTTTGTTCATTTCCCTCTTGAAAGTTCTTGCCGAGGCTTGTTTAGGGTCTTCTCTCTCCGATCTCGCGCCTCTTTTCGTATCTCAGCTCACGGAAGGTAATCGTTTTTCATCTCTTATTACCGTGTCATTTCTGTTGATTTGTTGCGGTTGAACTAGTGTGTTTTGGGCGCTTTTTGTCTAATGGGGTTGGCTGCTACCGTGGGGTGTCACCAGCTCATAATGGACTTACGTAGAAAAGAGAAGCCTTTTTCTGTAGATGTGTCTAATCATGTGGCCTCTCTGTCTCATTGTTCGTTTGCATCGTAATTCAGCGTCGATCCTTTGCTAAGATAGAAAGAGTTGGAATGCGAGCGCGCTAAATTGCCACTATTCACCTCAAGCCAAGGACCGTCTTTTCATGGATCGTGAGGTTTCTTTGTCTCTGATGGTGTAAGATCAATTAAATAAAAAATGAAATAGAAAAGAAGAAGTAATAGGGCGGTTCACGGCAAGTTCCAAGATCAAGGGGGTTCAATTTTCAATTCCGAAAATTGAGAACATGCTGTGATAGGTGGGTTTCAGGGTTTTGGTCCGGAATCTACACACTCTGTAGCCAATCGCCCATAAAAGCAAGTACTCTCTTAATCAGATTTTATTCACAATTTTGCCTTAAACAATTATAGGACATTCTAGACAAATAATATGTTGTCTTCCTCGAATTATTGGACTATATAATCCTAAAAAGTATATTGCCTTTCACCTCTAACTCATTTTCTTCCTTCAAAGTTTTGAAAATTGACGAAGTTAATTACCCCAAAAAAGGGTAAAAAGAGGTTGAATTGAGTAATGAAAAAGTATGGTTCACATGCATAAACAACAATAGCTATTATGCGAAGGTCGGACCATTTTTAACTCTATTGCCACTTTCCAAACGAAAAATCTCCGTTGCTACTTTTTACCTGCTGTCAAATCAGTGATAGCTTCAGTCATCATCACAATACAAGACATTACCAAAATCCATGGTATGATGCTTCTTAAGATCTTTCATGTTAGAGAAAAATAAACTAATTGATCTTTAACGTATACACATGAAAACATTTAAAGAAATTGAACTATACATGTTTATTAGGGCACTCACTTAGCTTTATATCTCTCATATCTTTCACCTTTTTGCTACAAACTATAAGTTCATTCCTTTAAATGTAATTAATCAATTTAATCTGAATTATCACGAATTTAGCCTATAATCCTATTCTACGTCCATTTAATTGGATTAAAAAAAATTTGCAATGATATTCTCAAGGTGGGCCCTCGAGGAAAAAGGGGGCACGCACTGAAGGCCATTCTTTTCAGACCTTGGTACTCTCTGAATTTTCCTCAGCAGTTTCCCTTTATTTTCTTCTCTTCTGCTCCTCCTTCGATCAAATCATGACCTAATTTCAAGTTGTTCAGACTAGGGCAAAGTCAGAGCAAGGCAAACAAAGGGATGCACCGTATCGCTTCCGTCGTTCCTTTGCTATGCTCGTTGCACTGATTCCTTTCTGTAAGCATGTATTCTATCACCTCAAGAGGAAGAATGTGAGTGCAGAAAAAGAGAGCACTAAGGAGCATTCGCTTCTTCTTTGGTGTCATCTAATAAATGATAGTTCTATTCTACAGATAAAATGTCGATCGATTATTTAAATTTCAAAGTTTGAAGAGAATAACTCAATGATGTCATATCAGGTTAAAGTGGATTCGTTTTGCGTGACATTGCTAATACGTAAGGTCAGCGGGGAACAAATATAACAGAAATAGCAAAGACCTTTTGTTCATCTCCGTCTCATTTCCAAATTCATTTAGAATATGACAATTTGAAATTAAAATGTAAGATCACATTCCTAATCACTAATTAGGCCCTTTTTTCATATCTTCCACGCATTTCCAATTTCGTTTGAACTCATTTATCAGCTTTTAAATGATTTATCAAATTATGATTTTTAATAATCAAACAAAAACAGAACCTTTGCTTATTTATTTTAATGAATGCAACTTGCTTGTGCACAGATTCTAGCTTTTTATAGCCCAAGTAAGAATTTAACATCGTGAGTGGACCAAGCCAACATCTTTTGACTTGACTAGAGGGTGAGATACAAAAGAAGATAAGGCAAGGACTAAAAGCATCTGCAACTGCTTCTGTTCAATCAATTACAAATTTAATTAAAGATTTTGTGTTAATCTGTTCTTGCTTGCTAAAAAAAAAATTGGTGGGGCCAAGACTTATGGATGAATATGTATTTTTTTTAAATAATTGTGTTTAAGCATAATTTCCGAGAGTTGGCTGGGGCAGGGCACCCTTAGCCCCTTATTAAATCCACCCATATTGTCAGACATTTCGGATGTGGCAGGAGAAGAACTAAACAAGGTGAAAACTCAGGAGGGAATTGGGAATATATACTGCTGAGAGAGTTGATAACTTAATCAGTGGAGGTTAAGGAAATGAAGAAAATAAGAAAAATAGAAAAGAACCATTAGTAATGAGGGCGAGGATATGGACATGGATGACCCATTTAGCCAGAATGGTTCGGGAAGGCCTACCATTGCTGGGGGAGAGCTCAATCTTTTTTTTTTTTTTTTTGGTTGGGTCAAAAGCTAACTCTCATTGAGATTGCACGAACAAAAATATGCTTAGAGGGAAAGAGTTTGCCTATTTTGGCTCTTCACTTTTCTAATTTTTAAATGACAATTTCTTAGTTAACGACTCACAAATTTGATTGCTGTTTCCTTTAAATTGTTTCCTTTTCAATTATTACGAAGATTTGATATTAGATTTTATGAATATCAATGATCAGCACTTTGATGAAGGTAGAGATCAACGTATATGCATGTGCTTTCAAATGGATGCTTACATTAAACCACTGATCAAAGGCATGATTGGAGCAAATATGAAAATTTCCTAGAGGACCCAAGTACATATGACCATAATAAATCTGAACCTTTGTTATTATTGAGTCTCATGTGAAAACCACATAATATAAGAGTTGAAATTCATTAGGGGCATATGCATTTGAGGATGCATAATGAAATATAGGCATCAACATGTTAGATTTAGTTAATTTTACACGTGGGCGACATGTTTAATTCGTAACCAATCAATAAGAGACACGATTAATGAAAATCTCCTCCATTAGGAAAGTCCATGCGTCAAGAGGATGAGGTCCATGGGAAAGAGAAGATGTGCATTACACTGCTCCAAAACAACAACTTGTATATTGGATTTATCAATAGACACCCCCCTAAGAAAACTCATTCAGTAAATATTGTGTACATTCGGAAATCAGGTGCTTTCTATCTAGCCTTTTTACTTGTTTATCTACATCTTTTAGTGGAGCAGAAGGCATCTTCTCTTCATTAAACATTTTAGTGTTAGTAATCGTTCATAATGCATGTGCTCTCCACCAAAGATTAGGAGCCTTGACTATAGAGCACGCATGTAGAGATGAAGATTAGCCACTCTTCTTGTCCATGAGTGGACACAACCCAATGATGTTGCCTTGACGAGAGGGCGCGGTCCATTGGAAAGAAAAGATGCACGCCTAAGTCAATAGCTTTTACTATTCAATTAGTCAACAGACTGACTTGATCATTAAACATTTTGGATTCGAAATCGTTCAGAAATCATATGCTCTCCTCCCAAAAAGCACCTGCTCTGCCTTTTCATTTGCTTATCTACTTCTTCTTGTGCAGCAGGTTGGCATCCTCTCTTCATTTTTGTCTATAAGATTTCTATGGGGAAAGGGCAAAGTCTGAGCAAAATAAAAAGAAAAAGAAAAAGAGCACAAAAAAAAGGAGCACTTAGGGAGAAAAAGAGAAGGATTGCTGAGAAAGAGATCACTGATGGAGCATCTGCTTCTTCGTCCTTACCTTCCATACCCATGGGAGGCGGTAGCGATCAATACGATGTGTTCTTGAGTTTTAGAGGCTCCGACACTCGCAATGAATTTACTGATCACCTCTACCGCAGTCTGATCAGTGTAGGGACTATACCAATTTCTGTGTTCAGGGATGATAACAGCCTTGAAGTTGGCAAGGATTTTAATTCAGAGATTCTCGATGCCATCACGCGATCTAAGATTTCGATCCCCATCATCTCTGAAAATTATGCTTCGAGCAAATGGTGCCTCCGTGAGCTAGTACGCATCATGGACTGCCAGAAGAGCCTGTCGCACACGGTGTTGCCCATTTTTTACAAAGTGCTTCCATCGGATGTGCGGTATCTAAATGGAAATTTTGGGGAGGCCTTCCGTTCGCGTAAGAAGCGTTTTGATAAGGAGGATATTCAGGAAGGTCAACGAGCCCTTACAGAAGTGAGTAACTTGAATGGATGGGAATCTGAGAAATTTGCTAATGGGTACTTACCTTCTGCCTGCACTTTTTTTTTTATTCCCCTAAGTATTGTTATTTAGCGAAACCAATGTGATATGGATGAACTACTTCCACTACAAGCTTACAAAACATCCCAAAACGTCCCAGTGAATAACCATAATGGCCCACGGACTACAAATACTTGTACTCCCTAAGATTTCCCCTGAAAACTACACTAACAACGTCTAAAACATTAGGATCCCTTACTCAGTCTTCCAAAGCTTGGTAATTGCCGGACAAATCGACCTCCTCATGCTTCACACAGATCATGCCTAGGTTCAAGACCTGCTGTTGCCAGTAACTTTCATTGATAGGCGATCTGTAAGTTAATTATAAGTCCTCCATTTAGGCTCGTGGGATAAGCTGGCCTTAGAGGGAGAACACCTTCTTCTCCTAAACTTTTTGTAACCAAAATTATTGACCTCCTATCCTTCAACTAGCAGTGACCATAAGCCTCATAACAAACACTTTACTTCTCAAGAATCTTAATTTGCTAGGTGCGCCACCTTATCTTATTTCAATAAGATCTATCTATAAGAAGAAAAAGAAGGGGAAAAGTGAGATGATTGCTACACCATCATCCTATATTGTCATTCGTAAAACAAAACATTTTGCATGTCAAATGGTTGCATCCATCCTTCACATATAAGGGGGTGTCTTTTGATGAGATTACGCAAAAGTATGAAGTTATGATGAGTTTTTTTGTTTGACAGGCATGAAGGAAAATTAGTGGAAGAAGTTACCAAAACGATTCTAACCAAGTTGAGACGTCAGTCTCAGCTTGATGTTTCAAAGCACCTAGTTGGAGTTGATGATCATGTCAACAAAATTAGGAATTGGGTAGACATTCCTACCAGTCATGCTCGGATGATAGGAATATATGGCATGGGTGGGATCGGTAAAACGACTCTTGCCAAGGTCATCTATAACGAGCTATCGAATATCTTTGTGGATCGTAGTTTCCTTCCAGATATACGGGAAACAGCTAACAACAACGGTGGTATTCCTTATCTACAAAATCTACTAATTAAGGAAATACTGCAAATTGAAAATGCTGTTTGTAAAGTTGATGATGGAATTAATTTGATCAAATCTAGATTTAAAGGAAAAAAGGTTCTCATTCTTTTGGATGATATTGATCACCGAAATCAGCTAGATGCTTTGGCTAGAGAACGTGATTGGTTTACTGCAGGAAGTATCATCATTGTTACAACTAGATACAAATCTGTACTTGATCAGTCTGAGTTTGAGGTGGACTACAAGTATGAATTGAAAGAATTAGATGAGGTGCATTCTTTGCTTTTATTTAAAAGACATGCATTTCGCGTGGGCCATTGTTTGGAGGATCTTGAGGGTATCTCTTATGAAATCTTATCTACCATGGGTGGGCTTCCCCTAGCTATCAAGGTCATAGGTTCATACTTATATGGAAAAGTAGATAAAAAGGTATGGCAAGATATATTGGAGAAATTAAGAATCGAACCAGATAGAGATGTTCAAAAGACATTGAAAATAAGTTATGATGCATTGGAACCTACACAAAAGGAGATTTTTCTGGATATTGCTTGCTTTTTAATCGGCGAAAACAGCAAATATGCCATTTACATGTGGGAGGACTGTAAGCTTTTTCCATATTTTGGAATTGAAGAGTTGAAGCTGAGGTGCTTAATAAAAATTGGAGATTATGGTGAGTTTAGGATGCATGACCAATTGAGAGATCTTGGAAGGAGCATCTTTTGTCAAGGACAACCGCCTGAGAGATGTCTGAAGCCATGGCTTAATAAGGAAATGAAGGTAACATATGGCTCTCTCTTCTCTCTCTCTCTCTCAGATACCCCACTCTTTAGGAAAAAATCTATTTGTACACCCATTTATGTCCCCCCTTAGATAAATTGTGATAATAATTGGATTATAAGTGTCCCAAGGATGAAAAAGTTACATTATTTGATCCAAATTCATTGATATGAATTACATCCATCAAAAACTTAATTTTGCAATTAATTTAAGATTCTTTAACTACGATTCTACACTGAAAATCTCGTTCACTAAAAGCATGTAATTTTATATCTACTTGAAACTATTGATAAGCTGAAAGATTATAATAATTTAATTAAGATGAAGCATATACATCATAGATCAGATAAATGAAGATGTTTTGAATTTTCATTCAAGGTAATGTACAACATAAGCTGATTATAATAACTAATAATTAACCAAATCAATTGCGCTAAAGAAAAATTTCACACTTATCACAGGTGCTTGCTTTCTAGTACGGTCGAATGTATTGTGGTGCTCCTATGAATTAGGAAATCAATGTTTGATACACTTTTATTTTATTTTTTTCCATTTTGATTTTGAAGATACCCCTTCCCCCTACGAGGTATATCTCTCTCTTTTCATTCTTCTTGTGTCTTAATAGCTATGATGGCAAAAATCACTTTAAGAATCTTATAGGGAAAATCCTTACAATGTTTTTAAGGTCGGATCACGTTGACCTTGTTCATCTCATGGATTTAGGTGTATGATAAAGAGTGGTTTTTCTTATTTTCCTTTCTTTGCTTCTTTCATTACTCGTTGTATGTTCCTTCACCTTTCTTAATAAACATTTCTTTCCTCTCCAACTTGTTTTATATTATTTATATTTTTTGGTACAATGCCCTTTTGTGCCGAAAACCCTCAACAAACTCGACAATTTAGAGGAAATCTCATGCTTGTTATTATGTCGATACCTTTTTCTTTACCAAAATAACATTTTCAGCATGCTGTCAATTTTGAAAGTAAGTTTAATTTTTACTTAGATCGTCAAAGTTTCATTATTTTATATTTTCCATTTAGAGAAGCGTAGTAGGTTCATGACTGATCAGTGGCGGGGAATTGACCTTTGCAATTAACCAAGAGATGTTGGGAAAGGAAAAAGCTTTATTTTCTCGATTTAATTTGAATTAGTTCGCTCATACCATTATAAAGAGCACATTCTTTTGTTGATTCAACAATTATTCTTAAGAGAAATAATATTGACCATGAGTTTTTCACTAGTTAATATATAAAGTACGGATAATGACAAACGAGTCAAACCATAAAATTAAACCCAACCAAAAAAAGGGAAAAAAGAAATATATCTTTGGTTTGATAGTGTTCATGGAAGTTCATATTTCACAAAACAAATTTGTCTTTTGACAGTTTAGTTTATTCATAATATTTCCAACAAACTAACGGAAAAAAATGCACTCTCAAGTTATGTTGATCAGCCAATAATTTTTATTTTTTAATGTTTACTTATATCTCCTGCCCTATTGTATCTTTGCACTCGGCCTATAAATAGCATTCCAAAAAAAAAACCAAAAAGAAAAAAAGAAAAAGAGGTACTGCTGTCAATTTGGAGCAGATAATGTTGTCACAAAAGTTCATGTGAAAGAAGAAAGGTGTCGAGTGTTGTGAAATATAGATAAACTAGTCGTGAGCCCATACCATGCATATGCACAAAACTGACATGAATAAATTTATCATGAAGATATAACTATAGTATCCTTATCTCTATTGGAAAAGCACATATGGATGAACAAATCATGTTCTTTGGAAAGACAATTATAATTTATAAGTTGACAGTTCTTAATCTTTCATTATAGTAATTCAACCGAAAAAAAAAAAAAAATCTCTCATTATAGTAAAAATTCAGGCGGGAAACCGCATTCGAAAGACATTCCTTCTTTATTTCCCCATAACAATGGACATACTTCTCTTGGATGGAGTGCACAAGAAAAAGTTAAATGCGCTAAAAATCGAATTATAAGGAATTTAAAAAGATATTAAATGAAATTGCATGAAATGGAAGTGCGATCAAAGGAAAATTACGAGGAAAGTAAAAGATGAACTTTGTTGTGCCGTGCCTGTCTGGTCTTACCTCCGAATACCCCTTTTATACCAATGCCTCGTGTCGACCATTCTGTTTCTAGGCCATTCACATGTAACTTCCACATGCATCATATGTCACATGCATCAATTGTATCCTGCATTACTTGCCACACGCATTGTATGACACCTAGTCCTATACTATTCTTTTCAAGGGAGAGATTTCTCTATTAATCTCTCAACCTAAATTTTCTCAAAATCAAGTTTATTATGAATCGTATTATTTAAATGAATCCATGGGCTATTTTCATCATTTAGCTCTTAAAAGGGGAAACTACCATCATTAATCGCAATTGCCCACTGTCTAAACATAGTTGATATATATATACCCGTGTGTTGTGCTTCTCTTTTAAGAGGGAATTGCTCATCATTTGAAACATCAATTGGTGTCACCTACTCTATCCAATATAAATGGTGTGCATAGTGTGGGTCATGTCTAGTCTATATCTAATATAACATGATACTATAATTATAGAAATGAGATTGGTGTCACTTTAGGTCCCTTCCAATTTTACTATTATTTAAGGATTCTCCTACTAATAAAAAGTATGCCAGAGGAGTGAAGTCTCACTCTGGTAGAGTACTCCTGCTCTAACCAACACATCCCCCACCTTTGACGGTTATATAATATTCTCTTCATCAACATGTTGTACCATTCCCAATTTTTATCACCATTCTCTACTTATTTTTAAGAGTTTAAGGGTCCGTTCGTTTCGCGAAAAATGACTTCCAGGAAAACATTTTCCGGATTTTTTTGTGTTTGTTTCACGGAAAATAAACTGCTCAAGGAAAATGCTTTCCATCATTGGAAAAACAAACTTCAAAGATGAGGAAAATTTTTTCCACTTTTGAAAAGTGGAAAACATTTTCCATAACTTTTTCCACCTTGCTTTTTTTCACCAACATATTTTTGTTTTATTTTTGTGCTTTCTTTTTCTTTTTTCTTTTTTTCCTTTTCCTTTTTTCTTTTCTTTCTTTCATTTTCATCTTTCTTCCTTTTAGACCAAAAAAAAAAAAAATCTTTCTTCCTTAGCCTTGGCCGGTCACCGACCACAACGGCAGCCGGCCGCGAGCCAGCTTGAGCTTTGCCCCTGGCCGGCAAGGCTTTACCTCGCCCGATCTAGGGAAGCCGAGCTCACCCGTCTGGGAGCTCAAGCTTCGCCACCAGTTTCGACGAGCTCGCGGCTCGCCAGAGCCCGGCGAACCTCCGGCGAGCTCGAGCGAGGCCCGAGCCCCGCCCAGCTCGCCAGATCTGGCGAGACGCGAGCTCCGGATCCGGCAAGCCGCGAGCTCTGCCCCAGGCTGTGCGGCGACATGCGTGCAACGGCGGAGGAAGGAGGAGGAGGAAGGAGGAAGGGGGAAGGAAAAGAAAAAGAAAGAAAAAATAAAAATTTCGATTTTTAAAAAATACAAATAATTAAAAATTCAATTTTTTTAAAAAATATAAAATAAAATTATTTGTTTGGTCAATTAAAAATATTAAAATTCAATTCTTTAATAATTTTTCCCAAATAATTAAATTAGCTAACGAACGGTGGAAAATATTTTCCACTCAAAGTTCAGGTTTCAGCCGAACACTGGAAAATATAGTCATTTTCCTGAAAAATGACTTTCTAGAAAATATTTTCTAGAAATGGCACATTCTCCGTGAAATAAACGGACCCTAAGTTACAAAGTTCACATAAAAATAAGCATAATGTTAACATAACATGCGCGTAGCATGTGTATAGAATATTGTGGACATTAAGTAAAGTCCATTTACAAAAATAATACCATTTCTATGTCAAATTTTTCTTTTTACGTGTTACAAATGCATCTTCTTGAACAGGTTGAGTGAGGGGCACTGCTGGGCACTGCTGGCTTGAAATTACTCTGCTCTAGAAGTGCATGTTAACAGATGAGTACTAATTTCTAATTTCTAATTCACCTCTTGAGAAGCATGCCCATGCTAAAAACGAACGTCAATAATTTACATCAACATACCTCTAGAAAACCTATATGACAAAAGTGGGTACTAACGGCTACCTTAGTTCCATAATAGTGAAATACTCCATTAACTCTCATTGTCAGGTGGGACACCACCTTAATTAAGTCCGACTGGACAGTTCAAACAGGAAATTATTTGCACTTAATAGTGCAAGGAATCAAACCCATATCATGATACACAAAAGCGCATTCCTTCAGCCAAATCTTTCAGAAAACTATCAACTATACCTCATATTTCTTTTGGTAAATCCTAAAGAACCTGACCATAGAATAAATTGCAAAGAAAAAATAACTCTACATGTCTCCTTTGTGCCTAACTGAGTGTGGCCAGGTGCCTGTTGTGATCCAGAATCGCACGCCCAACGGAGCGTGACTAGGTGCCCACTTTGATCCAGAATCGCATCTCTACGCTGTTCAAGTGACTGAGTCTTGCTGGAGGCCCAGCCACCAACCAATAGCTTTGGCTACTTGCGATCTCTGTTATGGCCATCTCAGTCTGTTCCTCTAAACGTTTACGCCATGTCAATGTGTAGATTGAGGGGCGGCTTGATTTATTTGTGGTCAATCACGAGATGCTAATCCAATAGAAAGTTTAAGATTTAAAATTTCGTTACTCGAACGTTATCCAATACTGTCACTAATCAGCTGAGCTTTCGGGGGAAAAATAATAAAGTATTGTTGTTAATGTCAATCAAGCCGTCTGGGATTTTGTCACCATCTTCTTCCGATTAAATGATCTCCTTTAGCAACAAAGTTTAAGCGGTACTTTTGACTTATAAGATGCGAAAAGAAATGGTGCCAGTCTTGGGAAATGGACATACGTATCTTCACTTTTCTGTTTAGGTAACATAAGTAGATTTTTCCAGAAAGTTTCGTGTGGCAGAGTTTGCCAAAAGATGTTGCCCAGCATTGACAAACCTACTGTTCCATATGTTAAGACCTTAATCTAACTATAATACCATGTAAGGAAGTTAATTAGTTCATTTTAAGTTGGTCTAAAGCCAGCTCTCTTCCAATTTCCGTCAAAATCTAAAATATTATTCAAACGCTAAAGGTGTATTGCTAAAGAATGATTAAACACTTAATAACAATAGTTAACAAATTGAAAATCAGGTGCCTACTTAGCTGCTTAACAAGTGACCCATGGGTACTCTTTAACATTCGTATGTTTTAAAAGGTTTTATGTATTTCCACTTTAATAAAAATCAAAGTACATGCACTACAAAATTCCAAAAAAGCGAGAGGTAAGAATTGAGGTGTTTCGTCTTGAATTTTTTAAAGCAAGAAAAAGTGTTCTTTTTATTTAAAATATTGTTTGAATATTAAAAAAAATTATCAAAATACTACGTGTGTTTTCCCCTGTCAACATTTATGTTTGGCAAGGGGTAAAAAGATGACAAATTGTGAAAGTATGGGGTTTAGAAAAGCAAAAGTAAAAACTTAGAAGTCGATTCAAACACTCAATTGATTGATTTGATATGCAGCGTGTCAGGAGTGGGTTCAATTATTGGCCCCATGGCTATTCCTCTACATGCACAAGTGAACTGTTTAAACACTTACCGAGCTCAAGGTTCCTTTCATTATGCTGGACGACCATAAGTGGAGACTTTAATGAATCGTTTCTTGAATTAAGATGGCTTCAATGGTTATACATTGAACCTGATATATTTTCTTCAGCAATCAATTTGCATCTATCTAAATTAGTGGTGCTGGAACTATCACAAAACAAGCTTACAGATGATTGGGGAGGATGGAGTTCGATCGTGGTAAGATGGAAAAAAAGACATATTCTATGATCTGTGCTTTGTTTTGTTTTATCGATTAAACTCCTTTTTGACAGCTTTTTTTCTTTTGTACAGGTGGCAAAGCAGCTAAAAGTTCTCAACCTTTCATATAGCTGGGAGTTAAGATATACTCCTAATCTCTTGGCTTTCATGAAGTTGGAGATTCTCATCTTGTCTCATTGTTACAAACTGAAGCAAGTCTATCCTTCTATTGGCAAACTCAAGAGCCTCATTTCCTTAGACTTGTGTAGTTGCAAGTCATTGATAGAAATCCCTAGCTCAATTGGGAATCTTTCTTCTCTCGAACAACTTGATCTAAGGGATTGCGTGTCATTGACAGAAATCCCTAGCTCAATTGGGAATCTTTCTTCTCTCAAACAACTTGATCTAAAGAGTTGCGAGTTATTGACAGAAATCCCTAACTCAATTGGGGATCTTTCTTCTCTCAAAGAACTTGATCTCAGGAGTTGCGGGTCATTGAGAGAAATCCCTAGCTCAATTGGGAATCTTTCTTCTCTCGAACAACTTGATCTCTGGAGTTGCAAGTCATTGACAAAAATCCCTAGTTCAATTGGGAATCTTTCTTCTCTCAAACAACTTAAGCTAGGGTCTTGCTCCTCATTAACAAATATCCCTAGCTTAATTGGGAATCTTTCTTCTCTTGAACAACTTCACCTAGGGGATTGTGTGTTGTTGAGAGAAATTCCTAGCTCAATTGGAAATCTTTCTTCTCTCAAAAAACTTGATTTAATGAGGTGCACGTTATTGACAGAAATCCCCAGCTCAATTGGGGATCTTTCTTCTCTCAAACAACTTGAGCTAGGGTCTTGCTCCTCATTAACAAATATCCCTAGCTTAATTGGGAATCTTTCTTCTCTCGAACAACTTCATCTATCGTGTTGCAAGTTATTGACAGAAATCCCTAGCTCAATTGGGGATCTTTCTTCTCTCAAACAAATTTACCTAGGGCATTGTGTGTCGTTGAGAGAAATCCCTAGCTCAATTGGGAATTTTTCTTCTCTCGAACAACTTAAGCTAGGGGGTTGTGTGTCATTGAGAGAAATCCCTAGCTCAATTGGGAATCTTTCTTCTCTCGAACAACTTCAGCTAGGGGGTTGTGTGTCATTGAGAGAAATCCCTAGCTCAATTGGGAATCTTTCTTCTCTCAAAATACTTAATCTACAAGAGTGTGAGTCATTGATAGAAATCCCTCGCTCAATTGGGAATCTTTCTTCTCTCGAACAACTTTATCTAAACAATTGCAAGTTATTGACAGAAATCCCTAGCTCAATTGGAAATATTTCTTGTCTCAAAAATCTTGATCTATGGGGTTGCAAGTTATTAACAGAAATCCCTAGCTCAATTGCGGGTCTTTCTTCTCTCAAACTTCATGTAGCGTTTTGCTCCTCATTAACCAAAATCCCTAACTCAATTGGGAATCTCTCTTCTCTCGAACAACTTGATCTAAGGGGTTGCAAGCTATTGACAGAAATCCCTAGTTCAATTGGAAATCTTTCTTCTCTAAAAAAACTTGGTCTAAGGAGTTGCGAGTTATTGACAGAAATCCCTAGCTCAATTGGGAATCTTTCTTCTCTCCAACAACTTGATCTATGCGGTTGCGAGTTTTTGACAGAAATCCCTAGCTCAATTGGGAATCTTTCTTCTCTCCAACAACTTGATCTATGCGGTTGCGAGTTATTGACAGAAATCCCTAGCTCAATTGGGAATCTTTCTTCTCTCCAACAACTTGATCTATGCGGTTGCGAGTTATTGACAGAAATCCCTAGCTCAATTGGGGATCTTTCTTCTCTCCAACAACTTGATCTAAGGTGTTGCATGTCATTGACAGAAATCCCTAGCTCAATTGGAAATCTTTCTTCTCTCGAACAACTTGATCTAAAGGGTTGTGTGTCATTGACAGAAATCCCTAGTTCAATTGGGAATCTTTCTTCTCTCGAACAACTTGCTCTAGGGGGTTGTAATGGAGGGGGTTGCGAGTCATTAACAAAAATCCCTAGCTCAATTGGGAATCTTTCTTCTCTCAAGCAACTTGATCTACAGAGTTGCGTGTCATTGACAGAAATCCCTAACTCAATTGGGAATCTTTCTTCTCTCGAACAACTTCAGTTAGGGGGTTGTGTGTCATTGAGAGAAATCCCTAGCTCAATTGGGAATCTTTCTTCTCTGGAACAACTTCATCTAGGGGATTACAATCTAAGGGGTTGCGTGTCATTGACGAAAATCCCTTGCTCAATTGGGAATCTTTCTTCTCTCGATCAACTTGATCTACAGGGTTGCGTGTCATTGAGAGAAATCCCTAGCTCAATTGGGAATCTTTCTTCTCTCAAAGATCTTAATCTACGGGGTTGCCTGTCATTGACAGAAATCCCTAGCTCAATTGGGAATCTTTTTTCTCTCGAATATCTTAATCTACGTGGTTGCGTGTCATTGAGAGAAATCCCTTGCTCAATTGGGAATCTTTCTTCTCTCCAAGAACTTAATCTACATGGTTGCAAGTTATTGACAGAAATCTCTAGCTCAATTGGAAATCTTTCTTCTCTTGAACAACTTTGTCTACGGAATTGTGAGTCATTGACAGAAATCCCTTGCTCAATTGGGAATCTTTCTTCTCTCGAACAACTTTATCTAAACAATTGCAAGTTATTGACAGAAATCCCTAGCTCAATTGGGAATCTTTCTTCTCTAAAAAAACTTGATTTAAAGAGTTGCGAGTTATTGACAGAAATCCCCAGCTCAATTGGGGATCTTTCTTATCTCGAACAACTTCAGCTATGGGGTTGTGTGTCATTGAGAGAAATTCCTAGCTCAATTGGGAATCTTTCTTCTCTCAAAGTACTTGGACTAGAGGCTTGCAAGTCATTGAGAGAAATCCCTAGAGGCTTGCAAGTCATTGAGAGAAATCCCTATCTCAATTGAGAATCTTTCTTCTCTCAAATACCTTTAACCTTTACGGGTGTTGTTCACTAAAAGAAATTCTTACCTCAATTGGGAATTTATTGAATTTGCAAAGCATTGGGGATTTTTGACCTTGACTTGTCTTCACTCGTGATTCTCCATATCACTGGCACATTGATATTTGACCCGCTAGAAAGCATCTGGAATCTTTCTTCTCTCTAATGCCTTGACCAAGAGGGTTGTAAGGAGCTCGATCATTGCTAGAGCTTTCTTCCGGCTTAACATATCTTTAGGTCAATTCCTTGATTCCCAAGTTGCCAGAGCCTTCTTACCTATTCCACCTGGAAGAACTTCATTTTTATGGATACGATCAACTTGAGTACTTCCCAGAGCTTACCTCAAGACTCTTGAAACTTTGTCTTTAACTCCTGTCCTAAGTTGATATTGCCTGAGCTTGACGAATTCAAGTACTTGGAAGAGTTGTCAATAAAACACTACAATTCCATTGAAAGATTGGACCTCTCACAATCGAATCTTCTGAAAGGATTGAAAATTGAGGATTGCGATAATCTAGTTGAAATTTAGGGAAAAGGTAAATTGGAGTTCTTGGAGACAATACGTACATATAGCTGCAAGTCCACTAGAAGGCCGATCCATCCGAAATTATGAGGGCTTGAAGTGATTAAATACTTGCTATTGCGACAATCTAGTCAAAATATAAGGTCTTGATAAGGTGGAGTTGTTAGAGATCTTCAATGTCTGTAATCATGGTTCCATCAAAAGATTACTTGACCTATGATGCTTTTAGAACTTGAAAGAGTTGAATATCAATAGTTGTCATAATCTATGTGGTGGGGAGACTCAATTCCCAATCTTACATAATTGCAAGAGTGGGGAAGTCGGTCCTAGAAGCTAACATGATGCTTCAGCCAAGATCAAAATTTAGATTCGATTGTGGTTCTTCATATGTTAGAAGGCGTTGGTCATCTGGTAAGATTCTTCGTCCTTTAACAACTAGCATGAGTGAAAAGTGTAGTACTTTTCTAACAGATATATCTTTTAAGAATTATTTGCTTGACGCTTGGTATCTATTTGATCCGGATTTGCCTAAATATATTTGCTGTTGATTGCATCATCGCAATATTTTTTCAGCTAATCTTCAATCGGCAACTTTTACAGATAGATTGGCGGCTTGTGAGGCAACAAATGAAAATTAACAACACAAGTAAACAAGAATTACTTAGTGATTTACAGTTTCACACTTGGTAAACCCAAGATGAGAATTTCTCATCAAGAGGTTGATCTTCTGCAACTCAATTTATAAATTGCATGCCAGATCCCTTTTTCCTCTATGTCTCAAACTAGTATTTTCCTTTAAAAAATCCTCCGCCATTTTGAACTCCTTTTGGGTCATATTTGACTATTGGTAGATATCCTGTTTAGGACAAACAGCTCTCGATTTTTCGTGATGATGGGAAAGCCTGTCCATTGTTCATTGTAGCATGAATTCCAAGTAAGGAAGAGAAACTGAGCTAAAATAAAAATCAAGGTTCAATTTTTTTCTGGTGCGTGATTTAAAAAAGTAAAAATTAGTTTGGGCTAGCCTTTTTCATCTATGATTGTAGGTAGGCTTTCCATAAACAATTGCTAGACTGTTGAAAGATTATCAAGCGAGATAAATTGGTGCTACTTTTGTGATAGGTTCGGTTGGTCTATGTAATGATCAAGGCTTACTTTTGGACTTCAATTCAAAGAGCTGTATAGATGACCTTTCGCATAATTGGGACAATTTTTTGCCTGCTCTGTAAAACAAGCTAGGCAAGGAGTTTAAGATTTTGCTTATTATTTTGCATCCCATTTGATCCTGATGTTGTCGTGGAATCATTTTATCAAATGATTGATCTGGGTCTGGCTAACTTGGCTGAGGCAATTCATAGCCCATACTAGAGAACGATCAAATGAAGAAGAGGGATTTTGTTGAGGTGTCATCAGCAACAAGTGAAGGCTAGCTTTTGTGCAACCTTGAATAGGCTCACGGGCCAACTGGAGTGTCCTAAGGAAGTTTTTTATGCCTATGAAGATCAAAGCACTTGATATGGTTTCATCAGCATGAAACTGAATGATTGTGAATGTATTATTTTTCAGTTGAATCTACTTTTTGTATGCTCATTAGGTTCTACCTCTATTAAGCAAATACATACGTGCTAATTTTTCTACATGTTAACAAGATGCAGAGTTCTTTGATGCAATGTGCTCTAATGGTATCATTCCCAAACTCAGTCACGCTCTGCAAATAGAGGTATGCACTGCCAGTCCTACCGTAACTGTGAAAGAGTGACTTGTGTACTCATATTTAATTGAATGTGTTGTGTGCTTGTTAGGTTCTACCTCTCTGTTAATCGAATATGTATGTGCTGATTTTTCTACATGTTACCCTGATGCAGAGTTGTTTATGCGGTCTCGTTCTAATGATATCAAATTAAAACCCAATGAGGCTCTATAGATGGAGGTATGTACTACCAATTGTACCATAATAGAGCAACTTGTGTGCTTATACTATGTGAGCTATGGATTTTCACCAGAAATCCGTGAACTAGGATGCATGATGACAATCTCCTCTTTTTCGGTCAGTTCATAATATCTTTCGAATGTTGTTATAAAGGTCTCTTATACGACGAGCTTAAATCTCATGTATGCAGCATTAAATTTGTGAAGTTAAATATAGCCTCCTAGCAAACAATTCCGTATTGCTGATTTCGCTAATTGGATATTGCAAAATAACCAAGTAACAAGTACGCCTTTCTGTTCTGTAGTTTGGGCACTTTGCCTTTTCAGCATCCGTTCTGTTCATAAACACAAACAAGGATGATAGCGCTAATTGCTGACTTCTCCTCTTAAGTCCGTTGTTTTCTATTTCTTTGGCTGATAATGAATTCTGTTGATTGCGAATTAATCAGAGACCCCTGGAATGTGTGTGGCAAAACTAATGTCCCTAGATTTTGGTGTTGATAGATGAGATTCATTGAAGAGGTCACTCGTAGATCGCCAAAATCTGGACCAGGTGAAAATAACCTTGTTTATATTGATGGACTCTCAAGTCTATGCTTACTACTTTTAGCTAATTTTAGGTTCTTCATTCCGAATACATCTAAAAATAGACATAACTAAGGATCCATGCAGCCGCGCCTTTATCTCTCTTCGAGATGATTGGAAAGTGTGACACATTTTTACTCTCAACCATCTCGTGTAACACATGCATCGCCCTCATTTCCGACCATCTTTAGCAAGTGCCCGGGTGGAGACTAGTTATAAGTCTTCTAAGGTTGAATTTGTTAGTGTTCGTAACTTTTGATGAAATATCATAAACAACCTGAATTTATCATTCATTCTTTTCCTGAATCTGTCACGAAGTACATGTGTAGCTAGTAGAATTATAATTATTTTCAAAATCTCATGCGACAACAGCTGATTGGAAAAGCCAACGAGTGTGAGACCCAAATACAGGGTTTACATTTGATGATGCGGTTCAAACTATAAGAGACACCCCTTCGGGTCGTCCAAAACTTCTTAACGACTTGCCTCGAAGGACAACCGAGAGAAGGGAACAAAATCTCACCAAGGAATGAAGAAGGAGAAGGAGAAGGGGAAGGAGAATAAGAAGATTGCCTCAACTAAGTTGACAAGAAAATTGCAGCTACCACTGCTACCGAGACCTTCTCATGTGGACTCCGGTGCCACCTCCTCTGTGGTTTAACTGGTATGATGACTAATTCATGAAATATTTGATATAATGCCAAAGTTCTAATTTCCAAGTCCCCTTCATTTATTCAGTAGTATAAGCTTGCACAAGTTCAATTTCCTTGCTCTCGTATCAGCAGCAGCATCACAAAGTCCGGTCTTCCAATTCCCAAGGAAATTTTCTTTTTTTAATTCTTTGCAGGGGTTTATACCGATAAATTGTTGATACTCTCTGCAATAACCGCCGACAATCGTGGTATACATGGTCACATCTAGCTCTCAGGCTGTGACTTCCAAATTCTTCAGCAATCGAACGGCTTTTCTAGTATTGCCGGTTCTGCACAATCCCTCATCATGGCTTGGCACGTGGTTATATCTACCTCGATTGTCTGGCCAACATTTCATCCGCCAAGCTCATGGCTTTGGCAATTCTACCCTCTCCAACGAGCCCATTGATCAAAGTGTTAAAAGCTCGCAGTTGTGGGTTCAAGTCCAAGTTTGACTATTTTACACAAAACTGAGGACCCAAGATTGGATCTTTTCAATTGGCAGAGGTAATTCATCAACATGTTGCGAGTAGAACTGTTGGGAGTCGTTCCTTTCGAACCCATCCGCTTGATCATGTCAATGGTGACGGGGTAATGCTTCATCTTGGCCCCAACCCCCAAGAGTTGGGGCGAAACAGGGAGGTGAAGGCAAAGGGTTCACTCGATCGTCCTCTCCGAGTAGAATAAACCATCGTCAGCTTCCACCAATCCGCCATTTTTGCATTTTTTCACCACAAAGGCCACGAGTTCAGATTGATCCATTGAATCACTCACTCCAGCAATGGATGGGCAACCGTGGGAGCGACGTGAAAGAAAATGGTTCGATGCAAAGATGGGATGAGAAGTGAGGTTTGGCGAGATCACCAGATTCTCGAACAAGACAGTGAAGAGCACAAGTGCAGAAGGATTGATTAATTTTCTCATCAATTTTGCGAAATTTTCTCCTGAGTTCCGACAATCCACAAATTGACGCGATGGTGTATGGAGAGGATGATTGTTAGGCAGTTTAATCACTGAAATTTTAGATGTCTGATGACGACATAGTTTTTGGTTCAATCATTGAAAACTAATTGTTGCCAAATTGAACATTTCTAGAAATACTCTGATTGATTCATTCCCATACTCGGCAGTTGAAGAGAGATCGGTATGCAAAATCATGCACTTATACTGTTGTGAAAACAACTAAGAAATTTTGTCTGAAACCAAATCCGAATGGATAGATATCTCACACGACAATGATGGTGAACACCAGTGGGGTTGATGTATTGCCCGTCGAAATGAACATTTCAAGTCTTACTACTTTCAGCCGAAAGTGCTTAATGCAAATGTTTCTACGCGACATTATACCAATTTAAAATTTTGTTTTTGTTCTATTCGATGCTTTCTTACGCATCGAATGAGGCAATCATCCCAGCTCATATGTCGCAAAATGACGTCAAAGGGAAATTTTGATGGTTTACATTTGAAGCACGTAACTTCGCAAAAGAACATAATATTTCGGTCCTCTTATCCCCGATGGCACAGGATTGCCTATTTAGTGAATAAACTCTAAACATGTAAAGATCGTGTTAATTCACCTAGTTGAAGTCAGTAGAGGTGAGTGAGAGATGGCTCGGACACCAACTGATCGCTAAAAAAAAAAAAGAAAAAAAAAGAAAAGTTAATGGATTAAGAAAAATTGTAAGCTGTAAGTCTGGACCGCCAAATCCATTATCTGTCTTTGATAATGTGGTTACTTAATCCACGTGCGCAAGTTCGTCGTGAATCACAAAACCAATCACATGAATAGTGTTGGAAAAAAGAATCATTAATTATGACATTCGAATGAACAAAAATGAAAAGATTCTTTTTCCCCAACTTCAAATTGTACCCATTTTCACAAGGAGTATAGTTTACGGTTCGGTTCTCATCTTGAGGATACCAATTGTGCATATAGCGCAAAACAGACGTAGAGGTTTGATCAATAACTTCTTCTTTTATGCTTATCTTATCATTGTGTCATTCAATTGGAGTAAAACACGCGCCTAATTAGCAATTCCACTTTATGAGAACACAGAAAGACAATAATTTACAATTTAACTAGACATGAACCCCAACATCACGCCGAAATAAATGACTAATAGAGGAAACGAATACTTATCAAAAAGGGAATAAGTATTGTAAAAGATTCTTTTATTCATTTGCTCTATAACATAAAGGAGCAATTCATGAAAAAAATATGAGTACTCAAATGTTATCAATGACAATAAAAGGCAAGCCTTTGAGGCGAAGAGACCAAAACCAATTGTCCAACGAAATGTAAATAGATGCTTAGGTGGAGCATTTTTGGTGGAGAATACAGTAAATCCTAGTTTTGCGATATGAATGAGACTTCTCTAGTTATCTTACGTCTTATGCGACATCATGGGAAGTGATGCTTTAGCAATACTTTGTTATTACGTATTTGTATAAATGAGACCATATAGAATTTGTAATACCTGGTAGCTTAAAGATTACGCATGAACGTTTTCCTAGTACATCAATTTTTTTTTTCTTCTAGGTTTTGCCGGATCGGGGAGTGCAGGTAAAGACTAGTTGTGCCATGAAAGAGTCTTATTTAGATCATAAAACAAACCTCAATTGATGCAAAAACAACCCTTCCCATCATTAAGTGGAAAGTATACGACGATAGGTGCATAATAGACCAAGCTATCTAATTGCCGGTAGATCTCATCATTAATGAGTGAACTCTCGTTCCTTGAAGTTACATTTCATTTATTTTCTTTCTTTAACTATTGATTTAACTTTAATGCAGAATTTCATTTTTATTGTTTGAAGATTAATCATTGCCGTGAACTAACTTAAGCTGCTACCACAAACGCACCACCACCACCCGCCCACCTATTCGCCGCCTCCTCGCCACCTCAAATGCACCTCTCAAGGTGATCGGTCCCCAGTTTGATCCAGTTCCGAAGTGGAATTAAGAACCGATTCTCAAAATTGGGAACCGTGGACTGGACCATTAAGTCGTAGGACTGGGAACCGAACCGAACTGTCAGTTTTGGCCCGGTCCAATCCTATCCAGCCCGGTCCAATCCTGTCTAACGGAACCAAGCACTTTTTTCTTTTTTCACTAAAGAGGAGCCGCGTTTCACCAATCAATCCAATTCGGTTCTCAAGTGGTCCAATAAAACTAATTGCACACGTTCCCACATGCAAAAAATTTAAACTCATGTGAACATCAATCGCATTTAATGTATTTTACACTCAATCTTAACCATAAAGGCTGTGACCAATATGACTAAAGATCGTGCTTGGCTTGGATTTTATACACAATCTCTTTTATGCTCTTTGAGTATTTGGTCGATGTGGGACTCTTGGAGGATACAAATGCCTTGTGTTTTGCAAGTGAGGGGAGCAAGAGAGAGAGAGAGGGAGTGAGCGTGAGGAATGAGGGTCACTTGGAGTCTTAGTCTCACATCAGGTGGAAGAAGAAACTAACAAGTATGCTTTCTCTTTAAATAAAGAGGAACGGGAAGAGTTCTGGTGGTCTCTTGGCCATAATGATTGCAATTTCGATTGTAGTAAGTTTTATATATAATATACGTAATAAATATATATTATATGTATATAAACTTTATATATATTAAATTCAGTCCTGTCGGTTCAATTCCCACTTTGGAATTGGGAACTTGATCGACCGGCCACCGGTTCCAAGAATAGGAACTGAGAATTAGACCGTTGACCGTGGGAATCGCCCAAAACCGGTTGATCTGGTTTCCAATTCGTGCGGTCTCTGGTTGGGACGATTCTTGTTGCACACTCCTACACACCAGCACTGCAAGGATGCCATTAGCTCAACTACCGCACCAACTGCCCACTGCCACCGGCCACCACCAAATCACCCATTGCACCCATGCTCCACCGCCACGAGCCATGCTGCAGCCACCATCAAAGCACCACGGCCACCACCAACAATATTCCAATACCACCAAAATGCGCAAGCAAGAACCTCCTCATCACTTCCCCCTTCACTCCTGATTCCACCCCCTTACACTCGCTCGCCGAGTCAGCCCCTCCTCCCACCTCCCCGATCTCCTCCACCCCGCCGTGATTCTCCAATCACGACCATTGCTATCCGCTGCTCCCAGCCGGCACGACTTGGAGAGTGTTAATGGACTCTCAAGTCTATGCTCTCAACTTTCAGCCAATTTTAGACTCCTCATAACAAACACATCTGAAAAAAAGACAGAACTAACTAAGGATCAATGCAGCCACGACCATATCTCTTTTCGAGACGATTGGAGAGCGTAACACAGTTTAGTCTCGACCATCTCGTGTAAAACATCCATCGCCCTTATGTTCTGACCATCTTTAACAAGTCTCACAAGTTTGAATTAGCTAGTGTTCATAACTTTTGATGAAATACCTGAATTTATCATGCAATCTTTTCCTGAATCTATGACAAAGTACATATGTAGCTAGCCCAATTATTGATTATTTTCAAAATTCATGTGACAACAGCTAATTGGAAAAGCCAATGAGTATGAGACCGAATTACAAGGTTCGTATGTGCGGTTTAAAACTATAAGAGCGCGCACACACCTCCAGGTCGTCCAGAACTTCTGCATGACTTGCCTCCAAGGACAACCAGGAGAAGGCAACAAAATCTCACCAAGCAATGATAGAAGCTGAAAGAGGAAGAAGAAGAAGCATTCTGTGCGATCATTTTGTCGCCAGTTTTTACGACTTTCTGGTCGTGTTTAAAAGTCTTTGCTCAATAATTTTACAGTCCTCACTTTCTGGCCAAACAGCACTGTTTACTATAGGTCTTTAATTTATCTTTATAGACTTACATTGGTGATGACCATGGAAGAAGGAAATAAATTGGAAGATAAAGAAGGTGGTATTCGCACCATTTTCCTTATTTCCTAGTTAATAATGCAATCTGCCATTTGCCTGAATTGAGTTGACAACAAAATGCGCTGAAAATCTCAGAAGATGAAAGAACATAACAAAACGGAATGGTGAGGATTGTTGCTAATGCTGCTACCCGGGACTTCTCATGTGAGCTAAACTGTCCCTTCCTCTGTGGTATGATGACTTGTGCCTCGAATATTTGATCAATGCCAGAGTTTCTATAAACAGCGAGCCGTCAATATTGCTCATTTCCAAGTCCACTATATTTACTCAATAGTATAAGCTAGCACAAAGTTCTTTTTTCTTATTCTCATATCAGCAGCATCACAAGGTCTTCTCTTCCAACTCCCAAGGAAAGGAAATTTGTTGTATTTTTTTTTTTACTTTACAGGGGTTTATACCACTAAATAGTCGAATCTTTTTCTGCTTTGTCAAAATGTCATAGTCGGCATTAAGACTGAATTGCATATTAAACTTATTATTGATAAGAAAATTTGACAGTAGATTCATTTATAACGTCTCAGCTAGAAATGTCCATCAGTTTTACGACTCAGCTGATTGAGAGGGATGACAGAGTCCTCATTGCTCGAGTTCTACCTAGATGTCTATTATGGCATTGAAATTGAAGCGTAGCTGGAGATTATTTCTTCTTAGTCAGAGCTGTCATTGTGTGTCAGCAATATATCGAACTCTCTAGATTCCATGCTGATTGGATGATACAACTGTGTCTTCAACAAGGAGTAGTTTGGTGGCACTTTCCATGGAAGATTCTTCCGTGCTTTTCTCATAAATGCTGAGTAAATTTAATGCCATCCCTCGCAAATACATTGCCTCAGTCCCTTCTTTATATGAGCTATTTAATTGCCTGTTGCAGTTACGGTTGATTAGTTTTTGAAGCAACTATTCACATTGAAGCAGTTCATGGAGGTTGTAATTGGTGTTGTCATACAGTCGGGACTGCAGTAGACTCTCACTACCCATCTGGTCCCTGATTTGTTGAATCGTTATTACCATCTTCTAGCTGATAATTGGGCATCCTAGCGAATCGTCAGCTGATCATTTATGCACATGTTGGGATGTTTGCAATTTTAGTAAAATAATTTCAGGCAGCACTAGTGCTTCGAGAAATCTTTTTGACATTGGAGAGTTTCTCAATCCTCTTGCTAGAAATGTTAAATTCATTTCTCTATGACATGCTTGGCATTAGGGGTATGCAATGGAAACCACCTGAATCGAGAATCGCCCGGACCGGACTGGACCGGCTGGTTTTGGGCGGTTCCCAAAGAGAGGGATCTGATTCCCGATTCTCACTTTTGGAACCGATGGCCAGTCGGTCCAGTTCCCGATTCCAAGGTTCCAAGATGGGAACTGGATTGACCGGACTGGACTAGTTAATTATATATATTTAAATTTCTCAAGAAACAAACCCTAATTTCTCATAATTTCTCCCATTTTTCATTTTATTTTTGGCCAAAAACAGCAAGTTTACTGGTTCCATCGAATCGACCGGATTGGTCGGTCAATCCTGTTCCCGGTTCTAGGACAGGTCAGTCCAGTTCCCGGTCCCGGAATCTAAGAACCAATCCTCTTGATTTGGTTCCCGGTTCCACCTTGGAGACGGACCGAAACGGGAACCGATCAATCCTACTTGGCATCAACATGTAGAAATTCATTTGCACTACATTGAATCTGGGACTGGCACAAATTCTGTTTCTTGGAGTATTATAAGAAACGAGGGGAAGTAGAGTAGAATGGGACCACATCAAATGTTGATTGAAAGAAAAATCTCAAGCAATTCCAGGTAAACGACATTTGTCTAGAATGTAGTTCCAAAATATGAGCCAAAACCAGCATTTCGTATGTGCAAGTTGCCCCTAAAAATGTCACCTCCAAGTCATTGCCTAATCAATCCGATGGTCTTTTACAGCCGGTAGCCTCTCTGTAAAATTACTATGCATTCGGGGACAGCAAGCCTGCGACCTGCCTCTGCAGCCTCTTTCTGTTAAATTCGTTAGAAATCTGATGGCCTTTGCAGTTTTGCATGGCCCTCCAGCCATGATTCCACTATATATCCTTTGGCAAACATTTCATCGACTGAACTTATGACACGGCTTGTGCAATTTAACCTTTTCCTTAAAGCCCATTGATCAAAGGGGCAAGCTCACAACATCTGGTTCGAGTCCAAGCTTGAGGACTGTATTCAAGACAGAGAACCCATCATGAAATCCTTTCAAGTGGCAAGAGGCGATTTGTCAGAATCCTGAGAATATAAATGTCTCAAGTTTAAGGGGGTGTGGGTTATTGCAGCAACCTCTGCAAGTTAAAACATACTAAAAATCTACAGCAACCTTACCATGAAAAGACAGAGAGCCGTGCTCAATCTATTACTAGAATAAATAGCCGAAAATTTTAAATGGAAAAACGGACGTTAAAAAAGCTCTCGTTGTAGTTTGGCAGTCATTTTTCATACTCTCATACCATCAACATCATAAGGATATCATAAAGTCAATTCGGACCTTTCTTTTCTGGTCTTCCTATTCCAATGGAAATTAAGAGAAATTAGGCACGAGTGCTTTTTTATTTTCTGTTAAATTAGTGCCTTAAGTTTCTCATCGCAGGTACCTTTTTATCTTCTGCAAGTAGAGAAATACTAAATCTATAGCAAGCTTCTGGTGAAACATACGAACCATGATCAATCCTCTACAAAGATTTATAGCCTAGAGGTTCAGTGAGAAAACAGATGTAAGAAAGAGCTCTTGTTGCAGCTTGGTAGAGTTTTGAAGATGGTGATGAAGAACCTACAAGAGTTCCATTGTGAGGAGACTCACAGATCAAGACAGTCCGGACCAGTCATTTGTGTTGGTGTTCTCTCAAGTCCATGCGTACAACTTTCAGTTAATTTTAGAGTCTTCGTACCTAGTATGGTCAAAACAGGCAGAACTGAGGATCAATGCAACCGCTCCAATCGTCTCTCATCGAGATAATAACTCTCTACTACATACGGTCACTCTCAACCATCTCGTGCAACCCATGCATCACCCTCATTTTCTGACCATTTTTATCGAGTGTTCGGGGGGAGAGTGCCCCTTTTCTTTCAATTCTTGAAGCAGCTCATAGGAATCACTCGTTCAGTTGGCTTTACATAGCCCTGCAATAATAGCACCAAATAACAAAGCATCATGTTGCAAACCTTTCTCGGGCAGGGCATTGAAGAGTTCTATAGCATCTTCAAGTTCCCCTGCCACCCAAGCCGCTAATAAGGGTGTCATAGCTGATGATATGGACATTTCCACCTTCCACTTGTCTATACAAAACAATTGCCTCATGAACCTGGTGACATTTACAAAGATCATCTAACGTTATTGATTATTGTTGATTTAAATGTTCGCTACTAGCTAGAATTTTGTAAAACATATGGTGCGCAACCCGAGGCAGTTCTATGAGGAAAAAGCCACCCCGAGACAGTTATAGGTGGCAACATCAGGGACTGATCCATTCTCTAACATTCATGAATCAATGTTAGATTGGTTGTGAGCGAAAGAGAGTAGTTTTGTGCAATCATCAAATGAAATGTAGTGGGTGCATCATCTATTTGATTTTAACGACAGTTACCACCAAGCAATGAAGTATATGTGAACTAGGTCGGGCGTCAATACTCCTCAGATCATCAGATTAAAAATGCACTTCATCTTGTCCAGCAAAACCTTCGCTTCTTTCCGTTAACCAACGCAAGTTGAGCCATGTATCAAGGGCTGACATTTGGGCATCAGTCATAATATTATACAACTTCAAAGCCTCTGTCTCAGGTGCCTCCGATGATCATGCTGTACTAGGAAGCACGGACACTCTCTGGGGCCTCCGTGTTGGTGTCAAACGCGTGTAATTCTTGCTGTCATAGTTCGACAGTTAGGATCACAGGACACTCATGAATTTCCCATCTAGTTCATGATTTGTTGAATATCTCAATTTTCTTGCTGAAGATTGGACATCCTAGTGATTTGTCAGCCGACCGTTTCTGCATAAGTGTGATTGCAATTTTAGCAATATAATTCCAGACAGCACTAATGCTTGGAGAAATCTTGTTGATGTTGGAGATCTTCTCAGTCCTCTTGTTGGAGATGTTGAATCAATCTCTCTACGACATAATAATTGGTATCTCCATGTATAAATTCATCTGCCCTTGTTCCAACTCTGGGATTGGTAAAAATTCTGTTTCTTGGAGTATTATAAGAAACAGAGGAAGTAGAGTAGATTGGGATAATATTAAATGTTGAACGAATGGAAACATACCATGCATTTCCAGATAAATGTCATTTGACGTGAATACAGTTTCAAAATAGCAGTCAGTCGAAACCGGCATTTCGTAAGTGCAAGTTGCCCCTTAAAAGTACCATCTCCTAGTCATTGCCTAATCAATCCAACGGGCTTTTTGCAGCCTGCAGCCTCTTTCTGTCAAATTACTTTGCGTTTGGTGTCATCAAGCCTGGAATCTGCACTCTGCAGCCTCTGTGTCATTGCAAGATGAAGCCTGCGGCCTCTTTCTGTTGAATTTGTTAGAAATGTGACAGCTTTTGCAGTATTGAACGATCCACTTGCTATGACTCCCCATTGGCTTTAAATCCTTTGACTAAAATTTCATCCCACCAAGCTTACTCCACAGCTCGCTTTATTCTACCTGTTTCATAAAGCCCAGCGATCAAATTGGGGAAGCTCCCAACATCCGGTATATACTCAAAACAGAGAACCCAAGAGATCTTTCCAAGTGGCAACTTGCCAGAATCCAGAGAATATAAGCTTGAACTAGTCTGGTTTTAGAGTAATAACCTTTTTGTGGTTCTTTATCGAGAAATTATATTAAAGATTACATCAATATACATTATAAATCATTAATTAGGTTATAGTTTGGCTCAATTAGCTGAACGATTCTAGTGGATCGATGGAAAAGGAAAAAAAAAACCAACAATGGCTTTACTCTTGAAAGAACATTGACATTACCGCGTTGTTAGCAAGTGATTAAGGTCATTGACTTTGGCTTTACTGTTTTTCCTCTACAGCACCGCAGTACATTTTTTGCAAATAAAATACGCATTTTCTTTGTGGCCTTGTGGTGGGGATACAGATTCCTATAGTCTCATTAAAGGTTTTTCCTATGAGTTTCTGTAAAAATTGTTGTCAAAACTTTTGCCGAAGAGAAACAGAGGAGGATCGACGAAGTCTTGGTCGCGGTGTAGAGTGGGTCAAGAGGCGCCGTTCCTTCAGACAACATCAGATACGGGAGATCTTGATTTTGACTTTGGAGTACTCTGTGGATTCTCTCTCATCTTTTTCTTAAATATCCCGGATGCATTGTCGTTATTAGTTATTGTTTTTATTATTATATTATGGACCAGAGATCCATGGAGTGAAGCTAAACTTCTCCTGGTACATTGTTCTTATTACATCTCTCTTGTAACATCAACCATGTTGTTTTCTCTTGTTGGCCATAATCAGTATTTATATAAAATCGATCATTTGGGACCATTCGTAATTTATTCCCTCACACCACTGATTCTATGCGATAATATTATCAAATGTCCATATCTTTTAATTCTCGACTCTTCATTCTCACCACTCAAATGATATTGAAGGTCCATTGTAGCACCAACTGCTTCTTGAGGGATAGCTGTAAAGATTATTGCCGTGCCAGTCTCCAGGATGGAAAATGGAGCAGCGCCCCACATACCGACAAGAAGGCCTGCTTGTACTTTTTTTCCTAAGGAAAGTTACATCAAACATTTTAAGAACATCATAAACATGCGACATTGGATTTCCAAATTGTAGGAATTTCGATTTTCTACAAGGAGCTCATGACATTTCGCATTGTACCTTTCTTTGTACAACTTGTTAGTCAACATTCAGGACCTACCATCAGCCTAAGGCCGACTTTTCGTGAGGAAATATGGTCCGATTTTTCGTGAGGAAATATGGTTCTATCTATGATGCTTGATCGAATCAAAATCTAGAGTTCTATTCACATTATCAGCTCAGTTAAAAGTAATTTTATTGTGATGGCATGAAGAGAATTGGTATTCGATGTGTCGTGGATGCTTCCATCTTCCTTGCAATGGAGTTTTCACAATCAATACAGCGCAAGGGACAGAAACTCCGTTACCTGGACGGAGTACTTCACGGCGAGGCTCGCGACACTATGCCGCGCTTAGTCCGGTGCGAGATCCCGAACTTCCCCACGCCGTTATCCCTCCAGAAGTTACCCGAGCTCGGGACACTGACCACCTCCTTCAACCTCCAAGGGGGCCGCGAAGGCTCGGGTGACCATGTCGCAATCCGAGGCGATGGAGCTCAAGATGCGGTAGACGCAGCTCACGCGGGCCAGGTCCGTGACGGGGAGCTTCTCGAAGATGAGCCGGAGGGTGTCGCGGCAAGCGAGGGCGGAGAAGTGGGAGTTCATTGGCTAGATGGTGGAATCGTCAGCAGCGGAGGCAGAGGAGGCGGCTGTGGCGGCGGAGGAGAGGGATCGGGGGTCCAGGGTGGAGGCTCCCGGTCGTCGTCGTCGTTGTCGCCGCAGCAGCACATTTAGAGAGAGAGAGAGAGAGAGAGAGAGAGATGGGAATGTCTATGGAGTCGGTTTTTGATGGTTTTGAATGGTGGATGGTAGGTGCCTGAAATATGGTTGAATTACGGTTTTTCTCGTGTTTTGTCATTTATTACAAATTGCCCCTGACTTTTCGATTTTTTGCGATGTCTCCCCTAAAATTTGAAATCGATTGCAATGTCAGGTTGGTGTGACTTCCATCATTTTTTGGTTTGAGCACCGACCATGTGCTTGTCACGTGACTGAGTTGATCTTTCATGGAGGGTGAATCCATCGGACAATAACACGCAAATTGCATTTTAACCCCCAAACTGTGGCACATATGGGAAGTTGCCCTAACTCTCCCTTATATTTTTATTCCACTTTTTATCAGCAATAGAAATTATAAAATCATTTTCTCTTATTTGTAAATATATTGCTCACACGAAAACTTCATGAAAGGAAGTAGTTATACCAATTTGGTATTTTTTTTAATATTAGAACTAGACACATCATCACACCGCATGAACATCTGATGTTCATATCATGTTCCTATAGATTGTGATGTTAGCGCTAAACTATCGTGTCTTTTATTTAACAATTAAAATGATTGACTTACTAAGTAATCACTTTAATTTGAGGTAATAAATGAGTTTTACAGGTTCTATTGTCTCTTGCAATGTTAGGACTTCTGTCTGCATTTCTTAATTTGCTTTTATGTCTTTCCCTATATTGCAAGCACTAAGATGTCATTTCTAGAAATGATACACAAATCTTTTGGTTGATGTTTGGACGAAGTTTGGAGGCCATAATCAAAATCAAATACAAAATTTATCATTGACTAATTATTTTTAAAAGTATGGGCTAAATTTTTAAAATTATTAAAAGTATAGGCCCCTTGTGAAAATTGGCCCGAGCCAACACTTGGGAGGCTTTGCAGCCAATTTCAAGACTTCACTGAACATTGTGAAAATTGAGAAGTCATGGGGCATTTTGCAACAAGTGCCAAAATCCAGAGAACGGAGCGTAATTCATTACTCGAATGCCGATGCCGCGAAACACTTTTTCTTTGCGATTTATTTTTTTATTTTTATTTTTTTACTTTTCAGGATTTTTTTTTTCTGTACATAATGAGAAAAAACAGACGTGAAATAGTTTCTGATCATGATGACTGTACTTTGAGTCACTTGTCGCCGGATTTTAACAGTTTTTCCGTATACAAAAAGATGACATGTCCACTTGTCTATTGATTTTGATTTTAAAGAAGGTTCACCATGATAACTAAATATAATATAATGTTGACTTATGATTGATCATGATGATTCATCTTTGCTTGAAGTATCGTAAAACTGTCAAGTTTTGTTTTTGAGTTTAGAGCGTGTAATGTAACTTTATGAAAGGATATCGTATTAGTGACTAGCTTGTTAATCTCGAGAACAATAAGTGTTGGGATATTAGGTTCTTTCCACTGCCTTTCAAAAAGTAATTTCATGCTTTATTAATTATCAAACAGGGATGGTAGGCTCTCAACATCAATTTATGTATTTGACTTTACCCTTTTTTCATTAATAAATAAATAAATAAATAAATAAAATTTAATTAGTATGGGTGCAATGAAAGGTATTACATTTAAGGAAAAGTGGCATTACTACTAAGCTTTTTTATCTAGTGTTCTCCGTAGAAACCGAAATTCGCCCTTGCTGGCAAAAACTAAACTTATCTTTAAAAATAAAGATCTTATCGACAGTGGTTTAAGTAGAGGTTCATTGAATTAAACAGATCGAGGTCTAAGAGAAACCAATGGAAACTTTTACTCTATATAGATTAGAGTGAAAATAGACCTTGCAGCTCACTCCATTAAGATACCCATCTATCCCTAGATTAGACTTCAGCTAGAATGGAATGAACAACATATGAACATTAGTGTGGATTCACGTGTAATGTGTATGAAAGAAAGGGCAGGATCAGCTGATGTATTCCTTATGGATAATTTACTTTGAAATTAGATCCCAAATACTGGCGAGACCTTTGAAAAATTACTATCTTAGGCCGCAGATGAGTAAAATACTTGCTCATTTACATTGTAGCTGCGTAGAGAGAGACTTGGGTGAATGACAAAAGAGAGATTTGCGTAAACTTTAATAGAATTTTATGAATATCAATGGACTAATGGAGTGATTAAACGTTTAATTTGGATCCATCAGATTTCATATTCAAATGGTAACCTTGGAGGCTATACCTGCAATCTGATACACATGAAAGTGGTGATTTGTGTTCATATGTGGGATTAATCGCGCTGAAAGGTTTGGATACAATGTGTTATAAAAAAATCATAAGAAAATTTTTAGACCACTGTCCAACTGTCTTTAATTCTTAATTGATATGATATGGTAAGCACTTGGTTAAGAAGAATTCCATGGCAGGCAACTCCCACATTTTGCGCTTTAGATCTGGGTCGTGCAAGCAAGCACTCATGCAAACTACCTCGCCTTGAGTTGACGATAGTTTGCTTTATACCACGTCAACGACATGGCATCTGCATATCAAATGTCCATGAGTCGACTGATTTTCATGAGTAAGAACGCAGATGACTGAGAAAGGGCAGAATCCAGAGCAATGCAAGCATCGGAATGTGTCGCGCGAAGAAGAGAAACAGGGCCAGCGGTGACTGCACAGAAACTGAAATAGCCGCCAAAGCATCCGCGTCCTCGTTCAAGAGATTTTTCTGGACATTGCTTGTTTTTTTCATTGGAACGGACACGGAAGTTTCTAATGATATTGCTTTTTTACTTATGGGGAACGAAAAGGATTCCGGCCATTTGTCTTGACGAAGGCTTAGAAGAAAGAAATGACAAAGAGGACCGGACATACACAAAAGAACAATTTGAGAAGTTCCTGATCTTAAGGTTCCTCCAAATGAAGGAATCGAATTTTAGCGGAGATTTTGAGAAGCTATTTCTTGAATTGATGTGGCTTCAGTGGACAGAATGTCCTTCATCTTCCGAGGCGACCAACTTGCATCTGGAGAAACTAGTCATGCTGGGATTGACATGAATTGTGATTACGGAACACCGGAACACTGGAATGGATGGAGCTCAATCAGGGTAAGCCGGAATGACACATCCAGCATCGTGTTTTTAATACTGATCACTCCTCGACAACTAGCTCCCATGATACTTTTCATTCTTATGGACGATGAAGCAGCTCAAAGTTCCGTTCCTTATTAGGTGTGGTCATTTACAACGTACTCCTGACTTCTCTGCTTTGCAAAATTTAGAAATTCTCACCCTTAAAGAACGTAGACATTGGAAGGAACTTGTTTTGGATTCAACTGCCATAAGAGAGATTCATGCTATTGGTTCTCTGAGGAAGCTGGAGAAGCTTTTAGTGCCAAGCGTTGTTCTGCTCTGGTTTGACTTTTGGACTCAATAAGCCATCTAATGAATCTTTTGACTCTCGATTTATGCAACTGTCGGGGAATCACTGAACTTCCAAATAACATCGGATACCTTAAGAAGCTGCAAAGCTTGCTACTTGGCAGTTGGCACTACTTCTACACTTCGTTGCCCATCAACACAGATCCCATACTCCATTGGGAAGATGGAGTCACTAACTAAACTCGACCTGTCCAGCACATGCATAAAATCATCTGAACGATTGACTGATAGAAATTGCGAAAATCTAGTTGAAATTTGAGGCTTTTATAGTTCAGAGTTCTTGGAAGCACCGAGTATCATTGACTGCACGTCCATTGAAAGATTGAACCTTGCAAAATCAAAGCTTCTAAAGGAATTAAAGGCCACAAATTACAAAAGTCTAATTGAGATTCGAGGCCTTGATAGGTCGAGATTCTTGGAAAAGTTGGACCTCTTGTCGTGCAAGTCCCTGGAAAGATAACCAAAGCTGTCGTGCTTCGAGACCCTGAAAGAGTTGAACATCAACTGGTGCATCATCTGACCAAAAGAAAAACTGGTGCATTGAACTTCGTGATATTGAGTTCGGAGAATTTCTTGTCCTGCCAACACATATACATTGACGAATGTCCATCCTTAAAGATATCGCCAAACCTGTCAAATTTCGAGAATTTAGAGAAACTCTACCATCAGGATACACTTGATACTTTGGAGATACCCGGAATCGAGGATTTGATATCTCTAGACACATCAAGATATAACACGATGCAAGTCAATCAGGACTTTATCAGATTTGTCGACATGTAAAAAATTACAATTTCCGGTGGTACAAGACTGCGACAATTTTACCGACCTATGGGGAACTTGGGTTTGATTTATTTGGATATTTCTGATGCAACTCACTACTTGCCTAGAACACACATCGTACAGAACTACCAAGAATGTCCATATGATTATGGCTTACCAATGATTGAATTCCAAAGGTAACGATGTGATAAATCATGTACTACAGTAGGAAGACAATTGATACTTCCTATTAAGGAAAAAGAGCAAGTAAATTGTCATTCTTCTTTTGATTTGTACTAACTTTTTGACGAGAACATTTTCCTAAGCAATCAGCTCTTTTTCATTATGATCCTGAAGCATTGGAATTTTACGCCACGCAAGGTGGATTTGTCCTTGATGCTTATCCTGGACATTCCAACTTGGCAAAGTTAATCTCGTCTATACTTTATGTGCTCGTGGTTTTGATGTGAGCATAAGAGTTAAATCAATCAAGAAAACTACCATTCCAAATTCGATGGAAACCCAGCCTAAAAGTTAGCTGCTGCAAGTCCAAGTAACTCCAAGCAGTCAGGAACGACCAACGCACTAGCCACAAAGAACGATGCTCAAAGCTTGTAGAATTAGTAATGCTATCTATCTTCCATTTGCTTGAACTGAGTTGACCACAAAATGCACTGAAAACCTCCAAAAAAAAAAGGAAGGGAATGTCTTTGAAGATAGAAGATAACAAACGAAATCGCGAGGATTGCAGCTACCGCTGCTTCCAGAGACTTCTCATGTAAACTCTGGTGCTGCCCCCTCTGTGGTACGATGACTGGTTCATAAAAAAATTGATATAACGCCAAAGTTTTTGTAAACACAGCGAGCTGTCAATATTGCCAATTTTCCGAGTCCACACTATTTATTCGAATGTATAAGCTAGCACAGGTTCATTTTTCTTACTCTCATATCAGCAGCATACCGATGTCTGGTTTTCCAATTCCCCAGGAAATGAAGATTTCTTCTCTTTGCAGGGGTTTATACCAATAAATTATCGATACTCTTTTACATTGTCAAAATGTCACAGTTGGCATCAAAACTGAATTGCATATTAAGCGTATTATTGATAAGAAAATTAACGATAGAATCACTTATGATGTCTCAGCTAGAGATGTCCATCACTTTTCTGACTCAGCTGATTGAGAGGGATGACAGTCTTCATTGCTCAAGCTTTTCCTAGGTGTTTATTGTTGCACTGAAATTTAAGTGTAGCTGGATATGATTTTTACTTTGCCAGAGCTGTCACTGTGTATCAGCAACATCTGGAACTCCATAGATTCCTTGCTGATAGGAGTATACACCTGTACCATCAATATGGAGTAGTTTAATGGCACTTCGCAGCATGATTAAGTGCCATTCAATGGCTGTCCACTAATTTGCGTAATTATCGCACGCGTATTTACATGTAACTATGTAAGGTACTTCCGTGCTTTTCCTCGTGAAAAGTGAGGGAAAATTAATTGCTTGCTTTAGTATAGTTTGGCAGTTAGTATTGCTGGAGACTCTTGAATTACTCATCTAGTTCCTGATTTGCTGAATCATTATCACAATTTTCTTACTGAAGATTGGACATCCTAGCGATTTGTCAGCCGACAATTTCTGCATAACTGAGATTTTTGCTATTTTAGCAAAAATAACTTCAAACGGCACTAATGCTTGAAGAAATCTTGTTGAAGTTGGAAATGTTAAATTCATTTTTCTCGGATATGATAATTGGCACTGCATGTAGAAATCCACCCGCACTCCATCCAAAGCCGGGACTGATACAAATTCTGTCTCAGCATTGTAAGAAACAGGGGAAGCAGAGTAGAATGGTACTATGAAATACTAAATGAGAGAAACATCACGTGCAATTCCAGATAAACGTCATTTTACCAGAATGCAGTTCCAATTCATACGTTCAAATTGCCCCCAAAGTCATTGCCTAATCAATCCAAGGGCCATTTGCACTTGCAACCTGCATCCTCTTTCTGTCAAATTACTTAGCATAAGGTGACATCAAGCCTGGGATCTGCACTCTGCAGCCTCTTTCTTTTGATATTGTTAGAAATCTGACAGCCTCATCCAAACCTTTTTTGTGGTTATTTTTCCATTGATTATGGTAGATATCACATCAAAACACATTGAAAATTACTTATCAGGTTATAGTTTTGCCTAATTAGATGAACGATTCTAGTGGACCAATGATTAAAAAAAATCTTTGGCTTTACTATTGAAAGAACATCGACATTAACACGTAGTTAACATGTGACTAAGGTCTTTTGCGAACCTTTTTTTCCTCCACCAGTGAGTATTTTGCAATAATAATCGAATAGTATGCATTTTCTTTGTGGCGTCATAGTGGGCATGCAGCTTTTTATGGTCTCTTCAAAGGTTTTCCCTGATAATTCAGTAGAAATTGTTATCAGATGTTATCTCTGGTGCTGTGTTTTTTGTCCAAACTTCTCATACTGATATCAAAAGGTTTCCTGAATCAATTGTTTGATTGCACAATCTAGAGGCTTTGATGTTGCGGGGTCGTGAAAATCTCACTAAATTACCTGAATGTATTGAGAAACTGATTGATTTACGATTTCTTGATGTCAAAGAAACTCTGAGTCTAATAGCTATGTCACTATTTATAGGTATGTCGTCCAAATTTGTTGTGGTAACCAAAAACGGGTTGAGACTACAGGAGTTGAAAATAAAACTGAATGCACCTTGTAGGGAAATCATTCATCTCCAAGTTGCATAGGGTTCGAGAGCATGTCAATTTACCCACGAGAGACGCACTGTGCCAGTGGACCATGCAGTGATTGAAGATTATGAAATTTCCAGAATTTGTATTCATTTATAACCGAATGACTAGCTTGAACAAAAAAAAAAATAAAAAAATAAAAAACGTACAAGGACGACATAGAAGGAATTGTAAAATTTTAGGGACCGGCGGTTCATTATCTCTAAAGTTTTTGCGCAAGTTTTATGAAGAGAGTCTTCTAAAGATTTTGTTAAAAGTGAAATGTATTGCTTTCTATACTTTTCCCACAAAATCAAGGCAATAACACTTTCAAGAAAATGATCTACACGTCTCAATGTCTTTTCCCGTTTCCACCTGCATTATTTTCTTGAACATAGCTGTTAGAGAGTATCGTCATGTAAAAATTAATCTCCACTATGAATACGTTGACTGTTACACTGGTATCGATTCTTCGTTGTTGGCCAAAGACCCAAGTGTAGATCAAATGCCATTTAGCAAAAGACCAATTTTCCACCCCCATTATTCTAGTGCATTTTGCCGTACCTGACATTTGAATTGGTGTACCTCATAGATACTTTCACAGTTTTCAATGAAAGGCTGAGATTTATTCTTTAGTGGTTTGACGGTCACTGATCTCCTAGGATTTGTAGGAGTGCCCGAAGGTGAATAATAACTTTTTATGCCTTTTACACAAACATGGGATACATACTAAATTAGACTTGGACCACCGAAAATTACAAGATCCATATCAATTATATGTGAGTCCCATTAAATTTAACAGTCTAAATTCAAATTAAGATGAGGGTACGTCAGGTTCACTAAATACACAGTAGAAAAATGAGAAAAGGAAAAGTGACCGGTTGTCGTAGCACATAAGTTGCGCTCATTGCGCTGGGTTGTACCACACCCAAGCAGGAAGCCCACTAAGAAGGAGCCATACAAAAAAGCAAATGGAAAAATCATTACTATTTTCTTTTTTTTATTCACATGAATTATATGCGAATGTAGTTCAAACTCATTAAAATTTGTATTGAATTAAATTTTGTTACTTTAAATTCATAAAAATTAATTTTTTTGAACTTTGACTAACTCATACGATTCAACTTATTAAATATGAGTTAAAAATTAGTTTTTTTTACCACGTCAACACCTCTAGCGATGAAAGCTTATATTTTAATGGATAAGGAGAGCAAAAGGTTGTCCATCTTCATTTTGATTTGGGCGGCCACATGATCCCATGCAACGAGAACTAACAAAAGGGAAGGGTTAGCCGCTTAAAGAAGTAAATTGCCTCATTAAAGACGACGAGATTGTGTGTGTCCCAAGCACATCTTGCTCGCCTTTTAAGGCAAGAGAAGAAGTAATTGCAACATGAACACTTTTGCCAAAGTTGCCGAGCTGAGAGGCTCTTTAAGGAGTAGCATCATGTGAAAACTAATTTTCCAACGTGAACACCTTGACTCCAACGCAAAATATTGATTCTTTCAGTTAATGGGGTCGACAAAAGCTAAAGGTCGACCGTTTTGATTTGATTGGTCTCACGGTCCAATTGCAAAACAAAAGTAACAAAATATCCTCAAAAGTCTAGAGTGAAGTAGTCTTGACCGAAGCCGAAGATGACCATTAACTTTCTACGCCTTTTGTACATACATACATACATACATACATACATACATACATACATACATACATACATAGATATATATATATATATATATATATATATATATATATATATATATATATATATATATATATATATAATTTGATTTGGACCATTGAAAATGACAAGATTTATGTAAGTTTTATATGAGTCTTGCCAAATCTAACTGTCTAAATTCAAATTAAGATGTTAAGTTCATTGAGGATGTGTTTGGTAATATTTTTTTATTTTCGAGAATAATTTTTATTTAGAAATAATTTTTTTTTTCATTTTTATTTTTGGGAACAAATAGATAGATTTTATTAATTTTATTTTAAATTTATTTCTTGTACACTTTTCTATTTCAAAAAATAGAAAAATGAGCTGATATTGTCATATTAATTTCTGTTTTTTTTATTTCCATGAAGAAAATAATTTAAAAAAAAAATAGAAAAACGGCATGACTACCCAACAAGACGTGAATAATGAGTGACATATCACATGGACATTGGTCAAAGGAACAGACAAAGGAGAGAAAATGCTCACGCGGTTGTCGTACCACATGAGTTGGCCTCCACATGTTTGGGGTGCGCCACACTTGAGCATGAGGCCCACTAAGAAGGAGCCATGTAAAAGCCAAAGGTCGCCCATCTTCATTTGATTTGACTAGTCACGCGGTCCAATTACAAAGAGAAAATAACAAAGTATCCTTAAAAGTCTACAGCAAGGTAGTCTTGCTCCAGGGTGACGATTAGCTTTCTACGCCTTTTAAACTAACATGATATATATATATATATATGTGTGTGTGTGTGTTAAAGATTTGGACTATTGAAAATGAGTTAGAAAGTAGATTTTTGATTAATTTTAATGCCTCTAGCAAAGAGAGACTTCCGTTTCAATGGACAAGAAAAGCGAAAAGTTAACCATCTTCACTTTGATTTTTGCAGCCATGTGGGCTGCGTTTGGCAACCACTTTGCCAAGGATCTTTAGCCCCCTAAAGGCCTTTGGGCCAAATATTCAGTGTTTGGCAAAATTTTTTTAACTTGCCTTTGCCAAAGGCAAGCCTTCCCAAGGCTGAAAGCCCAAGGCACCCCTAGGGCTGCCTTGGGCATTCGACCTTCTCGGAAGGCGGAGGGAGAGCAAGCAAAAAAGGTTTCTTCCACAAATGTCCTCGTTAACATTTTGTTTTTCCGGTTTTGTCCTCGTCACTATTCACCTTCTTCTTCGTTGAGGTTGGCTGACGAGAAGTTGCGCGGAGCTGCGAGGGGCCGGCGACGAGCAGGACAGAGGTCGGCAAGGGGTCGGTGCGTCACGGCGATCGTCGGCGGCCAGTCGCGTGACCTCGGCGACCGTCTGTGACCATAGATCAACCCACTACGCCCCAACCCTGGTCCGAGGTCATGATCGCATCACGCGTCGCGCGACCTCGCCGCCCCCCGGATCGCGTGTCCCGGCCTCGCGACCGGATCCGTCGCGCGGCGGAGAACCCGGCAGGGTCGAGGAGAAATGCGCGGGGCGGCTTGCGGCTTGCCGGTGGTCTTCAGGGGTTGGCAGGGTCGCCGGAGGTCGCCGGAGATCGCCGGCGGCCGCCTGCCCCTTGCCGGTCAATTTTTTTATTTTTCTTTTAATAATATTTTTTTATCACAAAAGTCCTTTACAAAGTAATTCCCCCAAACACCATTTTACTCCAAGGTCCTTCACAAAGGGCTTTCAAATTACAATTTACCAAACACCATTTGCATTTTGGAAAACGCCTTTAACTCAAAGGTCTTTGCATTTTCTTTAAGACTTTCCCCAAAAGTCTTCCCAAACGCACCCGTGGTCCAATTGCAAGATGAACTGACCAAAGCGGGCTAATTATGTAAATTGCTTGGAGTGTTAATGGTTTGGCTCGTTTCGGATTACTAATAAGCGAGAGTTGAATTGAATTGAATCACGATCCGAGTCAAAAATTCGATTAGGTGAGTTTGATTTTTCAGTTTTTTTTTTTTTTTTACTTGCTGGAACCTAACTGAATGAAATGACAAAGGAGAGAATATTTAAGTTGATCCTTTAATTTTTATTTAGAATTTTGATTTGATTTAATTAATTCAATCAGAATAATCCAAACAAAAAAAAGTATTTTTTTTAATCATCCGAACTGAATCAAATAAAAAATATACAGAATTTCGATCCATTTCGGTTCCGTTCAAATTACCACACAAAAGACGCGCAATCCGCGGCCAGATTGCGTGGATCCCCAGCAGGTCTGGCTCATCTTTTGAGGCGAGAGAGGAAGCAATTTCCAGTTTGAATACCTTGCGGAAGTTGCCAAGCAAAAGTGATGATAGCGTTACGACAAAAAAGGAAAAAGGGCGATGATTGTGTGGCTCTTGCGGAGAAGCAACGAAAATATCTAGAGAGTCTACAGCGAGGTGGTCTTGCCAATTTCGAGGAAGGAAGGTTTGTTTCGGTGTCTTGTCTCGGTAAAAAAGGTGAGGGTGAAAAAGCAGTACGATTGCCTCGTGACAGAAACGCAATCCTCTCCACAAGATTGCGTGTCTCCTTCAGGGCAAGAGTGCGAAGTAAAGCTTTATTTGAAGTCCGAGTGCTCGTGACCCAGGAGCAGAAACGCCAATCACCGTAAGTCACTTAAGACGCTCGTCTTTCGCTCTGAGATTTCTGGCTTTGATAGCTCTAGATTGAGGCGTGAAGGTGATCTCATAATTGTGCTGCTTTTGAGGCTCGGACACGACTTGATGTGCTTTAAGGTAACTCCCTTTTAGACATTAAAGCCCATCCGAGTAATTCCGTCTCTACATCACTCCTCCAGATGAGCCGGATAGTCTATTACATTTTGATAGAACAAAATAAAAACATTTGATTATTACTCATTGCATGACATCTAACATCCTTAAAAGCATGCGCAATATAACATGTGAAATTCCATTGACTTTTTCAAAATCACAGTCGTCACAGTTATTGCAGATTTTTCTTACTACGTTCCTCTTATTCAAACTTATCAGTATGAGTGGTTGGACTGGTTAAACCTGGTGGAATTTGATAGTTCTCTCTCTCTCATATTTCTCACTTTCTGTATCTTTTACATCCGGTCTCTCTCTTGCAGAACAATTCAAGGCTATCATCTACAGTCCTCGCTCACTTTCTTTGTTCATTTCCCTCATAAAAGTTCTCGGCGAGGCTTGTTTAGGGTCGTCTCTCTCCGAACTCGCACCTCTCTTTGCATCTCAGCACGCAGAAGGTAATCGCTTTTTCATCTCTTATTAGCGTGTCAATTCTGTTGATTTGTTGCGGCTGAACTAGCGTGTTTTGGGCTCTTTTCGTCTGATGTGGGTGGCTGTTAACTTGGTGTGTCACCAGCTCATAATTGACTTCCGTAGAAAAGGGAAGCCTTTGCTTTCAGACCTTAGATGTGACTAATCATGTGGCCTCTGTCTCATCGTTCGTTTGCATCGTAACTTAGTGTCGATGCTTTATCGAGCTAGAATGAGTTGGAATGCAAGACGCTCTAGATTCTTTTGCGCGCAAAATTGCCAGTATTCGCCTCAGGCCAAGGACCGTCTTTTTATGGATCGTGAGGTTTCTTTGTCTCTGAAGGTCTAAGATCAATTAAATAAAAAATGAAATAGAAAAGAAAAAGTAGTAGGCTGGTTTGCGGCAAGTTCCAAGATCAAGGGGTTCGATTTTCAATTCCGAAAATTGAGAACATGCTCTGATAAGGTAAGTTTCAGGGTTTTGGTCCGGAATCTACACAGTTTGTAACCAATCACCCATAAAAGCAAGAACTCTCTTAATCAGATTTTATTCACAATTTTGCCTTTGACAATTACAGGACATTCTAGACAAATAATATGTTGTCTTCCTCAAATTATTGGACAAGATAATCCTATAAAGTATATTGCCTTTCACCTCTTAACTCATTTTCTTCCTTCGAAGTTTTGAAAATTGACGGAGTCAGTTACCTGAAAAAGGGGAAAAAAAGGTTAAATGAGTAATGAAAAAGTACAGTTCACATACATAAACGACAATAGCTAATATGAGAAGGTCTGAGCATTTTTAACTCTATTGCCACTTTTTTTAACAAAAAATCTCCGTTGCTACTTTTTAGCTGCTCTGAAATTAGTGATAGCTTCAATCATCAGAATACAAAACATACCAAAATCCATAGTATGATGCTTCTTAAGATCTTTTATGTTAAGACAAAAATAAATTAGAGAATCTTTAGAATAAACACATGAAAACATTTAAATAAATTGAACCATGCACGTTTATTAGGAGACTCACTTAGCTTTATATCACTCATATCTTACACCTTTTTGTTACAAACTATAAGTTCATTCTTTAAGATGTAATTTAGAAAATTTAATCATGCTCATCACGAACTTAGCGGATAATCCTATTCTACTTCCATTTAATCGGAGGAAAGAACTTTACAATGATATTTTCAAGGCGGGCCCTCGCGCTAAAAAAGGGGACATGCACTGAAGGCCATTTTTTCAAACTCTGGTCCCCTCTGAATTTTCCTCAGCAGCTTCCCTTTACTTTCTTCTTGTTTTCTCCTCCTCCAATCAAATCATGACCTAATGGCAGATCGTTCAGACTAGGGCAAAGTCAGAGCAAGGCAAACAAAGGGACGCACCATTTCGTTTCAGGTAGTTCCTTTGCCGTGCTTGTGGGACCGTTTCTTTTTCTCTATGCTTGTATTCTATCATCTCAAGAAGAAGAAAATGATTGAAGAAAAAGAGAGCACTGAGAGAGCATTTGCTGCTTTCTCTGGTGTCATCTAACAAATGATAGCTCTATTCTGCAGAAAAAAATATCAATCAATTATCAATATTTCGAAGTTTGAAGAGAAAAGATGTCTGGTCAGGTTACAGCATGGAATAAGTGAAAAGAAACAACAATGACCATTTGTGCATCTGTATCTCATTTCCAACGTCATTTAGAATATGACAATTTGCAACAAAATTAAAATATAAAATCACATCCCTAATCACTAGATAGATCCTTCCTTCATGTCTTCCCCACATTTCCAATATCGTTTAAGCTAAATTATCAATTTTTAAATGATTTATCAAATTCTGATTTTTAACCAAATAAAAAACAACCTTGCTTATATATTTAGATAAATGCAACGTGTGTACAGTCTAGCTTTTATAGCCTAGTTAAGATTCTAACATACAGTTATTCGTGAGTGGACCAAGCCAACAGGGTTGAGGTCATAAAGAAGATAAGGAAATTTCCTCCAATTATGAAAGTGCACAAATCTAAGACAAAGATCAGCCTCTTTTTTTTTTTTTTGGTTTTTTCGTGCACGGACACAACTCAATGATATTGCATTAATTCGAGGACGAGGTCCATTGAAAAGAGGAGGCTGGCGTTGCACTGCTCCAAGTCAATAACTTTTGATGTTGGATTAATCAATAAACACCCACCTAAGAAGACTCGTCCATTAAACATTTTGCATTCGGTATCGTTCAGAAAGCATGTGCTCTCCACCCAGAAAGCATGGGCTCTCTATCCAGCCTTTTCATTTGTTTTATCTACATATTTTTGTGCAGCAAGAAGGCATCCTCTCTTCATTTTTGCCTATCAGACTTCCACGGAGAAAGGGCAAAGTCAGAGCAAGGCAAATAAAAGGATGCACCGTTTCGTTCCGGGTCCTTCCTTTACGGTGCCTGTTGCGCTTATTTTTCTCTCTGTGCTTGTATACAATCATCTCAAGAAGAAGCAAAAGAGAGTAGAAAAAGAGAGCATTGATGGAGCATTTGCTCCTTCATTTAACTTTGTGACAACCGCAAGAGATAGCAATCAATACGATGTGTTCTTGAGCTTTAGAGGCCCAGACACCCGCAAAGGATTCACTGATCATCTCTACCGCAATCTGATTAATGAAGGGACTGTACCGATTTCTGTGTTCAAGGATGATACCAACCTTGAAATTGGCAAGGATTTTGATGAAGAGATTCTCGCTGCCATCACGCGGTCTAAGATTTTGATCCCCATCATCTCTGAAAATTATGCTTCGAGCAAATGGTGTCTCCGTGAGCTAGTTCATATTATGGAATGCAAGGAGAGGAAGTCACACATGATTTTGCCTATTTTTTACAAAGTGGCCCCATCGGATGTGCGGTATCTAAAGGGAAGTTTTGGGAATGCCTTCCGTTTGCAGAAGCGGAAGAAGCGTTTTGATGAGAAGGATATCGAAGAAGGAAAACGAGCCCTTGAAGAAGTGAGTAACTTACATGGATGGGAATCTGAGAAATTTGCTAATGGGTACTTATCTTTCACCCACACTTTTTTTTTCTCTATTTATGTTTTATTATTTAGGAAAACTGATGTTATATGGATGAATTGCTTCCGCTACAAGCTCACAAAATATCCCAAAATGTCCCAGTGAATAACCTTAATGGCCCACAGACTATGAACGCTAGTACTTCCTAAAATTTTCCCTGAAAACTACACTTAACAACGTCTAAAACCTTAGGATCCCTAACTCAGTCTTCCAAAGCTTGATCACCACCAGATAAATTGACCTCCTATTGCTTCACACCGATCATGTCTAGGTTCAACACCCGCTGCTGCCAGTAACCTCCATTGGTAGGCGGTCTATAAGGTAATTATAAATTCTCCATTTGGGCCCGTGGGATACGCTGGCCTTAGAGGGATAACATCTTGTCCTCCTAAACTTTTTGCAACAAAAATTATTGACCTCCTATCCTTAACCTATCAGTGACCATTAGCCTCATAACAAACTCTTTACTTCTAAAGAATCTTAATTTGCTAGGTGCACCACCATATCTTAATTCAATAAGATCTATCTATCGGAAGAAAAAGAAGGGGAAAAATGAAATGACTGCTACACCATCATCCTATATTGTCGTTTGTAAAACCAAGACATTTTGCATGTTAACTGGTCCCATCCATCCTTCACATATATGTGGGTGTCTTTTGATGAGAATACGCAAAATTATGAAGTTATGATGAGTTTTGTTGTTTGACAGGTGTGAAGGAGAATTAGTGGAAGAAGTTGTCAAAAGTATTGTGAGCAAGTTGAGACGTGATTTTCAGCTTGATATTCCGGACCACTTAGTTGGAGTTGACGATCATGTCAACAAAATTAGGAATTGGGTAGACATTCCTACCAAGCATGCTCGAATGATAGGAATATGTGGCATGGGTGGGATCGGTAAAACGACTCTCGCCAAGGTCATCTACAACCAGTTGTCGAATAAATTCGAGCATCGTAGCTTCCTTCCAGATATACGAGAAACAACTCACAACAAAGGCATTCTTGAACTACAAAATCTACTAATTAAGGAAATACTGCCAAATGAATGTGGAGTAGGTAAAGTTGATGATGGAATTAGTTTGATCAAATCTAGATTTAAAGGAATAAAGGTTCTCATTCTTTTGGATGATGTTGATAACCGAGATCAACTATATGCTTTGGCTAGAGAACGTGATTGGTTTTCGACAGAAAGCATCATCATTGTTACAACTAGATATGAAGATACTCTTCATCAACCTAAATTTGAGGTAGATTACGAGTATGAATTGACAGAATTAGATGTGGTGCATTCTTCATGTTTATTTAAAAGACATGCATTTTCCATGGGCAATTGTCCGAAGGATTTTGAGAGTATCTCTCGTGATATCTTATCCACCATGGGTGGGCTTCCCTTGGCTATCAAGGTCATAGGTTCATACTTGTATGGAAAAACAGATGAAAAAGTATGGCAAGATGTGTTGAAGAGATTAAGAAATGAACTGGATAGAGATGTCCAAAGGACATTGAAGATAAGTTATGATGCATTGGAACCTACACAAAAGGAGATTTTTCTAGATATTGCTTGCTTTTTAATCGGCAAAAATAGCAAATATGCCAGTTACGTGTGGGAGGACTGTGACCTTTTTCCATATATCGGAATTCAAGAGTTGAAGCTAAGGTGCTTAATAAAAATTGGAGATCGTGGTGAGTTTAGGATGCATGACCAATTGAGAGATCTTGGAAGGAGCATCTTTTGCCAAGGACAACCACCCCAGAGATGTTTGAAGCCAGGGCTCGAAGATAAAGCCTTGAGAAGTGATATGGAAATGGAAACAAAAATGGAGGTAACATATGGCTCTCTCTCTCTCATAACTCCATAAATTTAATGTGATCCATTTTAGTCTTTTAGCTAGTATAAGCATATACCCCTACTCTTTAGGAAAAAATCTATTCATACACCCATTTATGTCCTCCTTAGATAAATTGTGATAATAATTGGATTATAAGTGTCCCAAGGATGAAAAAGTTACATTATTTGATCCAAATTCATTGATATAAATTACATCCGTAAAAAACTTAATTTTGCAATCAATTTAAGATTCTTTAACTACGATTATACACTGAAAATCTTGTTCACTAAAAGCATGTAATTTTATATCTACTTGAAACTATTGATAATCTAAAAGACTAGAATAATTTAATTAAGATGAAGCATATACATCATAGATCAAATAAATGAAGATGTTTTGAATTTTTATTCAAAATGGTAATGTACAACATAAGCTGATTATAATAACTAATAATTAACCAAATCAATTGCGCTAAAGAAAAATTTCACACTTATCACAGGTGCTTGCTTTCTAGTACGGTCGAATGTATTGTAGTGCTCCTATGAATTAGGAAATCAATGTTTGATACACTTTTTTCTTTTTCCATTTTGATTTTGAAGATACCTCTTCCCCCCACGAGGTATATCTATCTCTTTTCATTCTTCTCGTGTCTTAATAGCTATGATGGCAAAAATCACCTTAAGAATCTTATAGGGAAAATCCTTACAATGTTTTTAAGGTCGGATCACGTTGACCTTGTTCATCTCATGGATTTAGGTGTATGATAAAGAGTGGATTTTCTTATTTTCCTTTCTTTGCTTCTTTCATTTCTCGTTATCTGTTCCTTCGCTTTTCTAAATAAACATTTCTTTCCTCTCCAACTTGTTTTATAGTATTTATATATTTTGGCACAATTCCCTTTTGTGCCAAAAACCCTCGAAACTCGACAATTTAGAGGAAATGTCATGCTTGTTATTATATCGATACCTTTTTCTTTACTAAATAACATTTTCAGCATGCAGTCAATTTTGAAAGTAAGTTTGATTTTTACTTAGATTGTCAATGTTCATGTCGTTTCATTATTTTGTATTTTCCATTTACAGAAGCGGAGTAAGTTCATGACTGATCAGTGGCGGGGAATTAACCTTTGCAATTAACCAAGAGATGTTGGGAAAGGAAAAAGCTTTATTTTCTTGATTTAATTTGAATTAGTTCGCTCATACCATTATAAAGAGCACATTCTTTTGTTGATTAAATAACTATTCTTAAGAGAAATAATATTGACCGGGGAGTTTTTCACTAGTTAATATATAAAGTACAGATAATGACAAACAAGTCAAACCATAAAATTAAACCCAACCAAAAAAAGAGAAAAAAGAATACTATCATTGGTTTGACAGTATTCGCGGAAGTTCATATTTCACAAAACAAATTTGTCTTTTGGCAGTTCAATTTATTCTTAATATTTCCAAGAAACTAACGAAAAATGCACTTTCAAGTTATGTTGATATAATTTTTTTGTTTTTAATGTTTACTTATATCTCCTGCCCTATTGTATCTTTGCACTTGGCCTATACATAGCATTCCAAAAAAAAAAAAAAAAAAACACAAGATAATGCTTTCAATTTGGAGCAGATACCATTGTCATAGAAGTTCATGTGAAAGAAGAAAGGTGTCAAGTGTTGTGAAATATGGATCAACCGGTCGTGAGCCCATACCATGCATATGCACAAAACTGACATGAATAAATTTGTCATGAAGATATAATTATAGTATCCTTATCTCTATTGGAAAAGCACATATAGATGGACAAATCATGTTCTTTGGAAAGATAGTTTTAATTTATAAGTTGATAGTTCTTAATCTTTCATTATAGTAATTCAACAAGGAAAAAAAAAAAAACATCTCTCATTATAGTAAAAATTCAGGCGGGAAACCGCATTCGAAAGACATTCCTTGTTTTTTTTCCCAATAACAATGGACATACTTCTCTTCGATGGAGTTCACAAGAAAAAGTTAAATGCGCTTACTTCTCTTCGATGGAGTTCACAAGAAAAATTAAATGCGCTAAAAATCGAATTATAAGGAATTTGAAAAGATATTAAATGAAATTGCATGAAACGGAAGTGCGATCAATGGAAAATTACGAGGAAAGTAAAAAATGAACTTTGTTGTGCCGTGCCTATCTGATCTTACCTCCGAATACCCCTTTTATACCAATGCCTCGTGTCGACCATTCTGTTTCTAGGCCATTCACATGTAACTTGCACATGCATCATATGTCACATGCATCAATTATATCCTGCGTTACTTGCCACATACATCCTATGACTATTCTTTTCAAGGGAGAGATTTCTCTATTATTCTCTCAACCTAAATTTTCTCAAAATCAAGTTTATTATGAATCGTATTATTTAAATGAATCCATGGGCTATTTTCATCATTTAGCTCTAAAAGGGGAAACCACCATCATTAATCGCAATTGCCCACTGTCTAAACATAGTTAATTATATATATACATGTTTTTGCTTCTCTTTTAAGAGGGAATTGCTCATCATTTGAAACATCAATTGGTGTCACCTGCTCAATCCAATATAAATGGTGTGCATAGCGTGGGTCATGTCTAGTCTATATCTAATATAACATGATACTATAATTATAGAAATGAGATTGGTCACTTTGGTCCCTTTCAATTTTACTATTATTTAAGGATTCTCCTACTAATAAAAAGTATGGCAGAGGAGTGAAGTCTCACTTTGGTAGAGTACTCCTTCTCTAACCAACACATCCCCCACCTTTAACGGTTATATAATATTCTCTTCATCAACATGTTGTACCATCCCCAATTTTTATCACCATTCTCTTCTTTTTTCTCAGAGTTTAAGTTACAAAGTTAACATAAAAATAAGCATAATGTTAACATAACATGCGCGTAGCATGTGTATAGAGTATTGTGAACATTAAGCAAAGTCCACTTACAAAAATAATACCATTTCTAGGTCGAATTTTGCTTTTTACTTGTTACAAATACATTTTCTTGAACAGGTTGTGAGTGAGGGGCACTGCTGGCTTGACATTACTCTGCTCTAGAAGTGCATGTTAACAGATGAGTACTAATTTCTAATTTCTAATTCACCTCTTGAGAAGCATGCCCATGCTAAAAACGAATGTCAATAATTTACATCAACATACCTCTAGAAAACCTATATGACAAAAGTGGGTACTAACAGCTACCTAAGTTCCATAATGGTGAAATACTCCATTAACTCTCATCGCCAGGTGGGATATTAGCTTAATTAAGTCCGACTGGACGGTTCAAACAGGAAATTATTTGCACTTAATAGTGCAAGGAATCAAACCCATATCATGATACACAAAAGCGCATTCCTTAACCACTAAATGAGCAGCGTGGGCTTGCCTCTCAAACATTTCCGCCAAATCTTTCAGAAAACTATCAATTGTACCTTATATTGCTTTTGGTAAATCCTAAAGAACCTAACCATAGAATAAATTGCAAAGAAAAAATAACTCACTAGACATGTCTCCTTAGTGTGTAACTGAGCGTGGCCAGGTGCCCGCTGTGGTCCAGAATCGCACGCCCAACGGAGCGTGACTAGGTGCCCACTTTGCTCAAGAATCGCATCTCTATGCTTTTCAAGCGACTGAGTCTTGCTGGAGGCCCAGCCACCGACCAGTAGCTTTGGCTACTTGCGATTTCTGTTATGGGCATCTCAGTCTGTTCCTCTTAACGTTTACGCCATGTCAATGTGTAGATTGAGTGGCGGCTTGATTTATTTGTGGTCAATCTCGAGATGCTAATCCAATAGAAAGTTTAAGATTTAAAATTTCGATACTCGAATGTTATCCGATACTGTCACTGATCAGCTAAGCTTGCGGGGGAAAAATAATAAAGTATTGTTGTTAATGTCAATCATCTCCTTTAGCAACAAAGTTTAAGCGGTACTTTTGACTTATAAGATGCGAAAAGAAATGGTGCCAGTCTTTGGGAAATAGACATACGTATCTTCACTTTTCTATTTAGGTAACATAGGTAGATTTTTCCAGAAAGTTTCGTGTGGCAGAGTTTGCCAAAAGATGTTGCCCAGCATCAACAAACCTACCATTCCATATGTTAAGACCTTAATCTAACTTTAACACCATGTAAGGAAGTTAATTAGTTCATTTTTAGTTGGTCTAAAGCTAGCTCTCTTCCAATTTCCGTCAAAATCTAAAATATTATTCAAATGCTAAAAGTGTATTGCTAAAGAATGATTAAACACTTAATAACAATAGTTAACAAATTGAAAATCAAGTGCTTACTTAGCTACTTAACAAGTGACCCATGGGTACTCTTTTAACATTCGTATGTTTTAAAAGGTTTCATGTATTTCCATTTTAATAAAAATCAAAGTACATGCACTACAAAATTCCAAAAAAGTGAGGTAAGAATTGAGGTGTTTCATCTTGAATTTTTTAAAGCAAGAAAAAGTGTTCTTTTTTATTTAAAATAATGTTTGAATTTTTAAAAAAAAATTATCAAAATACTATGTGTGTGTTTATCTGTCAACATTTATGTTTGGCGAGGGGTAAAAAGATGACATTGTGAAACTATGGGGTTCAAAAAAGCAAAAGTAAAAAATTAGAAGTCGAATCAGACACTCAATTGATTGATTTGATATGCAGTTTTCCTTGAAGCATAGCCGCAATTATTGGCCCCATGGTTGTTCCTCTACACGCACAAGTGAACTGTTTAAAAACTTACCGAGCTCAAGGTTCCTTTCATTATGCTGGACAACCATAAGTGGAGACTTTAATGAATTGTTTCCTGAATTAAGATGGCTTCAATGGTTATACATTGAACCCGATATATTTTCTTCAGCAATCAATTTGCATCTATCTAAATTAGTAGTGTTGGAATTGTCACCAAACAAGCTTACAGATGATTGGGGAGGATGGAGTTCGATCATGGTAAGATGGAAAAAAAGACATATTCTATGATCTTTGCTTTGTTTTGTTTTGTTTTATCGATTAAACTCCTTTTTGACAGCTTTTTCTCTTTTGTACAGGCGGCAAAGCAGCTAAAAGTTCTCAACCTTTCATATAGTCGGGAGTTAAGATATACTCCTAATCTCTCGGCTTTCATGAAGTTGGAGATTCTCATCTTGTCTAGTTGTTACAAACTGAAGCAAGTCGACCCTTTTATTGGCAAACTCAAGAGCCTCATTTCCTTGGACTTATGTGAATGTCATCATTTGAAAGAGCTACCAGAGGAAGTGGGAGAATTGCAAGAACTAAAAGAACTCCTTTTAATTTCTACTGGCATTACAAAGATTCCTATGTCAGTTTATTCTCTGAGGAAGCTAGAGCGTCTGGTTATTACATATTGTCATTCATTGGTTGAAATCCCTCTTGTAATTGGGAATCTTTCTTCTCCCCAACAACTTGATCTACAGAGTTGCGAGTCCTTGACAGAAATCCCTAACTCAATTGGGAATCTTTCTTCTCTCCAACAACTTCATCTACAGAGTTGCGAGTCCTTGACAGAAATCCTTAACTCAATTGGGAATCTTTCTTCTCTCAAACAACTTCATCTACAGAGTTGCACGTCATTGACAGAAATTCCTAGCTCAATTGGGAATCTTTCTTCTCTCCAACAACTTCATCTACAGAGTTGCGAGTCCTTGACAGAAATCCCTAACTCAATTGGGAATCTTTCTTCTCTCAAACAACTTCATCTACAGAGTTGCACGTCATTGACAGAAATTCCTAGCTCAATTGGGAATCTTTCTTCTCTCGAACAACTTCAGCTAGGGGGTTGCACATCATTGACGGAAATCCCTAGCTCAATTGGGGATCTTTCTTCTCTCGAACAACTTCAGCTAGGGGGTTGCACGTCATTGACGGGAATCCCTAGCTCAATTGGGAATCTTTCTTCTTTCAAACAACTTCATCTACAGAATTGCACGTCATTGACAGAAATTCCTAGCTCAATTGGGAATCTTTCTTCTCTCGAACAACTTAACCTAGGGGGTTGCACGTCATTGACGGGAATCCCTAGCTCAATTGGGAATCTTTCTTCTCTCAAACAACTTAATCTATGGAGTTGCATGTCATTGATGGAAATCCCTAGCTCAATTGGGAATCTTTCTTCTCTCGAACAACTTCAACTAGGGGGTTGCAAGTCATTGACAGAAATCCCTAGCTCAATTGGGAATCTTTCTTCTCTCAAACAACTTCTTCCATGGGCTTGCAATTCATTGAGAGAAATCCCTAGCTCAATTGGGAATCTTCCTTCTCTTGAACACCTTGATCTATGTCAATGCAAGTCATTGACAAAAATCCCTAGCTCAATTGGAGATCTTTCTTCTCTCAAACAACTTGATCTATGGGATTGCGTGTCATTGACAGAAATCCCTAGCTCAATTGGGGATCTTTCTTCTCTAAAAAAACTTGTTCTAAGGGGTTGCGTGTCATTGACAGAAATCCCTAACTCAATTGGGAATCTTTCTTCTCTCAAACAACTTGATCTAAGGGGTTGCGTGTCATTGACAGAAATCCCTAACTCGATTGGGAATCTTTCTTCTCTCGAACAACTTGATCTAAACAGTTGCGTGTCATTGAGAGAAATCCCTATGAATCTTTCTGCTATCAAATACCTTAACCTTTACGGGTGTTGTTCACTAAGAGAAATTCCTAACTCAATTGGGGATTTTTGACCTTGTATAGTTACCCATTGCTATTGGATGGTTGAACAAACCGCCAAAGGCTATTTCTTGAATCTTGTGATAGTCTAAAAGGGGGAATTCCAAGAGAAAATGATGACTTGTCTTCGCTCGTGATTCTCCATTACAAGGGCTTGAAGCGTTTAAATACTTGCTATTGCGACAATTTAGTTGAAATACAAGGTCTTGATAAGGTGGAGTTGTTAGAGATGTTCAATGTCTATAATCATGGTTCCATCGGAAGATTACTTGACATATGATGCTTTTGGAACTTGAAAGAGTTGAATATCAATGGTTGTCGTAATCTACGTGGTGTTGAGACTCAATTTCCTGTCTTACATAATTGCAAGAGTGGGGAAGTCGGTCCTAGAACCTAACATGATGCTTCAGCCAAGATCAAAATTTAGATCCGATTATGGTTCTTCATACATTAGAAGGCGTTGGTCATCTGGTAAGATTCTTCGTCCTTTAGCAACTAGCATGAGTGAAAAGTGTAATACTTTTCCAACATATATATCTTTTAAGAATTATTTCCTCGACACTTGGTATCTATTTGATTTGGATTTGCCTAAATATATTTGCTGTTGATTGCATCACGGCAATGTTTTTTTAGCTAATCTTCAATCGGCAACTTTTGCAGATAGATTGGCAGCTTGTGAGACAACAAATGAAAATTAACGACATAGGTAAACAAGAATTACTTAGTGATTTACAGTTTCCCTCTTAGTGAACCCAAGATAAGAATTTTTCATCAAGAGGTTGATCTTTTGCAACTCAATTTATAAACTGCGCGCCAAATCCCTTTTTTCTCTGTCTCAAACTAGTATTTTCCTTTAAAAAATCCTTCACCATTTTGAACTCCTTTTGTGAGCAATTTTATGTGTTAGATTTGACTATTGGTAGATATCGTGTTTAGGGCAAACAGCTCTTGATTTTTCGTGATGATAGGAAAGCCTGTCCATTGTTCATTCGAGCATGAATTCCCAATAAGGAAGAGAAACTAAGCTAAAATAAAAATCAAGGTTCAATTTTTTTCTAGTGCATGATTTAAAAAAGTAAAAATTAGTTTTGGCTAGCCTTTTTCATCTATGATTGTAGGCAGGCTTTCCATAAACAATTGTGAGACTGTTGAAAGATTATCAAGCCAAATAAATTGGTGCTACTTTTGTGACACGTCCGGTTGGTCCATGTAATGATCAAGGCTTACTTTTGGACTTCAATTCAAAGAGCTGTATAGATGACCTTTTGCATAATTGGGACAATTTTTTGCCTTCTCTGTAAAACAAGCTAGGTGAGGACTTAAGATTTTGCTTATTATTTTGCATCCCGTTTGATCCTGATGTTGTCGTGGAATCATTTTATCAAATGATTGATCTGGGTCTGGCTAACTTGGCTAAGGCAATTGATAGTCCATACCAGAGAACGATCAAATAAAGAAGAGGGATTTTGCTGAGGTGTCATCAGCAACAGCTGAAGGCTAGCTTTTGTGCGACCTTGAACAGGCTTATGGGCCAACTGAAGTGTCCTAAGGAAGTTTTTTATGCTTGTGAAGACCAAAGCACTTGATATGGTTTCATCAGCACAAAACTGAATAATTGTGAATGTATTATTTTTCAGTTGAATCTACTTTTTGTATGCTCATTAGGTTCTACCAAAATTAAGCAAATACATATGTGCTGATTTTTCTACATGTTAACTAGATGCAGAGTTCTTTGATGCAATGCGCTCTAATGGTATCATTCCCAAACTCAGTCAGGCTCTGCAAATAGAGGTATGCACTGCCAGTCCTACCATAACTGCGAAAGAGTGACTTGTGTACTTATATTTAATTGAATGTGCTGTGTGCTTGTTAGGTTCTACCTCTCTGTTAATCGAATATGTATGTGCTAATTTTTCTGCATGTTACCATGATGCGGAGTTGTTTGATGCGGTCTCATTCTAATTATATCACTTTCAAACCCAATGAGGCTCTGTAGATGGAGGTATGTACTAGCAGTTGTACCATAATAGAGCAACTTGTGTGCTTATACTATGTGAGTTGTGGAATTTCACCAGAAATCCGTGAACTAGGATGCATGAAGACAATCTCCTCTTTTTTTTTGTCAATTCATAATATCTTTTGAATGTTGTGATAAAGGTCTCTGATACGACGAGCTTAAATCTCATGTATGCAACATTAAATTTGTAAAGTTAAATATAGCCTCCTAGCAAACAATTCCATATTGCTGATTTTGTTAATTGGATATTGCAAAATAACCAAGTAACAAGTATGCCTTTCTGTTCTGTAGTTTGGGCACTTTGCCTTTTCAGCATCCGTTCTGTTCATAAACACAAACAAGGATGATGGTGCTAATTTCTGACTTCTCTTCTCTTAAGTCCATTGTTTTCTATTTCTTTGGCTGATAATAATGAATTCTGTTGATTGCGATCCAACTGCGAATTAATCAGAGACCCCTGGAATGTGTGGCAAAACTAATGTCCCTAGATTTTGGTGTTGATAGATGAGATTCATTGAAGAGGTCACTTGTAGATCACTAGAATCTGGACCAGGTCAAAATAATCTTGTTAATATTGATGGACTCTCAAGTCTATGCTTACTACTTTCAGATAATTTTAGGTTCTTCATTCCAAATACATTTAAAAATAGACAGAACTAAGGATCCATGCAGCCGCACCTTTATCTCTCTTTGAGATGATTGGAAAGCGTGACACATTTTTACTCTCAACCATCTCGCGTAACACATGCATCGCCCTCATTTTCTAACCATCTTTAGCAAGTGCCCGGGTGGAGACTAGTTATAAGTCTTCTAAGGTTGAATTTGTTAGTGTTTGTAACTTTTGATGAAATATCTTAAACAACTTGAATTTATCATTCATTCTTTTCCTGAATCTATCATGAAGTACATATGTAGCTAGTAGCATTATAATTCTGTTCAAAATCTCATGTGACAACAGCTGATTGGAAAAGTCAATGAGTGTGAGACCCATATACAGGGTCTACATTTGATGATGCGGTTCAAACTATAAGAGACACACTTTTGGGTCGTCCAAAACTTCTTAACGACTTGCCTCGAAGGACACGACCAAGAGAAGGGAACAAAATCTCACCAAGGAATGAAGAAGGAGAATGAGAAGGGGAAGGAGAGGAAGAGGATTGCCTCAACTGAGTTGACAACAAAATTGCAGCTAACACTGCTACCGGGACCTTCTCATGTGGACTCCGGTGCCACCTCCTCTGTGGTATACTGGTATGACGACTAATTCATGAAATATTTGATATAATGCCAAAGTGCTAATTTCTAAGTCCCCTTCATTTATTTAGTATAAGCTTGCACAAGTTCAATTTCCTTGCTCTCGTATCAGCAGCAGCATCACAAAGTCCGGTCTTCCAATTCCCAAGGAAATGTTCTTTTTTATTCTTTACAGGGGTGTATACCGATAAATTGTTGATACTCCCTGCAATAAGCTCCGACGATCGTGGTGTACATGGTCACATCTAGCTCTCAGCCTGTGTCTTCCAAATTCTTCAGCAATCGAACGGCTTTTCCAGTATTGCCGGTTCTGCACAATCCCTCATCATGGCTTGGCACGTGGTTATATCTACCTCGATTGTCTAGCCAACATTTCATCCACCAAGCTCATGGCTTTGGCGATTCTACCCTCTCTAACGAGCCAATTGATCAAAGTGTTAAAAGCTCGCAGTTGTGGGTTCAAGTCCAAGTTTGACCATTTTACACAAAACTGAGGACCCGAGATCGGATCTTTTCAATTGGCAGAGGTAATTCATCAAAATGTTGCGAGTAGAACTGTTGGGAGTCGTTCCTTTCGAACCCATCCACTTGATCATGTCAATGGTGACGGGGTAATGCTTCATCTTGGCCCCAACCCCCAAGAGTTGGGCGAAACAGGGAGGTAAAGTCAAGAGGGTTCACTCGAATCGTCCTCTCCAAGAAGAATAAAGCATTGTCAGCTTCCACCAATCCGCGATTTCTGCATTTGTTCACCACAAAGGTCACAAGTTCAGATTGATCCATTGAATCACTCAATCCAGCAGTGGATGGGCAACCGTGGGAGTGACATGAAAGAAAATGGTTCGATGCAAAGATGGGATGAGAAGTGAGAGGTTTAGTGAGATCGCCAGATTCTCGAACAAGACGGTGAAGAGCAGAAGTGAAAATGGATCGATTCATTCTCATTAGTTTTGCCAAATTTTCTCCTTCTGAGTTCAAGAATCCACAAATTGACGCGATGGCGTATGGAGAGGATGATTATTAGGCAATTCAATCACTGAAACTTTAGATGTCTGATAACAACATAGTTTTCGGTTCAATCATTGAAAACTACTTGATTGGCAAACTAAACATTTCTAGAAATACTTTGATCGATTCATTCTTGTACTCAGCAATTGAAGAGAGGTCAGGATGCATAATCATGCTCTTATACTGTTGTGAAAACAACTATGAAATCCACATGTGAGACCAAATCCGAATGGATTGAAATCTCACACGACAAGAACGGCGAACACTAGTGGAGTCGAAGTATCGCCTGTCGACATGAACGTTTCTAGTCTTACTACTATCGGCCCAAAAAAATGAGAAAACAATACTAACGTTTTCTACTATTGTCATTATGTGTATAGAACATACTTTTGGCATTATACCAATTTAACAATTTGTTTTGGTCTATTCGATGCTTTCTTACTCATTGAACGAGGACATAGAAAGACAATAATTTACGATTTAAGTAGACAGGAACCCAAACGTTATGAGGAAATAATTGATAAAAAGAGAAAATGAGAAAGTCGTCCGTATGACATTCATAACAGGTAATTACCACTAGATAGGCAATATTTAGGAGGATAGAGTTTTCTGTTTTACATTTCTATTGCAATGTGCCATCAGATTCGGTAATTCTAGATTTAATTCATATTGTGATTCCTCTCATTCTTCATCCTGATCTCTTTTACGTCATTTCAGTTGCTTCGTTCTTGTACACCAAACATGCCCTTACGGTTTTCTAGTGGAGGCATGGGTAGTTTGTTTTCTTTTAAGATATTTTTGCTTCTTGGAATTAATGTCGACAGAGTAGAGTTTTCTCCATCTGGCGATTTGGGTGTATTGAGGTGCTTGTGTGGTGGTGTTATGGGAAGGAAGTTTCACATCGGAGACATGATGTAAGGCAACGTTGTCGACGTGAATTTTGATGAAAATGCATCTAGACCATAGAGTAGTGGTATAGGAACTCAGAAAACTCTCCGTGGCAGCACAATATATGATTTCTTTGATAGATTTTCCTGTGGAAACTTGTCGAAGAAAGGTATCTGACTTTGCGTTCTGAATATGTATTTCTTTTTCGTCGGAGAGTGTACGCATCTTCCGCCCTTTTCTTTTTCTTTGTTTTTTGTTTTTTGTTTTTTTTTTGTGCATCCATGTGGTGGAAATTCTGCATTGGCAAATAATAGAAGTGCTATGCCATAATTTCAAATTATTGGGGGAAGTTATGAGTTGTGCGTCCAGTAGTCCTTCCTCAAGGATGGGATAACGCGGGTCCTGAATGAAGCTACTAATCAAGATCCTTTTGTTCCCATGCACGTCAAGACGCAAAAACAATTTCGACCTATTTTCTATGGGATTGCGCAGCCACCTGACCTGATCCCGTTGCAAAGAGAACTAGCAAAAGGTGAGGAGGGTTCATCGAGTAAAGAAGTAAATTTTCTGGTCAAAGATGAGTAGTCACGGCAGGATCGCGTGTATCCCAAGGCCATCCGGCTCATCTTCTAAGGCAATAATAGAAGAAGTAATTTCCAATATCAACTCCTTACAAATGGAAAAGTTGCTAAGTACAAGGAGATAATTCCGTGCCTCTGAAAGATGGTATCCCGTAAAAAAGTTAATCTCTGCCGGGATTGGTGTGGCGATGGGCTCCAATTACAAAGAGAACTAACAAGAAGAAGGTTTGTTATGGTGGTCTTGGTCAGAGGGTGCCTCGTAAAAAGAAGCGCCATCCTCTGCAATATTATGGTCTTCTTTGGGGCAAGAGACCGAAAGTAAAGCTTTATTTATGACATGTTTGGTAATGCTTCTTATTCTCAAAATTTTTTTATTTTTTTATTCTTGAAAATAGAAAAAGAATGGGAATTTCATTAAGTGATGTCTGTTAATTTTTTGATTTCTTGAAACATGGAATATATTTGGAACAAAAATAAAAAGTAGAAAAAAGTTATTTATTTATTCTCAAGAACAATTTTTGAAACAAATCATTTTTTCTTATTTTCTTCTTCTTTCTCTTCTAATCGGTTGTTGGGCTTTGTTGATGGCCAACGATCAGCCAGAGACGAGGTCCGGCAACCTTGCCAGTGATTGGGCGAGGTCAAGCCCCGCCGGTGACTAGGATTGGAAATAGTTCTGTCCTTTTTCTTTATCTTTTAATTATTCTCCTTGAATTTTATTTTCCTTTTTTATGTGCTTTACATAGTGCCCATGAGTTTGGGGGCACGACCAACTCCAAGTTAATGAAAAGAAGACTAAGGTTCACTTGTAAGCACAAGAGATTATACAGTTGAGCTTGAGGTTGAGCTAAAGCTAAGCTTTAACTAGTCTAGTTTTAGTGTAAGAACCTTTTTTGTGGGTAGATATTACATCAAAGTGCATTGAAAATCACTTATTAGGTTATAGTTTTGTTTAATTAATTGAACAATCCTAGTGAATAAATGAAAAAAACGACGTCAGCTTTACTCCTGAAGGGACATAGAAATTAACATGCCGTTAGCACTTGAGTAAGGTCATTTATAAACGTTTTTTTTTCCTCCACTGCTCCCCAGTACGTATTTGGTAATTATAATCCTAAATAGAATACGCATTTTCTATGTGGCCTTATAGTGGGCATAGAGCTTCGTATGGTCTCTTCAAAGGTCTTCCCCAGTAATTCAGTAGAAATTGTTATCAAAAGTTGCCTCTGGTGCTGTGTTTTGTCACTTTGTGTCCAAACTTCTTTTGTTCTTATCCTACGGTGGCTTTTTGTTCATGAAAATATGCTTTATTCAACAAACTGTAAGCTAACATGCTTAGAGAAAAATGTTTTAGGAACCGACAGTGTTTTGGATTTTATATTCAAACCAAAAGTGACACTGATCCAGAAGCAATTATTGTACCAAAAGGAAAAAGAGAAGAGAAACGGAGAATAGAGATAACAAGTCTTGGTCGGGTTGTTTGTGGGGTCGAGAGGCATCATTCCTTCAGACGACATAAGATGCTGGAGATCTTGATTTTGTCTTCCACTTTAGAGTTATCCTCTGGATTCTCTGTCTGCTTTTTCTCAAATTTCTCGGATGCACTGTTGTTGTTTTTGTAATTATTATGATTTTTTCTTGTTGCTGCTACTGCTGCTGCTGCTATTATTATTATTATTATTATTATTAAAAAAAATCTATTGGGTGAAGATAAATTTCTCCTGGTATGTTGCTCTTACTGTATCTCTTTAGCGATATCAATTGTGTTATATTCTCCTTTTGGTCATAATCAGTATTCATACAAAATCGTCAATTTGGACCATTTGTAAGTTATTGCAAGATTAAAGAGGTGGCGAGATCACAGTACTTTCAATCGAATTTGACTTCCTCACACCATAGCTTCTATACGATAACGTGATCAAATGTTCATAGGTTAGCCTAGAAAGACGCGCGGTAGAGCAAGTAAATATTTTCCAAATTTTTCAACGTTCGTTTCATAGAAAATAAACTTGAAAATATTTTCCAAATTTTTCAACATTCATTTCATGGAAAATAAATTTACAATTTTCTCACTCACTCTTTCTTATCTCATACCCTACTAGCCCCCCCCCCCCCTTTTAATTCGAATTTTTAATTAGTTTTTTTTTCCACCTTCTTTGGCAGATCGTCGACCACAGCTATGGTCGGCAACTGGCCACAAATGAGCCTTAGGCCTCGTCAGATTGGCAAGCATGAGTTTGGCAAGCTCAAGCTCGTTGCTCACTAGATCGACGAGCCAGGGGCGAACAAGAGCCTCTAGCTTGCTGATTTGGTGAGGATTGAGGCTGGTGAGCTTAAACTCGCCTTTGACTAGTCACCGGCTATCAATCGGCTCAAGAAGAAGAAGGTGGAAAAAATATAATATAAAAAGAAAAAAGAGAAAAGTAGAAAGAAAATAAGAAAATTCAATTTAAAAAAAAATTAAAAGGAATACACGGAGGACAATTAAATCAAAATTTTCATACCAAATGGTAAAAAAATATTTTCTAGTTTATTTTCAAATTTCAACCAAACACCATAATATGGTATTTTTCGGGAAAGTGGCTTTCCAGAAAATATTTTTCAAAAATGGAGCCTTAAGTGAAATGCTTTTCGGACAAAAGGTTGGAATATTGCGACCATATGGATTATGTAAACGTAGTTCAGACTCATTCAAAAATTTATATTGAATTAGATTTTGTTGCTTTAAATTTATAAAAACCTAAATTTAAACTCTTAGCTAACTTTTTATCATCCGATTTATTAAATATGAGTTAGAAAGTAAATTTTTGATTAATTCTAATGCCTCTAGCGGAAAGAGACTTTCATATCAATGGGCAGGGAAGGTGAAAAATTGCCCATCTTCAATTTGATTTGCACAATCACGTGTCCAATTATAAGGTGAACTAACTAAAGGTGAGGGCTAGTCATGTAATTTGATAAGGTTGTCAAATATTTGATTTGGTTTGGTTCGAATTGGATTTTCAGGAAATTCAAATTTAATCGAATTGATAAGGTGAGTAGCTAAATTGAATCAAATCGTGACTTGAATTAAAAACCCAGTTTGATTTTTGGGTTAATACCCTAAAAAACCCAAAACCGGTACATCTGTGACAAGTTTATCCCAAACTATTTTTTTGACCACAAAAAACGCTAAATTGGTACACCTGTGATAATTTTACCCTGACTAACCATAAAAAACCCTAAACCGGTACATTTATGATAAATTTACCCCAAACTAATTTATTCGATCGCAAAAACCACAAAACTAGTAAATGTGTGACAAATATACTCTCCGCTAAATTGGATTAATACTACAAAAAAATTACAAAAATTGTAAATTGTGACAAATGGAGCGTAAAATCCAAATTGGTACACCAGTTAATTGTCACATATCATTTAACTTAATAATTTCATAGTAAAATTTAACAAAAACTAATATGAGGTAAATTTGTCACAAGTGTACCAGTTTGAGATAAATTTATCGAAGATATACCAGTTTGGGGTTTAAATAGTTTATGATAAATTTGTTACAGGTGTAACGGTTTGGGGGTTTTTCAGGGTATTAACCATTGATTTTTTCAGTTTTCATTTTTTGGCCGTGCTTACTAGAGTGAGAAGAAGAGAGATTTTAAATTGCGCGTTTAGTTTTTATTGAGAATTTTAGTTTAGTCCAATTAATCAAATCAAAATAACCTCAAATTGAATCGAAAATCGAGCCAAATTGAAAACTGATAAAATTTCAATTTGGTTTCATTTTTTATTTCGATTTCGATTCGAGTTCACTTTTGAAGCCCCTGCAAATTACCTCGTTAAAGACGCGCAATCCATGACAAGATTGCGTGGATCCCAAGCGTCTGGCTCATCTTTTGAGGCGAGGGAAGAAATAATTTCCAATATGAGCACCTCCCGGAAGTCGCCAAGCGAAAGTGATGATCGCGTCATGACAAAAAGAGAAAAGAGGGGATGATTTCATGGTTCTTGCGGAGAAGCTCCTAAAATATCTCTAAAGTCTACGGTGAGGTAGTCCTGCCAATTTCGAGGAAGGAAGGTTCGTTTCGGTGGTCTTGGTCAAAAAGGTGAGGGTTGAAAAGAAGTGGAATTGCCTCGTGAAAGAAACACGATCCTCCACAAGACAAGATTGCGCGCCCCCTCTGTGGCAAGAGTGAGAAGTAAAAGCTTTATTTAAAGTCCCAGTGATTGTGCCTGAAAGAGGATAAATGCCTGTCACCATAAATCACTTGAGACACTCGTCTTTTGTTTTGAGAGATCTGATTTTTACATCTCCAGCTCGAGGCGTGAAGCTGATCCTTGGATTGTATTGCCTTTCAAGACTCAGACACGACTTGATCTGCTTCAAGGTAATTTCTTCTCAAACACTAAAACCCATCACAAGGTAATTTCTTCTCAAACACTAAAAGCCATCACAGTAATTTCATCTTTCAATCAATCCTCCAAATAAGCTCGACCTTCATGCTTCAATCTATTACAATTGATAGGCCGAAGAAAAAACAGTTGATTTTTACTCATTGCATAACACCAACATCCTTTAAAGCATACAAAATTTTGTATGTGAGGTTCTTCAACTTTTTGAAAATCATCATAAGATGTATTGCTAATTTTTCTTACTTCTTCTTATTCAAACTAATCGGTATGAATGGTTGGATCGGTTAAACCGATGGAATCACTTGCTGGCCCTTAGCTCGATAATGTTTCAAAACATTACCTTTGACTAGAGACCAGAATGATTTGACTGAACTTCCTTGTGCCAAAAAGCCGGTTCAATAAAATTGCAAAAATACCCTTCTAGACCCAATTTTGGGTCCATCGGTCCCATGCGTCTCCCGGTTGTATAAAATTACTTAAAGCCATGAAACATCCAAAATACCCAATTTTTGCACGAGTAGTTCCCTTTTTTCTTGAAAAAAGTTAAAAATTAATTTTTTTCCAAATATTTGATCGTGCTAGTATGTTCTTTTCAATAATCGCAGTCTTTCAAAGGCTACTCATCAGAATTGTCAACAACAAACATTAATCTGAATAAATCATATCAACTAGAGAATTTTTAGATGTCCAGAAAAGTTATTCCATTATATTTTTTCAATTATCATAATTTCTGGAAAATGACAAAGATTTCAAATGTTTTCTGGAAATTATGAAAAATTCACAATTGTACAATGTTTTGTGCTGTTTTGAGTGGAAAACTTGAAAGTGAGCAAAGCCGTTGTCGTATCGAAAATTCCTTGTTGTCATTGAACAAAATCGTTGTCAATTCCTCTTCACGTTACCAATTTCACAATTGAATTACGACTCTTATTTCAAACCACATGCATTTTTCACTTTTACTATAACCACCGACAATTCTAATTTGTCTTTACTATGAATTTACTTCTTCTTTTTTCTTTCGAACTTGGCATGCTGCAATTGAAAAATGTAAGTGTGGGGACAGATCGTCGATAACCTCAAGTTATTTCTATCGATAAGTAGCAGCCACACCAATCGTGTCCATCATGGAACAAAGAATGTACATGATCACAAATGCATCCCCTAGTCCTTTTGTGAGAAACTAATTTCTTAGCACTTTCAAAAACATGGAGAAAATAAATGATATGTTTGTAAAGTTGATCTCTTTATATTGATGGACATTTGAGACAATATTAAAGAGGATAAATGGTTTCAAAAAAAGACAAATTAAAATTGTGATCTCCATATCTATTAAATCAGCCATACAAAGTGCCAAAGAAAAACAAATTGCGCCAATTATATCTGGCGCACAAAGTGCACGAAGTGGGACTTTGATGGAGTGCAAATTTAAGTGAAACCATATATCGAGAAAAATAAAAGATTGCAAGAAAAAATGTAAATTATATTGAAAATGTAAATTTTTACAATGAAAGTGTAAATTGTTTAATTTTTCCCTTAATTCTCAAATTACGTACCAGAACATAACCTCAGATTTTTCTTCCGATAAAATAGGCTAACCACCCATTTCCTCGGCCCCTAAACATAATTTACAGCCAGTTATCAGAAATTGCACTCTTGAAATTAGCGACGAAACTCACTTGGGCCAAAGAGCATTTTCCAAAAAATTACGAAAATGCCCTTCTAGACCTGATTTAAAGTCCATGGGCCCAATTCGTATCCAAATGGTCCAAAATTACTTAAAGCCGTGAAACATAAATACTCAATATTTGCAGAAGATAATTCATTTCCAGAAAACAGATAAAAATTAAATTTTCCCAAATATCAATCATGTTAGTCTATTCTCTTCAATCATCGCTCAGACCCATTCAAAGGCTACGAACCAGAATTGTCAACAACAAATATTATCTGAAGAGAGCAGATCATCCGGAGAATTTTTGGATGTCCATTAAACTATTTTCCATAAAATTGGCAATTTTGTAATTTCTGGAAAACGATAGAAAATTCAAATGTTTCCAGTGAAAAATTCACATTCGTACTGTTTTGTGTGCTGGTTTCAATGAAAAACTATTTCGTAATCTGACAGGTAATCCATAAAAGCAGTTGGAAGCAACTGCATGGGCGAGCACTTCAAATTTTCAATTTTTTTGGCGTTTCTGAGTAGCCTACTTCGCCTTTGGTGGACTCATCTCTCTCTAAAGGAGTCAAATAATGGGGTTTAGGTTTTCATGGAAAGCTCTCATCTGTACTTAAAGTACGTGACAACTTACACTTTCTTAATCCGAATTATATAGTTATGCACTCTCTCAAGCAGGATGAGTTCTCTCTCTCGACATGCAGAGCTCACTTCTACCGCTAATGGTAGTTCGCATCAACAACCCTAATTCCCACAGTTAGCGCATGCACGCCTCTGCCCTCCGACCCTTAGCTCAATTCACCGTCCTTTTCATCCCCTTTCGCCTTTCATCCCATCTTCTTTTCCATCCTTCGCTCCTCTGTTCGTATCGTAATTTGGGTAGAAGTTTCATCCCTTCATCATCCTTCGCCTTGCCAAGTCAATTTCTCCTGTAATTTGCCAGTCGCAGTTGTTTTTTTCACTTGGGTTCCCTGCATTTCGTCTCCCCTCTTCATCGGGACCTAATCTGCGGTAAATCTCATGGCCTCCCATGCTTGGAATGAGGAGTCGCGTCTTGGAGCACTCTGCAACAGAATGGGTAGACTCTGGTCTGACCAAGACATCGACGACTGGGACGACTCTCCTCAACTGGAACAGCTTGAAGAATGCAAGAAAACCTTAGTAGGTAAACTCCTCTCCAATCAATCTATAAACTTTCAAGCATTTCAAAGCACTATGAAGCGCGCTTGGCGCACAGATCAGGTGGAGTTTTCCCCTAGAGAGGTGGGTCTTTATGTGGCTAGTTTTAAATCAGAAAGCGATAAACAGCGAGTACTCGAAGGGGGTCCCTGGCAGTTTTCTAACCATTTGGTTAACTTCAAACCTTGGATTCCCAATACGCCGTTACACTGTTATGATTTTAGTACATGTGCATTCTGGGTTCAAGTTGTTGGCCTTCCCCTAGAGTGGAGCTCCGAACAAATGCTACACAAAGCAGTCAGACGAGTTGGGAAAGTATTAGAGGTGAAATTCGATGCGAAGGAGGGTACTAACCTACGAGCTGGCAGAGTCCGAGTTGAATTGAATTTAAATGAACCGCTGCAACCTGGACAGCTTATATGAATAGTAGGAAGAGTGCTTTGGCTTGATTTTCGGTATGAGAGGCTCTCTCATTTTTGTTATTCCTGTGGTCGGCTTGGACATTACGCTATGCATTGTCAACAAATACCATTCACCGATGCGAAAATGGAAGGTAAGGCCTTCGGCCAATGGCTGAAAGCAGAAGTTAAAGAATTTAGTCCCTACTGGCTGACCTTTTATGAGAACTAGGATCCCTCTACAGACAACCAAGAAGTTATTCCCGAAACTCCTCCCTTCATGATCACTAAAGTCCCTGCATTACCCCTTGCAGAAGGCACCTCTGCTCGACCACATACAGCACCAGTCTTCACTCATTCCCCTTCTGGCGAGCCACAACCTCCTTTCACAACACTGGATCCTAGACATACATCATTACATGACCCCTCCCACAGCATTACCAACCCTGCAGCTTCGAAAATGAAGGGTAAACACTCCATAGTTCCTCCTAATACCACCTTCAATACAAGTCATTCACCCTGTGGTACCTTACCTGTCCTACCTGCTGCTGTAGACCTTCCACCATACCTGTTGCCAAGTGATCCACCGTTACTCTGTCAAACCACAACCTTAGTGCTCTGTCCACCTATGGACCAAGGACGCTCCCAATCTCATTTTCCCTCGTCGGTTGCTACTGCTATAGCACCTCTGCAGCAGTCTTTTGCAGCAGATTCTCTGAAGATCACTTCCAAGGTCTCACCGCATCCTTCTCAGTCCAAGCAGGCAATACCAATTCATAAGACAGGAGATGGCCCCAATGTTAAGAAACAGAAGCACTCAAGACTTTCCACAAAATCAGGTATAGCAAAGAAGCTCAAGCGATATACACCTTATGAGTTACATCCTTCATCTTTTGAAGGCCTAGATGAGAATTCCCTATTGGAAACCCCTGTTTTCTTGGCAGAGGATGCTAGCAAATGGGTTGAGGTGGCTTACCCTCAAAAGCCACCAAATGCATTATGAAACTTATAAGCTGGAACTGTCAGGGATTGGGCTCGCCCCTGACAGTTCGAGCACTTAAGGCCCTAGTGGCCAAGGAGCAGCCCGATCTTATCTTTTTAATGGAGACTAAGAACCAACCGGAGGTACTGACTTGGCTTCAACGACGTCTGAAGTTCCCTAACTCTAGGGTACTCAATCCCGTAGGCTTTGCGGGAGGACTTGCCCTGCTTTAGAAATCTCACATCTCTTTACATGTGGAACATTCTACTGTTGACTATTTTGATTCTATTTGCACTGATTCTCGAATAGGAATACCAATGCGGCTTACTTGTCTACATGCTCCGGCAGCATTCCAACCTAGACAGCTTTTGTGGACGGATCTCAGACGTATGGCTTCTTCCAATTCACTCCCTTGGGTTTGTGTTGGCGATTATAATGATATACTCTACCCCTGGGAAAAAGTGGGTAAACGACCAGCCAGTTCATTTAGAATGCAATCTTTCAGAGATCTTCTCCAAGATTGTTCATTTATGGAACTGAATAGTAAAGGTTGCGCCTTTACCCGGACAAATAATCGACAGGGAGATGACTTGGTGAAGGAACGGCTGGATAGGGCCCTGTGTGACCTGCACTGGAGGCTGGCTTTCCTTGAGGCTGAGGTTTATGCTTTACCTGCGGTGGGTTCTGATCATGGTCCTTTGCTGCTGTCAACTGAGAAAAAGAACGGTACAAGACACAAACCTTTTGTCTTTGAAGCATTTTGGTTGCAGGATGTGGAATGTAGGGAAATTATCGCACATGCTTGGTCCTCAGCAAAGCAAGGAGCTCGAGACCTGCCATACAAATTAAATAAGGTCAGCTTGGCTCTTCAGAAGTGGAGTAAATCTAGATTTTCTCAGGCTCATACACGAATCTCAGATTTGCAACATAAATTGCAATCCTTTACCAATCTAACTGATGGTTCCTACAACCACATGGAAGTCACCAAAATTAAAGAAGAGCTACATCAAGCGTGGCAGCAGAAGGAGCAGTATTGGGCTATGCGCTCTCGCATTAATTGGCTCAAGTGGGGCGACAAAAATACCAAATACTTGGATGCCACCACCATTTAGCGTCGCCAACAAAACAAAATCAGCATGTTACAAGATGATCACCAGAAGTGGGTGAGAGATGATCACAATTTAAAGACAATGACTCGGACTTTCTTTACAAACCTCTACACCTCAGCTGGTCCACGAGCCTATGGCCCTCTCCTTGACCAATGTGCGAGTACGGTGACACCGGAGATGAATACTTCCCTAACAGCCGATGTTTCAGCTGACGAGGTGCGTTGTGCTGTATTCCAATTGGGTAAGACACAAGCCCCGGGCCCTGACGGACTCAACGGCCTCTTTTACCAGACTCACTGGGACATCCTCAAGGACGACATTTTCCTATCGGTCCAACAATTTTTTCGGACTGGTCGGCTGCCCCCCTCCTTAAATAGAACAATTATCACTTTGATCCCTAAAACTCCTCTCCCCGAGCGCCTCGACCAATATCGACCTATCAATCTTTGCAATTATGCTTATAAAATCATTTCAAAGATACTAGCCAACCGTTTGAAACCCTTTCTCCCAGAACTAATATCTTCCGAACAAAGTGCTTTTGTGGGCGGCCGACAGATACAGGACAATATTTTGATTGTCCAAGAGGTGCTGCATCAACTCAGGACTCGCAAGCGAAAGAAACACTTTCAAGCAATATTGAAAATGGATATGCAGAAAGCGTATGATCGGGTGGAGTGGGACTTTCTAAATGACTATCTCATCAGGTTAGGTTTCCATCCTTCTTGGGTGCGATGGGTTATGCAATGCATTACGACAGTTTCTATAAGTGTCAAGTTTAATGGTGAATTACTGGACTACTTTCATCCGACGAGAGGCCTCAGACAGGGTGACCCATTATCCCCTTATCTGTTCATCCTGATGGCCAACTTTCTATTAGTACTCCTACACACCGCCTTAGATATGGGCCATCTCAAAGGGATCCAACTAAACAGGAGGTGCCCAACTCTTTCTCACTTACTTTTTGCAGACGATGCTATATTCTTTCTACAGGGAACCCTTTATGAATGCCAAAATCTTTCGAACATTCTTAATCAATATTGTTTGGCTACGGGTCAAGTGCTCAACAGGAACAAATCTGGTCTATACACCAGTAGAGATTGTCCTAATAGCCTTATTGTAAATATGGCGAACGAATTTCGCATACCTGTGTTAGAGACAACGGGTAAATACCTAGGCATCCCATCGGATTGGGGACGGTCTAAGCGTGATATGTTTGCCTGGATACTGGCACGGGTTAATAGAAAACTGGAAGGATGGAAAGAACACTTGATTTCCAAGGGCGGCAAAGAAATTCTCATCAAGGCAGTTGTTCAGGCGATCCCTCAATATGTTATGTCTATTTTTAAACTGCCTCTTTCGCTATGTCGGTCTATAGAGAAAAAGATAGCAAGATTCTGGTGGCAGAACAATAGTCAAAGGCAGGGTATACATTGGGAAGAATGGAACCTTCTTAAAGTCAGAAAGGAGTTGGGAGGACTCGGATTTAGATACCTCATTGCTTTTAATAGAGCAATGCTAGGAAAACAGGCCTGTCGTATGATTCAGCAACCTTCTACATTGTGGTCTCAGATATTCAAAGGCTTATACTTCCCCTCACAGGACTTTCTCAGTGCTGCCAGAGGAGCACGGCCTTCCTGGGGTTGGCAGAGCATTCTATTGGGACAAGACTCTATCTCAACCAAGCTGCAATGGTCAGTTGGCGACGGGACTAAGATCCGTATTCGGGAGGATCTGTGGCTGCCGAGGGGTAAACTACTAGGCCCCGCAGCAAGAGATGATCCAGAGTTGGTGGCTGACCTAATAGTACCTGAACAGAATCAATGGGATGTTTCCTTACTACATCGCCTTTTTGACAACGAGACAGTAACCGAAATCCAAGCTATCCCACTTCGGCCCCTTTATACAACAGATCAGTTGATATGGACAGCAGATCCTCATGGAAAATACTCTGTCAAGCGAGGATATCAAGTCTTACATTGGGCTGAAACCAACAACAATGATCAACGAGCTTCTTCTTCCTATCACCCACCTATCATTCTCTGGAAGAGTATTTGGCAGCTTCATCTCCTACCAAAAATTCGAATTTTTCTATGGTCGCTATGCCAAAATGCTCTCCCTACGAGGGTTAACTTATTTCAGAGACACATTAGCCAAGACCCGGTTTGTGTATTGTGCTCTAACAACATTCCAGAGACGCTGGAACATTTATGTCTTTTGTGTCCTTAGACTCTCAAGGTTTGGTCTCATCCACTAATTAACATTCCGATTATACCAACAGACATCCGACGCATGGATGATTGGATAGCAGCCAGACTTACTTGGCCTCGGCGATCACCAGGTCTCGAAGTGGTAGGCGCCATTTTGTGGCAAATCTGGAAGGAGCGAAACCGGTTCATTTTCTCGCACACACGGCCCGATCCAAAGTTTGTTGTTGAAAAGGGACTCCTCCAGGTTCGGATGGCACAGCAAACATCCTCTGCCCTCAAGAGTTCAGTGACGCGACTCACTCGCCTCGATTCACCCTGGATCGCCCCCAAACCAGACGGTCTGCAGATCAACATCGATGGAGCTTATCAACACGGCCAAACTTCCGGTTCCACGGCGTATATCAGCCGAGATCACAACGGAAAGCTGAGAGATGGCTTTACCTGTACAGTTGATGCTTCTTCTGCTCTACAGGTCGAGATCCAAGCGCTAGCCCTAGCATTGAAACATCTTCTGCAGCAAGGCCAGGCCGACGACAAAGTTCTCATTAACTCTGATTGCCTCATGCTGGTGGAGGCTGTTACTGATCCGTCTGCAACACCATGGGAGGTGCGGAACCTACTTGCAGAGGTCGTCGCCCTCTTGCCCTACTTCTCTCAACTTCGCATTAGGTTTTGCAAGCGTGAATCAAATGATGTAGCGGACTGGGCTGCAAAGGCCCATCTCCGTGGGACTTTGCCCCCAAATTGGGCCGAGAATCCTCCTTTACTTTTGTTGGATCTTCTAATTACGGATGTAATAGATGCACGGTGTAATACCTCCTTACTTTGAATGAAACTTTTCCTTCAACCAAAAAAAAAAAAAAAAAGTACGTGACAACTTACGACCTTAAGAGCACTTGGAAAAGGAAAATTTCGATTGGAAAGTTTGCCTACTCACCAACCTACGACTGTGATTTTGCCAGGCGTGTCTTTCAATTAAAGCGTCGAAATCACGCTTTGTCAAATCCCAATGGTTTGAGGTTGACTAGAGTTATGTTCGTACCCAGATTGTCGCCGGCAATTGGTCGGCAATTCTTGGACGATGGCAAAACAGTGGCTTAGGAGAAAGATTGATAAAAAGAAAGATACTTGAACTTTTGGATTGAATTACGATACCTACTATCAAATTCATGTGGAGCTAGCTTTTTCTAATTCGTTTTAAGCAAAATTAATTTATGAAAACACATTCATAATCACTAGCTAGGTCCTTTTTTCATGTTTTTGACACAAAAACCGACGCTATGCTCATATTTGTAAATAAATGCAATATAACACGGATTCTAATTTTTTATAGCCCAGTTAAGAAATTTACGTGCATGTAATTCGAAAGTGGACAAAGCCAGGTCCAAAAGAAGACAAGGCAAGGACTCAAAACATCTGCACGTAAGTAAAAAATTCCATGTTAATTTTTACTTGCTTGGTAAGATATTTCATGTTCATACTTGTCCATAGAGACTAGTTATCAATACTATTATGCAGCATAAAAGCATCTTTTGTTTCAATCTTCCCCTCAGATTGCCAGTGGCTTTGGGGTCCCAATCAATATGAAGAACTTCTCCCACTTTTTATCCCGCGAGTTCCATTGCATCTTTCGAGAACCACTCATAAGGGATACCATGAAGATTACAACACATAGAAAGTAAATATACCTATAAGGAGGCATTTTGGGTTCTCATATGGAATCAAAAAGTTGTTTTCATTCAGTTGTAGAATGCCCCTCCCCTCTATTTTTCAAACTTTTTATTGTCAACTAATAAATAATAAAGTTTTAGCAAATATGTAATAGAGAATGAAGTCTATTTTTTTTTTTCATCGTTAACATACATCATGTTAACATATTTTGTTTCTCCTCATTTTAGAAAGATGATGTATTATACTAAATAAATAGCAAAGGATATTTAACTTTTTGAATTTGACTTATAACTAACTTAATAATTGTTTAAAGAGGGTAATAGTTCTTGAATTTTCTTTTCCCTACATGACTAGCTCTTGACTTTTTAGATTATTAACAAATTCAACTTCTTTCCTAAAGAATCTCTCATAATGTGTCAATAGTGTGTATGTTCTGAGTGGATATTTAGTATTGCCAAAATAGAGATAGACCTAATAGTAAAGGTCACTCAATCCATTTATACCAAGGAGTCCAGTCATTTCTCAACCATTTATACCAATACCTTATTTCTCAAGTTTGGAAATAAGTCATCATTTATCGTATCTCACAGTTGGAAGCATGATTGTTGCAAAACATAGCTATTAAATTTGGATGACGTCTTTGCAAAAAGTTTCTACCAATAGATTCTTAAACTTTAGAATGTAAAGTAATTGGAACATTTTTGTGGGGCCAAGAATTATGGATGAATATGTGAATTTTATCAAATCAGTGAGCCTAAATATAATTTCGAAAAGTTAAGCGGCGCCCCCTCAAGACCCCTTTAAATCCACCCACGTTGTTCGACATTTTGGATGTGGCGGGAGAACAACTTAAAAAAAGGAGAAAACTAGGGGGATGGGAATATATAATACAGAGAGTTAAATGAGAGGATATTAGGGAAACGAAGAGAGAAGAACCAGGAAATAGACATAAATGACACATTTAGCGAGAATGGTTAAGGAAGGCTGCCATTTTTAGTGTAGAGCAAACTAGTTGGGAGAGAGCCAAATGGCAAATATGCTTTAGACAGAGAGAGTTTACCTTTCGTCTTTTTATGTTTTAAATTTCAAAATGAAGTTTTATTTAACGATTTAACCATATAATTTTCTATTAATTATATTTCCTTTTTGATTGATTACGGACACTTCATTCTAAATGTTATGAATAGCGGTAATCAGCACTTGATAAAGGCTGATATAAGGTACGCGTGTGCTTTCGAATAGATGCTTACGTTAAACTACCGATCAAAGGTAAGGTTGAAGGAAATATGAAAAAAAACTTAGATGATCTGGGTTGATATTATTGGTCCTCACTTGAAACTCACAAAGGGTGGGGATGTATTAGGCTTACGTGCACTTAAGAACGTCTCAAAAAAAATTAAGCACCACCCATTTAATTTTAGTTAGTTTTTACACGTGAGCCATGTTTATATCTTGTAGCCTTCCAAATTTCCTCCCATTAGGAAAGTCCCGCTTCTAAAGACCTAGAGGACCCATTTTCCTTTTGTCCGTGTGCGGATGCAGCTTTTGATATTGGATTAACTAGTAGACACTCGCCTAGGAAGACTCGTTCATCAAACATTTTGCATTGGAACCGTTCAGAAAGCATGTGCTTTCGATCCAGCCTTTTCGTTTGTTTATGTACATCTTTTTGTGCAGTAAGAAGGCGTCCTCTCTTCATTTTTGCCTATCAGACTTCCATGGAGAAAGGACAAAGTCAGAGTAAGGTAAACAAAAGGATGTACCGTTTCAATTTAGGCCGTCCCTTTGCGGTATTCAATCATCTTAAGAAGAAGAAAAACGGTGCAGAGAAAGAGAGCACTGAGGGAGCATCCATTTCTTCCTTTATGTCTTCGATACCCATAGGAGGAGGCGGTGATCAATACGACATATTCTTGAGCTTTCGAGGCTCGGACACCCACAAGGGATTCGCCGATCATCTCTACCATAGTCTGATCAATGTAGGGAATGTACCAATTTCTGTGTTCAAGGACGATAATAGCCTCGAAATTGGCAAGGATTTTGATTCAGATATTCTCGATATCATCACGCAATCTAAGATTTCAATTCCCATTATTTCCGAAAATTATGCTTCGAGCAAATGGTGCCTCCGCGAGCTAGTTGGTATCATGGACTGCATGAAGAGCATGTCTCACATGGTGTTGCCCATTTTTTACAAAGTGGACCCATCCGATGTGCGGTATCTAAAGGGAAAATTTGGGGAGGCCTTCCGTATAAGTGAAAAGCGTTTTGATAAGAAGGATATTCAGGAAGGGAAACAAGCCCTCACAAAAGTGAGTTACTTAAATGGATGAGAATCTGAAAATTTTGCTAATGGGTACTCCTCTTCCACCTACACTTTTTATTTTTCATAAGTTTTTTTATTCAGCAAAATTGATGTGATATGGATGAACTTCTTTCACTACAAGCTCACAAAACATCCCAGTATGTCCTAATGAATAACCATAATGGCCCAAAGACTACAAACCCTGGTACTCTGCTATTTTTCCCCTGCAAACTACACCAACAATAACTAAAACCTTAGGATCCTATACTTAGCCTTCCAAAGCTTGATCGACCCAGATAAATTGACCTCCTATTGCCAACAGGGGTTGGCTCGGTTGATATAAACGGGACACTTCAAATTGACCATGTCATGGGTTCAACTTCCGTTGCTGCTAGTAACACCCATTTAATTTTAGTTAGTTTTTACACGTGAGCCATGTTTATATCTTGTAGCCCTCCAAATTTCCTCCCATTAGGAAAGTCCCGCTTCTAAAGACCAAGAGGGCCCATTTTCTTTTTGTCCGTGTGCGGACGTAGCTTTTGATATTGGATTAACTAGGGGACACTCGCCTAGGAAGACTCGTTCATCAAACATTTTGCATTGGAACCGTTCAGAAAGCATGTATGTCATGCCCCGATCCTCGAGCGCACGCACATCCCTCTGCGGTCGATACAAATGCGACATTCTCAGGACGCATCACCGGCCCATTCATTTTAAGCACATGCGAAAGCGAAACATTAAACCCTAGACAACAAATAGCATGAGATAGGAAAGTAGGGCAACATTTCACAAAGGCCAACTTTTATAAATAACAGGGTTTAAGTACAAAACGAGTTTGGTCAAAAGCCTACAAAAAGGTCGGCTCTCAAAAAGGAGTTGTCCTACGACATACTAGTCGGACACATACGCCAATCTTTTGAATTCCACCTCCACAGACTTCGAGGCTCCAGTGCTCCACAACCACCTTCTAAGGACCTGAAAATAGTTATATAATAACTAGTGAGATAATGTCTCAGCAAGTCCACCTCCTAAACCCTTATTAGAAAGGAAATACGCCATCAAGGCTCTCTAGCAACACAACCACACAATTAGAATAGAAGGCTTACCTCACCTTAGTTCCTCCCTGCACGTTAGTATAATCAAATACTCAACCCAATCAATTCAACTCAAGCTATCGATCAATCGTATTACTCAATTCGATACATTCAATAGCATCTATAAACTCAATCAATTTGAACACTGCTAAGCTAAGCTGAAATAGATGGTCTAGCTCACCGAAGCTGATAGATATATCCATATATCATTGCTCACTAAATCCGATGTCTATATTGCTCACCGAAGCTGCTATATAATCTTTGCTCACCAAAGCTATTAGATAACTATAATGCTCGCCGAAGCTGATATCTATAATGCTCACTGAAGCTGCTAAAGTATTAATGCTCACCAAAGTTGCTATAGATCTATATTGGTATTAATGTTCCCCGAAGCTGTTATAGTTCTATATTGCTCACCTAAGCTGAATAATGCTCACCTAAATTGATTAATGCTCACCTAAGCTGATGTGGAAACACTTGACACCTAGTATTTTTTGATTAAAATACCAATACTTCACAATTATCAGTCAATTTCACAAATAACAATAATTGCACAATCCAACCAATTGCACAGTTAAGCAATCAATATTACGTATCATCAAGCATAAGCTTTAGCATGCCAAAATTCGGCCACATTACCACTTATGCAATTCCCAGCAAGCAAAGCATCAAGAACCATCACACAACTATAGTCGGTCCTAACTGGCAGAACGGTCCACTCGCGCGTCTTCGAATTTAAACCCAGAAACCTAATCAAACAAATTCTGGAAATTCCAAAATTTAAATATGTTTTAAAGGACACAAAAATGAAAATTTTTCATGGGACACATTAACCCATATTCTTCTAGATTTGGCCTAGTATATCGCTCAATCTAGTATAAAAACCGTGTCCGTTTTCAGAAAGTTTGTTTTCCAAAATCAGTTTAGTTCGAGATTTAGCACTTATCCATTTGATCTGAAATTTGACTATGTTAAACTAGAAGATATGACAAAAAACTTTTGTGAAGAATTTTTTTTGAAATTTGAACCCTAAGAGTTGATAAAAACCCCCATCCGGATTCTTATTCCCTTTGTTATGCTATTGAAGCCAGAAGCCCTCTGATCTGCGCGTCCACGTATACTTATTAATGAAGAAGGGAATTATAGGTGTTTAATCCCTGCCTGCTCGTTTTCAAACTGATGAAGTTGTTGCACTTCTTAGCCACACCACTCAAAGCTACTTCATTTGGAAGCAAGGATCAAGTTTATGTTGGTAATGGGACATATTCTATTTCTATTCATATTCAATTAAGGCACTGGGGATGATCTTATTACCTATCCAAAAATCTTCTTTACTTTTGAAAAAGACTGGCGTATCTCTGCTAATTGTTCATGTAGCTTTTGGAGGGATGCTTCGCCAGTGGCGGTAGAATCCCAAAAGATCACGAATTCCAGCATAATCCGAGATTCTATTTGCAAATGACGGAGCCGATATTCCCTTCTTTTATGTCTCTAAAAATCGTGAGTAAAATTTATGTCATAGCTGAAGATGTCTAAAAAATTTCTCAATAGGTGAAGATGTCTATAAAATTTCTCAAGAAGGAATCAACCTCAAATTCACAACCCATTTTGATCTACAAAAATGGCAAATGGCGAGGATTCAAAGATCAGAACTGCAGGTTGTCCACTGGATTCGACTAATCCATCATCAATTGTGCTAATATTACTAATTAGATCAACACTAATCCATTCTAAGGCTAATATAACCATTCTAGATTAGCACTAATCCATTCTTAAGCTAATCTAAACAACCCTTAGGTATAATTAACCTCCTAAGCAAGATTTAATGAGTAAACTCACCGGTTTAGTGATCTGGTGAGTCCACAATGACGGCAACGCCAAAGTGGGCGACAAACCTCCTAGCGGTGACACCAACCAAGGCTGGGAAGTGACCTAAAAGAGGCCACGAAGTTCTAGATTAGCTTTTGCTTGTTGGTCGAGGGAGCTGAACCAAGCAACTTTAGCAGCTGGAATGGTTGAAAACAGTGGAGACGGGTGGCTACGGGGCTAGGCGGCGTGCGGGGTTGAGCTGGTTGGCTTCCAGAAGGCCTGAGGGAGCTCGACGACACAGGAGGATGGCCAGATGCACACGGAACAACAGCTGGATGGCTGGGACGCGCGACGGAACGCGCGACGGTAGCGGCTGGCGCGGGGGTGCTCGAACGACTTCAAGCGGGGTTTGGCTGGTTCCTCTGGTTTTCTAGAGCTCTCAACACTTCAACAATGGAGAAAGTGAAGCCAATGAAGAAGAAGAAGCCAGCTGAAGATTAAAGGGGGCCCAAATGCCTTAAAAGTCAAGCTAAATATCCCAAGTGCTCAAGTGGCTGCCCCACCATGTGTGGCTGTCATCCCCATCCATTATCCACTCCTTGGCTTCCACAAGAAGCTTGCCAAAGGATCCAAAAGGTTGCTCCCCCCCTTGGCTACGAATTTGCACATTACCTTCTTCAATTTCATTCAATTCTTACTCAAATCAAACCAATTGATGTCTAAACAAATCAACCAAGGTGTCCATACTTAATCCATGATTTTTCCTCATCAATTGAACCAACTTAAATCCCAAAAATCCACCCAAAAAACGGCCCCTCGAATTTCCCGGTCCACAACGGTCTAACTTTGATTTTTCGCCAAAAATCTCGATTTGCAGATTAATCTTCGGAAGATGAGTTGACACTCTTAAAATAAATTGTGACATAATAGAACTTTCAATTTCTAAAATTGAGTTCAAATTTGCGATTAATTTCAATCTGGTGTGATTTTACCAAGTAACTTTTAGGAATTTCTAGTGCAATTGACCTGTGGTCGATGAGCCACACGTACCTATTCGACATATTGGCGACTCTCGGTGGTTGTGAAAATATCAAGGTTTCAAATATGGGTATAGGGTACCAAAACGATAGAAAAATTTGTATATTGTCGATCGACGAGAATTTTGCAATCTGGTTGAATCACCCACACTCTGATTACCTATCTCAGTTGAATCGACCTATCTTCGATTTCTGATAGATTTTCGATTGTACCGTAATGACCCTTGCAGACTAGCACGGTCGAGCAGTCGATTCTTGGTTGAATTCTCAAGTCTATTGCGTTAAAATCTCTTAATGGCTTCACCTGACAGGCTAGTTATCTCATGAGTGGCCATCCTAGATAATAGCACTATAGGCACGTCGATGAAAAGTTCGATTCACTCAATTGAAAACAGAACTGAATTTTCATGATGTCACAATGAATTCTCCATCCAGGAAGCATGCACTTTCAATCTAGCCTTTTCTTTTGTTTATGTACATCTTTTTGTGCAGTAAGAAGGCATCCTCTCTTCATTTTTGCATATGAGACTTCCATGGAGAAAGGACAAAGTCAGAGTAAGGCAAACAAAAGGATGCACCATTTCAATTTAGGCCGTCCCTTTGCGGTATTCAATCATCTCAAGAAGAAGAAAAACGGTGCAGAAAAAGAGAGCACTGAGGGAGCATCCATTTCTTCTTTTATGTCTTCGATACCCATAGGAGGAGGCAGTGATCAATACGACATATTCTTGAGCTTTCGAGGCTCAAACACCCGCAATGGATTCACCGATCACCTCTACTGCAGTTTGATCAATGTAGGGACCGTACCAATTTCTGTGTTCAAGGACGATAATAGCCTCGAAATTGGCAAGGATTTTAATTCGGAGATTCTTGATATCATCACGCTATCTAAGATTTCAATTCCCATTATTTCCGAAAATTATGTTTTGAGCAAATGGTGCCCCCGTGAGCTAGTTCATGTCATGGATTGCAAGAAGAGCATGTCTCTCATGGTGTTGCCCATTTTTTTACAGAGTGGACCCATCTGATGTGCGGTATCTAAAGGAAAAATTTGGGGAGGTCTTCCATATGTGTAGGAAGCGTTTTGATAAGAAGGATATTCAGGAAGGGAAACAAGTCCTTATAGAAGTGAGTTACTTAAATAGATGGGAATCTGAAAATTTGCTAATGGGTACTTCTCTTCCACCTACACTTTTTATTTTTCATAAGTTTTTTTATTCAGCAAAATTGATGTGATATGGATGAACTGTTTTCACTACAAGCTCACAAAACATCCCAGTATGTCCTAATGAATAACCATAATGGCCCAAAGACTACAAACCCTAGTACTCTGCTAATTTTCCCCTGCAAACTACACCAACAACAACTAAATCCTTAGGATCCCATACTTAGCCTTCCAAAGCTTGATCGACCACAGATAAATTGACCTCCTATTGCCAATAGAGGTTGGCTCGGTTGATATGAATGGGATACTTCACATTGACCATGTCATAGGTTCAACTTCTGTTGCTGCCAGTAACCACCATAGGTAGGCGATTTATAAGTTAATTACAAGTCCTCCATTTAGGGTCGTCGGATACGCTGGCCTCGGAGGGATGGCCTCCCCTCCTCCTAAACTTTTTATAATCAGAATATTCGACCTCCTATCCTTCAATTAGTAGCGAGCATAGGCCTTATAACAAACAGTTTACTTCTAAAGATTCTCAATTTGCTCGGTGCAACACCTTATCTTATTTCAATAAGATCTATTTATTGGTAGAAAAAGAAGGGGAAAATGAAATGACTACTACACCATCATCCTTCATTGTTTTTCGTAAAACCAAAACATTTTGCATGTTAATTGGTTCCATCCATCCTTCGCATATATGTGGGTGTCCTTTCAAGAGATTACGTGAAACTATGAAGTTATAATGAGTTATTTTTGTTTGACATGCATGAAGGAGAATTAGTGGAAGAAGTCATCAAAACTATTCTGAGCAAGTTGAGACATGATTTTCAGCTTGATGTTCCTAAGCATTTAGTGGGAGTTGGTGATCATGTCAACAAAATTAGGAATTGGGTAGATACTCTTGCCAATCATACTCAAATGATTGGAATATATGGCATGGGTGGGATCGGTAAAATAACTCTTGCCAAGGTCATCTACAATGAGCCGTCGAATGACTTTTTGCACCGTAGCTTCCTTTTGGATATACGAGAGATAGCTCACCACAACGGTATTCTTTATTTACAAACTCTACTAATTAAGGAAATACTACCCAATGAACATCAAGTTTGTAAAGTTGATGATAGAATTAGTTTGATCAAATCTAGATTCAAAGGAAAAAAAGGTTCTAATTCTTCTAGATGATGTTGATCATCAAGATTAACTAAATGCTTTGGCTAGAGAGCATGATTGGTTTTTGATAGGAAGTATCATCATTGTTACAACTAGATATGAAGCTATTCTTGATCAACCTGAATTCCAAGCCGACTACAAGTACGACTGAACGAATTAGATGAGGTGCATTCTTTGCTTTTATTTAGAAGGCATGCATTTCACATGGGCCATTGTTCGAAGGACTTTGAGGGTATCTCACATGATATCTTATCCACCATGGGTGGGCTTCCCCTAGCTATCAAGGTCATAGGTTCATACTTGTATGGGAAAACAAATGGAAAAGTATGGCAAGATATGCTGAAGAAATTTAGAAATGAACCGCCTAAAGATGTACAAAAGATATTGATGATAAGTTATGATGCATTGGAACCTAGACGTAAGAATATTTTTCTCGATATTGCTTGCTTCTTTATCGGTGAAGATAGCAAATTCGCCATTTACACGTGGGAGGATTTTTATCCATATTATGGAATTGAAGAGTTGAAGATGAGGTGCTTTTAAAATTGGAGATCGTGGTGAGTTTAGGATGCATAATAAACTGAGAGATCTTGGAATGAGCATTTTTTAAGGACAATCGCTTAAAAGATGTCTGAAACAATGGGTTGACCAAGAAGGCTTAACAGTGAAACCGGAACGTGGGGTACTCCTTTTTTTTTTCTTTCCCTCTCTCTCATAATTTCATGTTTAATTTGATCTATTCTACTCTTTTACCTAGTGTAAGCAGATGCTCCTACTTTTTAGGAAAAAAATCTATTTATACGTCCATTAATGTCCATCATACATGAATTGTGGCCGTAAATGGATTATATGTGTGCCAATGATTAAAAAGTTACATTATATAATTCAAATTCATTTGCATAAAGTACATTAGTAAAAAAATTAATATACAGTCGATTCTTTAACGATGATTCTATAGTAAAAATCTCATTCACTAAAAGCATGCAATTTTATATCTAGTTGAAAATATTGGTAGTTTGAAAGACTATAATAATTAATAAAGATGAAGCATATACTTTATATATTATATAAATATTTTTTTTATTCAAACCAATAATGGACAATATGTACCAATTATAATAACTAATAATTAAGCAAATCAGTAACATTAAAGAAAAATATCACATTTACAACGGGTGCTTACTTTCTAGTACAGTCGAATATATTGTGGTGCTCCTATGAATTAGGAAATCAATGTTTGGTACGCTTTTTGTTTTTCCATTTTGATTCAAAAGTACCTGTCCCTCTACTAGTTATATCTATCTCTTTTCATTCTTCTTTCCTCTTAATAGATATGATGGCAAAGAATCTCCTTAATAAATATATTGGGAGAACCTTACTATGGTTGTATCACGTGGACCTTGACCATCTTATGGATTAGGTTAGGTGTTTGACAATGAATGGATTTCCTTATTTTCCCTTCTTTGCTTCTTTCATTTCTGTTTTCTTTTTCCTTCGCTTTTCTTAATAAACATTTCTTTCCTCTCCAAGCTGTTTTATATATTTATATTTTTGGGACGATGCCCTTTTGTGCCAATAGCCACTAGACTAACTTGACTATTTAGAGGAAATGTCGTGCTTCTTATTATTATATTGATACCTTTTTCTTTACTATATACGATTTTCAGCATGAAAGTAAGGTGAGTTTTTACTTAGCTTGTCAACGTTCATGTCATTTCATTTATTTTTATATTGTCCATTTGGGGAAGCCTTGGAGGTTCTGATAAATGGAAGGGAATTAACCTTAGCAATTAACCAAGAGATGCTGGGCAAAGGAAAAGCTTGGTCTTCTTGATTTAGTTTTAAATAGTTTGCTCATACCATTACAAAGGGCACAATCTTTCAACGTTTGTCTCTGTTCAAACAAACTCTGACTTTTTTTTTTTCTATTTTTTTAAGCACCCATATTGCGTGCTCTCTTTGCTAATAGGTTCATGACTGATCAATGATCAATTCCCCGCCATTGATCAGTCATGGACCTATTAGGGGAATTGATCAGTCATGAACCTATTAGGGGAATTGATCAGTCATGAACCTATTAGCAAAAGAGCACACCATATAGGTGCTTAAAAAATGGAAAAAAAAAGTCAGAATTTGTTTGAACAGAGATAAAAGTTGAAAGATCTAATAGTTCAGGAAAAAACTTAAATGATTGTAAGATGTAGGGATGTTGATGTAATTTGGAAAATGAAATATTCATGGGACTAATTTCCAGTTATCTTGACTATTTAAATTATTTATATCCTATCTCTACAATTCATTTAGGTAAAATATCTGTTCAACTTTTTTCTATGTAATATTCAGTAAAATTAATGTACGATTGTAATTTATCAAAAATAGCGTGAGGTGATGATAACAACAAGATTTAGTGACTTATCATTCAAACAAACTTAAGAGAAATTATATTCACCACACATTTTTCTTTAATTAATATATAAAGTACCAACAATGTCCAACGAGTCAAACCCATAAAACTAAAACCAACCAAAAAAAAAAAAAAAATTTAACTTTGGTTCCATGATGTTCGGAAAAATTACCAAAACAGTTCTAAATTTATTGTAATTTTTCCAATTCAGTTCTAAACTTTTTTTTTTTTTTTGCCAATTCAATCCTAAATCTTTTGCGATTGTGCTAATTTAGTTCATTCGCCCAAATTTAGCTAGCCGGTGTTGACGTGGATGTTGGCCAATGTCGGCTTATGCGGACGTGGCATTTTTCATAATATTTTATTATTTTTCTTATTTTTCTGGCCGGTTGCCAGACTGGTTAGAGGCTATGGTTGGGGAGGCCTCGCCATCATGGGCGAGCTCCATATGAAATTGAAATAGAGGATATATATATATATATATATCACATATGTATAAGTTTGGATTTTTTTCGTGACACAAAAATAAGTTGGGGGTATTTGTGTTACAATGAGGATAATTTGGAGTTCTTTGTGGTATTTGCCCAAAATAATAAAACAAGATAATGCTTTCAATTGGGAACAAATATTGTTCCAACAAAAGTTCACGTGAAAGAAAAAGGGATCAACTAGTCGTGAACCCATGCCATGCGGAGACACAAAAACTAACATGAATGAATTTAGCGGGAAGATATAATTATAATATCCTAACATCTTTTAAACCCATGGGCTATTTTCGTCATTTAGCTCTTAAAATTGAAAACTACCATTAATCACTACTAATCGTTGTCTAAATATAGTTGATCTATATTTGTGTGTATATACACACACATATATATAAACACGTGCTTTGCTTTCTTTTTCTTTTTTTTCCCTAAGAAAGAATAGTTCATCATTTGAAACTTCAATTGATGTCACCGCCTCAATTCAATATAAATGGTGTGCATAGTGTAACATCCTGAAATTTCAGTCCTGTTTTCAATTGAATAAATCAGGCCTTTTATCGACGCGCCTATAATGCTATTCTTAGAGCTGATCACTCTTGGGATAACTAGACTATATGGGGAAGTCATTAAAGGATTTTAATGCAGTAGACTTAGGAATTTGACTAGGAATCGACTACTCGACCGTGCTCATTTGCAGAGATCATTACGGCCCAGTTAAAAATTGATTAGAGATCAGAGATAGGTCGGTTCGACTGAGATGTGTGGCTAAACGCGGGTGATTCCACTAAATTGCAAAATTCTCATCAATCGGCACTAGACTGATTTTTTTTGTCATTTTGGTACCCTGTGTCTGTATTTGAAATCTCGAGATTTCCATGACCACCGAGAGTCACCAATGTGTTGAAGAGGTTCATTATGGCTTGAGAAAATCAACCATGGGTCAATTGCACTAAAAATTTCTAAAAGCTACTCAGTAGTCTAGGTTACGCTAAATTCGCGCTAGATTGAAATTAACCGCGAATTTGAATCCGATTTCAAAAATTGAAAGTTCTGTCATGTTACAAGTCATTTTAGGAACGTCGACTCATCATCTGAAATTTTTTTCCAGCAAATCAGAGATTTTGGCGGAAAAGTCGATATATGGACGTTTTTGTCCAGAAAATTTAGAAGACCGTTTTTTATCACGAAATTGGGATGCAAGTATGTTCTATTGACGAGGAAAAATACCAATTTGATCGTAGACAACTTGGTGGAATTTTTGAGAGCTGAATTACACCGATTCAAGAAGGAATTGAATCCAATTTGGGTGAAATGTCTTCAAATTCGTAGCCCCTTGGTCCATGACATTTTGGACCATCTCAATAGCTTCTAAGGCAAGCTAATGGGCTGGAAAAACTGCTAAGGAAGCCAGCTAGCAAGTGGGGTCAAGCCAAGGAGACAAGAGGATAGAAAGAGAGAGAAATGACCCACTCCAAGCTAGTTTTGGTCCCATTCTTCCTCATCTGATCGACCCCCCTCCATTCTAGCAAGCTTGAAGCCTAAAAAAAAACAGAGAACCGATCTCAGCCCCTCCCCTCACCGTTGACCACCGCCTGGAGCCGCTAAGTGCCGTCGCCACCCCCCACGAGTCCTTCGCACGAGCCCGTGTCTCAGCCGTGACATCCAACTCTTCCAGCCGTCGTGCCGTCCTATTCGAGCATCCCTCGTGCTTGTCGAGCTCAGCCAGAGCTCTATTGTTGCTGTTTCGTCGCCGTGAAGCCCCACCGAGCACCGTTGCAGCCGTCCGCCACCCACCCATGTAGTTTCCAGCCCGAGCAGCCCTTTTCGGTCCACTATCCAGTAGCCGAAACCCAGCAACCACCATGGACTTCGAGGCTCACTTTGGACCGCTTTCGGACCTCGAAAGTCGTTGCCGCTTCGGAGTTTATTGCTCCTCTCCACTTCGCCATCGCCGTGGTCCCATCGGATTGTTAATCTAGTGAGTTTACTCATTAATCTTTACTTAGGGAGCTAATGATGCTTAAGTATTGATTAGTTTAAGTTAATTAGGGATTAGTTGGTTTGTTAGAATGGATTAGTGATTCCTCAACAAGTAAAAGAGAATTGTGGATATTTATTTGAGAGAAATACAACAAGAGTTCCATTTGTGCCTTGATGATTTGTGCTTAAGGCGCAAAATGGTGAAGATTTACCTCATAGATAACAGAGAACTTGATGGAGCTTGTTAGCGTCAAAAGTTGAAGATTAAGTGTTTCAAAAGATATTGTGACAGTTCTTGTAGAAAACCTTCTAGAAAGAAGAAGCATTTCAAGAGGTATTGGATAGGAAAATCCAAGCATGGATCTAAGTATTACAGAGGAAAGAAGAAATGGCGATTCCTACAAAAAAGGAAAGATAACTCAAACCGCAAAAAATCAACTCGATACTTCATCTGCAACCAAAATGGTCATCTTGTCAAAAATTGCCCCTAAGCGAAAGAGGTCAGAACTATTTAATACACCGCATAGAAATTGAAACTAATGTTTCACTTGAAACTGATGGCATTGAATCATTATTTTCCATGAATGAAGAACCATACTCTTTGTGTCATTCTTTATTATCAGACTCATAGTGAAACTAATTCTGACCCAACTTTTGAAGATCTTTTTCATATATCCCTTGCTTCCTTAGAATAAGACCCCGGTATATTTTCAAACCGAGTCCATAATCCTCACTATCCTATCAAAATCTTCACCTCCATGTTTGCTAAACCAATCACAGTCAATGTTCATATCACCTAGAATAATTCTCGACTAGATTTTTTAGAGCCTCTATTTATTTTCGGACCTATGAGCATGGTTCATGTTTGCTTGTGACCTTTTAATGCCTATAAAAAGCAAAGATGATGTAATGTGTTGGGTGGAGTCCTTTGAAATAAATTGAGTGTAAAAATTTCCAATGTCTTTCTAAACACCTCTTCTTCTCCAACCTAGTAGAATCCTCTGAAAAATGCAGCTCGAATAGTTAGAAATGCTACCATCCTAGCACCCTTGAGTGTCTCTATGCTCTAAACTAAAAATCTTAGTAGTTTGCTGCTAAAAAGCTATCTTTGAAGGGCTTGAACAAGAGATTTGCCTATAATGAAAGGGCATACTTGCAGAAAACTGACTTCATTTTCCCTTGTTCCTAACATATAGTCATAGTCTGAATCATCAGAGCTATGTCTTGCCAACCATTCTTCCTCATAATGTTGTTCCATTCCAATATCATCAACATGAGTCCTATCTGTAACATCCTCGATTCCGACCCCGTAAGAATTGGCCATAAGGACCTAAAAGGATTGATCATGGGCCATTGGCCATAAATTGATCGGTTTGATTGGAAAAGAATCACAGATCGGTCACGACCAACCGACCGACCAGTCACGAATTGGTCGAGGTGTCGGTTATGAATTTCTACCGACCATACCGATAGGATAGGATCACCAGCTCATAAGATGACTTTTTTATCACAAGAATTGATCATGGGATGATTTTGGATTAGTGGATGGTCATAGGACGATCCAACTGGTCGCAGTTTCTAGTTGCAGGTGATTCCGCCCGGTTATGCGCCGACACATGGACGATCCAAATTGGCCAAATGCAAAATCCTTCTGACCAAAAATGCATCATTCCCTATTTAATTCTTAGTGATTAAAATGAAATCTTGAATTGGTGATTTCCGATCATGGATTGGTAATGTATAGACCATGAACCCCACCGGTGGATCGGGTACTGATCGGAATGAGCCCAGAGATAAACCTGGCTATTCCGTCACTTATTCTAAGGTCTATAGGTGCCTTGTCTTTGTGCTAGGCCATGGGTATCCTTAGAATAGGTCTCAAACCAATTAAAGGATAGGTGACTCTATTGGTCGGCCGACTGTCCAAATGAACGGTTTGGGCGAATATGGGATGTAAGGGCCGAACCTCGGGTGTACGTGATTTTATTTTTTAGGTACACTTAATGATTCATTTCTCGGCCCCATAATCAATTTAGATGATAGAATTCTCTAGAACATCATCTTAATGGAGAAAAGGACAAAATAGGGAAAGTTCTAGAAACCCTTCATTAAATGAAGGGGTGAGTTGTCCATTGAAATGTCAAATGTCATGATTATGTCCAAAATATCCTTGAAGATTCTAGAGAAAGACAACACACAAGTGGACCAATTAGAGAGCGCTACGCGAGCCCTCATTAATAACCGAATATTCTAGAATGGCTTAGTTGACAACCTAAAATAACATCATCATTGGACTTCATTAAATGTGGGGTAGATGTAGGCCAATGAAAAAGCGAAAAGCGGGCCATCATCAATGACGCCTAGGAGCTAGATTTGCCAAGCAAGGCCTGTTAGCCTTCCAACTCATTCCTTAGACCTCAATTATTGGACTAATAGGCTTGCCACCCAAGGAAAGTAGGCCAGACACTTGGAAACATTAGAGTGGACCATTTGGCTTTGTAATGATGGCTTGAGATCTTGCCTTGGAGAAGAAGTTAGTAATTCATGCTTAGGTGTTCTCTAGAATCTTAGGTTATGATGAGCCTAAAAGATAGCCTTGGTGAACAAGCCAAAGGCCAACCAATCAAGAGAAGACATTAGGCATCAAAGGGGCTTATGTGTCCTCTAGGACCGTAGGCACATCATAAGCCTAAAGTGAGCCTCGAAGGATAAGTAAATAAATGGACCAATCACAATCAAACATGAATAAGCATAGGCGCCAACTAAGGAAACTAGATAGGCCAACTTGTTCCTTAGGCTTAATCATGAGATTGGCACTAATAATTGAAGAGGGTAAGGCCTATAAATAGGAGAATGCATCCTCACATTTTGGAGGCTTAGCCATTCTCTCATTTCCTCTCCCTTTCTCTCCTCTCTTTCACGTCCTTCTCCTCCAAGCCATCTTAGGAGCCGTTCGGTCATTAAAGGAGCATCTTGGAGTTAGGCTCAAAAGTTGTAAGTAGAATCTCTAACTCTTGGCTAGGGCGATAGCCTACATTGTCGAGTTTAGTAGTATATTCACCCGTGTAAACCGTGTGTATGTTGTGATGTTCTTTTGTGTGTTTGCTCATGTTTGCATGTTTGAGTGTGTTCACGCCTCGGGACGAGGTCAAGGTTCGCTCGGCTTGGAATTGACGTCAAGTCGCGATGGCCTAAGCATGCGATCCAAGCCACGAACCAAGAATCGTTCCCGTCATATTTTATAATATGATGTTGAGGATCATGGCACACTCACTTGAATGAGCACGCCCTCAGGCCTTGCATACGTTGGCTAAGATAAGAGATGAAAAATTGGCTTGTGTGATGCACTTGTGTGTGCACTTAAAGAGGAAAAAGCGTATGTCGCCACATGCGTTGGCGGCGATGCCTCGTTCATTGAACGAGATGCCCTGGTTGAGCCAAGATGCATGGGTTTGAGCCCGGATGCCTCGAGTGAGCTAGCCCCGAGATGCCCTAGTTGAGCTAGGATGCCTAGGTTGAGCCTAGATGCCTGGGTTGAGCCCGGATGCCTTAGTGGCTAGCGCTAGGATGCCTTGATTAAGCCAGGATGCCTTGGTTGAGCTAGGATACCTGGCTTGAAGCTACATGCCTTAGTTGAGCCGGGATGCCTCGGTTGAGCCAGGACCAACGATAAATGAATTTGCATGAGTGCCAATATATGCATAAGTACGATATGTTGATATGCTCATTGACAAGCTGAAGGTAAGCATGCATTGAAGTATGTTGCAATGGACATTTGCATGTAGTTGAGGTGTAATGATAAGTTTGCTAATGATCTACCATCGATATTACATTGCGAGTGTTGTACTTACTGGATTTTGATGATGATATGTTTTCCCAGTAGAGAATTAGGGGTTTTACTTACTGAGTTTTCCCAAAACTCACCCCTCATCATTTCAGTCTTGTAGGCATGGAAGTTTCACGTCAATTTTGGAAGTTGCAATCATGCCAGAGGAGATAGGATTTCCCTTAGCCTATGTGGACAACTTGTACTGTGATGTAAAAAGAAAAGAGAGCCCGTAGAAAAAGGGCTTGTAAAAGTATTGTTATATTATAAGTTAATGTGTTCAGTATGAGTTGTGTCCCACTCTTCCAACTGTTGTTTGTCTGGGGAGTTGTTTGTTCACGTTTCCGCATGTGTATGACAATAAGATAAAAAGAATCGGGATGACAATGAGCCTGGGACATTGCAAAAATAACCCTTGCTGCTCGTGACCCTGGGGGTGGAGTCGGGGTTGTGACACTATTGGTATTGTCAGAGAGTCCCCTTTGTGAGATAAAGGCATACCACATTCTTTGATTGCTCGAGGCAGGTTCTTCATGAATTCTGGAGTTTCCACTAGTGTCATGTTCTCTCATATAACATTATTCTTAAAAGAGTAGCATCATGTAAAATTTAATTTCTAGTATGAACACCTCGACTTTAACGCAAGTAAAGATTCTTTCATTTAAAGGAGGGAAAGCCTATGTAGCACCGATACGAATATGTGACACATAATACGACACGACACGATAAGCTGACACGTCATTTCTAAAAAATATAGAATTATGACACGTTATATTTTAAATATTTTTTTATATATAAATGCACAAATAAACAAACAAATAAATAATCTAAAGAGTCTAGAATTAATTTACACTAAAAATATTAATCCAACATTTGTTAATATTATTTATTATTTTAAATTGACAAATTTAACTACATTCCATTACAGTAATCAGGGAAAAAAAAACAAGCAGTCTACATTCCACTATTAAATTTAGGGATATGTATACTACAAATCTTAAAAATTTATCGTGAAAGTGCAATTGAGTCCTAAAACTTATTAAATTGATCCGATCAGGTCTTTCTGTTAACATTGTCAATTCGTTTAACGAAAAATGCTGAAATAGTATTTTTAAATTTATTTATTTATCCTATGTGGCATTTTTTATTAATTTTTCATAGTAAAAAACTTTTAAAAAAGCTAAAATAATTCTTAAAAAAAACTATAAAAAAAAGGCATGATAATGGTTGGGCACACCCCTGCCACCATTAGTGGCATTCCCAACCACTGTTGGAGGGGGGGAGGGGGTGGCCTCGCCAGCCCAGGCAAGGCTTGCCCAAATCTAGGCAATGCCTTGGCTAGGGCTTGTGAGGCTCGCCTAGATTTGGGCAGCACCAACCTTCACTTGTGGCTGGCGAGCCTCCCTAGCCATAGGGAAGGTCTCGTCAGCCTCAAGCGAGGGCTGGCAACCCTTGTTAGGCTCGAGCAAGGGTGTGGCATTGCCTAGATCTAAGTGAGCCTTGCCAGCCCTTACCTAGTCGGCGATGGCCTCACCTGGGCCAACGGGGGTCATCCCCCCTCCGCCATCTAGCTAATCCCCTTTGATGGGGGCAGTGGCAGCAACACCTAGCCACCATTCCTACATTTTTTTCCCATTTTTTTTTTTTTATATATTTACATTTTGACACCTTGAGTATTGAAATTTTTTTAAAATTGACCCCTGTGAGCGTTGGAATCGCATCTCGGAATTTCAGGCTCACGTGTTGCAGTGTGTTGGGGAGAGTTGATCATATGTCAGATTTTTCAACACTTGTTGACCGCATGTCGGAGCATGCCGGAATGTGTCGGAGTGTTGAGCATGACACGAAAACTTTTAGAGAGTACCAATGGTTCTTAAGGGAAAGCAAAGTGCTGACAACCATCTTCACCTTGATTTGCGTGACCATGTGGTCCCACTAAAAAGAGGACCAAAAAATATCTTGGAGGTTTATAGTGTTCACCTTGATTTGCGTGGCCATGTGGTCCAACTACAAGAGGACTAAGAAAATATCCTGAAGGTTTATAGTGTTCACCTTGATTTGCATGGCCACGTGGTCCAACTACAAAGAGGACTAAGAAAATATCCTGGAAGTTTATAGTGTAGACAAAGCAGTTTTAGACATATTTAGGTTCAAGTCTTGCCAATTTATAGGAAGGCGATTGTTTTTGTGGTCTTGGTCAAAGGATAAGGGTTACAGAAGGAAATTGCTTCGTCGAGGAAACGCTATCCACCACGCAATTGCTTATACTTAAAGGCCAATGCCTGTCTGTGTTCATCCCTAGGTGCTAAAGAAAACAGTGAGAGCTTGTTCAAGTGCAAAGAAGGGCTTGTGCTTGAAAAGGAGAAAATCACCAGATCTGCTTTGCTTGGCTAGAGGTAAGAACACCACGCCAAACATCAGAAATCACCTAGACGCTCGTTTTTGTTTTGAGATATATTTGACTTGATAACTCTAGATTGAGACGTGAAGGCGATTCTACCGATTCTACTACCTTTCGGGACTCAGACACAACTTGATCTGCTCCAAGCTAACTCATTCACGAACACAAAACCCATTGCGGTAACTTCATCCCTGTGTCTCTCCTCCAGGTAAGCCTGACCGTGATTCTTTAGTCTGCCCAAGGAGGTGATGTCCATGTTATCTAGATTCCATGCTTGCGTTTTATTATGCTCAGCACATTGCTTTCTTTTTCGGGAATTGCTTGACTGCATTATTTAACCAAATAGGGCTCATCTTGTCGAGGTCCATCTACCTCAACCTCACCTGTGAACTGATAATAGAACGAACATTGAAAATTTATATGTAGTCCACCTTTCGACTTGATTATTCTTTTTAATACGTTTTGTCATCCTTTTCTAGATCAAAGCATCATCCTCTATGAGAATAGATCAATCTATATATGGTTACTTTAGAAAAATTATTTAAAATTGGTTTAGACACGAAGAAATGACTTCTATTGACAATTGTGACGAATGAGAGGAGATTATATATCCACAAAACCGAGATAGAGCCTGCTAGTAAGTAACCCTCTCTCATGTGCAAATTTGAATGAGGTCGTATGAAGAACACCTGTAGAAATGAGGGAACGGGATAAAGAAAATGGAATGTTTATCTTCTCCATGAATAAGTGATTTTAGCAGCATCGTTGAGCTCTAGGGAAACTCATCCTAAATATAGCAAATCGTCGATAACCTCCGATTATTTTGATCAATAAATAGCAGTCACACCAGTCGTGTCCATCATGAAACTAGAAATGAGCATGATCGCCGACGCATCCTCTAGTTCTTTTTTGAGAAATCAATTTCTGGGCACACGTTCCAAAACAGGTAAAAATGGACACGTAGTGTTTATCTAAGTAAGACTTGTAAAGTTAATCTCTTCGTCACAATGGACACGTGAGACGATATTACTGGGGACAATCCGCTTTAACAAAAGACAAACTAAAATTTTGATCTTTGAATTTATTAAGTCAATCAAACCATGTGTCAAAGAAAATAAATCGCACCAAAAGCAACCAAGATCGCTTCACGAGTCTAGTGTTGCTCACAAAGTGCAAGAAGTGGGGATTCAACGGAGCGAATTTAAGTGAAGCCAAATATGGAGGAAAAGAAAAGATTACAAGAAAAAATGTGAGTCGTTTTAAAAATGTAAATTGAGAGAAAAAAATCAATATAATGAAAATGTTAACGGTTAAATTTTCCCTTAATTCTCAAATTACATGCCATGTTATGATATAAGATTTTCGTTTCGATAAACCATGCAACGCACTTTTTTCATGGAAACAAAGAAGTTCTAAAAATCACTTACTTCATTCAATCGCTAAACATTATTTACAGCCCTTTATCAGAGATTACATTCTTGAAATTAGTGAACTCACTTGAGCTGAAAAGCCCGTTTTGGTGCAAAATTACAAAAGTGCCCTTCAAGACCCGGTTTTGGGTCCATAGGCCCATAAGTACCCCAGTCGTTCAAAATACTTAAAGCCGTGACACATCCAAAACCAAAATACTCAGTTTCTTTTCTTTGTTTTTTTGGCAGAGATAAGTCATTTTTCCTGGAAAAACAAATAAAAATTAGATTTTTCCAGATATTGATCGTGCCAGTCTATTTCCTTCAATAATTGCTCAGAACCTTTCAAAGGCTATGAATCAGAATTCTCAACAACAAACGTTTATCTGAAAAGACCAGATTCACTATAGAAATTTTTGGATGTCCAGGAAACAATTCTCCAGAATATTGTCAATTTTGTAATGGCTGGAAAATGATAGAAAATTCAAATGTTTTCCAGAAATCATGAAAAATTCACGAATGTGCCATTTTGTGTGGTTGGGGGGTAACCTATACGACGTGCAGGTTTTTGTCACATAAGGAAGAAAAACTAATAAAAAAAATGCCACGTCACAAGCACCAAGAGACTTTCTTATTAAAAAAATCAAGTGAAAATTTTGCTGAGCGGTTTTGCTGAGCAGTCCTTAAAGACCGCGAAACTTCAGAGACGTTGGAAGTTTTTTATTTTATCGTTGTTTTTCCGAGCGGCCATGATAGGGTAGACAATTCATGTCATGTCAAGATCAGATATAACACGAATATAGTAAAAATCAAACAAGGCGTGTTTAGTAAACGTGTTGAATTGCTGCAATAAGAACGCAACACACCTAATAAAGTGGGTTGGGAAAATTAGATGGGGGAGATAATTAGCTTCGTTTGTATATTAGGCTAAAAATAATAAGAGCAAGGTCGATGATTGTGATAAGGATTAGGTATTGATAGAGGAAGATGCTTCCATGGAGTTCCCTACATAACTTCAATATCTTAGGTGTGAATTAAAAATAATTGTCTTTGAATATCGTAGACGTGCGTCAAGTTACGTAGTTGTTAAAATATGTGTTTCCTACATATTTTCTAACAAAGTTTGACTTGACTAGAGGGTGAGGTACAAAAGAAGACAAGGCAAGCACTAAAAGCATATTGAAAAAATGATCTTTTGTTTCTTACCAATCCTTCTATGCAGCAGGAAACCCTCTTTTGTTTCAACCTTCCCCCTCAGATTGCCATGGACAAAGGGCAGAGTCAGACCAAAGCAAATGAAGGGATACACAGTTTAGTTTCAGGGCGTCCTTTCGCGGTGCTTGTCGCTATTGGGACGATTCTTCTCTCTATGCTTGCATTCAATCTTCTCAAGCAGAAGAAGAAGAGTGCAGAAAACGAGAGCAGTAAGGGAGCATCCCCTCCTTCGTTCATCTCCCCGATACTCAAAGGAGTAGACAGCAATCAATATGATGTGTTCTTGAGCTTTAGAGGCTCAGATACCCGCAAGAAATTTACCGATCACCTCTACAACAATCTGGTCAATGAAGGAACTGTACCAATTGGTGTGTTTAGGGACGAGAACAGCCTCCCCATTGGTGAGGAATTTGGTTCACAGATGCTTGATGCCATCTCACGGTCTAAGATTTCGATCCCCATCATCTCTGAAAATTATGCTTCAAGCAAATGGTGTCTCCGTGAGCTCATTTGTATGATGAACCGCAAGAAGAGCACGTCACACATAGTGTTGCCCATTTTTTACAAAGTTGCCCCATCAGATGTGCGCCATGTAAAAGGAAATTTTGGGAAGGCCTTCCATTCGAGTAAGAAGCGTTTTAATGAGAAGGTCATTGAGGAAGGGCAACGAGCACTTAGAGAAGTGAGTGAGGTAAAGGGATGGGAATCTGAAAAAATAGCTAACGGGTACTTCTCTTCTACTTAATTTTTTTTCGTTTATTGATAAGTAAGGTTTCTTATTCACTTATAACGTATTTACTTCCATTGCAACTTCACAAAACATCTCCAAAATGTCTCAATGATCGATAATGCCCTAAAGACATCAAACACTGGTACTCCCCAAAATGTCCTTGAAAGCTAAGCTAGCAACAATTAAAACCAAACTATCCCAAATTGTCCCAGAATTTTACGAGTCTCTCCAGTACAGAGCAAAAAAAAACAAAAACAAAAACAAAAAAAATCAAGGAAACAGCAACCCTCCGGCCAATAGTATCGATCACTAAACAACATTCGCACAAATGAATCCAATGCTCAATCTTCCAAAACTTGATCACCACCACATAAATTTGACCTCTGTTGCTTCGCATTGATAATGTTTAGGTTCGATTCCTATTACCAGTAACCGACCCCAACAAAAAGCGATTTGTAAGTCAACTATAAGTCCTCAATCTAGGCTTGTAGAATGTCCTGGCCTTGGAGCATGCTAATCTCCCCTTCTCCTAAACTTTTTAAAAAAACAAAAAACAAAATAAAACGACTTGCTATGGTTCGACGAGCAGCAAGCTTAGAGCCTTATAACAAACATTATACTCCTAAAGACTCTTAATAAGCCAGGTGAACCTCATTAATTTATTTCGACAAGACTTATCTAATGTCATAAAGGAAGATAACAAAAAGAAGAAAAAGGAAATAACTGCTACAACATCATTCTCCATTGTTATTTGTAAAACCAAAACATTTTGCATGTTAATTGGCCTCATCCATCCTTCACATATATGTGGGTGTCTTTTGATGAGATTAACCATAACCACGAAGTTATCATGAGTTTTGTTGTTTGGCAGGCATGAAGGAGAATTAGTGAAAGAAGTTATAAAAACTGTTCTGAGCATGTTAAGAATTGATTTTCAGCTTGGTGTTACTAAGCGCTTAGTTGGAATTGATGATCATGTGAACATTATCAAGAATTGGGTAGACATGCCTTCATGTGATGCTCGAATGATTGGAATCTATGGCATGGGTGGAATCGGTAAAACTACTCTTGCCAAGGTTGTCTACAACAAGTTGTCAAATGACTTTAAGCATTGTAGCTTCCTTCCAGATATTCGAGAAAGAGCTCACCGTGATGGTATTTCTTCTCTACAAAATCAACTAATTAAGGAAATACTACCAAATGAACGTGAAGTTTGTATAGTTGATCGTGGAATTAGTTTGATCAAATCTAGGTTCAAAGTAAACAAGGTTCTCATTGTTCTGGATGATATAGACCACCAAAATCAACTAGATGCATTGGCTGGAGAGCGATATTGGTTCATGACAGGAAGTATTATCATTGTTACAACTAGAAACAAAGCTATTCTTGACCAATCTGAATTCGGCGTAGACCACCAATATGAATTGAATGGAATGAATGAGGTGCATTCTTTGCTTTTATTTAAGAGACATGCATTTCGTGTGGATTACTCACCGATAGACTTTGAGGATATCTCTCGTGAAATCGTATCCACCATGGGTGGACTACCCTTGGCTCTTGAGGTTGTTGGTTCATACTTGTTTAGAAAAACAAATCGAAACGTATGGAAAGATATGTTGAAGCAACTAAAAGGACGACCACATAAAGATGTCCAAGAGATATTGAAGATAAGTTATGATGTATTAGAAGATAGACATAAGCAAATGTTTCTTGATATTGCTTGCTTTGTTATTGGGGAAGAGATCAAATTTGCCATGTACATGTGGGAGGACTGTGAGTTTTATCCAAGTCAAGGAATAGAAGAATTGAAGCTGAGGTGCTTGATAAAAATTGGAGATGATGGTAAGTTATGGATGCATGATCAATTGAGAGACCTTGGAAGGAGCATTTTTTGCCAAGGGCAACCGGTTGAGAGATGTATCAAACTATGGATCGGCAAAAAAAGCTTCAAAGAACAATTGCAAGAAAAGGTAACATATGGCACTCCTCTCTCATAATTTCATATATTTAACGCGATCTATTCTAACCTTTTTATTGAGTATGAGCAGATGCTCCTACTTTTTAGAGAAATATATATATGTTTAAAAATCCATTCATGTCCATTGTAGGTGCATTGTGATAGCTAATTGGATTTTAAGTGTAGCATTGATGAAAGAGTTGCATTGTTTAATTCAAATTCATTGATATAAATTACATCGTCAAAAATTTAATTTTAATTCAATTAAGATTCTTTAACTATGATTCTACACTAAAAGTTCGTTCACTAAAAGCATGTGATCTTATAGATAGTTGAAAATATTGATAGTCTAAAAGACTACAATAATTAATGAAGATGAAGCCTATACATTATAGATCAAATAAATGAAGAGTTTTTTTGGTTCAAAACAATAATAGACAACATCTGCCAATCGTAATAACTAAGAATTAAGCAAATTACTTATATTAAAGAAAAGTTTCAAATTTATCACAGGTTCTTTCATTTTAATACGGTCGAATGTATTGTGGTGCCCCATAGGAAATCAATGTTTGATACGCTACTTTCTTTCCATTTTAATTCTGAAGATACCCTGCCCTCCAAACTTAAGAGAAACCATATTCACCGCAGGTTTTTCACTAAATAATATATAAAGTACAGATAATGACAAACGAGTCAAATCATAAAACTGAACCCAACCACAAATTCTATCTTCGGTTTCATGGTGTCCGTGAAAGTTCTGTTTCACAAAACAAACTTGTGTTTTGGCAGTTCAGGTTTTTTTTTTTTTTTTACTTTATATCTCCTGCCCTATTAGATCTTCTCTTCTATGATTGCACTCGGCCGATAAATAGCATTCCAAAAAAATGAAAAAGCAAGTTACTGCTTTCAATTTGGAGGAAACACCGTTCTTACAAAAATTCATATGAAATAAAAAAGGAGTCAAGTGTTGTAAAATATCGATCAACTAGTCGTGAGCACATGCCATGTGTAGGCATGAAAACTAATAATATCTTATCCTCTATTTTTATGCACATATAGATGGACAAATCATGTTCTTTGGAAAGATGCTTATAATTTATAAATTGACACTTCTTAATCTTTCATTGTAGAAAAAAATTCAAGTAGGAAACAGCATTCGAAAGACGCATTCCTTTTTTTCATAACAGTGGACATACTTCTTTCGGATGGAGTAAGCAAGAAAAAATCAAATGCATTAAAAATCGAATTATAAGTTATTGAAAAGATATGAAATGAAACTACAAGAAACGGAAGTGCAACCAAACAATAATAACAAGGAGTGCCTCTTGTCGACTGCTCTGTTTCTTGTAAAACTGGCCATGGATGAGGCTGGCTTCGCTTTCCGAAAATTCCTACTTTGTTGGCGATAAGCTCCACTTTGGCACGTTTCAAGGCCATCAGTATGCATCATTTGTCACATGTAACGTTTGTCACATGCATCGATTGTCTCATGCCACATACATCCTACGACACCTAGTCTTATACTATTCCTTAAGGGAGGGATTTCGCTTTTATTATCCCAACCTAAATTATCTCAAAATCAAGTTCATTATGAAATGTATTTTTTTTTTTTAAATTAACTTATGGGCTATTTTCACACTTTAGCTCTTAGAAGTGAAAATCACCATTAATCGTGATTGGTCTCACTTTAGGTCCCTTCCGATTTTACTATTCAATAAGGATTCTCCTACTAATATAAAGTGGCAAAAGAGTAAAGTCTTACTTTGGTAGAGTTTTTCTTCTCTAACCAACGCATCCCCATCCCCAATTCTGACACCACTCTCTTCTTATTTTAAGAAATAAGTTACAAAGTTCACATAAAAATAAGCATAATGTTAACATAACACATGCGTAGCATGTCTATTGTCACGCCCCAAACCCCGAGCACGTGTCCATCCCTGTCTGGTCGATAATAATTTGTGACTTCCCAGGACGAGTCGCCGACCCTTTCCATTTTAATGCACATGCGGAAGCGAAAAGAAATCCCCTAATAGTAATCATCTCGAGATAGAAAAGCAGGATACGAATTCACAAAACAAACATGCTTTTATATTCACATAATGTCAAGAACAAGGTCTATGACCAAAAGGTCACAAAAACTAACTTTCCAAAAAGAGACCATCCTATCTGACCTACACTTCACATCACCTCCTCTTGGCTCCTGATCCTCCACTTGACGACCCTGAAAATGTTGTCCCACAACGGGGTGAGATATAATCTCAGCGAGTCTAAGCTCTAAACCCCGATTAGGAGGGTAATACGCCTAGAGGCGTCCTAACCACACAATCACACATTGAGCATAGAAGACTTACTTTGCCTCAATTCCACTTTGCAGGTCCGCAGAGTTTATACACATTATGTACACAATTGGGGCACACAACAATTGAAATGCATTACTCAACTCAATAAATTACAAGAGTCCTTATTATAGGGCCAAATCGTTATGACACGTTCCATACCACGTCATACAATGTTGTCCCATAATTCGGCTCATCAATCCCACTCAACAAGCGTTCCAATTGGTAATTACACCCACTCTAGGGTATGGCCTACTCAAAATTCGGCGGTCTACTGACGTAGCCAGGCATCGTCTCACCCCATTGAGTACGGTTAAGTCTCTCTCAGAGACGATTTTCCCGAAGGAGTATAGGTCCAGAATCTACTGTGATCCAAATCCCATTAAATGGGTATCCCATATAGGGTAACGTCTATCCGACATAGTTCGGGGATAGATTCTCTTAATTAGCACACGACCATTCAATCTCGGCCCAGGACACCATGCATTGCACTTAAATGCCTCAATTAAAATAGTGATCCTGGCCTATTTTCTTCGTATTAAAACACTCAGTGAAAATAGTCATGTGTGAGTACACGATCAGATTGGAACTGGAAAATTCATAACATTCTTTTCAAAATCCCATTGGTTCATATAGTATATAAAACCATTTTGATGTTTAAAACCCGACACTCGAGATTTTCTAGATAAATATGAAAATTCACAAATTTTAGAATAAGTGACCAAATTTCCAATCAGCACTCAATTTTCACAATTTAACACTTGATTGCAGAAATTAACCACACAATTGCAATCAGCACGAAATTCCGGTTACCGGTTATTCCGGCCTAATTTCTGGAAATATAATTAATAAATAATTAATAATTATTTAATTTCGAAAATTAATTAAATAAATCAATTTAATTTCTAATAATACTAACCTAGGCCAAATTTATTAAATTAAATACCAATACGAACTCGGAAAATTCCCGAACCCTTCTAGATAAATAATACAATTTATTTGGGTCTTAGCTAAACCATGCTAACCACCTAACATGCTCAATTAATTAATTAAATTTCTAATTTAATCTAATTAAATAAATCTAAACACCCCTTAAACGTCATTAGCCTACTAAGAAAATTTTAGAGTATAAACTCACCGGTTTAAAGCGGAAATCGGTTCACCATGATGACGGCGCGACGGCGGCCAAAATCCGAATTTTCGGTAGCGTCGGTAGATACTCGAGCCGGGCTTAGAACGGGCCCAACAAATCTCAGCCCAAATTGAGATTTGTTATTGAAACGGGCTGGGCTTGAAGCGGGCTGACCTCACGGGCTTGGACTGCTGGACTTTTGGGCCCAGCTAAACTGAAATTCACTGGGCTTGATGGACTGAATTCACTTGGGCTCGTGGGTTTCAATGGAGCTGCTGAACTGGGCTGACTTCTTATGGGCTGAGCTGAAATTCATGCGGGCTGGTCTTCGGTGGAATGAGCCCGAAACTTGCTGGGCCGTTGCTGCAAACCGAAGCAGCGAAGGAGTCGTTGAAGCTGGCGGTTGACTGGGACGGCAGCTCCTGGATTGAAGACTGCTGGGCCGAATCTCGGCCAAATGATGGACGAACTTGCGGGCGAAGGAGAGAGGAACGACGGTGGGGTTTCCTGGCCGAAGATGGAGTAGTGGAGACAGGCGCGTGGACGTGGCTTCGGTTGCTGCACTCGGTGGTCAACTAAGGAGAGGGAGAGCTTGGGTTGTTGACCGATGATGGGGGCTTCGCTGGCAGCTGAATTCGCGTGGCAGTGAGAGACACGGACAAGGAGAGATTTGGCGGAGATGGCGCACGATCGCTGGCAACAAGCGGCTAGGTTCCTTCGGTGCTCAACTATGGGGAAAAGAACTTCTTTTGGTTGACCAAATAGACGTGGCCTGCAAAGGAAAGTTCAGAGGGGGCGTTGGCGTGTGGCGAAGAGATTTCGGTGGAGATGGCCTGCTCAATGAAGATGGAGAGAAAGCAGCCGTCGGTGGGGGAAATGAAAGAGATGAAAGTTGTAGGGAAATAAAAGATGGCGTGGGCTGGGCGTTCGAATGAAATGAGATGGACGGACAAAACAAAAGAAAACGAAAGAGAAGCCACGCGAAGGAGACCGGCCAGCAGAGGCGTGCGCGAGCAGCTTAGAAGAAAAAGGCCAAAAGTCAAATAAATATCTTAGGCCATTAAAGCATGGTCCCCTAGATCTTTATACATAAATATCGCAAAGTCCCCTAATACTTTCTTATATTAAAATTCACCAAATAATCCAATTTTGGTGTCAAAATTCCATCCCCAAATATAATTCCGAATTTTACTCACATTGTTTCAATTTCTTCACAAATTCTCCGACTTTGATGTCCAATTTCCTCGAAAAAAAAAGCCCATTCCATTTCTGTAGGTGCCCATCGCCAAATAGCTCGGCTTGAAAGTCCAAATTTCCTTTAAACGAGCCCATCCGAATTTCCGCTAATTTTCCGCAACGGTCGAATCGATTTTCCGCAAAAATCTCGGAATCTCCGAAAATTCTTCGGAGGATGAGTCGACGTTCCTAAAATAGATTGTGACACCACAGAACTTAATCAAGTTCAAATTCTCGGTTAATTTCACTTTGGCGTGCTTTTAGCGTGACTTAGTCTACTAGGTAACTTTTAGGAATTTTTAATGCAATGGACTTGTGATTGATTTATCTCGAGTCACATAGTGCATCTTCGACACATTGGCGACTCTCGATTGTCATGAAAATCTCGAGGTTTCAATTACGGGCACCGGGTACCGAAAAATCAATCTAGTACCGATCGATGAGTATTTTACAATCAGATGGAATCACCCACACTCTGATCACATATCTCAGTCGAATCGACCTATCTCCGGTCTCTGATCGATTTCTGACAATGCTGTAATGACTTTTGCAAATCAACACAGTCGAGCAGTCGATTCCTGGTCGAATCCTCCAGTCCATTGCATTTAGATTTCTTAATTGTTTCCCAAGATAGTCCAATTATCTAATGAGTGATCAGCTCATAAAATAGCACTATTGGCACGTCAACGAAAGGCGCGATTTATTTAATCGAAAATGAAATCTGAGAATTCAGGCTATCACATCTATAGAGTATTATGGACATCAAGCAAACTCTGTTTACACAAATAATACCATGTCTAGGTCGAATTATGCTTTTACATGTTACAAATGCACGTTCTTGAATAGGTCGAGTGGGGGCACTATTGGCTTGAAATTACTTTGCTCTAGAAGTGCATGTTAGCAAATGAGTGCTAATTTCTAATTTCTAATTCACCTCATGAGAAGCATGCCCATGCTCAAAATGAACATCAATAATTTACATCAACATACCTCTACAAAACCTATCTGACAAAAGTGGGTACTATAAGTTCCATAATGGTGCAATACTCCTTTAACTCTCATTGCCAGGTGGGACACCAACTTAATTAACTCTGACTGGACGATTCAAACTGGAAATTATTTGCACTTAATAGTGCGAGGAATCAAACTCATCATGCGCCCGATCTACATACACATATATTCCTTAACCACTTAATGAGCTGCGTGGGGTTGCCTCTCAAACATTTCAGCCAAATCTTTCAGAAAACCATCAACTGTACCTCATATTGCTTTCGGTAAATCCTAAAGAAATTGACCATGAAATAAATTGCAAAGAAAAATCAACTCACTAGACATGTCTCCTTGGTGCCTAACCGAGCGCGGCTAAGTGCCCGCTTTGAACAAGAATCGCACCGTTACGCTGTTCAAGCAACTGGCTGTGTCTTGCTGGAGGCCCAGCCATTGACCATTAGCTTTGGCTACTTGCGATCTCTGTTATGGGCATCTCAGTCTGTTCCCCTGAACATTTACGCCATGTGAATGTGCAAAGTCTTTCGTCCACGGTTTCATATGTGCACATTGAGTCGCGGCTTGATTTATTTGTGGTCAATCTGGAGATCCTAATCCAATAGAAAGTTCAAGCGGAGTTTTGGTGGAGTTAATGCTCTTCCTTTTAAAATTTCGATACTTGAACGTTATCAAATACTGTCACTGATCGGCTAAACTTTCGGGGAAAAATAGTAAGTAATGTTGTCAATGTCAATCAAGCCGTCTGGGATTTTGTCATTATCTTCTACCAATTAAATGATCTCCTTTAGCAACAAAGTTAAGCGGTACTTTTGGCTTATAAGATGCAAAAAGAAATCGTGCCAGTATTGGAAATGGACATACGTATCTTCACTTTTCTGTTTAGGTAAATACCCATAAGTAGATTTCTCTAGAAACTTTCATATGGCAGAGTTTGCCAAAAGATATTGCCTAGCATCGACAACCTATTGTTCCATATGTAAGACGCCTTAAGCTAAGTATAACACCACAAAAGGAAGTCAATTAGTTCATTTTTAGTCTATCTAAAACCAATTCCTTTCCAATTCTCTTTAATATCTAAAATATTATTCAAATAGTAAAGGTGTATTGCTAAGGGATGTCACCACGTCACCTTTTAAATATACATTTACAAAAAAAGTTTCATTTTTTAAAAGCAATGATTAAGCACTTCATAAGAATAGTTAACGAAAATGAGAACCAAGTGTTCCGTAGCTACTTAACAAGTGACCCATGAGCACTGGACAAAGTATAATAGGAGAGCCAAAACTTGACACAAGTGGACACTTCAATGCCAAAAGTTCCAAAAAGTATACTTAAGTGCCATTTTTTTTTTAAAGTGTGACACTTAGGGTCTATATAGTAACACTCTAAATAGTGATTGATTGTATTCTTTTGTTTCCTAGAATAAAAAAAGAACAAATATTCATTTGATAAATTTTTTAGGGAACAAAAATCCTTTTTTTTTTGTTCGGGAATAGATTTGGAATAAAATTAAGAAATATTAAAAAGTTGACTTTTGTTCTTGAGAACAACTCCAGAATCAAATATATTTTTTTTGTTTTCTTCTTTTCATTTTCTTTCCTTTTCTCTTCTTCGTCTTCCTCGTTGTTGGTCAGTGGTGACGGTGATGACTGACGATCAATTGGGCGAGTTCAGCGAGCTCATGGGACCCTCACTAGGCCATGATGAGGCCGAGCCTCACTGATGGCTGCGCAAGCTCGCTTGGCAAGGTTGGCCTCGCGTCGACTGGGCGAGGTCAAGCCTCGTTGGTAGCCAGGTGAGCTTGGCCTTGCCAAGCTAGGGCAAGGCTGGCCTCACATCGACGAGGTCAGATCAAGCCTTGGCAAGCTTGCCAAACCTCACCTTGGCTTGGGGAGGCTTTGGTGAGGTCGCTGGACCTTGTCCAACTGATCACCGACCATTGCCATGGTCTGACAACTGGCTAGAGAAGAAGAAGAGGGATGGAAAAGGAAAAAGGAAAAAAAGAAAAAAAAAGAAAGGAGAAAAAATAGAAAATTAAAATAAAATAATTAAATTAAAAGAAAATCCAATTCACAAAAGAATTTGAGATTTACCAAATATATTTTTATCCAGGACTAGAAATTTTGGACAATTACAATGCCTTCAAATACTCATAAACTCGTCTAGAGAATAGAATAAAAAAGAATTATTTCTAAATAAAAATTATTTATGGCAAACACACCCTTAAGTGCCAAGTCCGACGAGAGTAGCCAGAAATCCGATATGATATTTTTTCAAAATATATGTGGTCTACGTGGCTTGCCAAAAGCCAACTCAACAATGAAGGTGCAAAACAATGTCGTTTTGCCTATAAATTTATTAATTTAGTATTAATTAAAAATAAATAATAATAAAAGAGAAGAGTGGGGAATAGCAGGTTCGGTGAGGGTTGAGGCCCTCGCCAATAGTTGGTGAAGGTCACTAGCCATTGCCCAAGGGCTAGCGACCCTGGCCAACGCTTGCCTCACCGTCACTGGCCCTATTTGACGATGGTGGGCTGGCGGCGATGAGGGCCTCAGCCCTCGTCGAACCTGCTGGTCCTTCCTCCTCCTCATCTTCTTCTTTTTTCCTTCTTTTATAATTTAGTTTTATAATTTTTTAATTAATATATTTATATTAAAAATAAATTTTAGGGGCATTTTATTGATGTGGACAGATTTTATTTTATTTTTTAAATTGCCACATGGATATTTTCTTAAAAATAATTGCCACGTGAATAATTCTTTTAAAAAAATTGTCACATCGGTAAAAAAAAGTCTCCGGAAAATGCAATGTTCGCCATTTGGCCAGAATTTCTTGTCATTGGCACTTAAGTATTTCATTTTTCTTTGATTTTGACACTTAAATGTACCTTTTAAAACTTTTGGTATTTACATGTCTCTTTGTGCTAAGTTTTAACACTCCCAATGTATGCATCTCCATTGACACTCTTTAACATTTGTATGTTTAAAGGGTTTCCCGTATTTCACTTTGGGAAAAAAAAAGAGGCAAAGGTAAGACAGTGACGTGTTTTATCTTAAATATTTTTAAGCAAGAAGCATTTTCTTTTTGTTTAAATATTGTTAAATTTCAATAACTATCAAAATACTATATGTGAGTTTACAGTCAACATTTATATATGGCAAAGGATAAAAAGATGACAAATTGTGTTAGTCTAGGATTTAGAAAAGAAAATATTAAAAAAATTACTAGTAAATTTTGACACTCAATTGATTGATTTGATAATTGATTTGATACGCAGTGGATGAACGATAAAAGGCCCTTCGAGGACGACTATAAGTGTCCCAGTGGGTGTTCCTCTACATACACAAGTGAACTATTTAAAAACTTACCAAGCTCAAGATTCCTCCAATTGTATCGCAAGACTTTAAGTGGAGACTTTAATGAACTGTTTTCTGAATTAAGATGGCTTCAGTGGTTTTACGTTGTACCCAATATGTCTTCTTCAGCAATCAATTTGCACCTATCTAAATTAGTGGTTCTGGAGTTGAAACAAAACAAGCTCACTGAGAATTGGGGCGGATGGAGTTCAATCATGGTAAGATGGAAAAAAAAAAAAAACATCCTCTATGCTCTTTTCTTTGTTTTGTCTTGTCCATTAAACTCCTTTTTTGACGGCTTATTCTTCTTCTTTGCACAGATGGCAAAACGGCTAAAAGTTCTTGACCTTTCATATAGCCAAGATCTAAGATGTACTCCTAATCTCTCAGTTTTCACAGAGTTGGAGATTCTCATCTTGAATGGATGTTGCAAACTAGAGCAAGTCCACCCTTCCATTAGCGAAGTCAAGAGAATTGTTTCCTTGGACTTGAGGAGATGTGACAATCTCAAAGAATTACCGGAGGAAATGGGTGAATTGCAAGAACTAAAAGAACTACTTTTAGATTGTGCTGGTATTACAGAGATTCCTGTGTCAATCTGTTCTCTAAGCAAGCTAGAGAAATTGAGTGCCTGGTCTTGTTGGTCATTAGTTGAAATCCCTTTCTCAATTGGGAATCTTTCTTCTCTCCAATGCCTTGACCTCTCTCATTGTTCATCATTGAGAGAAATCCCTAACTCAATTGGGAATCTTTTTTCTCTCCAAGGCCTTGACCTCTCTTATTGTTCGTCATTGAAGAAAGTCCCTAGCTCAATTGGGAATCTTTCTTCTCTCGAACGACTTAATTTAGGGGGTTGCGGGTCATTGAGAGAAATTCCTATCTCAATTGGAGATTTACAGAATTTGCAACATCTGGACATTAGTAATTCTGCGATTGAAGAGTTCCCCAGTGCTATCGGAAGGTTTAGAAAACTGCAGAGGATAATTCTTAAATCCAGCGATAGTCTGAAAGGGGAATTTCCAAGAGAAATTCGAGACTTTTCTTCGCTTTTCGATATTGTAAGGAGCTCCGCTTAATGCTAGAGCATCCTTCTGGCTTCACGTCTCTTCTTGTCAGTTCCTCGATTCCTAGATTACCACCGCTTCCTTGCCTAGTCCACCTAGAAGAACTTCGTCTTTATGGATGCAATCAACTTCAGTACATCCCGGAGCTTCCCTCAAGACTCTTGAAACTTTGTGTTGACTCATGTCCTAAGCTAATATTGCCTAAGCTCGATGGATTTAGGTACCTGGAAGAGTTGTCAATAAAACACAACAATTCCATTGAAAGAATGGATCTCTCAGAATTGAATATTTTGAAAGGATTGGACATTAAGCATTGCAATAATCTAGTTGAAATTCAGGGCCAAGGTAAATTAGAGTTCTTAGAGACAATAAATATATATGGTTGTAAGTCAATTGAAAGGCTGATCCTTCCGAAATTACAGTGTTTGAAGCGACTACATGCGCGCTGTTGCAACAATCTAGTCGAAATTCGATGTCTTGAGAAGGTAGAATTATTAGAGGCATTGGATATCTCTTATTGTGGGTCCATTGGAAGATTGCCTGAACTACCATGTTTTGCAACTCTGCAAGACATGAATAACAATGGTTGTCACAATCTATGTAGTGTTGAGAATTTCTAAGAGATTCTTGTCTTGCTAACGCATATATATAAAAGGGTGCCAATCTCTAGAAAAACTACCAAACCTGTCGAAGAAAATTAAGAGAATTTTGCAATAGATAACTTTGGTGTTTACGGAGATTCCGGAGGCTGAGGTATCAAGATCTCTAATACATGTAATGATCAAAAGATGCAATGCAATTGAGACTTTGCCAAACTTGTTGGGATGTGAGAAGTTACATTCTCTAGTGGTAGAAGTGCGAGAAACTTACTCTGTATCAAGGACTTCAAAAGTTGGATTTATGGAGTCTGGATTTTTTTGGCTGTGACGCATTGGAAGGGAAACCAAAATTACATAAGTTAAACGTCTCTTGCAATTGTTATCCATGGAGTTATGGAGGCGTCGATGATTTCATTCATTTGAGATAATAACAATGTGATAATTCTTGAACTCATTTTACAGCGATGAGACAAGTCAAGTTTTCTTAATAGAGGTAAGCAAGTACACTATTATCTTCTTCTGAGATTCATATCCTACTAGTATTTGTCATCATTATCTTCTTTTAACAAGAAGGTCTTCCTTAACAGGGTTCTGCACTTTTCTCAGTTCCCTATCTTGCATAATTGCAAGAGTGTGAGGGGTTGGTCGTAGAAGCTGACATGATACTTCAAGCAAGATCAAAATGTAGATCCAAATGTGGTTCTACGCACATTAGAAGGCGTTAGTCACCAGGTAAGATTCTTCATCATTTAAAAGCTAGCATGAGCTAATAGAGTAATACTTTTCTCAAGGATATATCTTTTAAGAATTATTTGCCCGACACTATATATCTACTTTAATATGGATTTGCCTAAATATACTTGGCAATGTTTTTTCAGCTATCCTTCCATTGGAAGCTTTTGCAGATAGATTGGTGGCTTGTGAGGCAACGAATGAAAATATCGATATAGGTAAACAAGAATTACCTAGCGATCCCTCTAGGTAAACCTAGGACGTGATTTTGTCTTCCAGAGGCTGATTATCTTCTGCCACTCAATTTTGTAAACTACGCCCAGAACCCTGTTTTTTCTGTGTCTCAAACTAGTACTTTCCTTTAAAAAGTCCTCGGCCATTTTGAACTCTTTTTATGAGCAATTTTATGTGTCAAATTTGACTTATGGTAGATATTTTGTTCGGACAAACACCTCTCGATTTTCGTGATGACAGGAAAGCCTGTCAAGTTTCTTATTGTTCATTCGAGCATAAATTCCCAATAAGGAAACGAAATTGAGCTAAAATAAAAATCAAGTTTGAAGTGTTTCTGGTGGGTAACTAAAAAAATGAAAATTAAATCGGGCTAGCCTATACAATAGATGATTGAAGGTAAGCTTTCCATAACTAATTACCATACTGCTGTTTTGAAAGATTATCGAGCAAAGTAAACTCGTGCTGCTTTTGTGATAGGTCTGGCTGGTCTGTGCAATGATTAAGGCTTACTTTTGGACTTCGATTCAACAAGTTGTACCAATGACCCTTTGCACAATTGGGAAACTTTTTTGACCGATTCAACAAGCTCGGTGAGGAGCTTGAGATTTTGCTATCCGTTTGATCCTATTGCTGTTGTGGAATCATTTTATCGCATGATTGATCTGGGACTGGCCAACCTGGCTGAGCAAATTCCAATTCTACACTGGACTGATCAACATGAAGAAGAGGGATTTTGCCAGCGAATCATCAGCAACGGCTGAAGGCTAGCTTTTGTGCGGACCTTGAAGAGGCTCACGGGCCAACTGGAGTATCCTGGGAAAGCTTTTCATACCTGTGAAGATCAAAGCCCTTGCTATGGTCTCAAAAGCATATAACTGAATGATTGCGAATGTTTTGTTTTTCAGTTGGATCTACTTTTATATGCTCATTAGGTTCTACCTCTCTCCATTTTTAAAATACATACGTGCCGATTTTTCTGCACGTTACCCTGATGCAAAGCTTTTCGATGCGGTGACATTCTAATGATATCATTCTCGAACTCAACGAGGCTCTGCAAAGGGAGGTATGCACTGCCAGTTGTACCATGATTATGAAGGGTGACTTTGCGTGCTTATACTTCATTCTATGTGCTTTGTGCATGCTCATTAGGTTCTTCCTCTCTGTTAGTCAAACACGTGTCACCTTAATGTACAGCTGTTTGATGCGGTGTTGTTACGATGACATCACTCTCAAACATAATAAGGCATGATATACCATAACTATATGAGTTGCAGAGGGAAGTATGCAATGCCAGTTGTAACATAACTACGAAAGGCATGCTGTGGAATTTCACCTGAAAATCCGTATGCTAGGATGCATGATGACACTATCGTCTTTCTGTCAGTTTATAACTTCCTTTCAATGTTGTGATATAGGTCTCTGATATGACAAGCTTAGATCTCATGCATGCAACCTTGATTTTGTAAAGTTAAAAATAGCCTCCTAGCAAACAATCCCGTATTGCTGATTTTGCTAATTGGATACTGCAAAATAACCAATTAACAAGTACATCTTTCTGTAATGTAGTTTGGGCACTTCACCTTTTCAGCATCAGTTCTATTCCTAAACACAAACCAGGAAGATGGTGCTAATTGCTTACTTCTCTTCTCGTAAGTCTGTCGTTTTATTTTCCTTTGGCCAATAATGAAGTCTCTGTTGAGTGCCATCCAACTGCAAACTAGTCAGAGACCCCCGGAATGTGTGGCAAAAAAATGTGCCCAGATTTTGGTGTTGATATATGAGATTCACTGAAGAGGAGACTCCTAGATCGCCAGAATCCAGACTAGGTCAAAATAATCTTGTTTACATTGATGGACTCTCAAGTCGATGCTTACTACTTTCAGCTAATTTTAAACTCTTAATTCCAAATACATCTAAAAATAGACAAAACTAAGGATCAATGCAGCCGTGCCTTTATCTCTCTTTGAGATGATTGGAGAGTGTGACACATTTTACTCTTAACCGTCTTGTGTAACACATGCATCGCCCTCATTTTCTGACGGTCTTTAATTAGTGCTCAGGTGAAGATTAGTTGCAAGTCTCATACGGTTGAATTTGCCAGTGTTCATAACTTTTGATGAAGTATTTATAAGCAACCTGAATTATTGTACATTTTTTTCACCATAGGTGAGACCCAAATACAAGGTATCCATAGGTGGTATTCACGCCATTTTATAACAAACGGAATGGTGAGGACTGCATCTACCACTGCTACGGTGACCTTCTCACGTGGACTTCGGTGCCACCTCCTCTGTGGTTTAACTGGTATGATGTAGTTCATAAATTATTTGATATAATGCCAACGTGCTAATTTCCAAGTCCCCTTCATTTATTCAGTAGTATAAGCTTGCACAAGTTCATTGTCTTTATTCTTGTATAGACAGCAGCATCACAAAGTCCGGTCTTCCAATTCCCAAGGAAATGAAGGTTCTTTTTTATTCTCTGCAGGGGTTCATACCGACAAATTTTTTATACTCCCTGCAATAACCGCCGACGATCATGGTATACATGATCACATCTAGCCCTCAGCCTCTGTCTTCCAAATTCCCAGCAATCGAACGGCTTTCCTAGTATTGCTAGTTCTGCACAATCCCCCACCATGTGTTGGATAAATTCTCTTCAGGTATTTTGAAGATGACAAAACATTTTCCTCAGTCTAGTCCGAAGACTTACAGACTCTACTGGCAAAGTCTGAAGATCAAAGTTTGAAGTTAGCAAGACTCATGTTTCAAAGTCTACTCTCATGGACAGTCTCCAGACCAACTTTTATTCCGATATTATATGGATTTATTCTAATGGCTAGAGAATATCTTTCTACTGGATTCAGCACTAGAAGATTTTACTTTCGTATTCGAATTTGTATAGATTCTCTAAAGATTTCGCAACTTATATTTGGAAGGATCTACTTATGGAAACCAAGATCCTGATTGTATGGGCGAGCAGGATTGATGGGCTATCAAACACTTACCTAAAAGAGCTCTTCTCTAATTGATTCTGTCCAACGGGTTGATTGGAAGAACTTCTTTGGAAGGTGCCAACGGTATAGAAGGCATGAAGAAGTATATAAGAGAGATGCTCCAGTTGTTAAAGGGTGTCGAATAGAAGAATTCCAAAGTCTGAATCTCCTTTTCTATTTTGCGATCATATTCGTTGAGCGTTATATGTAATCAAAAGTGAGATCATATTGTGTGAGACCTTGAGGAAGTGTAGTGTCTACACTATGGACTCAAGAGCGTGAAACTGTAATCACTCTTTTTGATTCTTAGTGAAATCCAGCCAGAAGGGCTGTCCGTGCGGGAGAGTGGACGTAGGCTTGATCTAAGCCGAACCACTATAAATCTGGAGTCTTGATTTTCTATCCTTAATCCTTTTATCTTTGATTACTTTCATTTGCAGCGGTTGTTGGTTTTAACTCATTCGGATTAAATTGTTAAAATTGCTTTAATCACCTATTCACCCCCCTCTAGGTGCTAATTCTAGTCCTAACAATTGGTATCAGAGCCTTGTGTACTCGTTCATAAGAAGTGTCTTTACTTCTGAGTAAAAGATCTATGGCTAGTATGTTATCTACAGGGTTGGTTGAAGGTCAAAGCAATACCAGACCTCCATACTTTGATGGAAAAGATTATAGCATATGGAAGAATAAGATGAAGGCATTCCTAAGATCGAAAGATCCTCTGGAATGGGAAGTGGTTGATAAAGGAATCATTCCTGCTGCTGCATCAGATTCAGAGAGAGGAAAAGAAACTGCTGATCCCACTCTTCTGACTCAAGAATAAATCACCAAGAGACAGACTCTTGATGCCAAAGCTATTTACTCCTTATATTGTGCTTTATCTCCTACTGAGTATAACAAAATATCTTCTTGTGATATAGCAAAAGAAGTCTGGGATAGGCTCCACATTACCTATGAAGGAACTGATCGCGTGAAAGAAACGAGGATCAATATACTTTTGGGACAATATGAAGTCTTTAAGATGAGATCAGGAGAATCAATAACTGACATGTTTAGTCGCTTTACTGAAATTGTGAATGGTCTTAAATATCATGGACATCCAATCTCAGGACATATGAAGGTCAACAAACTCCTACGAGGACTCTCTAAAGACTAGAATTACATAAAAACTTCAATAAGAGAGACACAGAGAATTGCTCCACTCTCTGTAGACGAACTGGTTGGGACTCTTCAATCTTATGAAGTAGAACAAACCAACGAAGAGGAAGACTCAAAAGGTAAGAAATATATCGCCTTAAAGTCTAATGACTATTCTGATGCTACAGACTCTGAAGAAGATCTAGATGATGAAGAACTGGCACTCATGATAAAGAGATTCAGAAAGTTGAACAGAAAAGGAAGGAAGTTCAATTGGAAGAAACAAAGCTCTCAAAGGTTTCAAAACAAGTCAACAGAGGAAGATGATTCTAACAAAGAAGTGACTTGTTTTGAATGCAAGAAAAAGGGACACATCATACCCAACTGTCCTCTGTTAAAGAAGAGAAAAAGAAAGATTGAGAAAAACAGGAAGGCACTCAAAGCAGAGACTTGGAGTGATACTGAATGTGAAGAAAGTGATGATGATTATGCCAATATATGTTTAATGGCAAAATCAGATTCAAACTCAGACTTTGATTTAGACACAGACTCAGACAGTAAACTCAAGGTTGGTAACCTGAAAATTCCTGTTAAGGTTTCTAAATATATTGATGAACTTGTCTGAAAATCTCTCTTAAGAGGATCTCCGAATTAAATAGGGAAAATTCTACATTGAAGCAACAGGATAAACTTATGAAAGAAAAGTTTGAAAAGCTGGAAAAAGATTTTGTTGTTGTGAAAGAAAACTCAGACATTATTTCAAATGAAAATAATCTTTTGAAAAATGATATTACTAACATATCAAAAAGATTTTCAAATGGTTCTGAAAAGTTGGATAAGATTCTTTCGATACAAAGACCATACTTTGATAAGTTAGGTCTTAGTATGACTTTTGAAACTATTCCACTAATTGATTTCCCGAAGGTAAAAGAAAGAATTAAACAGAGACCAACTAGAATTGTTTATAAGAATCATTTCCAGAAAGTTTTTGTAAAACCTGTTGGCGGAAATGCTTTGAGATGTTCCAAGTGTAAAAGCTTAGAACATTTTGAAAAAGAATGTCATTTGGTTTGGAGACCTGTTAAAAAGAGCTGGGCTAAGACTGTCTATTGTTCTAACACTTCTGGACCCAAGATGGTATGGGTACCAAAAAGAGCTTGAATTCGTGTTAATTGCAGGTTACTATCAAAAAGAAGATTAAATGGTATCTTGATAGTGGCTGCTCAAGATATATGACAGGAGACTCAAGTTGCTTCATAAAACTTGTCTAGATAGACGGAGGAAAAGTTTCATTTGGTGGTAACAACAAAGGAAGAATTACTGGTCAAGGAATAGTAAAGATTGGAAGTTTGTCAATCAAAAATGTTTCCTTAGTTGAAGGATTAAAATACAACTTGCTTAGCATAAGTCAGTTGTGTAATACTGGTTTCAAGATCAACTTCTAGGAAGAAACGTGCTATGAAATCAGTAAAGACTCTACTCAATCATTTACTGGACGAAGACATGGAAATATCTATCTTCTGGATGTGAATCAAGAAAGATCACAGTGCTTAATATCAGTTCAAGATGAAGCTAATCTATGGCACAAAAAGTTAGGCCATACCAATATAAAGCAAATCAACAAGATCTCTACCAAGAAACTTGTTCGAGGATTGCCTACTCTCAATTACTCAAAGTCTGATCTATGTACACCGTGTGTACTGGGTAAACAGGTTAGAAACTCTTACAAATCGATAAATAAAGTTTCCACTAATCATGTATTGCAGCTTCTGCATATGGATTTGTTTGGACCTACCAGAACGCAAAGCATTGGTGGAAAAAGGTTCTGTCTAGTAATTGTGGATGATTACTCACGATTTACTTGGGTCTACTTTCTTTCAAGTAAGTTAGAGACTTTCTCTCTCTTTTCAAAGTTTGCTAAGAAAGTGCAGAATGAGAAAGGTCATACTATCTCAAGTATTCGTACAGACCATGGAGGTGAGTTTGAAAATCAAGACTTTACTAAACTTTGTGATGAATTTGGTTTTCAACACAAATTCTCCTCTCCATATACACCATAACAAAATGGGGTTGTGGAAAGGAAGAATAGATCTTTACAAGAAATGGCAAGAACACTTTTAATTGGAAATCAAATTTCTTCAAGGTTTTGGGCTGAAGCTGTCTCAACTGCTTGCTATATTATAAACCGAGTGTTTTTAAGGCCAATTCTTGAGAAAACCCCTTATGAAATTTTTAAAGGAAATAAACCAATAGTTTCTTATTTTCAAGTATTTGGTTGCAAATGTTTTATTCTAAAGAATGCAAATGATCGTGTTGGTAAGTTTGAAGAAAAATCAGATGAAGGATTCTTTCTTGGTTACTCAACTACAAGCAAAGCCTTTAGAGTATTCAACAAGAAGACTCAGACTGTGGAAGAATCAATGAATGTCAAATTTCAAGACTCTCCACAAATTCAACAAATTCAAACTGAAAATTCAGAATCTGTTCCAGACACTGCTAGATCTACCTATGTTGAAGCAGTTACTAATTCAGAATCAGTACAACAAGCTACTAATGAAGAATCTACTCAAGAAGAAGATCAACAATCTATCAGATTGACTAGTAACTGGAAGCACAAGTCTAGTCATCATGAAGAACTCATTATTGGGAACATTAATGAGGGAATTCGAACAAGATCCAAAAGGCGAGAAGAGTCTAGTGATGTTGCTTTTATTTCTGAAATATAACCCAAAAATATTGAAGAAGCTTTAGCTGATGAAAGCTGGATTGAAGCAATGCAAGAAGAACTCAGACAATTTAATATTAACGACGTATGGGAATTGACTCCCAAACCAAAAGGTAAATCAATTGTTGGAGCTAAATGGGTCTTCAGGAACAAAGTTGATGAAAAAGGCGAAGTAACAAGAAACAAAAAAAAGACTCGTGGCTAAAGGCTACACGCAAGAAGAAGGGATAGACTATGATGAGACTTATGCTCCAGTAGCAAGGTTAGAAGCAATCAAATTACTACTTGCTTTTGCTTGCTATAAGAATTTCAGGTTATTTCAAATGGATGTCAAAAGCGCATTCCTGAATGGATTTATTCAAGAAGAAGTCTACGTGGAACAACCTCCTGAATTTGAAAACTCAAATAAACCAGACTCAATGTTCAGACTGAAGAAAGCTTTATATGGATTGAAACAAGCTCCTCGAGCTTGGTATGAAAGGCTAAGTAATTTCTTAATTCATAATGGTTTTTCTAAAGGAAAAGTAGACACTACTTTGTTTATCAGAAGGGAAGGTAAAAGTTTTCTACTTGTTCAGATTTATGTTGATGACATTATATTCGGATCATCTAATGAGACTTTGTGCAAGAAATT